>JAQOOD010000025.1:0-615031 GCA_029633175.1 Citrus glauca
TTTGGGCGTGGGGGCCGGCGAAGTTCATCCGCCTTCCTCGGAATGGGCCGAGACTTTGGCCACCCCCTCCCGCGCCAAAAATAGGCCGCGGGCACCTCTGCGCCCAAAAAAGAGCGGCCGAGCCCCTTGGCGCCATGTTCGTCCTGCAGAAAAATGCCCAAAAAGGGGGTGCGCCTTGGGGCGTGGGGCTGGCGAACTTCGTCTGCCGGACTCGGAATGGGCCGAGAATTTTCCCACCCCCTCCCCGCGACAAAAATAGGCTGCGGGCACAGCCGCGCCCAAAAAAGAGCCGCCGAACCCCTTGGCGCCAAGTTCATCCTGTGTAAAAATGCCCAAAAAAGGGGTGGGCTATTTCCTTGGGGCGTGGGGCGGGCGAACTTCGTCCGCCGGACTCGGAATGGGCCGAGACTTTGCCCACCCCCTCCCCGCAACAAAAATGGGCCGCGGGCAAAGCCGCGCCCAAAAAAGAGCAGCCGAACCCCTTGGCGCCAAGTTCGTCCAGCGAAAAAATGCCCAAAAAAGGGGTGTGCTATAGCATTTGGGCGTGGGGCCGGCGAGGTTCGTCCGCCTTCCTCGGAATTGGCCTAGACTTTGTCCACCCCCTCTCCGCGCCAAAAGTAGGCCGCGGGCACAGCCGCGCCCAAAAAAGAGCAGCCGAACCCCTTGGCGCCAAGTAAGTCCTGCGGAAAAATGCCCAAAAAGGGGGTGGGTAATAGCCTTTGGGCGTGGGGCCGGAAAAGTTCATCCGCTTTTCTCGGAATGGGCCGAGACTTTGCCCAACCCCTCCCCGAGACAAAAATAGGCCGCGGGCACAGCCGCGCCCAACAAAGAGCAGCCGAACCCCTTGGCGCCAAGTTCGTCCTGCGGAAAAATGCCAAAAAACGGGGTGGGCTATAGCCTTGGGGAGTGGGGCTGGCGAAGTTCGTCCGCCTTCCTCGGAATGGGCCGAGACTTTGCCCATCCCCTTCCCGAGACAAAAATAGGCCGCGGGCACAGCCGCTCCCAACAAAGAGCAGCCGAACCCCATGGCGCCAAGTTCGTCCTGCGGAAAAATGCCCAAAAAAGGGGTGGGCCTTGGGGTGTGAGGCTGGCGAACTTCGTCTGCCATTCTGGGAATGGGTCGAGACTTTTCCCACCCCCTCCCCGCGACAAAAATAGGCTGCGGGCACAGCCGCGCCCAGAAAAGAGCCGCCGAACCCCTTGGCGCCAAGTTCATCCAGCGGAAAAATGCCCAAAAAGGGGGTGGGCTATAGCCTTGGGGCGTGCGGCTAGCGAACATCGTCCGCCGGACCCGCAATGGGCCAAGACGTTGTCCACCCCGACCCCACGATAAAAATAGGCCGCGGGCCCCTCCGCGCCCAAAAAAGAGCAGCCGAGCCCCTTGGCACCATGTTCGTCGTGCGGAATAATGCCCAAAAAGGGGGTGGGCCTTGGGGCGTGGGGCGGGCGAACTTCGCCCGCCGGACTCGGAATGGGCCGAGACTTTGCTCACCCCCTCCCCGCGACAAAAATAGGCCGCGGGCACAGCCGCGCCAAAAAAAGAGCAGCCGAACCCCTTCGCACCAAGTTTGTCCTGCGGAAAATTGCCCAAAAAGGGGGGTGGGCTATAGCCTTGGGGCGTGGGGCTGGCGAACATCGTCCGCCGGACTTGGAATGGGCCGAGACTTTTCCCACCCCCTCCCCACGACAGAAATAGGCCGCGGGCACAGCCGCGCCCAAAAAAGAGCGGCCAAACCCCTTGGCGCCAAGTTCTTCCTGCGGAAAAATGCCCAAAACAGGGGTGGGCTACAGCCTTGGGGCGTCGGGATGGCGAACTTCGTCCGCCTTCCTCGGAATTGGCCGAGACTTTGGCCACCCCCTCCCCGCGCCAAAAATAGGCCGCGGGCACAGCCGCACCCAAAAAAGAGCAGCCGAACCCCTTGGCGCCAAGTTCGTCCAGCGGAAAAATGCCCAAAAAAGGGGCGGGCTGTAGCCTTGGGGCGTGGGGCTGGCGAACTTCGTCCGCCTTCCTCGGAATGGGCCGAGACTTTTCCCATCCCCTTCCCGAGACAAAAATAGGCCGCGGGCACAGCCGTTCCCAAGAAAGAGCGGCCGAACCCCATAGCGCCAAGTTCGTCCTGCGGAAAAATGCCCAAAAAAAGGGTGGGCTATAGCCTTGGGGCGTGGGGCTGGCGCACTTCGTCCGCCTTACTCGGAATGGGCCGAGACCTTGCCCATCCCCTTCCCGAGACAAAAATAGGCCTCGGGTACAGCCGCGCCCAAGAAAGAGCAGCCGAACCCCATGGCGCCAAGTTCGTCCTGCGGAAAAATGCCCAAAAAAAGGGTGGGCTATAGCCTTGGGGCGTGGGGCTGGGCGCACTTCGTCCGCCTTCCTCGAAATGGGCCGAGACTTTGCCCATCCCCTCCCCGAGACAAAAATAGGCCGCGGGCACTGCCGCGACCAAAAAAGAGGGGCCGAACCCCTTGGTGCCAACTTCGTCCTGCGGAAAAATGCCCAAAAAAGGGGTGGGCTATTTCCTTGGGGCGTGGGGCGGGCGAACTTCGTCCGCCAGACTCGGAATGGGCCGAGACTTTTCCCACCCCCTCCCTGTGACAAAAATGGGCCGCGGGCAAAGCCGCGCCCAAAAAAGAGCAGCCGAACCCCTTGGCGCCAAGTTCGTCCAGCGAAAAAATGCCCAAAAAAGGGGTGTGCTGTAGCATTTGGGCGTGGGGCCGGCGAGGTTCGTCCGCCTTCCTCGGAATGGGCCGAGACTTTGCCCACCCCCTCCCCGGGACAAAAATGGGCCGCGGGCAAAGCCGCACCCAAAAAAGAGCAGCCGAACCCCTTGGCGCCAAATTCGTCCAGCGAAAAAATGCCCAAAAAAAGGGTGTGCTGTAGCATTTGGGCGTGGGGCCGGCGAGGTTCATCCGCCTTCCTCGGAATGGGCCTAGACTTATCCCACATCCTCCCTGTGCCAAAAGTAGGCCGCGGGAACAGCCGCACCAAAAAAGAGCAGCCGAACCCCTTGGCGCCAAGCAAGTCCGGTGGAAAATTGCCCAAAAAAGGGGTGGGCTATTTCCTTGGGGCGTGGGGCAGGCGAACTTCGTCCGCCATACTCGGAATGGGCCGAGACTTTGCCCACCCCCTCCCCACGACAAAAATGGGCCACGGGCAAAGCCGCGCCCAAAAAAGAGCAGCCGAACCCCTTGGCGCCAAGTTCGTCCAGCGAAAAAATGCCCAAAAAAGGTGTGTGCTGTAGCATTTTGGCGTGGGGACGGCAAGGTTCGTCCGCGTACCTCGGAGTCGGCCTAGACTTTAACCCACATCCTCCCCGCGCCAAAAGTAGGCCGCGGGCACAGCCGCGGCCAAAAAAGAGCAGCCGAACCCCTTGGCGCCAAGCAAGTCCTGCGGAAAAATGCCCAAAAAGGGCATGGGTAATAGCCTTTGGCCGTGGGGCCGGCAAAGTTCACCCGCTTTTCTCGGAATGGGCCGAGACTTTGCCCACACCCTCCCCGCAACAAAAATAGGCCGCGGGCACTACCGCGCCAAAAAAGAGCAGCCGAACCCCTTGGCACCAAGTTCGTCCTGCGGAAAATTGCCCACAAAGGGGGTGGGCTATAGCCTTGGGGCGTGGGGCGGGCGAACATCGTCCGCCAGACTCGGAATGGGCCGAGACTTTTCCCACCCCCTCCCCGCGACAAAAATAGGCCGCGGGCACAGCTGCGCCCAAAAAAGAGCAGCCGAACCCCTTGGCGCCAAGTTCGTCCTGCGGAAAAATACCCAAAAAGGGGGTGGGCTATAGCCTTGGGGGGTGGCGCTGGCGAACTTCGTCTGCCGGTTCCGGAATGGCCTGAAACTTTGCCCACCCCCTCCCCGCAACAAAAATAGGCCGCGGGCCTTGTGGCATGGGGAAAAATGCCCAAAAAAGAGCGGCCGAGCCCCTTGGCGCCATGTTCGTCCTGCGGAAAAATGCACAAAAAGGGGGTGGGCCTTGGGGCGTGGGGGCTGGCGAACTTCGTCTGCCGGACTCGGAATGGGCCGACACTTTTCCCACCCCCCTCCCCACGACAAAAATAGGCCGCGGACACAGCCGCGCCCAAAAAGAGGCCGCAGACCAAAAATGAGCAGCCGAACCCCTTGGCGCCAAGTTCTTCCTACGAAAAATGCCCAAAAAGGGGTTGGGCTATAGCCTTGGGGTGTGGGGCAGGCAAAGTTCCTCCGCCTTCCTCGGAATGGGCCGAGACTATGGCCACCCCCTCCCCTCGCCCAAAATAGGACGCGGCCACAGCCGCCCCCAAAAAAGAGCTGCCGAACACCTTGGCGCCAAGTTCGTCCTGCGGAAAAATGCCTAAAAAAGGGGGTGTGTAATAGCCTTTGGGCGTGAGG
This sequence comes from Citrus glauca, assembly GCA_029633175.1. Lineage (NCBI taxonomy): Eukaryota > Viridiplantae > Streptophyta > Magnoliopsida > Sapindales > Rutaceae > Citrus > Citrus glauca. The sequence continues at coordinate 4,367 of JAQOOD010000025.1, forward strand.
CCGGCAAAGTTCATCCGCTATTCTCGGAATGGGCCGAGACTTTGGCCACCCCCTCCCCGCGACAAAAATAGGCCGCGGGCACAGCCGCGCCGAAGAAAAAGCAGGCGAACCCCTTGGCGCCAAGTTTGTCCTGCGGAAAATTGCCCAAAAAGGGGTGGGCTATAGCCTTGGGGCGTGGGGCTGGCGAACTTCGTCCGCCGGACTCGGAATGGGACGAGACTTTTCCCACCCCCTCCCCACGACAAAAATAGGCCACGGGCACGGCCGCGGCCAAAAAAGAGCAGCCGAACCCCTTGGAGCGAAGTTCGTCCTGCGGAAAAATACCCAAAAAAGGGGTGTGCTATAGCCTTTGGGCGTGGGGCCGGCGAAGTTCATCCGCCTTCCTCGGAATGGGCCGAGACTTTGACCACCCCTCCCCGCGATAAAAAAAGGCTGCGGGCGCAGCCGCGGTCAAGAAAGAGCAGCCGAGCCCCCTGTCGCCAAGTTCGTCCTGCGGAACAATGCCCAAAAAGGTGGTGGGCTATAGCCTTGGGGCGTGGGGCTGGCGAACTTTTTCTGCCAGACTCGGAATGGGCTGAGACTTTTCCCACCCCCTCCCCATGACAGAAATAGGCCGTGGGCACAGCCACGCCCAAAAAAGAGCTGCCGAACCCCTTGGCGCTAAGTTCGTCCTGCGGAAAAATGCCAAAAAATGGGGTGGGCTATAGCCTTGGGGCGTGGGGCTGGCGAAATTCGTCCGCCTTCCTCGGAATGCGCCGAGACTTTGCCCACCCCCTCCCGGAGACAATAATAGGCCGCTGGCACAGCTACACCCAAAAAAGAACACCCGTACCCCTTGGCGCCAAGTTCGTCCTGCGGAAAAATGCCTAAAAAGGGCGTGGGCTATAGCCTTGGGGCGTGGGGCTGGCGAACTTCGTCCGCCTTCCTCGGAATGGGCCGGGACTTTGCCCATCCCCTCCCCGAGACAAAAATAGGCCGCGGGCACTGCCACGACCAAAAAAGAGCAGCCGAACCCCTTGGTGCCAACTTCGTCCTGCGGAAAAATGCCAAAAAATCGGGTGGGCTATAGCCTTGGGGCGTGGGGCTGGCGAACTTCGTCCGCCTTCCTCGGAATGCGCCGAAACTTTGACCACCCCTCCCCGTGATAAAAATAGGCTGCGGGCGCAGCCGCGGTCAAGAAAGAGCAGCCGAGCCCCCTGGTGCCAAGTTCGTCCTGCGTAAAAATGACCAAAAAGGTGGTGGGCTATAGCCTTGGGGCGTGGGGCTGGCGAACTTTTTCCGCCAGACTCGGAATGGGCCGAGACTTTTCCCACGCCCTCCCCATGACAGAAATAGGCCGTGGGCACAGCCACGCCCAAAAAAGAGCAGCCAAACCCCTTGGCGCTAAGTTCGTCCTGCGGAAAAATGCCAAAAAATGGGGTGGGCTATAGCCTTGGGGCGTGGGGCTGGCGAAATTCGTCCGCCTTCCTCGGAATGCGGTGAGACTTTGCCCACCCCTTCCCGGCGACAATAATAGGCTGCTGGCACAGCCACACCCAAAAAAGAACACCCGTACCCCTTGGCACCAAGTTCGTCCTGCGGAAAAATGCCTAAAAAGGGGGGTGGGCTATAGCCTTGGGGCGTGGGGCTGGCGAACTTCGTCCGCCTTCCTCGGAATGGGCCGAGACTTTGCCCATCCCCTCCCCGAGACAAAAATAGGCCGCGGGCTATGCCACGACCAAAAAAGAGCAGCCGAACCCCTTGGTGCCAACTTCGTCCTGCGGAAAAATGCCCAAAAAGGGGGTGGGCTATAGCCTTGGGGCGTGCGGCTGGCGAACTTCGTCCGTCGGACTCGGAATGGGCCGACAGTTTTCCCACCCCCTCCCCACGATAAAATTAGGCCGCGGGCACATCCGCACCCAAAAAAGAGCAGCCGAACCCCTTGGCGCGAAGTTCGTCCTGCGGAAAAATGCCCAAAAAGGGGGTGGGCTATAGCCTTGGGGCGTGCGGCTGGCGAACTTCGTCCGTCGGACTCGGAATGGGCCGAGAGTTTTCCCACCCCCTCCCCATGATAAAATTAGGCCGCGGGCACATCCGTGCCCAAAAAAGAGCAGCCGAACCCCTTGGCGCCATGTTCGTCCTGCGGAAAAATGCCCAAAAAAGGGGTGGGATAGAGCCTTGGGGCGTGGGGCTGGCGAACTTCATCCGCCGGACTCAGAATGGGCCGAGACTTTGCCCACCCCCTCCCCGCGACAAAAATAGTCTGCGGGCACAGCTGCGCCCAAAAAAGAACAGCCGAACCCCTTGGCGTCAATTTCGTCCTGCGGAAAAATGCCCAAAAAAGGGGTGGGCTATAGCCTTGGGGCGTGGGGCTGGCGAACTTCGTCCGCCGGACTCGGAATGGGCTGAGACCTTGCCGACCCCTACCCGCGACAAAAATAGGCCGCGGGCACCGCCACGCCCAAAAAAGAGCAGCCGAACCCCTTGGCGCCAAGTTCGTCCTGCGGAAAAATGCCCAAAAAAGGGGTGTGCTATAGCCTTGGGGCGTGGGGCTGGCGAACTTCATCCGCCAGACTTGGAATGGGCCGAGACCTGACCCAACCCCTCCCCGTGACAAAAATAGGACGTGGGCACAGCGGCGCCCAAAAAAGAGCAGCTGAACCCCTTGGCGCCTTGTTCGTCCTGCGGAAAAATGCCCAAAAAAGGGGTGGGCTACAGCCTCGGGGAGTGGGGCTGGCGAACTTCGTCCGCCTTCCTCGGAATGGGCCGAGACTTTGGCCATCCCCTCCCTGAGACAAAAATAGGCCGCGGGCACTGCCGCGACCAAAAAACAGCAGCCGAACCCCATGGTGTCAACTTCGTCCTGCGGAAAAATGCCCAAAGAGGGGGTGGGCTATAGTCTTGGGGCGTGGGGTTGGCGAACTTCGTCCGCCGGACTCGGAATGGGCCGAGACTTTTCCCACCCCCTCCCCGTGATAAAATTACGCCGCGGGCACATCCACGCCCAAAAAAGAGTTGCCGAACCCCCTGGCGCCACGTTCGTCCTGCGGAAAAATGCCCAAAAAAGGGGTGGGCTATAGCCTTGGGGCGTGGGCCGGGCGAACTTCGTCCGCCGGACTCGGAATGGGCCGAGACTTTGCCCACCCCCTCCCCGCGACAAAAATGGGCCGCGGGTAAAGCCGCGCCCAACAAAGAGCAGCCGAACCCCTTGGCGCCAAGTTCGTCCAGTGGAAAAATGCCCAAAAAAAGGGGTGTGCTATAGCCTTTGGGCGTGGGGCCGGTAAAGTTCCTCCGCTTTCCTGGGAATGGGCCGAGACCTTGCCCACCCCCTCCCCGCGACAAAAATAGGGCGCGGGCACAGCCGCGCCCAAAAAAGAGCAGCCGAACCCCTTGGCGCCAAGTTCGTCCTGCGCAAAAATGCCCAAAAAAGGGGTGTGCTATAGCCTTTGGGCGTGGGGCCGGTAAAGTTCCTCCGCTTTCCTCGGAATGGGCCGAGACTTTGCCCAACCCCTCCCCACGACAAAAATGGGCCGCCGCCAAAGCCGCGCCCAAAAAAGAGCAGCCGAACCCTTGGCGCCAAGTTCGTACAGTGGAAAAATGCCCAAAAAAAGGGGTGTGCTATATCATTTGGGCGTGGGGCCGGCCAGGTTCGTCCGCCTTCCTCTGAATGGGCCTAGACTTTGCCCACCCCCTCCCCGTGCCAAAAGTAGGCCGCGGGCACAGCCGCGCCCGAAAAAGGGCAGCCGAACCCCTTGGCACCAAGTTCATCCTGCGGAAAAATTCCCAAAAAGGGGGTGGGCTATAGCCTTGGGGCGTTGGGCTGGCTAACTTCGTCCGCCGGACTGGGAATGGGCCGATACTTTGACCAACCCCTCCCCGCGACAAAAATAGGCCTCGGTCACCTCTGCGCGCAAAAAAGAGCAGCCGACCCCGTTGGAGCCATGTTCGTCCTTCGGAAAAATGCCCAAAAAGGGGGTGGGCCTTGGGGCGTGGGGCTGGCGAACTTCGTCTCCTGGACCCGAAATGGGCCGAGACTTTTCCCACCCCCCCCCCCCCGCGACAAAAATAGGCCACGGACACAGCCGCGCCCAAAAAAGAGCAGCCGAACCCCTTGGCGCCATGTTCGTCCTGCGGAAAAATGCCCAAAAAAGGGGTGGGATAGAGCCTTGGGGCGTGGGGCTGGCGAACTTCATCCCCCGGACTCAGAATGGGCCGAGACTTTGCCCACCCCCTCCGCGCGACAAAAATAGGCTGCGGGCACAGCCCCGCCCAAAAAAGAACAGCCGAACCCCTTGGCGTCAATTTCGTCCTGCGGAAAAATGCCCAAAAAAGGGGTGGGCTATAGCCTTGGGGCGTGGGGCTGGCGAACTTCGTCCGCCGGACTCGGAATGGGCTGAGACCTTGGCGACCCCCTCCCCGCGACAAAAATAGGCCGCGGGCACAGCCACACCCAAAAAAGAGCAGCCGAACCCCTTGGCGCCAAGTTCGTCCTGCGGAAAAATGCCCAAAAAAGGGGTGTGCTATAGCCTTGGGGCGTGGGGCTGGCGAACTTCATCCGCCGGACTCGGAATGGGCCGAGACCTGACCCAACCCCTCCCCACGACAAAAATAGGACGTGGGCACAGCGCCGCCCAAAAAAGAGCAGCTGAACCCCTTGGCGCCAAGTTCGTCCTGCGCAAAAATGCCCAAAAAAGGGGTGTGCTATAGCCGTTGGGCATGGGGCTGGCAAAGTTCCTCCGCCTTCATCGGAATGGGCCGAGATGTTCGCCACCCCCTCCCCTCGCCAAAAATAGGCTGCGGGCACAGCCGCGCCTAAAAAAGAGCGGCCGAACCCCTTGGCCCCATGTTCGTCCTGCGGAAAAATGCCCAAAAAGGGGGTGGGCTATAGTCTTGGGGCGTGGGGCGGGCGAACTTCGTCCGCCGGACTCGGAATGGGCGAGACTTCACCCACCCGCTCCCCGCAACAAAAACAGGCCGCGGGCACGTCCGCGCCCAAAAAAGAGCAGCCGAACACCTTGGCTCCAAGTTCGTCCTGCGGAAAAATACCCAAAAAAGGGGTGGGCTATAGCCTTGGGGCGTGGGGCTGGCGAACTTCGTCCGCCTTCCTCGGAATGGGCGGAGACTTTCCCCCACCACCTCCCCGCGGTAAAAATAGGCCGCGGGCCCAGCCACGCCAAAAAAGAGCAGCGGAACCCCTTGGCGCCAAGTTCGTCCTGCGGAAAAATGCCCAAAAAGGGGGTGGGCTATAGCCTTGGGGTGAGGGGCCGGCGGACATCGTCCGCCGGACTCAGAATGGACTGAGACTTTTCCCACCCATTCCCCGCGACAGAAATAGGCCGCGGTCAGAGCCACGCCCAAAAAAGAGCAGCCGAACCCCTTGGCGCCAAGTTCGTCCCGCGGAAAAATGCCCAAAAAAGGGGTGGGCTATAGCCTTGGGACGTGGGGCTGGCGAATTTCGTCCGCCGGACACGGAATGGACCAAGACTTTTCCCACCCGTTCCCCGTGACAAAAATATGCCGCGGGCACAGCCGCGCCCAAATAAGAGCAGCCGAACCCCATGGCGCCAAGTTCGTCCAGCGGAAAAATGCCCAAAAAAGGGGTGGACTATAGCCTAGGGCCGTGACGCAGGCGAACTTCGTCCGCCGGACTCGGAATGGGCCGAGACTTTGCCCACACCCTCCCCGCGACAAAAATAGGCCGCAGGCACAGCCGCGCCCAAAAAAGAGCAGGCAAACCCCTTGGCGCCAAGTTCGTCCTGCGGAAAAATGCCCAAAAAAGGGGTGTGCAATAGCCTTGGGAAGTGGGGCCGCCGCAGTTCGTTCGCCGGACTTGGAATGGGCCGAGACTCTTCCCACCCCCTCCCAGTGACAAAAATGGGCCGCGGGCACAGCCACGCCCAAAAAAGAGCAGGCGAACCCCTTGGCGCCAAGTTCGTCCCGCGGAAAAATGCCCAAAAAAGGGGTGGGCTATAGCCTTGGGGTGTGGGGCTGGCAAACTTCGTCCGCCAGACTCGGAATGTGCCGAGACTTTGCCCACCCCCTCCTCATGACAAAAATAGGCCGCGGGCACAGCCGCGCCCAAAAAAGAGCAGTCGAACCCCTCAGCGCCAAGTTCGTCCTGCGGAAAAATGCCCGAAAAAGGGGTGTGCTATAGCCTTGGGGCGTGGGCCTGCCGAACTTCTTCTGCCGGACTCGGAATGGGCCGAGACTTCTACCACCCCCTCCCCACGAAAAAAATAGGCCACAGGCACAGCCGCGCCCAAAAAAGAGAAGCCGAATCCCTTGGCGCCAAGTTCGCCCTGCAGAAAAATGCCCAAAAAAGAGGTGGGCTTTAGCCTTGGGGCGTCGGGCGGGCGTACTTCATCCGCCGGGCTCGGAATGTGCCGTGACTTTGCCCACCCCCTCACCGCGACAAAAATAGGCCGCGGGCACAGCCGCGCCCAAAAAAGAGCTGCTGAACCCCTTGGCACCAAGTTCGTCCTGCCGAAAAAGGCCCAAAATGGGGTTGGGCTATAGCCTGGGTGTCTGGGGCTGGCAAACCTCGTCCGCCAGACTTGGAATATGGCGAGACTTTGCCCACCCCCTCCCCGCGACAAAAATAGGCCGCGGGCACAGCCGCGCCCATAAAAGAGCAGGCGAACCCCCTGGCGCCAAGTTCGTCCTGCCTAAAAAGGCCCAAAAAGGGGTTCGGCTATAGCCTTGGGGCGTGGGGCTGGCGAACTTCGTCCGTCGGACTCGGAATGGGCCGAGACCTTGCCCACCCCCTCCCTGCGACAAAAATAGGCCGCGGGCACATTCGCGCCCAAAAAAGCGCTGGCGAACCCCTTGGCGCCAAGTTCATCCTGCCGAAAAATTCCCAAAAAAGGGGTGTGCTATAGCCTGGGGGCTTGGGGCTGCCAAAGTTCATCCGCCGGACTTGGAATGGGCCGAGACTTTTTCCCACCCCCTCCCCGCGACAAAAATAGGCCGCAGGCACAGCCGGACCCGAAAAAGAGCAGCCGAACCCCTTCGCGCCAAGTTCGTCCTGCGGAAAAATGCCCAAAAAAGGGGTGGGCTATAGCCTTGGGGCGTGGGGTTGCCGAAGTTCATCCGCTGGGCTCGGAATGGGCCGAGACTTTGCCCACCCCCTTCCCGCGACAAAAATAGGCCGCGGGCACAGCCGCGCCCAAAAAAGGGCAGCCTAACCCCTTGGCCCCAAGTTCGTCCTACGGAAAAATGCCCAAAAAAGGGGTGGGCTATAGCCATGGGGCTTGGGGCTGCCGAAGTTCATCCGCCGGACTTGGAATGGGCCGAGTCTTTGCACACCCCCTTCCCGCGACAAAAATAGGCCGAGGGCACAGCCGCGCCCAAAAAAGGGCAGCCGAACCCCTTGGCCCCAAGTTCGTCCGGCGGAAAAATGCCCAAAAAAGGGGTGGGCTATAGCCTTGGGGCGTGGGGCAGGCGAACTTCGTCCGCCGGACTCGGAATGGGCCGAGGCTTTGCCCACCCACTCCCCGCGACAAAAATAGGCCGCGGGCACGGCTGCGCCCAAAAAAGAGCAGCCGAAGCACTTCGCGCCAAGTTCGTCCTGCAGAAAAATTCCCAAAAAAGGGGTGGGCTATAGCCTTGGGGCTTGGGGCTGCCGAAGTTCATCCGCCGAACTCGGAATGGGCCGAGACATTGCCCACCCCCTCCCCACGACAAAAATAGGCCACGGGCACAGCCGCGCCCAAAAAAGGGCAGCCGAACCCCTTGGCCCCAAGTTCGTCCTGCGGAAAAATGTCCAAAAAAGGGGTGGGCTATAGCCTTGGGGCGTGGGGTTGCCGAAGTTCATCCGCTGGGCTCGGAATGGGCCGAGACTTTGCCCACCCCCTTCCCGCGACAAAAATAGGCCGCGGGCACAGCCGCGCCCAAAAAAGGGCAGCCTAACCCCTTGGCCCCAAGTTCGTCCTACGGAAAAATGCCCAAAAAAGGGGTGGGCTATAGCCATGGGGCTTGGGGCTGCCGAAGTTCATCCGCCGGACTTGGAATGGGCCGAGTCTTTGCACACCCCCTTCCCGCGACAAAAATAGGCCGAGGGCACAGCCGCGCCCAAAAAAGGGCAGCCGAACCCCTTGGCCCCAAGTTCGTCCGGCGGAAAAATGCCCAAAAAAGGGGTGGGCTATAGCCTTGGGGCGTGGGGCAGGCGAACTTCGTCCGCCGGACTCGGAATGGGCCGAGGCTTTGCCCACCCCTCCCTGCATTTAAAATCGGCCGCGGGCACAGCCGCGCCGGAAAAATAGCAGCCGAACCCGCTGGCGCCAAGTTCGTCCTGCGGAAAAATGCCAAAAAAAGGGATGGGCTATAGCCTTGGGGCGTGGGGCGGGCGAACTTCGTCCGCCGGACTCGGAATGGGCCGAGGCTTTGCCCACCCACTGCCCGCGACAAAAATAGGCCTCGGGCACGGCCGCGCCCAAAAAAGAGCAGCCGACCCATTGGCGCCATGTTCGTCCTTCGGAAAAATGCGCAAAAAAGGGGTGTGCTATAGCCTTTGGGCGTGGGGCCGGTAAAGTTCATGTGCCTTCCTTGGAATGGGCCGAGACTTTGCCCACCCACTCCCCGTGACAAAAATAGCCCGCAGGCACAGCCGCACCCAAAAAAGAGCAGCCAAACCCCTTGGCGCCAAGTTCGTCCTGGGGAAAAATGCCGAAAAGGGGGTGGGCTATAGCCTTGGAGCGTGGGGCTTGAGCACTTCGTCCGCCGGACTTGGAATGGGCCGAGTCTTTGCACACCCCCTTCCCGCGACAAAAATAGGCCGCGGGCACAGCCGCGCCCAAAAAAGGGCAGCCGAACCCCTTGGCCCCAAGTTCGTCCTGCGGAAAAATGCCCAAAAAAGGGGTGGGCTATAGCCTTGGGGCGTGGGGTTGCCGAAGTTCATCCGCCGGGCTCGGAATGGGCCGAGACTTTGCCCACCCCCTCCCCGCGACAAAAATAGGCCGCGGGCACAGCCGCGCCCAAAAAAGGGCAGCCGAACCCCTTGGCCCCAAGTTCGTCCTACGGAAAAATGCCCAAAAAAGGGGTGGGCTATAGCCTTGGGGCTTGGGGATGCCGAAGTTCATCCGCCGGACTCGGAATGGGCCGAGACTTTGCCCACCCCCTCCCCGCGACAAAAATAGGCCGTGGGCACAGCCTCGCCCAAAAAAGAGCAGCCGAACCCCCTGACGCCAAGTTCGTCCTGCGGAAAAATGTCCAAAAAAGGGGTGGGCTATAGCCTTGGGGCGTGGGGCTGGCGAACTTCGTCCGCCGGACTCGGAATGGGCCGAGACTTTGCCCACCCTCTCCCCGCGACAAAAATAGGCCGCGGGCTTAGCCACGCACAAAAAAGAGCAGCCGAACCCCTTGGCCCAAGTTCGTCCTGCGGAAAAATGCCCAAAAAAGGGGTGGGCTATAGCCTTGGGGCGTGGGGCGGGCGAACTTCGTCCGCTGGACTCAGAATGGGCCAAGACCTTGCCCACCCCCTTCCCGCGACAAAAATAGGCCGAGGGCACAGCCGTACAAAAAAAGGAGCAGCCGAACCCCTTGGCGCCATGTTCGTCCCGCGGAAAAATGCCCAAAAAAGGGGTGGGCGATAGCCTTGGGGTGTGGGGCGGGCGAACTTCGTCCGCCGGATTCGGAATGGCCAAGACCTTGCCCACCCCCTCCCCGCAACAAAAATAGGCCGCGGGCACAGCTGCGCCTGGAAACAAGCAGCCTGACTCCTTGGAGCGATGTTCGTCCTGCGGAAAAATGCCCAAAAAAGGGGTGGGCTATAGCCCTGGGGCGTGGGGCGTGGGGCTTGCGAACTTCGTCCGCCGGACTCGGAATGGGCCGAGACTTTGCCCACCCGCTCCCCGCGACAAAAATAGGCCGCGGTCACAGCCGCGCCCAAAAAAGATCAGCTGAACCCCTTGGCGCGAAGTTCGTCCTGCGGAAAGATGCCCAAAAAAGGGGTGGGCTATAGCCTTGGGGCATGGGGCTGGCGAACTTCGTCCGCCTTCCTCGGTATGGGTCGAGACTTTGCCCACCCCCTCCCCGGGACAAAAATAAGCTGTGGGCACAGCCGCGCCCAAAAAAGAGCCGCCGAACCCCTTGTCGCCCAGTTCGTCCTGCAGAAAAATGCCCGATAAAGGGGTGTGCTATAGCATTTGGGCGTGGGGCCGGCGAACTTAGTCCGCCTTCCTCGGAATGGGCCGAGACTTTGGCCACCCGTAACTCTCGTCAAAAATAGACCGCGTGCACAAACGCGCCCAAAAAAGAGCAGCCAAACCCGTCGGCGCCAAGTTCGTCCTGCGGAAAAATGCCCCAAAAAGGGGTGTTCCATAGCATTGGGGCGTGGGGCTGCCGAAGTTCGTCCGCCGGACTCCGTATGGGCCGAGACTTTTCCCACCCGCTCCCCACGACAAATTTGGGCCGCGGGCTCAGCCTCGCCCAAAAAAGTGCGGCCGAACTCTTTGGCGCCAAGTTCGTCCTGCGGAAAAATGCCGAAAAAAGGGGGGGGGGGGCTATAGCCTTGGGGCGTGGGGTTGGCGAACTTCGTCTGCCGGACTCGGAATGGGCCGAGAATTTGCCCACCCCCTCCCCGAGACAAAAATAGGCCGCGGGCACAGCCACGCACAAAAAAGAGCAGCCGAACCCCTAGGCGCCAAGTTCGTCCTGCGGAAAAATGCCCAAAAATGAGGTGGGCTATAGCCTCGGGGCGTGGGGCTGGCGAACTTTGTCCGCCGGACTCGGAATGGGCCGAGACTTTTCCCACCCCCTCCCCGCGACAAAAATAGGACGCGGGAACCGCCGCGCCCAAAAAAGAGCAGCCGAACACCTTGGCGGCAAGTTCGTCCTGCGGAAAAATGCCCAAAAAGGGTGTGGGCTATAGCCTTGGGGCGTGGGGCGGGCGAACTTCATCCGCCGGACTCGGAATGGGTCGAGACTTTTCCCACCCCCTCCTCACGACAAAAATAGGCCGCGGGCACAGCCGCACCCAAAAAAGAGCAGCTGAACCCCTTGGCGCCAAGTTCGTCCTGCGGAAAAATGCCCAAAAATGAGGTGGGCTATAGCCTCGGGGCGTGGGGCTGGCGAACTTTGTCCGCCGGACTCGGAATGGGCCGAGACTTTTCCCACCCCCTCCCCGCGACAAAAATAGGACGCGGGAACCGCCGCGCCCAAAAAAGAGCAGCCGAACACCTTGGCGGCAAGTTCGTCCTGCGGAAAAATGCCCAAAAAAGGAGTGGGCTATAGCCTTGGGGCGTGGGGCGGGCGAACTTCGTCCGCCGGACTCGGAATGGGCCGAGACTTTGCCCACCCCCTCCCCGCGAAAAAAATAGGCCGCGGGCACAGCCAAGCCCAAAAAAGAGCAGCCAAACCCCTTGGCGCCAAGTTCGTCCGGCGGAAAAATGCCCAAAAAAGGGGTGGGCTATAGCCTAGGGGCGTGGGGCTGGCGAACTTCGTCCGCCGGACGCGGAATTGGCTGAGACTTTTGCCCACCCCCTCCCTGCGATAAAAATAGGCCGCAGGCGCAGGCGCGCCCAAAAAAGAGCAGCCGAACCCCTTGGCGCCAAGTTCGTCCTGCGGAAAAATGCCCAAAAATGAGGTGGGCTATAGCCTCGGGGCGTGGGGCTGGCGAAATTTGTCCGCCGGACTCGGAATGGGCCGAGACTTTTCCCACCCCCTCCCCGCGACAAAAATAGGACGCGGGAACCGCCGCGCCCAAAAAAGAGCAGCCGAAAACCTTGGCGGCAAGTTCGTCCTGCGGAAAAATGCCCAAAAAAGGAGTGGGCTATAGCCTTGGGGCGTGGGGCGGGCGGACTTCGTCCGCCGGACTCGGAATAGGCCGAGATTTTGCCCACCCCCTCCCCGAGAAAAAAATAGGCCGCGGGCACAGCCAAACCCAAAAAAGAGCAGCCAAACCCCTTGGCGCCAAGTTCGTCCGGCGGAAAAATGCCCAAAAAAGGGGAGGGCTATAGCCTAGGGGCGGGGGGCTGGCGAACTTCGTCCGCCGGACGCGGAATTGGCTGAGACTTTTGCCCACCCCCTCCCTGCAATAAAAATAGGCCGCAGGCGCAGGCGCGCCCAAAAAAGAGCAGCCGAACCCCTTGGCGCCAAGTTCGTCCTGCGGAAAAATGCCGAAAAATGAGGTGGGCTATAGCCTCGGGGCGTGGGGCTGGCGAACTTTGTCCGCCGGACTCGGAATGGGCCGAGACTTTTCCCACCCCCTCCCCGCGACAAAAATAGGATGCGGGAACCGCCGCACCCAAAAAAGAGCAGCCGAACACCTTGGCGGCAAGTTCGTCCTGCGGAAAAATGCCCAAAAAGGGTGTGGGCTATAGCCTTGGGGCATGGGGCGGGCGAACTTCGTCCGCCGGACTCGGAATGGGTCGAGACTTTTCCCACCCCCTCCTCACGACAAAAATAGGCCGCGGGCACAGCCGCACCCAAAAAAGAGCAGCTGAACCCCTTGGCGCCAAGTTCGTCCTGCGGAAAAATGCCCAAAAATGAGGTGGGCTATAGCCTCGGGGCGTGGGGCGGGCGAACTATGTCCGCCGGACTCGGAATGGGCCGAGACTTTTCCCACCCCCTCCCCGCGACAAAAATAGGACGCGGGAACCGCCGCGCCCAAAAAAGAGCAGCCGAACACCTTGGCGGCAAGTTCGTCCTGCGGTAAAATGCCCAAAAAAGGAGTGGGCTATAGCCTAGGGGCGTGGGGCTGGCGAACTTCGTCCGCCGGACGCGGAATTGGCTGAGACTTTTGCCCACCCCCTCCCGTGACAAAAATAGGCCCCGGACACAGCCGCGCCCAAAAAGAGCAGCCGAACCCCTTGGCGCCATGTTCGTCCTGCGAAAAAATGCCCAAAAAAGGGGTGGGCTATAGCCTTGGGGAGTGGGGCGGGAGAACTCCGTCCGCCGGACTCGGAATGGGTGGAGACTTCCCCCCCCCCCCCACGCGACAAAAGTAGGCCGCGGGCACAGCCGCACCCAAAAAAGAGCAGCCGAACCCCTAGGCGCCATGTTCGTCCTGCGGAAAAATGCCCAAAAAAGGGGTGTGCTATAGCCTTGGGTCGTGGGGCTGGCGAACATCATCCGCCGGACTCGGAATGGGCCGAGACTTTTCCCACCCCCTCCCAGCGATAAAAATAGGCCGCGGGCACAGCCGCACCCAAAAAAGTGCAGCCGAACCCCTTGGCGCCAGGTTCGTCCTGCGGAAAAATGCCGAAAAAAGGGGTGGGCTATAGCCTTGGGGCGTGGGGTTGGCGAACTTCGTCTGCCGGACTCGGAATGGGCCGAGACTTTGGCCACCCCCTCCCCGAGACAAAAATAGGCCGCGGGCACAGCCACGCACAAAAAAGAGCAGCCAAACCCCTTGGCGCCAAGTTCGTCCTGCGGAAAAATGCCCAAAAAGGGGGTGGGCTATAGCCTTGGGGCGTGGAGCGGGCGAACTGCATCCGCCAGACTCAGAATGGGCAGAGACTTTGACCAACCCCACCCCCTGATAAAAATAGGCCGCGGACACAGCCGCGCCCAAAAAAGACCAGCGGAGCCCCTTGGCGCAAAGTTCGTCCTGCGGAAAAATGCCCAAAAAGGGTGTGGGCTATAGCCTTGGGGCATGGGGCGGGCGAACTTCGTCCGCCGGACTCGGAATGGGTCGAGACTTCTCCCACCTCCTCCTCACGACAAAAATAGGCCGCGGGCACAGCCGTACCCAAAAAAGAGCAGCTGAACCCCTTGGCGCCAAGTTCGTCCTGCGGAAAAATGCCCAAAAATGAGGTGGGCTATAGCCTCGGGGCGTGGGGCGGGCGAACTTCGTCCGCCGGACTCGGAATGGGCCGAGACTTTTCCCACCCCCTCCCCGCGACAAAAATAGGATGCGGGAACCGCTGCGCCCGAAAAAGAGCAGCCGAACACCTTGGCGGCAAGTTCGTCCTGCGGAAAAATGCCCAAAAAAGGGGTGGGCTATAGCCTTGGGGCGTGGGGCGGGCGAACTTCGTCCGCTGGACTCGGAATGGGCCGAGACTTTGCCCACCCCCTCCCCGCGACAAAAATACGACGCGGGAACTGCCGCTCCCGAAAAAGAGCAGCCGAACACCTTGACGCCAAGTTCATCCTGCGGTAAAATGCCCAAAAAAGGAGTGGGCTATAGCCTTGAGGCGTGGGGCGGGCGAACTTCGTCCGCCGGACTCGGAATGGGCCGAGACATTGCTCAACCCCTTCCCACGACAAAAATACGCCGCGGGCACAGCCGCGCCATAAAAAGAGCAGCCGAACCCCTTGGCGCCAAGTTCGTCCTGCGGAAAAATGCCCAAAAAAGGGGTGGGTTATAGCCTTGGGGCGTGGGGCGGGCGAACTTCGTCCGCTGGACTCGGAATGGGCCGAGACTTTGCCCACCCCCTCCCCGCGACAAAAATAGGACGCGGGAACTGCCGCTCCCGAAAAAGAGCAGCCGAACACCTTGACGCCAAGTTCATCCTGCGGTAAAATGCCCAAAAAAGGAGTGGGCTATAGCCTTGAGGCGTGGGGCGGGCGAACTTCGTCCGCCGGACTCGGAATGGGCCGAGACATTGCTCAACCCCTTCCCACGACAAAAATACGCCGCGGGCACAGCCGCGACCAAAAAAGAGCAGCCGAGCCCCTTGGCGCAAAGTTCGTCCTGCGGAAAAATGCCCAAAAAGGGTGTGGGCTATAGCCTTGGGGCATGGGGCGGGCGAACTTCGTCCGCCGGACTCGGAATGGGTCGAGACTTCTCCCACCTCCTCCTCACGACAAAAATAGGCCGCGGGCACAGCCGCACCCAAAAAAGAGCAGCTGAACCCCTTGGCGCCAAGTTCGTCCTGCGGAAAAATGCCCAAAAATGAGGTGGGCTATAGCCTCGGGGCGTGGGGCGGGCGAACTTCGTCCGCCGGACTCGGAATAGGCCGAGACTTTTCCCACCCCCTCCCCGCGACAAAAATAGGACGCGGGAACCGCCGCGCCCGAAAAAGAGCAGCCGAACACCTTGACGCCAAGTTCATCCTGCGGTAAAATGCCCAAAAAAGGAGTGGGCTATAGCCTTGAGGCGTGGGGCGGGCGAACTTCGTCCGCCGGACTCGGAATGGGCCGAGACTTTGCCCACCCCCTCCCCGTGAAAAAAATAGGCCGCGGGCACAGCCGAGCCCAAAAAAGAGCAGCCGAACCCCTTGGCGCCAAGTTCGTCCCGCGGAAAAATGCCCAGAAAAGGGGTGGGCTATAGCCTAGGGGCGTGGGGCCGGCGAACATCGTCCGCCGGACGCGGTATTGGCCGAGACTTTTGCCCACCCCCTCCCTGCGATAAAAATAGGCCGCAGGCGCAGCCGCGCCCAAAAAAGAGCAGCCGCACCCCTTGGCGCCAAGTTCGTCCTGCGGAAAAATGCCCAAAAAAGGGGTGTGCTATAGTCTTGGGGCGTGGGGTGGGCGAACTTCGTCCGCCGGACTCGGAATGGGCCGAGACTATGCCCACCCCCTCCCCATGACAAAAATAGGCCCCGGGCACAGCCGCGCCCAAAAAAGAGCAGCCGAACCCCTTGGCGCCAAGTTCGTCCTGCGGAAAAATGCCCAAAAAAGGGGTGTGCTATAGCCTTGGGCCGTGGGGCCGGCAAAGTTCCTCCGCCTTCCACGGAATGGGCCGAGACTTTTCCCACCCCCTCCGGCGACAAAAATAGGCCGCGGGCACAGCCGCGCCGAAAAAGAGCAGCCGAACCCCTTGGCGCCATGTTCGTCCTGCGAAAAAATGCCCAAAAAAGGGGTGGGCTATAGCCTTGGGGCGTGGGGCGGGAGAACTCCGTCCGCCGGACTCGGAATGGGTGGAGACTTCCCCCCCCTCCACGCGACAAAAATAGGGCGCGGGCACAGCCGCACCCAAAAAAGAGAAGCCGAACCCCTTGGCGCCAAGTTCGTTCTGTGGAAAAATGCCCAAAAAAGAGGTGGGCTATAGCCTCGGGGCGTGGGGCGGGCGAACTTCGTCCGCCGGACTCGGAATTGGCCGAGACTTTTCCCACCCCCTCCCCGCGACAAAAATAGGACGCGGGAACCGCCGCGCCCGAAAAAGAGCAGCCGAACACCTTGACGCCAAGTTCATCCTGCGGTAAAATGCCCAAAAAAGGAGTGGGCTATAGCCTTGAGGCGACGGGCGGGCGAACTTCGTCCGCCGGACTCGGAATGGGCCGAGACTTTGCCCACCCCCTCCCCGCGAAAAAAATAGGCCGCGGGCACAGCCGAGCCCAAAAAAGAGCAGCCGAACCCCTTGGCGCCAAGTTCGTCCCGCGGAAAAATGCCCAGAAAAGGGGTGGGCTATAGCCTAGGGGCGTGGGGCCGGCGAACATCGTCCGCCGGACGCGGTATTGGCCGAGACTTTTGCCCACCCCCTCCCTGCGATAAAAATAGGCCGCAGGCGCAGCCGCGCCCAAAAAAGAGCAGCCGAACCCCTTGGCGCCAAGTTCGTCCTGCGGAAAAATGCCCAAAAAAGGGGTGTTCTATAGTCTTGGGGCGTGGGGCGGGCGAACTTCGTCCGCCGGACTCGGAATGGGCCGAGACTATGCCCACCCCCTCCCCATGACAAAAATAGGCCCCGGGCACAGCCGCGCCCAAAAAAGAGCAGCCGAACCCCTTGGCGCCAAGTTCGTCCTGCGGAAAAATGCCCAAAAAAGGGGTGTGCTATAGCCTTGGGCCGTGGGGCCGGCAAAGTTCCTCCGCCTTCCACGGAATGGGCCGAGAATTTTCCCACCCCCTCCGGCGACAAAAATAGGCCGCGGGCACAGCCGCGCCGAAAAAGAGCAGCCGAACCCCTTGGCGCCATGTTCGTCCTGCGAAAAAATGCCCAAAAAAGGGGTGGGCTATAGCCTTGGGGCGTGGGGCGGGAGAACTCCGTCCGCCGGACTCGGAATGGGTGGAGACTTCCCCCCCCTCCACGCGACAAAAATAGGGCGCGGGCACAGCCGCACCCAAAAAAGAGAAGCCGAACCCCTTGGCGCCAAGTTCGTTCTGTGGAAAAATGCCCAAAAAAGAGGTGGGCTATAGCCTTGGGGCGTGGGGCTGGCGAACTTCGTCCGCCGGACTCGGAATGGGCCGAGACATTGCTCAACCCCTTCCCACGACAAAAATACGCCGCGGGCACAGCCGCGCCATAAAAAGAGCAGCCGAACCCCTTGGCGCCAAGTTCGTCCTGCGGAAAAATGCCCAAAAAAGGGGTGGGTTATAGCCTTGGGGCGTGGGGCGGGCGAACTTCGTCCGCCGGACATGGAATGGGCAGAGACTTTGACCACCCCCTCCCAGCAACAAAAATATGCCGCGGGCACTGCCGCGCCCAAAAACAGCAGCCAAGCTCCTTGGCGCCAAGTTCGTCCTGCGGAAAAATGCCCAAAAAGGGGGTGGGCTATAGCCTTGGGGCGTGGGGCTGGCGAACTTCATCCGCCGGACTCGGAATGGACCGAGACTTTTCCCACCCCCTCCCCGTGACAACAATAGGCCGCGGGCACAGCCGCACCCAAAAAAGAGCAGCCTAACCCCTTGGCGCAAAGTTCGTCCTGCGGAAAAATGCCCAAAAAAGGGGTGGGTCATAGCCTTGGGGCGTGGGGCTGGCGCACTTCGTCCGCCTTCCTCGGAACGGGCCGAGACTTTTCCCACCCCCTCCCCGTGACAGAAATAGGCCGCGGGCACAGCCACGCCCAAAAAAGAGCAGCCAAACGCCTTGGCGGCAAGTTCGTCCTACGCTAAAATGCCGAAAAAAGGGGTGGGCTATAGCCTTGGGGCATGGGGTTGGCGAACTTCGTCCGCCAGACTCGGAATGGGTGGAGACTTTGCCCACCCCCTCCCCGCGACAAAAATAGGCCGCGGGCACAGCCGCGCCCAAAAAAGAGCAGCAGAACCACTTGTCGCCAAGTTCGTCCTGCGGAAAAATGCCCAAAAAAGGGGTGGGCTAAAGCCTTTGGGCGTGGGGCCGGCGAACTTCGTCCGCCTTCCTCGGAATTGGCCGAGACTTTGCCCACCCGCTCCCCGCGACAAAAATAGGCCGTGGACACAGCCGCGCCCAAAAAAGAGCAGCCGAACCCCTTGGCGCAAAGTTCGTCCTGCGGAAAAATGCCCAAAAAAGTGGTGGGCTATCGCCTTGGGGCGTGGGGCAGGCGAACTTCGTCCGCCGGACTCAGAATGGGCCGAGACTTTGCCCACCCCCTCCCCTTGATAAAAATAGGCTGCGAGCACAGCCGCGCCCAAAAAATAGCTGCCGAACCCCTTGGCGCCAAGTTCGACCTGCGGAAAAATGCCCAAAAAAGGCGTGTGCTATAGCCTTTGGGCGTGGGGCCGGCGAACTTCATCCGCCTCCCTCGGAATGGGCCGAGAATTTGGCCACCCCCTACCCGTGACAAAAGTAGGCCGCGGGCACATCCGCGCCAAAAAAAGAGCAGCCGAACCCCTTGGCCCCAAGTTCGATCTGCAGAGAAATGTCCAAAAACGGGGTGTGCTATTGCCTTGGGGCGTTGGGCTGGCGAACTTCGTCCGCCTTCCTAGGAATGGGTCGAGACTTTGGCCACCACATCCCCGCGACAAAAATAGGCCGCGGACACTGCCGTACCAAAAAAAGAGCAGCCGAACCCCTTGGCGCCATGTTTGTCCAGCAGAAAAATGCCCAAAAAGGGGGTGGGCTATAGCCTCGGGCCGTGGGGAAGGCGAACTTCGTCCGCCGGACTCGGAATGGGCCGAGACTTTTCCCAACCCCTCCCCGCGACAAAAAAAGGCCGCGGGCACAGCCGCGCCCAAAAAAGACCAGCCGAACCCCTTGGCGCCAAGTTCGTGCTGCGGAAAAATGCCCAAAAAATGGGTGTGTTATAGCCTTTGGGCGTGGGGCCGGCAAAGTTCATCCTTCTTCCTCGGAATAGGCCGAGACTTTGCCATCCCCCTCCCCACGACAAAAATAGGCCGCGGGTACAGCCGCGCCCAAAAGAAGCAGGCGAACCCCTTGGCACCAAGTTCGTCCTGCGGAAAAATGCCCAAAAGGGGGGTGGGCTACAGCCTAGAGGCGTGGGGCTGGCGAACTTCATCCGCCGAACTTGGAATGCGCCGAGATTTTTCCCAACCCCACCCCACAACAAAAATAGGACGCGGGCACAGCAGCACCCAAAAAAAGCAGGCGAACCCCTTGGCACCAAGTTCGTCCTGCGGAAAAATGCCCAAAAAGGGGGTGGGCTACAGCCTTGAGGCGTGGGGCTGACGAACTTCATCCGCCGAACTCGGAATGGGCCGAGATTTTTCCCAACCCCACCCCGCAACAAAAATAGGCCGCGTGTACAGCCGCGCCCAAAAAAAGCAGCCGAACCCCTTTGCGCCAAGTTCGTCCTGCGGAAAAATGCCCAAAAAGGGGGTGGGCTACAGCCTTGAGGCGTGGGGCTGACGAACTTCATCCGCCGAACTCGGAATGGGCCGAGATTTTTCCCAACCCTACCCCGCAACAAAAATAGGCCGCGTGTACAGCCGCGCCCAAAAAAAGCAGCCGAACCCCTTTGCGCCAAGTTCGTCCTGCGGAAAAATGCCCAAAAAGGGGGTGGGCTATAGCCTGGGGGGTGGGGCTGGCGAACATCGCCCGCCTTCCTCGGAATGGGCCGAGACTTTGCTCACCCCCTCCCCACGACAAAAATAGGCCGCGGGCACAGCCGCGCCCAAAAAAGAGCAGCCGAACTCCTTGGCCCCAAGTTCGTCCTGCGGAAAAATGCCTAAAAAGGGGGTGGGCTATAGCCTTGGGGCGTGGGGCTGGCGAACTTCATCCACCTTCCTCTGAATGGGCTGAGACTTTTCCCATCCCCTCCCAACGACAAAAATAGGCCGCGGGCACAGCCATGCCCAAAAAAGAGAAGCCGAACCCCCTTGCGCCAAGTTCGTCCTGCGCAAAAATGCCCAAAAAAGGGGTGGGCTATAGCCTTGGGGCGTGGGGCTGGCGAACTTCGTCCGCCGGACTCGGAATGGGCCGAGACTTTGCCCACCCCCTCCCCGCAACAACAATAGGCCGCGGGCACAGCCGCACCAAAAAAAAGCGGCTGAACCACTTGGCGCCAAGTTCGTCCTGCGGAAAAATGCCCAAAAAAGGGGTGGGCTATAGCCTTGGGGCGTGGGGCTGGCACACTTCGTCCGCCTTCCTCGGAAATGGCCGAGACTTTGCCGATCCCCTCCCCACGACAAAAATAGGCCGCGGGCACGGCCGTGCCCAAAAAAGAGCAGCCGAACCCCTTGGCGCCACGTTCGCCCTGCGGAAAAATGCCCAAAAAAGGGGTGGGCTATAGCCTTGGGGCGTGGGGCTGGCGAACTTCGTCCGCCGGACAGAGAATGGGCCGAGACTTTTCCCACCCCCTCCCCGTGACAAAAATAGGCCGCGGGCACACCGGCGCCCAAAAAAGAGCAGCCGAACCCCTTGGCGCCAAGTTCGTCGTTCGGAAAAATGCATAAAAAAGGGGTGGGCTATAGCATTGGGGCGTGGGGCTGGCGATCTTTGTCCGGCGGACTCGGAATGGGCCGAGACTTTTCCCACCCCTCCCCGCGGCCAAAAAAGAGCAGCCGAACCCCTTGGCGCCAAGTTCGTCCTACGGAAAAAGGCCCAACAAAGGGGTGTGCTATAGCCTTTGGGCGTGGGGCCGGCGAACTTCGTCCGCCTTCCTTAGAATGGGCAGAGACTTTGCCCACCCCCTCCCCACGCCAAAAATAGCGCGCGGGCTCCGCCGCGCCCAAAAAAGAGCAGCCGAACCCCTTGGCGCCAAGTTCATCCTGTTGAAAAATGCCCAAAAAACGGGTGTGCCATAGCCTTGGGGCGTAGGGCTGCCGAAGTTCGTCCGCCGGATTCGGAATGGGCCGAGACTTTTCCCACCCCTTCCCCGCCACAAAAATCACTTGCGGGCACAGCAGCGCCCAAAAATGAGCAGCCGAACCCCTTGGCGCAAAGTTTGTCCTGCGGAAAAATGCCCAAAAATGGGGTGGGCTATAGCCTTGGGGTGTGGGGCTGGCAAACTTCGGCCCCGTTCCTCGGAATGGGCCGAGACGTTGACCACCCCCTCCTCGGGACAAAAATAGGCCGCGGAGGCCGCGGACACAGCCGCGCCCAAAAAAGAGCAGCCGAACCCCTTGGCGGCAAGTTCGTCCTGCGGAAAAATGCCCAAAAAAGGGGTGTTCCATAGCCTTGGGGCGTAGCGCTACCGAAGTTCGTCCGCCGGACTCGGAATGGGCCGAGACTTTTCCAACCCCCTCCCCGCGACCAAAATAGGCCGCGGGCACAGCCGCACCCAAAAATGAGCAGTCGAACCCCTTGGCGCCAAGTTCGTCCAGCGGAAAAATGCCCAAAAAAGGGGTGTGCTATAGCCTTGGGGCGTGGGGCTGCCGAAGTTTGTCCGCCGGACTCAGAATGGGCCTAGACTTTTCCCACCCTCTCCTCGCGACAAAAATAGGCCGCGGGCACAGCCGCGCCCAAAAAAGAGCAGTCGAAGCCCTTGGCGCCAAGTTCGTCCAGCGGAAAAATTTTCAAAAAAAGGGTGTGCTATAGCCTTTGCGCGTGGGACCGGCGAACTTCGTCCGCCATCCTCGGAATGGGCCGAAACTTTGGCCACCCCCTCCCCGCGACAAAAATAGGCCGCGGGCACAGCATCGCCCAAAAAAGTGCAGCCGAAACCCTGGGCCCACGTTCGTCCTGCGGAAAAATGCACAAAAAAGGGGTGGGCTAGAGCCATATGGCGTGGGGCTGGCTAACTCCGTCCGCCGGACTCGGAATGCGACGCGACTTTACCCACCCCCTTCCCGCGACAAAAATAGGCCGTGGGCACAGCCGCGCCCAAAAAAGAGCAGCCGAACCTCTTGGCGCCAAATTCGTCCTGCGGAAAAATGCCCAAAAAAGGGGTGTGCTCTAGCCTTGGGGTGTGGGGCTGCCGAAGTTCGTCCGCCGGACTCGGAATGGGCTGAAACTTTTCCCACCCCCTCCCCGTGACAGAAATAGGCCGCGGCCAAAAAAGAGCAGCCGAACCCCTTGGCGCCAAGTTCGTCCTGCGGAAAAATGGCCCAAAAAGGGGTGTGCCATAGCCTTGGGGCGTAGGGCTGCCGAAGTTCATCTGCCGGACTCCGAATGGGCCGAGACTTTTCCAACCCCCTCCCCACGACCAAAATAGGCCGCGGGCACAGCCGCGATAAAAAATGAGCAGCTGAACCCTTGGCGCCAAGTTCGTCCTGCGGAAAATTGCCCAAAAAGGGGGTGGGCTATAGCCTTGGGGTGTGGGGCTGGCGAACTTCGCCCGCCTTCCTCGGAATGGGCCGAGACTTTGACCACCCCCTTCCCGAGACAAAAATAGGCCGCGGGCACAGCCGCGCCCAAAAAAGAGCAGCCGAACCCCTTGGCGGCAAGTTCGTCCTGCGGAAAAATGCCCAAAAAAGGGGTGTTCCATAGCCTTGGGGCGTAGCGCTGCCGAAGTTCGTCCGCCGGACTCGGAATGGGCCGAGACTTTTCCAACCCCCTCCCCGCGACCAAAATAGGCCGCGGGCACAGCCGCGCCCCAAAAAGAGCAGTCGAATTCCTTGGCGCCAAGTTCGTCCAGCGGAAAAATGCCCAAAAAAGGGGTGTGCTATAGCCTTGGGGCGTGGGGCTGCCGAAGTTCGTCCGCCGGATGCAGAATGGGCCTAGACTTTTCCCACCCTCTCCCCACGACAAAAATAGGCCACGGGCACAGCCGCCCCCAAAAAAGAGCAGTCGAAACCCTTGGCGCCAAGTTCGTCCAGCGGAAAAATTCCCAAAAATGGGGTGTGATATAGCCTTTGGGCGTGGGGCCGGCGAACTTCGTCTGCCATCCTCGGAATGGGCCGAGACTTTGCCCACCCCCTCCCCACGACAAAAATAGGCCGCGGGCACGGCATTGCCCAAAAAAGAGCAGCCGAACCCCTTGGCGCCAAGTTCGTCCTGCGGAAAAATGCCCAAAAAAGGGGTGGCCTATAGCCATATGGCGTGGGGCTGGCTAACTTCGTCCGCCGGACTCGAAATGCGATGCGACCTTACCCACCCCCTTCCCGTGACAAAAATAGGCCGTGGGCACAGCCGCGCTCAAAAAAGAGCAGCCGAACACCTTGGCGCCAAGTTCGTCGTGCGAAAAAATGCCCAAAAAAGGGGTGTGCTATAGCCTTGGGGCGTGGGGCTGCCGAAGTTCGTCCGCCACACTCAGAATGGCCCTAAACTTTTCCCACCCTCTCCCCATGACAAAAATAGGCCGCGGGCACAGCCGCGCCCAAAAAAGAGCAGACGAACCCCTTGGCGCCAAGTTTGCCCTGCGGAAAAATGTCCAAAAAAGCGGTGTGCTATAGCCTTGGGCCGTCAGGCTGCCGAAGTTCGTCCGCCGGACTCAGAATGGGCCTAGACTTTTCCCACCCTCTCCCCACGACAAAAATAGGCCACGGGCAGAGCCGCGCCCAAAAAAGAGCAGTCGAACCCTTTGGCTCCAAGTTCGTCCAGCGGAAAAATTCCCAAAAAAGGGGTGTGCTATAGCCTTTGGGCGTGGGGCCGGTGAACTTCGTCCGCCTTCCTCGGAATGGGCCGAGAATTTGCCCAACCCCTCCCCGTGACAAGAATAGGCCGCGGACACGGCCGCGCCCAAAAAAGAGCAGCCGAACCCCTTGGCGGCATGTTCGTCCTGCGGAAAAATGCCCAAAAAAGGGGTGGGCTATAATCATAGGGCGTGGGGCTGGCGAACTTCGTCCGCCGGACTCGGAATGCGCCGTGACTTTACCCACCCCCTTCCCACGACAAAAATAGGCCGTGGGCACAGCCGCGCTCAAAAAAGAGCAGCCGAACCCCTTGGCGCCATGTTCGTCCTGCGGAAAAATGCCCAAAAAAGGGGTGTGCTATAGCCTTGGGGCGTGGGGCTGCCGAAGTTCGTCCGCCGGACTCAGAATGGGCCGAGACTTTTCCCACCCTCTCCCCGCGACAGAACTAGGCCGCGGGCACAGCCGCGCCCAAGAAAGAGCAGCCGAACCCCTTGGCGCCAGGTTCATCCTGCGGAAAAATGTCCAAAAAAGGGGTGTGCTATAGCCTGGGGGCATGGGGCTGCCGAAATTCGTCCGCCGGACTCGGAATGGGCTGAGACTTTTCCAACCCCCTCCCCGCGACAGAAATAGGCCGCGGGCACAGCCGCGCCCAAAAAAGAGCTGCCGAACCCCTTGGCGGCATGTTCGTCCTGCGGAAAAATGCCCAAAAAAGGGGTGGGCTATAATCATAGGGCGTGGGGCTGGCGAACTTCGTCCGCCGGACTCGGAATGCGCCGTGACTTTACCCACCCCCTTCCCCGTCACAAAAATAGGCCGCGGGGACAGCCACGCCCAAAAAAGAGTTGCTGAACCCCTTGGCGCCAAGTTCATCCTACGATAAAATGCCCAAAAAGGGAGTGGGCTGTAGCCTTGGGGCGTGGGGCTGGCGCACTTCGTCCGCCGGACTCGGAATGGGCCGAGACTTTCCCCACCCCCTCCCCGCCACAAAAATAGGCCGCGGGCACAGCCGTGCCCTAGAAAGAAGAGCCGAACCACTTGGCGCCAAGTTCGTCCTGCGGAAAAATGCCCAAAAAGGGGGTGGGCTATAGCCTCGGGGCGTGGGGCTGGCGAACTTCGTCCGCCTTCCTCGGAATGGACCGAGACTTTGCCCACCCCCTCCCCGCTAAAAAAATAGGCCGTGGACACAGCCGAGCCCAAAAACGTGCAGCCGAACCCCTTGGCGCCTAGTTAGTCCTTTGGAAAAATGCCCAAAAAGGGGGTGGGCTATAGCCTTGGGGCGTGGGGCCGGCGCACTTCATCCGCCGGACTCGGAATGGGCCGAGACTCTTCCCACCCCCTCCCCGGGACCAAAATAGGCTGCGGGCACAGCTGCGCCCACAAAAGAGCTGCCGAACCCCTTGGCGCCAAGTTCCTCCTGCGGAAAAATGCCCAAAAAAGGGGTGTGCTATAGCCTTTGGGCGTGGGGCCGGCAAAGTTCATCCGCCTTCCTCAGAATGGGCCGAGACTTTGGCCACCCCCTCCCCGCGTCAAAACTAGGCTGCGGCCACCGCCGCGCCCATTAAAGAGCAGCTGAACCCCTTGGCGCCAAGTTCGTCCGGCAGAAAAATGCCCAAAAAGGGGGTGGGCTATAACCTTGGGGCGTGCGGCCGGCGAACTTCGTCAGCTGGACTCGGATTGCGCCGAGACTTTGCCCACCCCCTCCCTGCGACAAAAATAGGCCGCGGGCACGGCCGCGCCCAAAAAAGTGCAGCCTAACCCCTTGGCGCCAAGTTCGTCCTGCGGAAAAATGCCCAAAAAAGGGGTGTGCTATAGCCTTTGGGCGTGGGGCCGGCAAAGTTCATCCGCCTTCCTCAGAATGGGCCGAGACTTTGGCCACCCCCTCCCCGCGCAAAAAATAGGCCGCTGCCACAGCCGTGCCCAGAAAAGAGCAGCCGAACCCCTTGGCGCCAAGTTCGTCCTGCGGAAAAATGCCCAAAAAGGGGGTGTGCTATATCCTTTGGGCGTGGGGCTGGCAAAGTTCAACAGCCTTCCTCGGAATGGGCCGAGACTTTGGCCACCCCCTTCCCGCACGAAAAATAGGCTGCGGGCACAGCCGCGCCCAAAAAAGAGCAGCCGAACCCCTTGGCGCCAAGTTCGTCCAGCGGAAAAATGCCCAAAAAGGGGGTGGGCTGTAGCCTTGGGGCGTGGGGCTGGCGAACTTCCTCTGCCGGACTCGTAGTGGGCCGAGACTTTTCCCACCTCATCCCCGCGACAAAAATAGGCCGCAGGCACAGCCGCGCCCAAAAAAGAGCTGCCGAACCCCTTTGCGCCAAGTTCGTCCTGCGGAAAAATGCCCAAAAAGGGGGTGGGCTATAGCCTTGGGGTGTGGGGCTGGCGAACGTCGTCCGCCTTCCTCGGAATGGGCCGAGACTTTGCCCACCCCCTCCCCAAGGTAAAAATAGGCCGCGGGCACAACCGCGAGAAAAAAGAGCAGCCGAACCCCTTGGCGCGAAGTTCGTCCTGCGGAAAAATGCCCAAAAAGTGGGTGGGCTATAGCCTTGCGGCATGGGGCTGGCCCACTTCGTCCGCCAGACTCGGAATGGTCTGAGACTTTTCCCAACCCTCCCCGCGACAAAAATAGGCCGCGGGCACAGCCGCGCCCAAAAAAGAGCAGCCGAACCCCATGGCATCAAGTTCGTCCTGCGGAAAAATGCCCAAAAAAGGGGTGGGCTATATCCTTGGGGCATGGGGCGGGCAAAGTTCATCCGCCTTCCCCGGAATGGGCCGAGACTTTGCCCACCCCCTCCCCGCGCCAAAAATAGGCCGTGGCCACAGCCGCGCCCAAAAAAGAACAGTCGAACCCCTTGGCGCAAAGTTCGCCCTGCGGAAAAATGCCCAAAAAAGGGGTGTGCTATAGCCTTGGGGCGTGGGGCCGCCGAAGTTTGTCCGCCGGACTCGGAATGGGCCGAGACTTTTCCCACCCCCTCCCCGCGACAGAAATAGGCCGTGGGCACAGCCGTGCCCAAAAAAGAGCAGCTGAACACCTTGGCGCCAAGTCCGTCCAGCGGAAAAATGCCCAAAAAAGGGGTGGGCTATAGCCTTGGGCCGTGGGGCTGGCGAACTTCGTCCGCCGGACTCAGAATGGGCCGAGACTTTGCCCACCCCCTCCCCGCAACAAAAATAGGCCGCGGCCACAGCTGCGCCCAAAAAAGAGTAGCCGAACCCCTTGGCGCCAAGTTCGTCCAGCGGAAAAATGCCCAAAAAGGGGGTGGGCTATAGCCTTGGGGTGTGGGGCTGGCGAACTTCGTCCGCCGGACTCGGAATGGGCCGATACTTTTCCCACCACCTACCCATGACAAAAATCGGCCGCGGGTAAAGCCGTGCTCAAAAAAGAGCAGCCGATCCCCTTTGCGCCAAGTTCGTCCTGCGGAAAAATGCCGAAAAAGGGGGTGGCCTATAGCCTTGGGGCGTGGGGCTGGCGAACTTCGTCCGCCTTCCTCGGAATGGGCCGAGACTTTGCCCACCCCCTCCCCACTAAAAAAATAGGCCGTGGGCATAGCCGCGCGCAAAAAAGAGCAGCCGAACCCCTTGGCGCCAAGTTCGTCCTGCGGAAAAATGCCAAACAAAGGGGTGTGCTATACCCTTCGGGCGTTGGGCCGGTAAAATACATCCGCCTTCCTCGGAATGGGCCGAGACTTTGGCAACCCCCATCCCCGCGCCAAAAATAGGCTGCGGGCACAGCCGCGCCCAAAAAAGAGCAGCCGAACCCCTTGGCGCCAAGTTCGTCCTGCGGAAAAATGCCTAAAAAGGGGATGGGCTATAGCCTTTGGCGTGGGGCTGGCGAACTTCGTCCGCCTTCCTCGGAATGGGCCGAGACTTTGCCCACCCCCTCCACGCGACAAAAATAGGCCGCGGGCACAGGCGCGCCCAAAAACGAGCAGCCGAACCCCTTGGCGCCAAGTTCGTCCTGCGGAAAAATGCTTAAAAAGGGGATGGGCTATAGCCTTGGGGCGTGGGGCTGGCGAACTTCGTCCGCCTTCCTCGGAATGGGCCGAGATTTTGCCCAACCCCTCCTCGCTACAAAAATAGGCCGCGGGCACAGGCGCGCCCAAAAACGAGCAGCCGAACCCCTTGGCGCCAAGTTCGTGCTGTGGAAAAATGCCCAAAAAAGGGGTGTGCCATAGCCTTGGGGCGTAGGGCTGCCGAAGTTCGTCTGCCGGACCAGGAATGGGCCGAGACTTTTCCCACCCCCTCCATGCGACAAAAATATGCCGCGGGCACAGCCACACCCAAAAAAGAGCGGTCGAACCCCTTGGGGCCAAGTTCGTCCTGCGGAAAAATGCCCAAAAAAGGGGTCTGCTATAACCTTGGGGTGTGGGGCTGCCAAAGTTCGTCTGCCGGACTCGGAATGGGCCGAGACTTTTCCCACCCCCTCCCCGTGACAAAATTAGGCCGCGGGCACCGCCGCGCCCAAAAAAGCGCGGCCGAACCCCTTGGCGCGAAGTTTGTCCTGCGGAAAAATGCCCAAAAAAGGGGTGTGCCATAGCCTTGGGGCATAGCGCTGCCGAAGTTCATCCGCCGGGCTCGGAATGGGCCGAGACTTTTCCCACCCCCTCCGCGTGACAAAAATAGACCGCGGGCACAGCCGCGCCCAAAAAAGAGCAGCCGAACCCCTTGGCGCAGTGTTCGTCCTGTGGAAAAATGACCAAAAAAGGGGTGTGCTATAGCTTTTGGGCATGGGGCTGACGAACTTTGTCCGCCTTCCTTGGAATGGGCCGAGACTTTGCCCACCCCCTCCCCACACTAAAAATAGGCTGCGGGCATAGCCGCGCCCAAAAAAGAGCAGCCGAACCCCTTGGCGCCAAGTTGGTCCTGCGGAAAAATGCCCAAAAAAGGGGTATGCTATAGCTTTGGGGCGAGAGGCTGCCGAAGTTCGTCCGCCGGACTCGGAATGGGCCGAGAACTTTCCCACCCCCTCCAAGCGACAAAAATATACCGCGGGCACAGCCGCACCCAAAAAAGAGCAGCCGAACCCCTTGGCGCAAAGTTCGTCCTGCGGAAAATTGCCCAAAAAGGGGGTGTGCCATAGCCTTGGGGCGTAGGGCTGCCGTAGTTCGTCTGCCGGACTAGGAATGGGCCTAGACTTTTCCCACCCCATCCCCGCGACAAACGTAGGCTGCGGGTACAGCCACGCCCAAAAAAGAGAGGTCGAACCCCTTGGCGCCAAGTTCGTCCTGCGGAAAAATGCCCAAAAAAGGGGGTGTGCTATAGCCTTTGGGCGTGGGGCCGGCAAAGTTCACCCGCCTTCCTCGAAATGGTCCGAGACTTCGCCCACCCCCTCCCCGCACCAAAAATAGGCCACGGACACAGCCGCGCCCAAAAAAGAGCGGCTGAACCCCTTGGTGCCAAGTTCGTCCTGCGAAAAAATGAACAAAAAAGGGGTGTGCTATAGCCTTAGGGCGTGGGGCTGACGAACTTCGTCCGCCTTCCTAGGAATGGGCAGAGACTTTTCCCACCCCTACCCCATGACAAAAATAGGCCGCGGGCACAGCCGAACCCAAAAATGAGTAGCCGAACCCCTTGGCGCCAAGTTCGTCCTTCGGAAAAATGCCCAAAAAGGGGGTGGGCTATAGCCTTGGGGTGTGGGGCTGGCGAACTTTGTCCGCCTTCCTCTGAATGGGCCGAGACTTTGACCACCCCCTCCCCGGGACAAAAATAGGCCGCGGACACAGCCGCGCCCAAAAAAGAGCAGCCGAACGCCGTGGCGCCAAGTTCGTCCTGCGGAAAAATGCCCAAAAAAGGGGTGTGCCATAGCCTTGGGGCGTGGGGCAGGCGAACTTCGTCTGCCGGACTCGGAATGGGCCGAGACTTTTCCCACCCCCTCCCCGCGACAAAAATAGGCCGCGCGCACAGCCGCGTCCAAAAAAGAGCAGCCAAACCCCTTGGCGCCAAGTTCGTCCTGCGGAAAAATGCCCAAAAAAGGGGGTGTGCTATAGCCTTGGGACGTGGGGCGGCCGAAGTTCATCCGCCGGACTCGGAATGCGCCATGACTTTTCCAACCCTCTCCCCGCAAAAAAAATAGGCCGCGGGCACAGCCGCGCCCAAAAAAGAGCAGCCGAACCACTTGGCGCCAAGTTCGTCCTGCGGAAAAATGCCCAAAAAAGGGGTGTGCCATAGCCTTGGGGCGTAGGGCTGCCGAAGTTCGTCCGCCGGACTCGGAATGGGCCGAGACTTTTCCAACCCCCTCCCCGTGACCAACATAGGCCGCGGGCACAGCCGCGCCCAAAAATGAGTGGCCGAACCCCTTGGCGCCAAGTTCGTCCAGCGGAAAAATGCCCAAAAAAAGGGTGTGCTATAGCCTTGGGGCGTGGGGCTGCCGAAGTTCATCCGCCGGACTCAGAATGGGCCTAGACTTTTCCCACCCTCTCCCCACGACAAAAATAGGCCGCGGGCACAGCCGCGCCCAAAAATGAGCAGTCGAACCCCTTGGGGCCAAGTTCGTCCTGCGGAAAAATGCCCAAAAAAGGGGTGTGTTACAGCCTTGGGGCGTGGGCCTGCCGAAGTTCGTCCGCCGGACTCAGAATGGGCCTAGACTTTTCCCACCCACTCCCCACGACAAATATTGGCCGCGGGCACAGCCACGCCCAAAAAAGAGCAGACGAACCCCTTGGCGCCAACTTCGTCCTGCGGAAAATTGCCCAAAAAAGGGGTGTGCTATAGCCTTGGGGCGTCGGGCTGCCGAAGTTCGTCCGCCGGACTCAGAATGGGCCTAGACTTTTCCCACCCACTCCCCACGACAAATAATGGCCGCGGGCACAGCCGCGCCCAAAAATGAGCAGTCGAACCACTTGGCGCCAAGTTCGCCTGCCGGACTCGGAATGGGCCGAGACTTTTCCAAACCCCTCCCCACGACCAAAATAGGCCGCGGGCACAGCCGCGCCCAAAAATGAGCAGCCGAACCCCTTGGGGCCATGTTCGTCCTGCGGAAAAATGCCCAAAAAAGGGGTGTGCTACAGCCTTGGGGCGTGGGGCTGCCGAAGTTCGTCCGCCGGACTCAGAATGGGCCTAGACTTTTCCCACCCACTCCCCACGGCAAATATTGGCTGCGGGCACAGCCGCGCCGAAAAAAGAGCAGACGAACCCCTTGGCGCCAAGTTCGTCCTGCGGAAAATTTCCCAAAGAAGGGGTGTGCTATAGCCTTGGGGCGTCGGGCTGCCGAAGTTCGTCCGCCGGACTCAGAATGGGCCTAGACTTTTCCCACCCTCTCCCCACGACAAAAATAGGCCGCGGGCACAGCCGCCCCCAAAAAAGAGCAGTCGAAACCCTTGGCGCCAAGTTCGTCCAGCGGAAAAATTCCCAAAAATGGGGTGTGCTATAGCCTTTGGGCGTGGGGCCGGCGAACTTTGTCCGCCTTCCTCGGAATGGGCTGAGACTTTGCCCACCCCCTCCCCGCGACAAAAATAGGCCGCGGGCACAGCCGCGCCCAAAAACAGCAGCCGAACCCCTCGGCGCCAAGTTCCTCCCGCGGAAAAATGCCCAAAAAAGGGGTGGGCTATAGCCATAGGGCATGGGGCTGGCGCACTTCATCCGCCGGACTCGGAATGCGCCGCGACTTTACCCAGCCCCTTCCCGTGATAAAAATAGGCCGCGGGCACAGCCGCGCCCAAAAAAGAGCAGCTGAACCCCTTGGCGCAAAGTTCGTCCTGCGGAAAAATGGCCAAAAAAGGGGTGGGCTATAGCCATAGGGCATGGGGCTGGCGCACTTCATCCGCCGGACTCGGAATGCGCCGCGACTTTACCCAGCCCCTTCCCGTGACAAAAATAGGCCGCGGGCACAGCCGCGCCCAAAAAAGAGCAGCTGAACCCCTTGGCGCCAAGTTCGTCCTGCGGAAAAATGCCCAAAAAAGGGGTGTGCTATAGCCTTGCGGCGTGGGGCTGCCGAAGTTCGTCCGCAGGACTCGGAATGCGCCAAGACGTTTCCCACCTTCTCCCCGCAAAACAAATAGGCCGCGGGCACAGCCGCGCCCAAAAAAGAGCAGCCGAACCACTTGGCGCCAAGTTCGTCCGCCGGACTCGGAATGGGCCGAGACTTTTCCAACCCCCTCCCCGTGACCAACATAGGCCGCGGGCACAGCCCCGCCCAAAAATGAGCGGCCGAACCCCTTGGCGCCAAGTTCGTCCTGCGGAAAAATGCCCAAAAAAAGGGTGTGCTATAGCCTTGGGGCGTGGGGCTGCCGAAGTTCGTCCGCCGGACTCAGAATGGGCCTAGACTTTTCCCACCCTCTCCCCACGACAAAAATAGGCCGCGGGCACTGCCGCGCCCAAAAATGAGCAGTCAAACCCCTTGGCGCCAAGTTCGTCCTGCGGAAAAATGCCCAAAAATGGGGTGTGCTATAGCCTTGGGGCGTGGGGCTGCCGAAGTTCGTCCGCCGGACTCAGAATGGGCCTAGACTTTTCCCACCCTCTCCCCACGTCAAAAATAGGCCGCGGACACAGCAGCGCCCGAAAAAGCGCAGACGAACCCCTTGGCACCAAGTTCGTCTAGTGGAAAAATTCCCAAAAAAGGGGTGTGCTCTAGCCTTTGGGCGTGGCGCCAGCGAACTTCGTCCGCCTTCATCGGAATCGTCCGAGACTTTGGCCACCGCCACCCCGCGACAAAAATAGGCCGTGGGCACAGCCGCGCCAAAAAAAGAGCAGCCGAAGTCGTTGGCGCCAAGTTCGTCCTGCGGCAAAATGCCCAAAAAAGGGGTGTGCTATAGCCTTTGGGCGTGGGGCCGGCAAAGTTCATCCGCCTTCCCCGGAATGGGCCGAGACTTTGCCCACCCCCTCCCCGCAGCAAAGATACGCCGCGGGCACAGCCGCACCCAAAAAAGAGCAGCCGAACCCCTTGGCGCCAAGTTCGTCCTGCTGAAAAATGCCCAAAAAGGGGGTGGGCTATAGCCTTGGGGCGTGGGGCCGGCGAACTTCGTCCGCCGGACGCGGAAGGGGCCGAGACTTTGCCCAGCCCCTCCCCGCAGCAAAGATAGGCCGCGGGCACAGCCGCGCCCAAAAAAGATCGGCCGAACCCCTTGGCGCCAAGTTCGTCCTGCGGAAAAATGCCGAAAAAGGGGTGGGCTAAAGCCTTGGGGCGTGGGGCCGGCGAACTTCGTCCGCCTTCCTCAGAATGGGCCGAGTTTTTTCCCACCCCCTCCCCACGACAAAAATAGGCCGCGGGCACAGCAGCGCCCAAAAAAGAGCAGCCGAACCCCTTGGCGCCAAGTTCGTCCTGCGGAAAAATGCCCAAAAAAGGGGTGGGCTATAGCCTTGGGGCGTGGGGATGGCGAACTTCTTCCGCCTTCCTCAGAATGGGCCGAGACTTTGCCCAAAACCTCCCGATGACAAAAATAGGCAGAGGGCACAGCCGCGCCAAAAAAAGAGCAGCTGAACCAGTTGGCCCGAAGTTCGTCCCGTGGAAAAATGCCCAAAAAAAGGGGTATGCTATAGCCTTGGGGCGTGGGGCTGGCGAACTTTGTCCGCCGGACTCGGAATGGACCGAGACTTTGCCCAGCCCCTCCCCGCGACAAAAATAGGCCGCGGGCACAGCCGCGCCCAAAAAAGAGCAGCCGAACCCCTTGGCGCCAAGTTCGTCCTGGGGAAAAAAGCCCAAAAAAGGGGTGTGCTATAGCCTTGGGGCGTGGGGCGGGCGAACTTCGTCCGCCGGATTCAGAATGGGCCGAGACTTTGCCCACGCCCTCCCCGTGGGTAAAATTGGCCGCGGGCACAGCCGCGCCCAAAAAAGAGCACCCGAACCCCTTGGGGCCAAGTTCGTCCTGCGGAAAAATGCCCAAAAAAGGGGTGGGCCATAGCCTTGGGGCGTGGGGCTGGCGCACTTCGTCCGCCGGACTCGTAAGGGGCCGAGACTTTGCCCACCCCCTCCCCACGACAAAAATTGGCCGCGGGCACAGCCGGGCCCAAAAAAGAGCAGTCGAACCCCTTGTCCCGAAGTTCGTCCCGCGGAAAAATGCCCAAAATAAGGGGTGTGCTATAGCCTTGGGGCGTGGGGCTGGCGAACTTCGTCCGCCGGACTCGGAATGGGCCGAGACTTTTCCCACACCCTCCCTGTGACAAAAATAGGCAGAGGGCACAGCCGCACCAAAAAAGAGCAGCCGAATCCCTTGGCGCCAAGTTCGTCCTGCGGAAAAATGCCCAAAAAAGGGGTGGGCTATAGCCTTGGGGCGTGGGGCGGGCGAACATCGTCCGCCGGACTCGGAATGGGCCGAGACTTTACCCAACCCCTCCCCGCGACAAAAATAGGCCGCGGGCACAGCCGCGATCAAAAAAGGGCTGCCGAACCCCTTGGCGCCAAGTTCGTTCTGCGGAAAAATGCCCAAAAAAGGGGTGGGCTATAGCCTTGGGGCGTGGGGATGGCGAACTTCTTCCGACTTCCTCGGAATGGGCCGAGACTTTGGCCACCCCGTCCCCGAGTGAAAAATAGGCCGCGGGCACAACCACGCTCAAAAAAGAGCAGCTGAACCCCTTGGCGCCAAGTTTGTCCTGCGGAAAAATGCCCAAAAAAGGAGTGGGCTGTTGCCTTGGGGCGTGGGGCTGGCGAACATCGTCCGCAGGACTCGGAATGGCCCGAGACTTTGCCCACCCCCTCCCCGCGACAGAAATAGGCCGCGGGCAAAGCCGCGCCCAAAAAAGAGCTGCCGAACCCCTTGCCGTCAAGCTCGTCCTGCGGAAAAATGCCCAAAAAATCGGTGGGCTATAGCATCGGGGCATGGGGCTGGCGAACTTCGTCCGCCTTCCTCGGAATGGGCCGAGACATTGCCCACCCCCCTCCCCACGACAAAAATAGGCCGGGGGCACTGCCGCACCCAAAAAAGAGCAGCCGAACCCCTTGGCGCAAAGTTCGTCCTGCGGAAAAATGCCCAAAAAGGCGGTGGGCTATAGCCTTGGGCCGTGGGGCCGGCGTACTTCGTCCGCCGGACTCGGAATGGGCCGAGACTTTGCCCATCCCCTCCCCGCACTAAAAATAGGCCGCGGGCACAGCCGCGCCCAAAAAAGAGCAGTCGAACCCTTTGGCGCCAAGTTCGTCCTGCGGAAAAAAGCAAAAAACGTGGCTGGGCTATAGCCTTGGGGCGTGGGGCAGGCGAACTTTGTCCGCCGGACTCGGAATGGGCCGAGACTTTTCCCACCCCCCTCCCCGTGACAAAAATAGGCTGCGGGCACAGCCGCACCCAAAACAGAGCAGCCGAACCCCTTGGCGCCAAGTTCGTCCTGCGGAAAAACGCCCAAAAAAGGGGTGGGCCATAGCCTTGGGGCGTGGGGCCGGCGCACTTCGTCCGCCTTCCTCGGAATGGGCCGAGACTTTTGCCACCCCCTCCCCGCAACAAAAATAGGCCGCGGGCACAGCCGCTCCCAAAAAAGAGCAGTCGAACCCCTTGGCGCCAAGTTCGTCCTGCGGAAAAATGCCCAAAAAAGGGGTGTGCTATAGCCTTTGGGCGTGGGGCCGGCAAAGTTCGTCCGCCTTCCTCGGAATGAGCCGAGACTTTGGCCACCCCCTCCCCGTGCCAAAAATAGGCCACGGGCACAGCCGCGCCCAAAAAAGTGCAGCCGAACCCCTTGGCGCCAAGTTCGTCCTGCGGAGAAATGACCAAAGTAGTGGTGTGCTATAGCCTTGGGGCGTGCGGCCGGCCAAGTTCGTCCGCTGGACTCGGAATGGGCCGAGGATCTGCCCACCCCCTCCCCATGACAAAAATAGGCCGCGGGCACAGCCGCGCCCAATAAAGAGCAGCCGAACCCCTTTGCACCAAGTTCGTCCTGCGGAAAAATGCCCAAAAATGGGGTGGGCTATATCCTTGGGGCGTGGGGTGGGCGAACTTCATCCGCCGGACTCGAAATGGGCCGAGACATTACCCACCCCCCCCCCCATGAAAAAAATAGGCCGCGGGCACAGCCGCGCCCAAAAAAGAGCAGCCGAACCCCTCGGCGCCAAGTTCGTCCAGCGGAAAAATGCCCAAAAAAGGGGTGGGCTATAGCCTTGGGGCGTGGGGCTGGCGAACTTCGTCCGCCGGTCTCGGAATGGGGCGAGACTTTGCCCACCCCCCTCCCCCCGCCAAAACTAGGCCGCGGGCACAGCCGCGCCCAAAAAAAGAGCAGCCGAAACTCTTGGCGCCGAAGTTCGTCCTGCGGAAAAATGCCCAAAAAAGGGGTGTGCTATAGCCTACCGGCGTGGGACCGGCAAAATACGTCCGCCGGACTCGGAATGGGCCGAGACATTTCCCACCCCCTCCCCATGACAAAAATAGACCGCGGGCAAAGCCGCGCCCAAAAAAGAGCAGCTGAACCCCTTGGCGCCAAGTTCGCCCTGCGGAAAAATGCCCAAAAAGGGGTGGGCTATAGCTTTGGGGCGTGGGGCCGGCGAACTTCGTCCGCCGGACTCGGAATGGGCCGAGACTTTGCCCACCCTCTCCGCCGACAAAAATAGGCCTCGGGCACAGCCGCGCCCAAAAAAGAGCAGCCGAACCCCTTGACGCCAAGTTCCTTCTGCGGAAAAATGCCGAAAAAGGGGGTGGGCTATAGCCTTGGGGCATGGGGCTGGCGCACTTCGTCCGCCATCCTCGGAATGGGCCGAGACTTTGCCCACCCCCTCGCCGCAACAATAATAGGCCGCGGGCACAGCCGCGCCCAAAAAAGAGCAGCCGAACCCTTGGCGCCAAGTTCGTCCTGCGAAAAATGCCAAAAAAAAGGGGTGGGCTATAGCCCTGGGGCAAGGGGCTGCCGAAGTTCATCCGCTGGACTCGGAATGGGCCGAGACTTTTCCCACCCCCTCCCAATGACAAAAATAGGCCGCGGGCACGGCCGCGCCCAAAACAGAGCAGGCGAACCCCTTGGCGCCAAGTTCGTCCTGCGGAAAAATGCCCAAAAAATGGGTGTGCTATAGCCTTGGGGCGTCGGGCCGGCAAAGTTCGTCCGCCGGACTCGGAATGGGCCGAGACATTTCCCACTCCCTTGCCTTTACAAAAATAGGCCGCGGGCAAAGCCGAGCCCAAAAAAGAGTTGCCGAACCCCTTGCCGCCAAGCTCGTCCTGCGGAAAAATGCCCAAAAAATCGGTGGGCTATAGCCTCGGGGCATGGGGCTGGCGAACTTGGTCCGCCTTCCTCGGAATGGGCTGAGACATTGCCCACCCCCTCCCCACGACAAAAATAGGCTGGGGGCACTGCCGCACCCAAAAAAGAGCAGCCGAACCCCTTGGCGCCAAGTTCGTCCTGCGGAAAAATGCCCAAAAAAGGGGTGTGCTATAGCCTTGGGCCGTGGGGCCGGCAAAGTTCGCCCGCCGGACTCGGACTGGGCCGAGACATTTCCCACCCCCCTCCCCATGACAAAAATAGTTCGTGGGCAAAGCCGCGCCCAAAAAAGAGCAGCCGAACCCCTTGGCGCCAGGTTCGTCCTGCGGAAAAATGCCCAAAAAAGGGGTGTGCTATAGCCTTCGGGCATGGGACCGGTAAAGTTCGTCCGCCGGACTCGGAATGAGCCGAGACTTTCCCCACACCCTCCCCATGCCAAAAATCGGAAGCGGGCACAGCCGAGCCCAAAAAAGAGCAGCCGAACCCCTTGGCGCCAAGTTCGTCCCGCGGAAAAATGCCTAAAAAAGAGGGTGGCCTATAGCCTTGGGGCGTGGGGCTGGCGAACTTCGTCCGTCGGACTCGGAATGGGCCGAGACATTTCCCACCCCTTCCCCATGACAAAAATGGGCCGCAGGCAAAGCCACGCCCAAAAAAGAGCAGGCTATAGCTTTGGGGCGTGCAGCTGGCGAACTTCGTCCGCCTTCCTCGGAATGGGCCGAGACTTTGCCCACCCCCTCCCCGTGACAAAAATACGCCGCGGACACAGCCGCGCCCAAAAAAGAGCAGCTGAACCCCTTGGAGCCAAGTTCGTCCTGCGGAAAATGCCCAAAAAGGGGGTGGGCTATAGCCTTGGGGCGTGGGGATGGCGAACTTCGTCCGCTGGACTCGGAATGGGCAGAGACTTTTCCTATCCCCTCCCCGCGACAAAAATGGGCCCCGGGCACAGCCGCGCACAAAAAAGTTCAGCTGAACCCCTTGGCGCCAAGTTCCTCCAGCAGAAAAATGCCCAAAAAAGGGGTGGGCTGTAGCCTTGGGGCGTGAGGCTGGCGAACTTCGTCCGCCATCCTCGGAATGGGCCGAGACTTTGCCCACCCCCTCCCCGCAATAATAATAGGCCGCGGGCACAGCCGCGCCCAAAAAAGAGCAGCCGAACCCCTTGGCGCCAAGTTCGTCCTGCGAAAAATGCCAAAAAAAGGGGTGGGCTATAGCCCTGGGGCAAGGGGCTACCGAAGTTCGTCCGCTGGACTCGGAATGGACCGAGACATTTCCCACTCCCTCGCCTTGACAAAAATAGGCCGCGGGCAAAGCCGCGCCCAAAAAAGAGCTGCCGAACCCCTTGCCGTCAAGCTCGTCCTGCGGAAAAATGCCCAAAAAATCGGTGGGCTATAGCATCGGGGCATGGGGCTTGCGAACTTGGTCCGCCTTCCTCGGAATGGGCCGAGACATTGCCCACCCCCCTCCCCACGACAAAAATAGGCCGGGGGCACTGCCGCACCCAAAAAAGAGCAGCCGAACCCCTTGGCGCAAAGTTCGTCCTGCGGAAAAATGCCCAAAAAGGCGGTGGGCTATAGCCTTGGGCCGTGGGGCCGGCGAACTTCGTCCGCCGGACTCAGACTGGGCCGAGACTTTGCCCATCCCCTCCCCGCACTAAAAATAGGCCGCGGGCACAGCCGCGCCCAAAAAAGAGCAGTCGAACCCTTTGGCGCCAAGTTCGTCCTGCGGAAAAAAGCAAAAAACGTGGCTGGGCTATAGCCTTGGGGCGTGGGGCAGGCGAACTTTGTCCGCCGGACTCGGAATGGACCGAGACTTTGCCCACCCCCTCCCCGAGACAAAAATTGGCCGCGGGCACAGCCGTACCCAAAAAAGAGCTGCCGAACCCCTTGGCGCCAAGTTCGTCCAGCGGAAAAATGCCCAAAAAGGGGGTGGGCTATAGCGGTCGGGCGTGGGGCGGGCGAACTTCATCCGCCTTCCTCGGAATGGGCTGAGACTTTGCCCACCTCCTCCCCACGACAAAAATAGGCCGCGGGCACAACCGCGCCCAAAAACGAGCGGCCGAACCCCTTGGCACCAAGTTCGTCCGGCGGAAAAATGCCCAAAAAAGGGGTGGGCTATAGCCTTGGGGCGTGGGGCGGGCGCACTTCGTCCGCCGGACTCGGAATGGGCCGAGACTTCGCCCACCCCCTCCTCGCGACAAAAATAGGACGCTGGCAAAGCCGCACCCAAAAAAGAGCAGCCGAACCCCTTGGCGCCAAGTTCGTCCTGCGGAAAAATGCCAAAAAAAGGGGTGGGCTATAGGCTTGGGGCGTGGGGCAGGCGAACTTGGTCCGCCTTCCTCGGAATGGGCCGAGACATTGCCCACCCCCTCCCCACGACAAAAATAGGCCGCGGGCACTCCCGCGCCCAAAAAAGAGCAACCGAACCCCTTTGCGCCATGTTCGTCCTGCGGAACAATGCCCAAAAAAGGGGTGTGCTATAGCCTTCGGGCGTGGGGCCGGCAAAGTTTGTCCGCCGGACTCGGAATCGGCCGAGACATTTCCCACCCCCTCCCCATGACAAAAATAGGCCGCGGGCAAAGCCGCGCCCAAAAAAGAGCAGCCGAACCCCTTGGCGCCAAGTTCGTCCTGCGGAAAAATGCCTAAAGAAGGGGTGGGCTATAGCCTTGGGCCGTGGGGTGGGCGAACTTCGTCCGCCGTACTCGGAATGGGCCAAGTCGTTGCCCACCGCCTACCCGCGACAAAAATAGACCGCGGGCACAACCACGCCCAAAAAACAGCGGCCGAACCCCTTGGCGACAAGTTCGTCCTGCGGAAAAAAGCTCAAAACGGGGGTGGGCTATAGCCTTGGGGCGTGGGGCGGGCGCACTTCGTCCGCCGGACTCGGAATGGGCCGAGACTTTGCCCACCCCCTCCTCGCGATAAAAATAGGCCGCGGGCACAACCGCGCCCAAAAAAGAGCAGCCGAACCCCTTGGCGCCAAGTTCGTCCTGCGGAAAAAAGCCCAAAACGGGGGTGGGCTATATCCTTGGGGCGTGGTGCTGGCGAACTTCGTCCGCCCTCCTCGGAAAGGGCAGAGACTCTGCCCAACCCCTCCCCGTGACAAAACTAGGCCGCGGGCACAGCCGTGCCCAAAAAAGAGCAGCCGAACCCGTTGGCGCCAAGTTCGTCGTCCGGAAAAATGCCCAAAAAGGGGTGGGCTATAGCCTTGGGGCGTGGGGCGGGCAAACTTTGTCCGCCGGACTCGGAATGGGATGAGGCTTTGCCCACCCCCTCCCCGCGACAAAAATAGGCCGCAGGCACAGCCGTGCCCAAAAAAGTGCAGCTGAACCCCTTGGCGCCAAGTTCGTCCTGCGGAAAAATGCCCAAAAAGGGGGTGGGCTATAGCGTTGGGGCGTGGGGCGGGCGAACTTCATCCGCCTTCCTCGGAATGGGCCGAGACTTTGCCCACCTCCTCCCCGCAACAAAAATAGGCTGCGGGCACAACCGTGCCCAAAAAAGAGCAGCCGAACCCCTTGGCACCAAGTTCGTCCGGCGGAAAAATGCCCAAAAAGGGGTGGGCTATAGCCTTGGGGCGTGGGGCTGCCGAAGTTCATCTGCCGGACTCGGAATGGGCCGAGACTTTGCCCACCCCCTCCCTGCGACAAAAATAGGCCGCGGGCAAATCCGTGCCCAAAAAAGAGCAGCCGAACCCCTTTGCGCCAAGTTCGTCCTGCGGAAAAATGCCCAAAAAAGGAATGTGCGATGGCCTTGGGGCGTGGGGCTGGCGAACTTCGTCCGCCTTCCTCGGAATGGGCCGAGACTATGCCCACCCTCTTCCCACGACAAAAATAGGCCGCGGGCACAGCCGCGCCGAAAAATGATTAGCCGAACCCCTTGGCGCCAAGTTCATCCTGCGGAAAAATGCGCAAAAACGGGGTGGGCTATAGCCTTGGGGAGTGGGGCTGGCGAACCTCGTCCGCCTTCCTCGGAATGGGCTGAGACTTTTCCCACCCCCTCCCCACCCCAAAAATAGGCCGCGGGCACCTTGGCGCCATGTTCGTCCAGCGGAAAAATGTCCAAAAAATGGGTGGGCTATTGACTTGGGGCGTGGGGCTGGCGAACTTCGTCCGCCGCACTCGGAATGGGCCGAGACTTTGCCCACCCCCTCCCGTGAAAAAAATAGCGGGCACAACCGCGCCGAAAAAAGAGCAGCCGAACCCCTAGGCGCCAAGTTCGTCCTGCGGAAAAATGCGCAAAAAGGGGGTGGGCTATAGCCTTGGGGAGTGGGGCTGGCGAACCTCATCCGCCTTCCTCGGAATCGGCCTTGATTTTGGCCATCCCCTCCCCACGACAAAAATAGGCCGCGGGCACAGCCGCGCCCAAAAAAGAGCAGCCGAACCCCTTGGCGCCAAGTTCGTCCTGCGGAAAAATGCCCAAAAAGGGGGTGGGCTATAGCCTTGGGGAGTGGGGCTGCCGAACCTCGACCGCCTTCCTCGGAATTGGCCGAGACTTTGCC
This sequence comes from Citrus glauca, assembly GCA_029633175.1. Taxonomy (NCBI): domain Eukaryota; kingdom Viridiplantae; phylum Streptophyta; class Magnoliopsida; order Sapindales; family Rutaceae; genus Citrus; species Citrus glauca. Next base: position 45,413 of record JAQOOD010000025.1, read on the forward strand.
CATCCCCTCCCCATGACAAAAATAGGCCGCAGGCACAGCCGCGCCCAAAAAGGAGCAGCTGAACCCCTTGGCTTTAAGTTCATCCTGCGGAAAAATGCCCAAAAGGGGGGTGGGCTATAGCCTTGGGGCGTGGGGCTGGCGAACTTCGTCTGCCGGACTCGAATTGGGCCGAGACTTTTTCCACCCCCTCCCTGCCCCAAAAATAGGCCGCGGGCACAGCCGCGCCCAAAAATGAGCAGCCGAACCCCTTGGCGCCAAGTTCGTCCTGCGGAAAAATGCCCAACAAGGGGTGGGCTATATAGCCTTGGGGCGTGGGGCTGGCGAACTTCGTCCGCCACACTCGGAATGGCCCGAGACTTTTCCCACCCCCTCCCCGCGACAAAAATAGGCCGTGGTCACAGGCGCGCCCAAAAAAGGGGGTGGGCTATAGCCTTGGGGTGTGGGGCTGGCGAACTTCGTCTGCCGGACTCGGAATATGCCGAGACTTTACCCACCCCCTCCCGGCGACAAAACTAGGCCACGGGCACAGTCGTGCCCAAAAAAGAGCAGCCGAACCCGTTGGCGCCAAGTTCGTCCTGCGGAAAAATGCCCAAAAAGGCGGTGGGCTATAGCCTTGGGGCGTGGGGCGGGCGAACTTCGTCCGCCGGACTCAGACTGGGCCGAGACTTTGCCCATCCCCTCCCCGCAACAAAAATAGGCCGCAGGCACTGCCGCGCCCAAAAAAGAGCAGCCGAACCCTTTGGCACAATGTTCATCCTGCGGAAAAAAGCAAAAAACGGGGCTGGGCTATAGCCTTGGGGCGTGGGGCAGGCGAACTTCGTCCGCCGGACTCGGAATGGACCGAGACTTTGCCCACCCCCTCCCCGAGACAAAAATAGGCCGCGGGCACAGCCGTACCCAAAAAAGAGCTGCCGAACCCCTAGGCGCCAAGTTCGTTCTCCGGAAAAATGTCTAAAAAGGGGGTGGGGTATAACCTTGGGGAGTGGGGCAGGCGAACTTCGTCCGCCTTCCTCGGAATGGGCCGAGACTTTTCCCACCCCTTCCTCACCCCAAAAATGGGCCGCGGGCACAGCCGCGCCCAAAAAAGAGCAGCCGAACACCTTGGCGCCATGTTTGTCCAGCGGAAAAATGTCCAAAAAGAGGGTGGGCTATTGCCTTGGGGCGTAGGGCCGGCGCACTTAGTCCGCCGGACTCGGAATGGGCCGAGACTTTGCCCACCCCCTCCCCGCGACAAAAATAGGCCGCGGTCACAGGCCTGCCCAAAAAAGAGCAGCCGAAGGCCTTGAGGCCAATTTCGTCCTCCGGAAAAATGCCCAAAAAAGGGGTGGGCTATAGCCTCGGGGTGTGGGGCTGGCGAACTTCGTCTGCCGGACTCGGAATATGCCGAGACTTTACCCACCCCCTCCCCGCGAAAAAAATAGGCCGCGGGCACAGTCGTGCCCAAAAAAGAGCAGCCGAACCCGTTGGCGCCAAGTTCGTCCTGCGGAAAAATGCCCAAAAAGGAGGTGGGCTATAGCCTTGGGGCGTGGGGCGGGCGAACTTCGTCCGCCGGACTCAGACTGGGCCGAGACTTTGCCCATCCCCTCCCCAGGACAAAAATAGGCCGCAGGCACAGCCGCGCCCAAAAAAGAGCAGTCGAACCCTTTGGCGCCAAGTTCGTCCTGCGGAAAAAAGCAAAAAACGGGGCTGGGCTATAGCCTTGGGGCGTGGGGCAGGCGAACTTCGTCCGCTGGACTCGGAATGGACCGAGACTTTGCCCACCCCCTCCCCGAGACAAAAATTGGCCGCGGGCACAGCCGTACCGAAAAAAGAGCTGCCGAACCCCTAGGCGCCAAGTTCGTTTTCCGGAAAAATGCCCAAAAAGGGGGTGGGCTATAACCTTGAGGAGTGGGGCAGGCGAACTTCGTCCGCCTTCCTCGGAATGGGCCGAGACTTTTCCCACCCCTTCCTCACCCCAAAAATAGGCCGCGGGCACAGCCGCGCCCAAAAAAGAGCAGCCGAACACCTTGGCGCCATGTTCGTCCAGCGGAAAAATGTCCAAAAAAAGGGTGGGCTATTGCCTTGGGGCGTAGGGCCGGCGCACATCGTCCGCCGGACTCGGAATGGGCCGAGACTTTGCCCACCCCCCTCCCCGCGACAAAAATTGGCCGCGGTCACAGGCGCGCCCAAAAAAGAGCAGCCGAAGGCCTTGAGGCCAATTTCGTCCTCCGGAAAAATGCCCAAAAAAGGGGTGGGCTATAGCCTCGGGGTGTGGGGCTGGCGAACTTCGTCTGCCGGACTCGGAATATGCCGAGACTTTACCCACCCCCTCCCCGCGAAAAAAATAGGCCGCGGGCACAGTCATGCCCAAAAAAGAGCAGCCGAACCCGTTGGCGCCAAGTTCGTCCTGCGGAAAAGTGCACAAAAAGGCGGTGGGCTATAGCCTTGGGGCGTGGGGCGGGCGAACTTCGTCCGCCGGACTCAGACTGGGCCGAGACTTGGCCCATCCCCTCCCCATGATAAAAATAGGCCGCGGGCACAGCCGCGCCCAAAAAAGAGCAGTCGAACCCTTTGGCGCCAAGTTCGTCCTGCGGAAAAAGCAAAAAACGGGGCTGGGCTATAGCCTTGGGGCGTGGGGCAGGCGAACTTTGTCCGCCGGACTCGGAATGGACCGAGACTTTGCCCACCCCCTCCCCGAGACAAAAATTGGCCGCGGGCACAGCCGTACCCAAAAAAGAGCTGCCGAACCCCTAGGCGCCAAGTTCGTCCTCCGGAAAAATGGCCAAAAAGGGGGTGGGCTATAACCTTGGGGAGTGGGGCAGGCGTACTTTGTCCGCCTTCCTCGGAATGGGCCGAGACTTTTCCCACCCCCTCCTCACCCCAAAAATAGGCCGCGGGCACAGCCGCGCCCAAAAAAGAGCAGCCGAACACCTTGGCGCCAAGTTCGTCCTGCGAAAAAATGCCCAAAAAGGCGGTGGGCTATAGCCTTGGGGCGTGGGGCGGGCGAACTTCGTCCGCCGGACTCAGACTGGGCCGAGACTTTGCCCATCCCCTCCCCGCAACAAAAATAGGCCGCAGGCACTGCCGCGCCCAAAAAAGAGCAGCCGAACCCTTTGGCGCCATGTTCGTCCTGCAGAAAAAAGCAAAAAACGGGGCTGGGCTATAGCCTTGGGGCGTGGGGCAGGCGAACTTCGTCCGCCGGACTCGGAATGGACCGAGACTTTGCCCACCCCCTCCCCGAGACAAAAATAGGCCGCGGGCACAGCCGTACCCAAAAAAGAGCTGCCGAACCCCTAGGCGCCAAGTTCGTTCTCCGGAAAAATGTCCAAAATGGGGGTGGGGTATAACCTTGGGGAGTGGGGCAGGCGAACTTCGTCCGCCTTCCTCGGAATGGGCCGAGACTTTTCCCACCCCTTCCTCACCCCAAAAATAGGCCGCGGGCACAGCCGCGCCCAAAAAAGAGCAGCCGAACACCTTGGCGCCATGATCGTCCAGCGGAAAAATGTCCAAAAAGAGGGTGGGCTATTGCCTTGGGGCGTAGGGCCGGCGCACTTCGTCCGCCGGACTCGGAATGGGCCGAGACTTTGCCCACCCCCTCCCCGCGACAAAAATAGGCCGCGGTCACAGGCGCGCCCAAAAAAGAGCAGCCGAAGGCCTTGAGGCCAATTTCGTCCTCCGGAAAAATGCCCAAAAAAGGGGTGGGCTATAGCCTCGGGGTGTGGGGCTGGCGAACTTCGTCTGCCGGACTCAGAATATGCCGATACTTTACCCACCCCCTCCCCGCGAAAAAAATAGGCCGCGGGCACAGTCGTGCCCAAAAAAGAGCATCCGAACCCGTTGGCGCCAAGTTCGTCCTGCGGAAAAATACCCAAAAAGGAGGTGGGCTATAGCCTTGGGGCGTGGGGCGGGCGAACTTCGTCCGCCGGACTCAGACTGGGCCGAGACTTTGCCCATCCCCTCCCCACGACAAAAATAGGCCGCAGGCACAGCCGCGCCCAAAAAAGAGCAGTCGAACCCTTTGGCGCCAAGTTCGTCCTGCGGAAAAAAGCAAAAAACGGGGCTGGGCTATAGCCTTGGGGCGTGGGGCAGGCGAACTTCGTCCGCCGGACTCGGAATGGACCGAGACTTTGCCCACCCCCTCCCCGAGACAAAAATTGGCCGCGGGCACAGCCGTACCGAAAAAAGAGCTGCCGAACCCCTAGGCGCCAAGTTCGTTCTCCGGAAAAATGCCCAAAAAGGGGGTGGGCTATAACCTTGGGGAGTGGGGCAGGCGAACTTCGTCCGCCTTCCTCGGAATGGGCCGAGACTTTTCCCACCCCTTCCTCACCCCAAAAATAGGCCGCGGGCACAGCCGCGCCCAAAAAAGAGCAGCCGAACACCTTGGCGCCATGTTCGTCCAGCGGAAAAATGTCCAAAAAAAGGGTGGGCTATTGCCTTGGGGCGTAGGGCCGGCGCACTTCGTCTGCCGGACTCGGAATGGGCCGAGACTTTGCCCACCCCCTCCCCGCGACAAAAATAGGCCGCGGTCACCGGCGCGCCCAAAAAAGAGCAGCCGAAGGCCTTGAGGCCAATTTCGTCCTCCGGAAAAATGCCCAAAAAAGGGGTGGGCTATAGCCTCGGGGTGTGGGGCTGGCGAACTTCGTCTGCCGGACTCGGAATATGCCGAGACTTTACCCACCCCCTCCCCGCGAAAAAAATAGGCCGCGGGCACAGTCGTGCCCAAAAAAGAGCAGCCGAACCCGTTGGCGCCAAGTTCGTCCTGCGGAAAAGTGCACAAAAAGGCGGTGGGCTATAGCCTTGGGGCGTGGGGCGGGCGAACTTCGTCCGCCGGACTCAGACTGGGCCGAGACTTTGCCCATCCCCTCCCCATGACAAAAATAGACCGCAGGCACAGCCGCGCCCAAAAAAGAGCAGCCGAACCCCTTGGCGCCAAGTTCGTCCTGCGGAAAAATGCCCAAAAAAGGGGTGGGCTATAGCCTTGGGGCGTGGGGCTGGCGAACTTCGTCCGCCGGACCCGAAATCTGCCAAGACTTTGCCCACCCCCTCCCCACAACAAAAATAGGCCGTGGGCACAGCCGCGCCCAAAAAAGAGCAGCCGAACCCCTTGGCGCCAAGTTCGTCCTGCGGAAAAATGCCCAAAAAGGGGATCGGCTATAGCCTTGGGGCGTGGGGCCGGCAAAGTTCGTCCGCCGGACTTGGAATGGGCCGAGACCTTTCCCGCCCCCCTCCCCGTCAGAAAAATAGGCCGCAGGCACAGCCGCACCGAAAAAAGAGCTACTGAACCCCTTGGCGCCAAGTTCGTCCCGCGTAAAAATGCAAAAAAAGGGGTGGGCTACAGCCTTGGGGCGTGGGTCCGGCAAAGTTCGTCCGCCGGAATCGGAATGGGCCGAGACTTTGCCCACCCCTCCCCGCGACAAAAGTAGGCAGCAGGCACAGCCGCGCCCAAAAAAGAGAAGCCGACCCCTTGGCACCAAGTTCGTCCGGCGGAAAAATGCCCAAAAAGGGGGTGGGCTATAGCCTTGGGGCGTGGGGCGGGCGAACCTCGTCCGCCGGACTCGGAATGGGCCTAGCATTTGGCCACCCCCTCCCCACGATAAAATTAGGCCGCGAGAACAGCCGCGCCCAAAAAATAGCAGCCGAACCCCATGGCGCCAAGTTCGTCCTGCGGAAAAATGCCCAAAAAGGGGGTGGGCTACAGCCTTGGCGCATGGGGCCGGCAAAGTTCATCCGCCTCCCTCGGAATGGGCCGAGATTTTGGCCACCCCCTCCCCACACCAAAAACAGGGCGCGGGCACAGCCGCGCCCAAAAAAGAGCAGCCGAAGACCTTGGCGCCAAGTTCGTCCTGCGGAAAAAAGCCCAAAAAGCTGGTGGGTGATAGCCTTGGGGCGTGGGGCTGGCGAACTTCTTCCGCCTTCCTCGGAATGGGCCGAGACTTTGCCCACCCCCTCCCCGTGGAAAAAATAGGCCGCAGGCACAGCCGCGCCCAAAAAAGAGCGTCCGAACCCCTTGGCGCCAAGTTCATCCTGCAGACAAATGCCCAAAAAAAGGGGTGTGCTATAGCCTTTGGGCGTGGGGCCGGCGGACTTCGTCCGCCTTCCTCGGAATGGGCCGAGACTTTGCCCACCCCCTCACTGCGACGAAAATAGGCCGCGGGCACAGCCGCATCGAAAAAACACCAGCCGAACCCCATGGCGCCAAGTTCATACTGCGGAAAAATGCCCAAAAAGGGGGTGGGCTATAGCCTTAGGGCGTGGGGCTGGCGAACTTCGTCCGCCGGACTCGGAATGGGCCAAGACTGTTCCCACCCCTCCCCGCGACAAAAATAGGCCGCGGGCACAGCCGCGCCCAAAATAGAGCAGCCGAACCCCTTTGCGCCAAGTTCGTCCTGCGGAAAAATTCCCAAAAAGGGGGTGGGCTATAGCCTGGGGGCGTGGGGCTGGCGAACTTCGTCCGCCTTCTTCGGAATGGGCCGAGACTTTGCCCACCCCCTCCCAGTACAAAAATAGGCCGCAGGCACAGCCGTGCCCAAAAAAGAGCGGCCGAACCCCTTGGCGCCATGTTCATCCTGCAGAAAAATGCAGAACAAAGGGGTGTGCTATAGCCTTTGGGCGTGGGGCCGGCGATCCTCGTCCACCTTCCTCGGAATGGGCCGAGACTTTGCCCGCCCCCTCCCCACGACAAAAATAGACCGCGGGCACAGCCGCGCCCATAAAAGAGCAGCCGAACCCCTTGGCGCCAAGTTCGTCCTGCAGAAAAATGCCCAAAAAGGGAGTGGGCTATAGCCTTGGGGCGTGGGGCTGGCGATCTTCGTCCGGCTGACTCGTAATGGGCCGACACTTTTCCCACCCCCTCCTCACGACAAAAATAGGCCGCGGGCAGAGCCGCGCCCAAAAAAGAGCAGACGAACCCCTTGGCGCCAAGTTTGTCCTGCGGAAAAATGCCCAAAAAAGGGGAGTGCTATAGCCTTGGGGCGTCGGGCTGCCGAAGTTCATCCGCCGGACTCAGAATGGGCCTAGACTTTTCCCACCCTCTCCCAACGACAAAAATAGGCCGCGGGCACAGCCGCGCCCAAAAAAGAGCAGTCGAATCCCTTGGCGCCAAGTTCGTCCTGCGGAAAAATGCCCAAAAAAGGGGTGTGCTACAGCCTTGGGGCGTGGGGCTGCCGAAGTTCGTCCGCCGGACTTAGAATGGGCCTAGACTTTTCCCACCCTCTCCCCATGACAAAAATAGGCCGCGGGCACAGCCGCGCCCAAAAATGAGCAGTCGAACCCCTTGGCGCCAAGTTCGTCCTGCGGAAAAATGCCCAAAAAAGGGGTGTGCTATAGCCTTGGGGCGTGGGGCTGCCGAAGTTCGTCCGCCGGACTCAGAAAGGGCCTAGACTTTTCCCACCCTCTCCCCATGACAAAAATTCGCCCAAAAAAGAGCAGTCGAACCCTTGGCGCCAAGTTCGTCCTGCGCAAAAATGCCCAAAAAAGGGGTGTACTATAGCCTTGGGGCGTGCGGCTGCCGATGTTCGTCCGCCGGACTCGGAATGGGCCGAGACTTTTCCCACCCCCTCCCCACGACAAAAATAGGCCGCGGTCACAGCCACGCCCAAAAAAGAGTGGTCGAACCCCTTGGGCCAAGTTCGTCCTGCGGAAAAATGCCCAAAAAAGAGGTGTGCTATAACCGTGGGGTGTGGGGCTGCCGAAGTTCGTCTGCCGGACTCGGAATGGGCCGAGACTTTTTCCACCCTCTCCCCGTGACAAAATTAGGCCGCGGGTACAGCCGCGCCCAAAAAAGAGCGGCCGAACCCCTTGGCGCGAAGTTCGTCCTGCGGAAAAATGCCCAAAAAAGGGGTGTGCCATAGCCTTGGGGCATAGGGCTGCCGAAGTTCATCCGCCGGACTCGGAATGGGCCGAGACTTTTCCCACCCCCTCCGCATGAAAAAATAGACCGCGGGCACAGCCACGCCCAAAAAAGAGCAGCCGAACCCCTTGGCGCAATGTTCGTCCTGCGGAAAAATGCCCAAAAAAGGGTGTGCTATAGCTTTGGGCGTGGGGCTGACGTACTTTGTCCGCCTTCCTTGGAATGGGCCGAGACTTTGCCCACCCCCTCCCCGCGCCAAAAATAGGCTGCGGGCATAGCCGCTCCCAAAAAAGAGCAGCTGAACCCCTTGGCGCCAAGTTCGTCCAGCGGAAAAATGCCCAAAAAAGGGGTGTGCTATAGCCTTGGGGCGTGGGGCTGCCGAAGTTCGTCCGCCGGACTCGGATTGGGCCAAGATTTTTCCCACCCCCTCCGCGCGACAAAAATAGACCGCGGGCACAGCCGCGCCCAAAAAAGAGCAGCCGAACCCCTTGGCGCAATGTTCGTCCTGCGGAAAAATGCCCAAAAAAGGGGTGTGGTATAGCCCTTGGGCGTGGGGCCGGCAAAGTTCATCCGCCTTCCTCGGAATGGGCCGAGACTTCGACCACCCCCTCCCCGGGACAAAAATAGGCTGCGGCCACAGCCGCGCACAAAAAAGAGCAGACGAACCCCTTGGCGCCAAGTTCGTCCTGCGGAAAATTGCCCAAAAAAGGGGTGTGCTATAGCCTTGGGGCGTCGGGCTGCCGAAGTTCGTTCGCCGGACTCAGAATGGGCCTAGACTTTTCCCACCCTCTCCCCACGACAAACATAGGCTGCGGGCACAGCCGCGCCCAAAAAAGAGCAGTCGAACCCCTTGGGGCCAAGTTCGTCCGGCGGAAAAATGCCCAAAAAAGGGGTGTGCTACAGCCTTGGGGCGTGGGGCTGCCGAAGTTCGTCCGCCGGACTCAGAATGGGCCTAGACTTTTCCCACCCACTCCCCACGACAAATATAAGCCGCGGGCACAGCCGCGCCCAAAAAAGAGCAGTCGAACCCCTTGGCGCCAAGGTCGTCCAGTGGAAAAACTCCCAAAAAAGGGGTGTGCTATAGCCTTTGGGCGTGGGGCCGGCGAACTTTGTCCGCCCTCCTCGGAATGGGCCGAGACTTTGCCCACCCCCGGTCCGCGACAAAAATAGGCCGAGGGCACAGCCTCGCCCAATAAAGAGCAGCCGAACCCCTTGGCGCCAAGTTCGTCCTGCGGAAAAATTCCCAAAAAAGGGGTGTGCTATATCCTTTGGGCGTGGGGCCGCCAAAGTTCATCCGCCTTCCTCGGCATGGGCCGAGACATTGCCAACCCCCTCCCCACGACAAAAATAGGCCGCGGGCACAGCCGCGCCCAAAAAAGAGCAGCCAAACCCCTTGGTGCCAAGTTCGTCCGGCGGAAAAATGCCCAAAAAAGGGGTGTGCTATAGCCTTGGGGCGTGGGGCTGGCGAACTTCTTCCGCCGGACTCGGAATGGGCCGAGACTTTGCCCAATCCCTCCCCGCGACAAAAATAGGCCGCGGGCACAGCCGCGCCCAATAAAGAGCCGCCGAACCCCTCGGCGCCAAGTTCGTCCTGCGGAGAAATGCCCAAAAAAGGGGTGGTCTATAGCCTTGGGGCACGGGGCTGGCGAACTTCGGACTCGGAATGGGCTGAGACTTTGTCCACCCCCTCCCCGTGACAAAGATAAGCCGCGGGCACAGCCGCGCACAAAAAAGGGCAGCCGCACCCCTTGGCGCCATGTTCTTCCTGTGGAAAAATGCCCAAAAAGGGGGTGGGCTATAGCCTTTGGGCGTGGGGCGGGCAAACTTCGTCCGCCAGACTCGGAATGGGCCAAGGCTTTGCCCACCCCCTCCCCATGACAAAAATAAGCCGTGGGCACAGCCGCACCCAAAAAAGAGAACCCGAACCCCTTGGCGCCAAGTTCGTCCTGCGGAAAAATGTCCAAAAAAGGGGTGGGCTATAGCCTTGGGGCGCGGGGCTGGCGAACTTCGTCCGCCGGACTCGGAATGGGCCGAGACTTTGTCCACCCCCTCCCCACGATAAAAATAGGCCGCGGGCACAGCCGCGCCCAAAAAAGAGCAGCCGAACCCCTTGGCGCCAAGTTCGTCCTGCGGAAAAATGCCCAAAAAATGGGTGTACTATAGCCTTGGGGCGTTCGGCTGCCGAAGTTCGTCCGCCGGACTCAGAATGGCCCGACACTTTTCACACCCCCTCCCCGCGACAAAATAGGCCGCGGGCACAGCCGCGCTCAAAAAAGAGCAGCCGAACCCCTTGGAGCCAAGTTCGTCCTGTGGAAAAATGCCCAAAAAGGGGGTGGGCTATAGCCTTTGGGCGTGGGGCGGGCAAACTTCATCCACCGGACTCGGAATGGGCCGAGGCTTTGCCCAACCCCTCCCCGTGACAAAAATAAGCCGCGGACACAGCCGCGCCCAAAAATGAGAACCCGAACCCCTTGGCGCCAAGTTCGTCCTGCGGAAAAATGCCCAAAAAAGGGGTGTGGTATAGCCTTTGGGTGTGGGGCCGTAAAAATTCCTCCGCCTTCCTCGGAATGGGCCGAGACTTTGCCCACCCCCTCCCCGCACCAAAACTAGGCCGCGGGCACAGCCGCGCTGAAAAAAGAGCAGCCGAACCCATTGTCGCCATGTTCATCCTGCGGAAAAATGCCCAAAAAAGGGGTGGGCTATTGCCTTGGGGCGTGCGGCTGGCAAACTTCGTCCGCCATACTCAGAATGGGCCGAGACTTTTCCCACCCCCTCCCTGCGACAAAAATAGGCCGCAGGTACAACCGCGCCCAAAAAAGAGCAGCCGAACCCCTTGGTGCCAAGTTCGTCCTGCTGAAAAATGTCCAAAAAAGGGGTGGGCTATACCCTTGGGGCGTGGGGCTGGCAAACTTAGTCCGCCGGACTCGGAATGGCCCGACACTTTTCACACCCCCTCCCCGCCACAAAAATAGGCCGCGGGCATAACCGCGCCCAAAAAAGAGCAGGCGTACCCCTTGGTGCCAAGTTCGTCCTGCGGAAAAATGCCCAAAAAAGGGGTGTGGTATAGCCTTTGGGTGTGGGGCCGCAAAAATTCCTCCGCCTTCGTCGGAATGGGGCGAGACTTTGCCCACCCCCTCCCCGCGCCAAAAATAGGCCGCGGGCACAGCCGCACCCAAAAAAGAGCAGTCGAACCGCTTAGCGCCAAGTTCGTCCTGCGGAAAAATGCCCAAAAAATGGGTGTACTATAGCCTTGGGGCGTTCGGCTGCCGAAGTTCGTCCGCCGGACTCGGAATGGCCCGACACTTTTCACACCCCCTCCCCGCGACAAAAATAGGCCGCGGGCACAACCGCGCCCAAAAAAGAGCAGCCGAACCCCTTGGTGCCAAGTTCGTCCTGCTGAAAAATGTCCAAAAAAGGGGTGGGCTATACCCTTGGGGCGTGGGGCTGGCAAACCTCGTCCGCCGGACTCAGAATGGGACAAGACTTTACCCACCCCCTCCCCACGACAAAAATAGGCCGCGGGCACAGCCGCGCCCAAAAAAGAGCAGCCGAACCCCTTGGAGCCAAGTTCGTCCTGTGGAAAAATGCCCAAAAAGGGGGTGGGCTATAGCCTTTGGGCGTGGGGCGGGCAAACTTCATCGCCGGACTCGGAATGGGCCGAGGCTTTGCCCACCCCCTCCCCGCGATAAAAATAAGCCGCGGACCCAGCCGCGCCCAAAAACGAGAACCCGAACCCCTTGGCGCCAAGTTCGTCCTGCGGAAAAATGCCCAAAAAAGGGGAGTGCTATAGCCTTTGGGCATGGGGCCGGCAAAGTTCTTCCGCCTTCCTGGGAATGGGCCGAGACTTTGCCCACCCCCTCCCCGCACCAAAAATAGGCCGCGGCCACAGCCGCGCCCAAAAAAGAGCAGCCGAACCCCTTGGTGCCAAGTTCGTCCAGCGGAAAAATGCCCAAAAAAGGGGTGGGCTATAGCCTAGGGGCGTGGGGCTGGCGAACTTAGTCCGCCTGACTCGGAATGGGCCAACACTTTGCCCACCCCCTCCCCGCGCCAAAAATAGGCCGCGGACACAGCCGCCCCCAAAAAAGAGTAGCCGAACCCCTTGGCGCAAAGTTCGTCCCGCGGGAAAATGCCCAAAAAAGGGGTGGGCCATAGCCTTTGGGCGTGGGGGTGGCAAACATCGTCCGCCGGACTCGAAATGCCCCAGACTTTGCCCACCCCCTCCCCGCGACAAAAATAGGCTGCGGGCACAGCCGCGCCCAAAAAAGAGCAGCCGAACCCCTTGGCGCCAAGTTCGTCCTGCGGTAAAATGCCCAAAAAAGGGGTGGGCTACAGCCTTGGGGCGTAGGGCGGGCAAAGTTCGTCCGCCTTCCTCGCAATGGGCCGAGACTTTTCCCACCCCCTCCCCGCGCCAAAAATAGGCCGCGGACACAGCCGCGCCCAAAAAAGAGTTGCCGAACCCCTTGGCGCAAAGTTCGTCCCGCGGGAAAATACCCAAAAAAGGGGTGGGCCATAGCCTTTGGGCGTGGGGGTGGCGAACATCGTCCGCCGGACTCGAAATGGCCTCAGACTTTTCCCACCCCCTCCCCGCGACAAAAATACGCCGTGGGCACTGCCGCAGCCAAAAAAGATCCGCCGAACCCCTTGGCGCCAAGTTCGTCCTGCGGAAAAATGCCCAAAAAAGGGGTGGGCTATAGCCTTGGGGCGTGGGGCTGGCAAACTTCGTCCGCCGGACTCGAAATGGGCCGAGACATTGACCACCCCATCCCCGAGACAAAAATAGGCCGCGGGGACAGCCACGCCCACAAAAGAGGAGCCGAACCCCTTGGCACCAAGTTCGTCCTGTGGAAAAATGCCCAAAAAAGGGGTGTGCTATAGCCTTTGGGCGTGGGGCCGGCAAAGTTCATCCACCAGACTCGGAATGGGCCGAGACTTTGACCACCCCCTCCCCGCATAAAAAATAGGCTGCGGGCATTGCCGCGCACAAAAAAGAGCAGCCGAACCCCATGGCGCCAAGTTCGTCCCGCGGGAAAATGCCCAAAAAAGGGGTGGGCCATAGCCTATGGGCGTGGGGGTGGCGAACATCGTCCGCCGGACTCGAAATGGCCCCAGACTTTTCCCACCCCCTCCCCGTGACAAAAATAGGCCGCTGGCACTGCCGCACCCAAAAAAGATCCGCCGAACCCCTTGGCGCCAAGTTCGTCCTGCGGAAAAATGCCCAAAAAAGGGGTGGGCTATAGCCTTGGGGCGTCGGGCTGGCGAACTTCGTCTGCCGGACTCGGAATGGGCCGAGACTTTACCCACCCCCTCCCCACGACAAAAATCGGCTGGGCACAGCCACGCCCAAAAAAAGAGGAGCCGAACCCCTTGGCGCCAAGTTCGTCCTGCGGAAAAATGCCCAAAAAAGGGGTGTGCTATAGCCTTTGGGCGTGGGGCCTGGCGAACTTCATCCCCCTTCCTCGGAATGGCCCAAGACTTTGGCCACCCCCTCCCCGCGCCAAAAATAGGCTGCGGGCGCAGCCGCGCCCAAAAAAGAGCAGCTGAACCCCTTGGCGAAGAATTCGTCCTGCGGAAAAATGCCCAAAAAAGGGGTGTGCTATAGTCTTGGGGCGTGAGGCTGCCGAAGTTCGTCTGCCTGACTCGGAATGGGCCGAGACTTTTCCCACCCCCTCCCCGCAACAAAAATAGGCCGCAGGCACGGCCGCGCCCAAAATAGAGCAGCCGAACCCCTTGGCGCCAAGTTCGTCCTGCGGAAAAATGCCCAAAAAAGGGTTGTGCTACAGCCTCTGGGCGTGGGGTCGGCGCACTTCGTCCGCCTTCCGCGGAATGGGCCAAGCCTTTGCCCACCCCCTCCCCGTGACAAAAATAGGCCGCAGGCACAGCCGCGCCCAAAAAAGAGCAGCCGAACCCCTTGGCGACAAGTTCATCCTGCGGAAAAATGCCCAAAAAGGGGGTGGGCTATAGCCTTGGAGCGTGGGGCGGGCGGACTTCGTCCGCCGGACTAGGTATGGGCCAAGACTTTTCCCACCCCCTCCCTGCAACAAAAATAGGCCGCGGGCACAGCCGCGCCCAAAGAAAAGCAGCCGATCCCCTTGGCGCCGAGTTCGTCCTGCGGAAAAATGCCCAAAAAAGGGGTGGGCTATAGCCTTGGGGTGTGGGGCTGGCGAACTTCGTACGCCTTCCTCGGAATGGGCCGAGACTTTGCCCACCCTATCCCCGTGACAAAAATAGGCCGCAGGCACCGCCGCTACCAAAAAAGAGAATCCGAACCTCTTGGCGCGAAGTTCGTCCTACGGAAAAATGCCCAAAAAGGGGTGTGGGCTATAGCCTTGGGGCATGGGGCTGGCGAACATCGTCCGCCGAACTCGGAATGGGCCGAGGTTTTGCCGACCCCCTCCCACGACAAAAATAGGCCGCGGGCACGGGCGCTCCCAAAAAAGAGCAGCCGATCCCCTTGGCGCCAAGTTCATCCTGCGGGAAAATGCCCAAAAAGGGGGTGGGCTATAGCCTTGGGGCGTGGGGCCAGCGAACTACGTCCGCAGGACTCGGAGTGGGCCGAGACTTTTCCCACCCCCTCCCCGCCACAAACATAGGCCGCGGGCACAGCCTCTCCCAAAAAAGAGCAGCCGAACCCCTTTGCGCCAAGTTCGTCCTGTGGAAAAATGCCCAAAAAATGGGTGTGCTCTAGCCTTCGGGCATGGGGCCGGCAATGTTCGTCCGCCAGATTCGGAATGGGCCGAGACTTTTCCCACCCCCTCCCCGCATAAAAAATAGGCTGCGGGCACTGCCGCGCACAAAAAAGGGGGTGGGCTATAGCCTTGGGGCGTGCGGCTGGCAAACTTCGTCCGCCATACTCAGAATGGGCCGAGACTTTTCCCACCCCCTCCCCGCGACAAAAATAGGCCGCCGGCACAGCCGCGCCCAAAAAAGAGCAGCCGAACCCCTTGGGTCAAAGTTCGTCCTGCGGAAAAATGCCCAAAAAACGGGAGTGCTATAGCCTTTGGGCATGGGGCCGGCAAAGTTCTTCCGCCTTCCTAGGAATGGGCCGAGACTTTGCCCACCCCCTCCCCGCACCAAAAATAGGCTGCGGCCACAGCCGCGCCCAAAAAAGAGCAGGCGAACCCCTTCGCGCCGAGTTTGTCCTGCGGAAAAATGCCCAAAAAAGGGGTGTGCTATAGCCTCGGGGCGTGCGGCCGGCAAAGTTCGTCCGCCAGACTTGGAATGGGCCAAGACTTTTCCCACTCGCTCCCCGCGACCAAAATAGACAGCGGGCACAGCCGCACTCAAAAAAGAACAGCCGAACCCCTTGGTGCCAAGTTCGTCCAGCGGAAAAATGCCCAAAAAAGGGGTGGGCTATAGCCTAGGGGTGTGGGGCTGGCGAACTTAGTCCGCCGGACTCGGAATGGGCCGAGACTTTGCCCACCCCCTCCCCGTGCCAAAAATAGGCCGCGGACTCAGCCGCCCCCAAAAAAGAGTAGCCGAACCCCTTGGCGCAAAGTTCGTCCCGCGGGAAAATGCCCAAAAAAGGGGTGGGCCATAGCCTTTGGGCGTGGGGTTGGCGAACATCGTCCGCGCGGACTCGAAATGGCCCCAGACTTTGCCCACCCCCTCCCCGCGACAAAAATAGGCTGCGGGTACAGCCGCGCCCAAAAAAGAGCAGCCGAACCCCTTGGCGCCAAGTTCATCCTGCGCGAAAATGCCCAAAAAAGGGGTGTGCTATAGCCTTGGGGCATGGGGCTGGCAAAGTTCGTCCGCCTTCCTTGCAATAGGCCGAGACTTTTCCCACCCCCTCCCCGTGCCAAAAATAGGCCGCGGACACAGCCGCGCCCAAAAAAGAGTAGCCGAACCCCTTGGCGCAAAGTTCGTCCCGCGGGAAAATGCCCAAAAAAGGGGTGGGCCATAGCCTTTGGGCGTGGGGGGTGGCGAACATCGTCCGCCGGACTCGAAATGGCCCCAGACTTTGCCCACCCCCTCCCCGAGACAAAAATAGGCTGCGGGCTCAGCCGCGCGCAAAAAAGGGCAGCCGAACCCCTTGGCGCCAAGTTCGTCCTGCGCGAAAATGCCCAAAAAAGGGTGTGCTATAGCCTTGGGGCATGCGGCTGGCAAAGTTCGTCCGCCTTCCTTGCAATGGGCCGAGACTTTTCCCACCCCCTCCCCGTGCCAAAAATAGGCCGCGGACACAGCTGCGCCCAAAAAAGAGTAGCCGAACCCCTTGGCGCAAAGTTCGTCCCGCGGGAAAATGCCCAAAAAAGGGGTGGGCCATAGCCTTTGGGCGTGGGGGTGGCGAACATCGTCCGCCGGACTCGAAATGGCCCCAGACTTTGCCCACCCCCTCCCCGCGACAAAAATAGGCTGCGGGCTCAGCCGCACCCAAAAAAGGGCAGCCGAACCCCTTGGCGCCAAGTTCGTCCTGCGCGAAAATGCCCAAAAAAGGGTGTGCTATAGCCTTGGGGCATGGGGCCGGCAAAGTTCGTCCGCCTTCCTCGCAATGGGCCGAGACTTTGGCCACCCCCTCCCCGCGACAAGAGTAGGCTGTGGGCACAGCCGCGCCCAAAAAAGAGTAGCCGAACCCCTTGGCGCAAAGTTCGTCCTGCGGAAAAATACCCAAAAAAGGGGTGGGCTATAGTCTTGGGGCGTGTGGCCGGCGAACTTCGTCCGCCGGACTCGGAATGGGCCGAGACTTCACCCACCCCCTCCCCGCGCCAAAAATAGGCCGCGGACACAGCCGCGCCCAAAAAAGAGTAGCCGAACCCCTTGGCGCAAAGTTCGTCCTGCGGGAAAATGCCCAAAAAAGGGGTGGGCTATAGCCTTTGGGCGTGGGGGTGGCGAACATCGTCCGCCGGACGCGGAATGGCCCCAGACTTTGCCCACCCACTCCCCGTGACAAAAATAGGCTGCGGGCACAGCCGCGTCCAAAAAAGAGCAGCCGAACCCCTTGGCGCCAAGTTCGTCCTGCGCGAAAATGCCCAAAAAAGGGGTGTGCTATAGCCTTGGGGCATGGGGCCGGCAAAGTTTGTCCGCCTTCCTCACAATGGGCCGAGACTTTTCCCACCCCCTCCCGGCGACAAAAATAGGCCGCAGGCATAGCCGCGCCCAAAAAAGAGCAGCCGAACCCCTTGGCGCCAAGTTAGTCCTGCGGAAAAATGCTCAAAAAAGGGGTGGGCTATAGCCTTGGGGTGTGGGGCTGGCGAACTTCGTCCGCCTTCCTCGGAATGGCCAGAGACTTTGCCCACCCCCTCCCCAGGACAAAAATAGGCCGCCGGCACAGCCGCGCCCAAAAAAGAGCAGCCGAACCCATTGGCGCCAAGTTCGTCCTGCGCGAAAATGCCCAAAAAGGGGTGTGCTATAGCCTTGGGGCATGGGGCTGGCAAAGTTCGTCCGCCTTCCTCGCAATGGGCCGAGACTTTTCCCACCCCCTCCCCGCGCCAAAAATAGGCCGTGGACACAGCCGCGCCCAAAAAAGAGTAGCCGAAACCCTTGGCGCAAAGTTCGTCCCGCGGGAAAATGCCCAAAAAAGGGGTGGGCCATAGCCTTTGGGCGTGGGGGTGGCGAACATCGTCCGCCGGACTCGAAATGGCCCCAGACATTGCCCACCCCCTCCCCACGACAAAAATAGGCTGCGGGCACTGCCGCACCCAAAAAAGAGCAGCCGAACCCCTTGGCGCCAACTTCGTTCTGCGCGAAAATGCCAAAGCCTGTTGAATAATTTTTAGAGATTCCGTCATTTCACCGATTCGGACTAAATAACGAGCTAAGGAATCCCCTTCTTTTTGCCACTGGACTTCCCAATCAAATTCGTCATACAAAAAAGGGGTGTGCTATAGCCTTGGGGCATGGCGCCGGCAAAGTTCGTCCGCCTTCCTCGCAATGGGCCGAGACTTTTCCCACCCCCTCCCCGCGACAAAAATAGGCCGCGGGCATAGCCGCACCCCAAAAAGAGCAGCCGAACCCCTTGGCGCAAAGTTCATCCTGCGGAAGAATGCCCAAAAAAGGGGTGTGCTATAGGCTTTGGGCATGGGGCCGGCAAAGTTCATCCGCCTTCCTCGGAATGGGCCGAGACTTTGCCCACCCCCTCCCCGCGCCAAAAATAGGCCGTGGCCACAGCCGCGCCCAAAAAAGAGTAGCCGAACCCCTTGGCGCAAAGTTCGTCCGGCGGGAAAATGCCCAAAAAAGGGGTGGGCCATAGCCTTTGGGCGTGGGGGTGGCGAACATCGTCCGCCGGACTCGGAATGGCCCCAGACATTGCCCACCCCCTCCCCACGACAAAAATAGGCTGCGGGCACTGCCGCACCCAAAAAAGAGCAGCCGAACCCCTTGGCGCCAACTTCGTTCTGCGCGAAAATGCCAAAGCCTGTTGAATAATTTTTAGAGATTCCGTCATTTCACCGATTCGGACTAAATAACGAGCTAAGGAATCCCCTTCTTTTTGCCACTGGACTTCCCAATCAAATTCGTCATACAAAAAAGGGGTGTGCTATAGCCTTGGGGCATGGCGCCGGCAAAGTTCGTCCGCCTTCCTCGCAATGGGCCGAGACTTTTCCCACCCCCTCCCCGCGACAAAAATAGGCCGCGGGCATAGCCGCACCCCAAAAAGAGCAGCCGAACCCCTTGGCGCAAAGTTCATCCTGCGGAAGAATGCCCAAAAAAGGGGTGTGCTATAGGCTTTGGGCATGGGGCCGGCAAAGTTCATCCGCCTTCCTCGGAATGGGCCGAGACTTTGCCCACCCCCTCCCCGCGCCAAAAATAGGCCGTGGCCACAGCCGCGCCCAAAAAAGAGTAGCCGAACCCCTTGGCGCAAAGTTCGTCCGGCGGGAAAATGCCCAAAAAAGGGGTGGGCCATAGCCTTTGGGCGTGGGGGTGGCGAACATCGTCCGCCGGACTCGGAATGGCCCCAGACATTGCCCACCCCCTCCCCACGACAAAAATAGGCTGCGGGCACTGCCGCACCCAAAAAAGAGCAGCCGAACCCCTTGGCGCCAACTTCGTTCTGCGCGAAAATGCCAAAGCCTGTTGAATAATTTTTAGAGATTCCGTCATTTCACCGATTCGGACTAAATAACGAGCTAAGGAATCCCCTTCTTTTTGCCACTGGACTTCCCAATCAAATTCGTCATACAAAAAAGGGGTGTGCTATAGCCTTGGGGCATGGCGCCGGCAAAGTTCGTCCGCCTTCCTCGCAATGGGCCGAGACTTTTCCCACCCCCTCCCCGCGACAAAAATAGGCCGCGGGCATAGCCGCACCCCAAAAAGAGCAGCCGAACCCCTTGGCGCAAAGTTCATCCTGCGGAAGAATGCCCAAAAAAGGGGTGTGCTATAGGCTTTGGGCATGGGGCCGGCAAAGTTCATCCGCCTTCCTCGGAATGGGCCGAGACTTTGCCCACCCCCTCCCCGCGCCAAAAATAGGCTGCGGCCACAGCCGCGCCCAAAAAAGAGCAGGCGAACCCCTTCGCGCCAAGTTTGTTCTGCGGAAAAATGCTCAAAAAAGGGGTGTGCTAGAGCATTGGGGCGTGGGGCTGCCGAAGTTCGTCCGTCGGACTCGGAATGGGCCGAGACTTTGGCCACCCCTCCCCGTGACAAGAGTAGGCTGTGGGCACAGCCGCGCCCAAAAAAGAGTAGCCGAACCCCTTGGCGCAAAGTTCGTCCGGCGGGAAAATGCCCAAAAAAGGGGTGGGCCATAGCCTTTGGGCGTGGGGGTGGCGAACATCGTCCGCCGGACTCGGAATGGCCCCAGACTTTGCCCACCCACTCCCCATGACAAAAATAGGCCGCGGGCATAGCCGCGCCCAAAAAAGAGCAGCCGAACCCCTTGGCGCCAAGTTCGTCCTGCGGAAAAATGCTCAAAAAAGGGGTGGGCGATAGCCTTGGGGTGTGGGGCTGGCGA
The DNA here is from genome assembly GCA_029633175.1 of Citrus glauca. NCBI lineage: Eukaryota > Viridiplantae > Streptophyta > Magnoliopsida > Sapindales > Rutaceae > Citrus > Citrus glauca. Next base: position 65,119 of record JAQOOD010000025.1, read on the forward strand.
ACTTCGTCCGCCTTCCTCGGAATGGGCCGAGACTTTTCCCACCCCCTCCCCGCGACAAGAGTAGGCTGTGGGCACAGCCGCGCCCAAAAAAGAGTAGCCGAACCCCTTGGCGCAAAGTTCGTCCGGCGGAAAAATACCCAAAAAAGGGGTGGGCTATAGTCTTGGGGCGTGTGGCCGGCGAACTTCATCCGCCGGACTCGGAATGGGCCCAGACTTTGCCCACCCCCTCCCCGCGCCAAAAATAGGCCGTGGCCATAGCCGCGCCCAAAAAAGAGTAGCCGAACCCCTTGGCGCAAAGTTCGTCCGGCGGGAAAATGCCCAAAAAAGGGGTGGGCCATAGCCTTTGGGCGTGGGGGTGGCGAACATCGTCCGCCGGACTCGGAATGGCCCCAGACTTTGGCCACCCACTCCCCATGACAAAAATAGGCCGCGGGCATAGCCGCGCCCAAAAAAGAGCAGCCGAACCCCTTGGCGCCAAGTTCGTCCTGCGGAAAAATGCTCAAAAAAGGGGGTGGGCGATAGCCTTGGGGTGTGGGGCTGGCGAACTTCGTCCGGCTTCCTCGGAATGGCCAGAGACTTTGCCCAACCCCTCCCCACGGCGAAAATAGGCCGCCGGCATAGCCGCGCCCAAAAAAGAGCAGCCGAACCCCTTGGCGCCAAGTTCGTCCTACGGAAAAATGCCCAAAAATGGGGTGTGCTATAGCCTTTGAGCGTGGGGCCGGCGAACTTCGTCCGCCTTCCTCGGAATGGGCCGAGACTTTGGCTACCCCCTCCCCGTGATAAAAATAGGCCGCGGGAACAGCCGCACCCAAAAAAGAGCAGCTGACCCCTTGGTGCCAAGTTCGTCATGCGGAAAAATGCCCAAAAAGGGGGTTGGCTATAGCCTTGGGGCGTGGGGCTGGCGAACTTCGTCCGCCGGACTCGGAATGGGCCGTGACTTTTCCCACCCCTTCCCCGCAACAAAAATTGGCCGAGGGCACAACCGCGCCCAAAAAAGAGCAGCCGAACCCCTTGGCGCCAAGTTCATCCTGCGGAAAAATGACCAAAAAGGGGATGGGCTATAGCCTTGGGGCGTGGGGCCGGCGCACTTCGTCCGCCAGACTCGGAATGGACCGAGGCTTTGGCTACGCCCTCCCCGCGACAAAAATAGGCCGCGGGCACAGCCGCGCCCAAAAAAGAGCAGCCGAACCCCTTGGCGCCAAGTTCGTCCTACGGAAAAATGCCCAAAAATGGGGTGTGCTATAGCCTTTGGGCGTGGGGCCAGCGAACTTCGTCCGCCTTCCTCGAAATGGGCCGAGAGTTTGGCCACCCCCTCCCCGCGGCAAAAATAGGCCGCGGGCACAGCCGCGCCCAAAAAAGAGCAGCCGAACCCCTTGGCGCCAAGTTCGTCCTGCGGAAAAATGCGCAAAAAAGGGGTGGGCTATAGCCTTGGTGCGTGGGGCCGGCGACCTTCGTCCGCTGGACTCGGAGTGGCTCGAGACTTTGCCCAACCCCTCCCTGCGACAAAAATCGGCCGCGGGCACAGCCGCGAACAAAAAAGAGCAGCCGAACCCCTTGGCGCCAAGTTCGTCCTGCGGAAAAATGCCCAAAAATGGGATGTGCTATAGCCTTGGGGCGTGGGGCTGGCGAACTTCGTCCGCCGGACTCGGAATGGGCCAAGACTTTGCCCACCCCCTCCCCGCGACAAAAATAGGCCGCGGGTGTTGAGTGTTAGAAAGTGCATATTTATAAACGAGAAGATCGTTATTTTACATATCAAGTATTGCTAACAACCGTTACTTTTATGTGTTTAAGTTTCTTATACTTTAATTATGCGTGTTTTATTTTAATTAAGTATTTTATGTATTTTAGGGGCATCATAGTCGTTTCATACTAAACGAGAGATCAAATGGCAAAACGGACATCGTTTTTGAACTCAGGATGGTCGAAAACCCTAGGAGTATAAAAGGAAAAATGACACTGTTCACATATACGGTATTATTCACATGTATGGATACTGTTGGCGTTACTGTGCAAATAGTGGCTGTTGACTATACTGTGCAAATAGTGGCTGATGACATGGCGAAATCCTGAGCGTCCAAACTGTTTTTAATCTGATGGCCATGATTTACTCGATGTAACTATAAAAAGGGGGTCTCCCCCCCTAATTTGGGACCTCTGAATCCATTTTTGGGATTCATTTTCTGTAATTCTCTCTCTATCTTGTATTTTCTTCGTATTTTAATAAATTCCCATTTTGCCCCTAGTTCAACTATGAGTGGCTAATTTTCTTTTAAGCTTGGGTTGAAGGTGAAGTCTCAACATGTGTCATGGGCTTGATTTGGTAAATTTATTTTCTCTTCCCCTCTAGTTTTTGTGGATGTTTTCACTCCTCGTCGACAAATAATACTAATCTTATCTAGTACTGCCCTGGTTTCACCGGCACCCTAGTATAAGATTATTATTATTTGGCACGATAAGCCCTTAGCACCATATTTATTAGAGCGTGGTTCATGAGGTGTGGATTCCCCCCTCATGATTTAATTGGTATTAATATGGAATATTTAGCCCATGATGCATGTTGATACGGATCCAGATACCCAAGTACGTCATTTAATAGATTTAAACTGCAATTTATTCCTGCCATTTTATTTCAAATTTCAGAATTTAATCTTGCCATTTTAATTTAAGTTTTAGCATATTTCAAATCATTTCCACCATAAATTCAACCACCATTTACAGAATTAATTCTATAAATAATTAAAATCCACCTCCTCGTGGGATCGACACTCGCACCATTAAGCTATACTACAACAGATTCGTGCGCTTGCGAGTTCAATAAAATTTGCACAACAGCAGGCACAACTGCGCCCAAAAAAGAGCAGCCGAACCCCTTGGCGCCAAGTTCGTCCTGCGGAAAAATGCCCAAAAAAGAGGTGTGCTATAACCTTTGGGCATGGGGCCGGCTAACTTCGTCCGCCTTCCTTGGAACGGGCCGAGACTTTGCCCACCCCCTCCCCACAACAAAAATAGGCCACGGGCACTGCCGCGCCCAAAAAAGAGCAGCAGAACCCCTTGGCGCCAAGTTCGTCCTGCGGAAAAATGCCCAAAAAGGGGGATGGGCTATAGCCTTGGGGAGTCGGGACGGCGAACTTCGTCCGCCGAACTCGAAATGGGCAGAGGCTTTGCCTACCCCCTCCCCGCGACAAAAATAGGCCGCGGTCACAGCCGCGCCCAAAAAAGAGCTGCCAAACCCCTTGCCGCCAAGTTCGTCCTGCGGATAAATATCCAAAAATGGGGTGTGCTATAACCTTTGGGCGTGGGGCCGGCGTACATCGTCCGCCTTCCTCGGAATGGGCCGAGACTTTGGCCACGCCCTCCCCGTGACAAAAATAGGCCGCGGGCACAGCCGCACCCAAAAAAGGGCAGCCGAATCCCTTGGCGCCAAGTTTTTCCTGCGGAAAAATGCCCAAAAAAGGGGTGGGCTATAGCCTTGGGGCGTTGGGCTGGCGAACTTCGTCCGCCGAACTCGGAATGGGCCGAGACTTTGCCCACCCCCTCCCCACGACAAAAATAGGCCACGGTCACAGCCGCGCCCAAAAAAGAACAGCTGAACACGTTGGCCCGAAGTTCGTGCCGCGGAAAAATGCCCAAAAAAAGGGGTGTGCTATAGCCTTGGGGAGTGGGGCTGGCGAACTTCGTCCGCCGGTCTCGGAATGGGCCGAGACTTTGCCCACGCCCTCCCCGTGACAAAAATAGGCAGAGGGCACAGCCGCGCCTAACAAAGACCAGCCGAATCCCTTGGCGCCAAGTTCGTCCTGCGGAAAAATGCCCAAAAAAGGGGTGGGCTATAGCCTTGGGGCGTGGGGCTGGCGAACTTCGTCCGCCGGACTCGGAATGGACCGAGACTCTGCCCACCCCCTCCCCACGATAAAAATAGGCCGCGGGCACAGCCCCGCCCAAAAAAAAGCAGCCAAACCCCTTGGCGCCAAGTTAGTCCTGCGGATAAATATCCAAAAATGGGGTGTGCTATAACCTTTGGGCGTGGTGCCGGCGTACATCGTCCGCCTTCCTCAGAATGGGCCGAGACTTTGGCCACGCCCTCGCCGCGACAAAAATAGGCCGCGGGCACAGCCGCGTCCAAAAAAGAGCAGCCGAACCCCATGGCCCGAAGTTCGTCCCGCGGAAAAATGCCCAAAAAAAGGGGTGTGCTATAGCCTTGGGGCGTGGGGCTGGCGAACTTCGTCCGCCGGACTCGGAATGGACCGAGACTTTTCCCACCCCCGCCCCACGAAAAAAATAGGCTACGGGCACAGCCGCGCCAAAAAAAGAGCAGCCGAACCCCTTGGCGCGAAGTTCGTCCTGCGGAAAAATGCCCAAAAAAGGGGTGTGCTATAGCCTTGGGGCGTGGGGCAGGCGAACTTCGTCCGCCGGACTCAGAATGGGCCAAGACTTTGCCCACGCCCTCCCCATGACAAAAATAGGCCGCGGGCACATCCGCGCCCAAAAAATAGCAGCCGAACCCCTTGGTGCCAAGTTCTTCCTGCGGAAAAATGCCCAAAAAGGGGATGGGCTATAGCCTTGGGGCGTCGGGTCAGCGCACTTCGTCCGCCGAACTCGGAATGGGCAGAGGCTTTGCCCACCCCCTCCCCACGACAAAAATAGGCCGCGGTCATAGCCGCGCCCAAAAAAGAGCAGCAAAACCCCTTGGCGCCAAGTTCGTCCTGCGGATAAATATCCAAAAATGGGGTGTGCTATAACCTTTGGTCGTGGGGCCGGCGTACATCGTCCGCCTTCCTTGGAATGGGCCGAGACTTTGGCCACCCCCTCTCCATGACAAAAATAGGCCGCGGGCACAGCCGCGCCCAAATAAGAGCAGACGAACCCCTTGGCGCCAAGTTCGTGCTGCGGAAAAATGCTCAAGAAAGGGGTGGGCTATAGCCTTGGGGCGTGGCGCTGGCGAACTTCGTCCGCCGGACTCGGAATGGGACGAGACTTTGCCCACCCCCTCCCCACGATAAAAATAGGCCGCGGCCACTGCCGAGCCCAAAAAAGAGCAGCCGAACCCCTTGGCGCCAAGTTCGTCCTGCGGAAAAATGCCCAAAAAAGGGGTGGGCTATAGCCTTGGGGCGTGGGGCACGCGAACTTCGTCCGCCGGACTCGGAATGGGTCGAGACTTTGCCCACCCCCTCCCCGCGAAATAAATAGGCTGCAGGCACAGCCGCGCCAAGAAAAGAGCAGCCGAACCCCTTGGCACGAAGTTCGTCCTGCGGAAAAATGCCCAAAAAAGGGGTGTGCTATAGCCTTGGGGCATGGGGCTGGCGGACTTCGTCCGCCGGATTCAGAATGGGCCGAGACTTTGCCCACGCCCTCCCCATGACAAAAATAGGCCACGGGCACAGCCGCGCCCAAAAAAGAGCAGCCGAACCCTTTGGCGCCAAGTTCGTCCTGCGGAAAAATGCTCAAAAAAGGGGTGGGCTATAGCCTTGGGGCGTGGGGCTGGCGAACTTCGTCCGCCGGACTCGGAATGGGCCGAGACTTTGCCCACGCCCTCCCCGTGACAAAAATAGGCGGAGGGCACAGCCTCGCCCAAAAAGGAGCAGCCGAATCCCTTGTCACCAAGTTCGTCCTGCGGAAAAATGCCCAAAAAAGGGGTGGGCTATAGCCTTGGGGCGTGGGTCTGGCGAACTTCGTCTGCCGGACTCGGAATGGACCGAGACTTTGCCCACCCCCTCCCCACGATAAAAATAGGCCGCGGGCACAGCCGCGCCCAAAAAAAAGAAGCCAAACCCCTTGGCGCCAAGTTCGTCCTGTGGATAAATATCCAAAAATGGGGTGTGCTATAACCTTTGGGCGTGGGGCCGGCGTACATCGTCCGCCTTCCTCGGAATGGGCCGAGACTTTGGCCACGCCCTCCCGGCGACAAAAATAGGCCACGGGCACAGCCGCGTCCAAAAAAGGGCAGCCGAATCCCTTGGCGCCAAGTTCGTCCTGCGGAAAAATGCCCAAAAAAGGGGTGGGCTATAGCCTTGGGGCGTGGGGCTGGCGAACTTCGTCCGCTGGACTCGGAATGGGCCGAGACTTTGCCCACCCCCTCCCCACGACAAAAATAGGCCGCGGGCACAGCCGCGCCCAAAAAAGAGCAGCCGAACCCCTTGTCCGAAGTTCGTCCCGCGGAAAAATGCCCAAAAAAAGGGGTGTGCTATAGCCTTGGGGCATGGGGCGGGCGAACTTCGTCCGCTGGACTCGGAATGGGCCGAGACTTTGCCCACCCCCTCCCCACGACAAAAATAGGCAACGGGATGAGCCGTGCCCAAAAACGAGCAGCCGAACCCATTGTCGCCAAGTTCATCCTGCGGAAAAATGCCCAAAAAAGGGGTGGGCTATAGCCTTGGGGCGTGGGGCTGGCGAATTTCGTCCGCCTTCCTCGGAATGGGCCGAGACTTTGCCCAACACCTCCCCACGACAAAAATAGGCCGCGGTCACAGCCACGCCCAAAAAAGAGCAGCTGAACACGTTGGCCCGAAGTTCGTGCCGCGGAAAAATGCCCAAAAAAAGGGGTGTGCTATAGCCTTGGGGCGTGGGGCTGGCGAACTTCGTCCGCCGGACTCGGAATGGGCCGAGACTTTGCCCACCCCCTCCCCACGACAAAAATAGGCCGCGGCCACAGCCGCGCCCAAAAAAGAGCAGCCGAACCCCTTGGCCCGAAGTTCGTCCCGCGGAAAAATGCCCAAAAAAAGGGGTGTGCTATAGCCTTGGGGCGTGGGGCTGGCGCACTTCGTCCGCCGGAATCGGAATGGTCCGAGACTTTGCCCACGCCCTCCCCGTGACAAATATAGGCAGAGGGCACAGCCGCACTCAAAAAAGAGCAGCCGAACCCCTTGGCCCAAAGTTCGTCCCGCAGAAAAATGGCCAAAAAAATGGGTGTGCTATAGCCTTGGGACGTGGGGCTGGTGAACTTCGTCCGCCGGACTCGGAATGGGCCGAGACTTTCCCACGCCCTCCCCGTGACAAAAATAGGCAGAGGGCACAGGCTCGCCCAAAAAAGAGCAGCCGAATCCCTTGTCGCCAAGTTCGTCCTGCGGAAGAATGCCCAAAAAAGGGGTGGGCTATAGCCTTGGGGCGTGGGGCTGGCAAACTTCGTCCGCTGGACTCGGAATGGACCGAGACTTTGCCCACCCCCTCCCCGCGACAAAAATAGGCCGCGCGCACAGCCCTGTCCAAAAAAGAGCAGCCGCATCCCTTGGCGCCAAGTTCGTCCTGCCTGAAAAAGCCCAAAAAAGGGGTGTGCTATAGCCTTGGGGCGTGGGGCTGGCGAACTTCGTCCGCCGGACTCGGAATGGGCCGAGACTTTGCCCACGCTCTCCTCGTGACAAAAATAGGCAGAGGGCACAGCCGCGCCCAAAAAAGAGCAGCCGAATCCCTTGGCCCGAAGTTCGTACTGCGGAAAAATGCCCAAAAAAGGGGTGGGCTACAGCCTTGGGGCGTGGGGCTGGGGAACTTTGTCCGCCGGATTCGGAATGGGCCGAGACTTTGCCCACGCCCGCCCCGTGACAAAAATAGGCAGAGGGCACAGCCGCGCCCAAAAAACAGCAGCAGAATCCATTGGCGCCAAGTTCGTCCTGCGGAAAAATGCCCAAAAAAGGGGTGGGCTATAGCCTTGGGGCGTGGGGCTGGCGAACTTCGTCCGCCGGACTCGGAATGGGCCGAGACTTTGCCCACGCCCGCCCCGTGACAAAAATAGGCAGAGGCCACAGCCGCGCCCAAAAAACAGCAGCAGAATCCATTTGCGCCAAGTTCGTCCTGCGGAAAAATGCCCAAAAAAGGGGTGGGCTATAGCCTTGGGGCGTGGGGCTGGCGAACTTCATCCGCCGGACTCGGAATGGGCCGAGACTTTGGCCACCCCCTCGCCGCGACAAAAATAGGCCGCGGGCACAGCCGCGATAAAAAAAGAGCAGCCGAACCCCTTCGCGCCAAGTTCGTCCTGCGGAAAAATGCCCAAAAAAGGGGTGGGCTATAGCCTTGGGGCGTGGGGCGGGCGAACATCGTCCGCCGGACTCGGAATGGGCCGAGACTTTGGCCACCCCCTCGCCGCGACAAAAATAGGCCGCGGGCACAGCCGCGATAAAAAAAGAGATGCCGAACCCCTTGGCGCCAAGTTCGTCCTGCGGAAAAATGCCCATAAAAGGGGTGGGCTATAGCCTTGGGGCGTGGGGCTAGCGAACTTCGTCCGCTGGACTCGGAATGGGCCGAGACTTTACCCACGCCCGCCCCATGACAAAAATAGGCAGAGGGCACAGCCGCGCCCAAAAAACAGCAGCAGAATCCATTGGCGCCAAGTTCGTCCTAAGGAAAAATGCCCAAAAAAGGGGTGGGCTATAGCCTTGAGGCGTGGGGCCGGCGAACTTCGTCCGCCGGACTCGGAATGGGCCGAGACTTTGGCCACCCCCTCGCCGCGACAAAAATAGGCCGCGGACACAGCCGCGATAAAAAAAAAAGCAGCCGAACCCCTTGGCGCCAAGTTCGTCCTGCGGAAAAATGCCCAAAAAAGGGGTGGGCTATAGCCTTGGGGCGTGGGGCCGGCGCACTTCGTCCGCCGGACTCGGAATGGGCAGAGACTTTGCCCACGCCCGCCCCGTGACAAAAATAGGCAAAGGGCACAGCCGCGCCCCAAAAACAGCAGCAGAATCCCTTGGCCCCAAGTTCGTCCTGCGGAAAAATGCCCAAAAAAGGGGTGGGCTATAGCCTTGGGGCGTGGGGCGGGCGAACATCGTCCGCCGGACTCGGAATGGGGCGAGACTTTGGCACCCCCCTCGCCGCAACAAAAATAGGCCGCGGGCACAGCCGCGATAAAAAAAGAGCAGCCGAACCCCTTCGCGCCAAGTTCGTCCTGCGGAAAAATGCCCAAAAAAGGGGTGGGCTATAGCCTTGGGGCGTGGGGCGGGCGAACATCGTCCGCCGGACTCGGAATGGGCCGAGACTTTGGCCACCCCCTCGCCGCGACAAAAATAGGCCGCGGGCACAGCCGCGATAAAAAAAGAGATGCCGAACCCCTTGGCGCCAAGTTCGTCCTGCGGAAAAATGCCCAAAAAAGGGGTGGGCTATAGCCTTGGGGCGTGGGGCTAGCGAACTTCGTCCGCTGGACTCGGAATGGGCCGAGGCTTTACCCACGCCCGCCCCATGACAAAAATAGGCAGAGGGCACAGCCGCGCCCAAAAAACAGCAGCAGAATCCATTGGCGCCAAGTTCGTCCTGCGGAAAAATGCCCAAAAAAGGGGTGGGCTATAGCCTTGAGGCGTGGGGCCGGCGAACTTCGTCCGCCGGACTCGGAATGGGCCGAGACTTTGGCCACCCCCTCGCCGCGACAAAAATAGGCCGCGGACACAGCCGCGATAAAAAAAAGCAGCCGAACCCCTTGGCGCCAAGTTCGTCCGGCGGAAAAATGCCCAAAAAAGAGGTGGGCTATAGCCTTGGGGCGTGGGGCCGGCGAACTTCGTCCGCCGGACTCGGAATGGGCAGAGACTTTGCCCACCCCCACCCCACGACAAAAATAGCCAGAGGGAACAGCCGCGCCCAAAAAAGAGCAGCCGAACCCCTTGGCCCGAAGTTCGTCCTGCGGAAAAATGCCCAAAAAAGGGGTGGGCTATAGCCTTGGGGCGTGGGGCAGGCGAACTTCGTCCGCCGGACTCGGAATGGGCAGAGACTTTGCCCACCCCCACCCCAGGACAAAAATAGCCAGAGGGAACAGCCGCGCCCAAAAAAGAGCAACCGCACCCCTTGGCGCCAAGTTCGTCCTGCGGAAAAAAGCCCAAAAAAGGGGTGGGCTATAGCCTTGGGGCGTGGGGCTGGCGAACTTCGTCCGCCGGACTCGGAATGGGCCGAGAGTTTGCCCACGCCCGCCCCGTGACAAAAATAGGCGGAGGGCACAGCCGCGCCCAAAAAACAGCAGCAGAATCCATTGGCGCCAAATTCGTCCTGCGGAAATATGCCCAAAAAAGGGGTGGGCTGTAGCCTTGGGACGTGGGGCTGGCGGACTTCGTCCGCCTTCCCCGGAAAGGGCAGAGACTTTGTCCACCCCCTCCCCGCAACAAAAATAGGCCGCGGGCACAGCCGCGCCCGAAAAAGAGCAGCCGAACCCCTTGGCGCCAAGTTCGTCCTGCGGAAAAATGCCCAAAAAGGAGGTGGGCTATAGCCTTGGGGCGTGGGGCGGGCGAACTTCGTCCGCCGGACTCGGAATGGGCCGAGACTTTGCCCACCCCTCCCTACATTAAAAATAGGCCGCGGGCACAGCCGCGCCCGAAAAATAGCAGCCGAACCCGCTGGCGCCAAGTTCGTCCTGCGGAAAATTGCCCAAAAAAGGGGTGGGCTGTAGCCTTGGGACGTGGGGCTGGCGGACTTCGTCCGCCTTCCCCGGAAAGGGCAGAGACTTTGTCCACCCCCTCCCCGCAACAAAAATAGGCCGCGGGCACAGCCGAACCCCTTGGCGCCAAGTTCGTCCTGCGGAAAAATGCCCAAAAAGGAGGTGGGCTATAGCCTTGGGGCGTGGGGCGGGCGAACTTCGTCCGCCGGACTCGGAATAGGCCGAGACTTTGCCCACCCCTCCCTACATTAAAAATAGGCCGCGGGCACAGCCGCGCCCGAAAAATAGCAGCCGAACCCGCTGGCGCCAAGTTCGTCCTGCGGAAAAATGCCAAAAAAGGTGATGGGCTATAGCCTTGGGGCGTGGGGCCGGCGAACATTGTCCGCCGGACTCAGAATGGGCCGAGGCTTTTCCCACCCCGTCCCCGGGACAAAAATAGGCCGCGGGCACAGCCGAGCCCAAAAAAGAGCAGCCGACCCATTGGCGCCATGTTCGTCCTGCGGAAAAATGCCCGAAAAAGGGGTGTGCTATAGCCTTTGGGCGTGGGGCCGGTAAAGTTCATGTGCCTTCCTTGGAATGGGCCGAGACTGTGCCCACCCACTCCCCGCGACAAAAATAGCCCGCAGGCACAGCCGCACCCAAAAAAGAGCAGCCGAACCCCTTGGCGCCAAGTTCGTGCTGGGGAAAAATGCCGAAAAAGGGGGTGGGCTATAGCCTTGGAGCGTGGGGCTTGCGCACTTCGTCCGCCGCACTTGGAATGGGCCGAGTCTTTGCCCACCCCCTTCCCGTGACAAAAATAGGCCGTGGGCACAGCCTCGCCCAAAAAAGAGCAGCCGAACCCCTTGGCGCCAAGTTCGTCCTGTGGAAAAATGTCCAAAAAAGGGGTGGGCTATAGCCTTGGGGCGTGGGGCTGGCGAACTTCGTCCGCCGGACTCGGAATGGGCCGAGACTTTGCCCACCCTCTCCCCGCGACAAAAATAGGCCGCGGGCTTAGTCACGCACAAAAAAGAGCAGCCGAACCCCTTGGCCCATGTTCGTCCTGCGGAAAAATGCCCAAAAAAGGGGTGGGCTATAGCCTTGGGGCGTGGGGCGGGCGAACTTCGTCCGCTGGACTCAGAATGGGCCAAGACCTTGCCCACCCCCTTCCCGCGACAAAAATAGGCCGAGGGCATAGCCGTACAAAAAAAAAGAGGAGCCGAACCCCTTGGCGCCAAGTTCGTCCTGCGGAAAAATGCCCAAAAAAGGGGTCGGCGATAGCCTTGGGGTGTGGGGCGGGCGAACTTCGTCCGCCGGATTCGGAATGGCCAAGACCTTGCCCACCCCCTCCCCACAACAAAAATAGGCCACGGGCACAGCTGCGCCTGGAAACAAGCAGCCTGACTCCTTGGAGCGAAGTTCGTCTTGCGGAAAAATGCCCAAAAAGCGGGTGGGCTAAAGCCTTGGGGCGTGGGGCGGGCAAACTTCGTCCGCCGGACTCGGAATGGGCCGAGACTTTTCCCACCCCATCCCCACAACAAAAATAGGCCGCGGGCACAGCCGCTCCCAAAAAATAGCAGCCGAACCCGCTGGCGCCAAGTTCGTCCTGCGGAAAAATGCCCAAAAAGGGGATGGGCTACACCCTTGGGGCGTGGGTCCGGCGAACAACGTCCGCCGGACTCAGAATGGGCCGAGGCTTTTCCACCCCATCACCGCGACAAAAATAGGCCTCGGGCACAGCCGAGCGCAAAAAAGAGCTGCTGACCCCTCGGCGCCAAGTTCGTCCTGTGGAAAAATGCCCAAAAAAGGGGTGTGACATAGCCTTTGGGCGTGGGGCCGGTAAAGTTCATCCGCATTCCTCGGAATGGCCAAGACTTTGCCCACCTCCTCCCTGCGACAAAAATAGGCCGCTGGCACAGCCGCACCCAAAAAAGAGCAGCTGACCCCGTTGGCCCCAAGTTCGTCCTGGGGAAAAATGCCCAAAAAAGGGGTGGGCTATAGCCTTGGGGCGTGGGGCGGGCGAACTTCGTCCGCCGGACTCGGAATGGGCCAAGCCTTGCCCACCCCCTCCCCGCAACAAAAATAGGCCGCGGGCACAGCCGCGCCCAAAAAAGAGCAGCCGAACTCCTTGGGCCAAGTTCGTCCTGCGGAAAAATGCCCAAAAAAGGGGTGGTCTATAGCCTTGGGGCGTGGGGCTTGCGAACTTCGTCCGCCGGACTCGGAATGGGCCGAGACTTTGCCCACCCCCTCCCCGTGACAAAAATAGGCCACGGTCAAAGCCGCGACCAAAAAAGATCAGCTGAACCCCTTGGCGCCAAGTTCGTCCTGCGGAAGAATGCCCAAAAAAGGGGTGGGCTATAGCCTTGGGGCGTGGGGCTGGCGAACTTCGTCCGCCTTCCTTGGTATGGGCCGAGACTTTGCCCACCCCCTCCCCGGGACAAATTTAGGCCGCGGGCACAGCCGCGCCTAAAAAAGAGGAGCCGAATCCCTTGGCGCCAAGTTCGTCCTGCGGAAAAATGCCCAAAAAGGGGGTGGGCTATAGTCTTGGGGCGTGGGGCTGCCGGAGTTCGTCCGCCGGACTCGGAATGGACCGAGACTTTTCCCACCCCCTCCCCATGACCAAAATAGGCCACGGGCACAGCCGCCTTCAAAAAAGAGCAGCCGAACGCCTTGGCGCCAAGTTCATCCTGCGGAAAAATGCCCAAAAAAGGGGTGTGGTATAGCCTTGGGGCGTGGGGCTGCCAATGTTCGTCCGCCGGACTCGGAATGGGCTGAGAGTTTTCCCATCCCCTCCCCGCGACAAAAATAATCCGCAGGCACAGCCGCGCCCAAAAAAGAGCTGCCGAACCCCTAGTCGCCCAGCTCGTCCTGCAGAAAAATGCCCGATAAAGGGGTGTGCTATAGCATTTGGGAGTGGGGACGGCGAACTTAGTCCCCCTTCCTCAGAATGGGCCGAGACTTTGGCCACCTGCAACCCTCGTCAAAAATAGACCGCGTGCACAGCCGCGTCCAAAAAAGAGCAGCCGAACCCCTCGGCGCCAAGTTCGTCCTGCGGAAAAATGCCCAAAAAAGGGGTGTGCTATAGCCTTGGTGCGTGGGGCTGCCGAAGTTCGTCCACCGAACTCCGTATGGGCCGAGACTTTTCCCGCCCCCTCCCCACGAAAAATTTGGGCCGCGGGCACAGCCTCGTCCAAAAAAGTGCGGCCGAACCCTTTGGCGCCAAGTTCGTCCTGCGGAAAATTGCCCGAAAAAGGGGTGTGCAGTAGCCTTTGGGAGTGGGGCCGGCGCACTTCGTCCACCTTCCTCGGAATGGGCTGAGACTTTGCCCACCCCCACCCCGAGCACAAAATAGACCGTGTGCACTGCCGCGCCCAAAAAAGAGCAGCCGAACCCCTAGGCGCCAAGTTCGTCCTGCGGAAAAATGCCCAAAAAAGGGGTGTGCTATAGCTTTGGGGCGTGGGGCTGGCGAACATCGTCCGCCGGACTCGGAATGGGCCGAGACTTTTCCCACCCCTTCCCAGAGATAAAAATAAGCCGCCGGCACAGCCGCACCCAAAAACGAGCAGCCGAACCCCTTGGCGCCAAGTTCGTCCTGCGGAAAAATGCCGAAAAAAGGGGGGGCTATAGCCTTGGGGCGTGGTGATGGCGAACTTCGTCTGCCGGACTCGGAATGGGCCGACACTTTGGCCACCCCCTCCCCGAGACAAAAATAGGCCGCGGGCACAGCCACGCCCAAAAAAGAGCAGCCAAACCCCTTGGCGCCAAGTTCGTCCTGCGGAAAAATGCCCAAAAAGGGGGTGGGCTATAGCCTTGGGGCGTGGAGCGGGCGAACTTCATCCGCCGGACTCGGAATGGGCCGAGACTTTGACCAACCCCACCCCGCGATAAAAATAGGCCACGGGCACAGCCGCGCCCAAAAAAGAGCAGCCGAGCTCCTTGGCGCCAAGTTCGTCCTGCAGAAAAATGCCCAAAAAGGGTGTGGGCTATAGCCTTGGGGCATGGGGCGGGCGAACTTCGTCTGCCGGACTCGGAATGGGTCGAGACTTTTCCCACCCCCTCCTCACGACAAAAATAGGCAGCGGGCACAGCCGCACCCAAAAAAGAGCAGCTGAACCCCTTGGCGCCAAGTTCGTCCTGCGGAAAAATGCCCAAAAATGAGGTGGGCTACAGCCATGGGGCGTGGGGCTGGCGAACTTCGTCCGCCGGACTCGGAATGGGCCGAGACTTTTCCCACCCCCTCCCCGCGACAAAAATAGGATGCGGGAACCGGTGCGCCCGAAAAAGAGCAGCCGAACACCTTGGCGGCAAGTTCGTCCTGCGGAAAAATGCCCAAAAAAGGGGTGGGCTATAGCCTCGGGGCGTGGGGCTTGCGAACTTCGTCCGCCGGACTCGGAATGGGCGGAGACTTTGCCCACCCCCTCCCCGCGACAAAAATAGGCCGCGGTCACAGCCGCTCCCAAAAAAGAGCAGCCGAACCCCTTGGCGCCAAGTTCCTCCTGCGGAAAAATGCCCAAAAAAGGGGTGGGCTATAGCCCTGGGGCGTGGGGCTTGCGAACTTCGTCCGCCGGACTCGGAATGGGCCGAGACTTTGCCCACCCGCTCCCCGCTACAAAAATAGGCCGCAGTCACAGCCGGGCCCAAAAAAGATCAGCTGAACCCCTTGGCGCGAAGTTCGTCCTGCGGAAAGATGCCCAAAAAAGGGGTGGGCTATAGCCTTGGGGCATGGGGCTGGCGAACTTCGTCCGCCTTACTCGGTATGGGTCGAGACTTTGCCCACCCCCTCCCCGGGACAAAAATAAGCTGCGGGCACAGCCGCGCCCAAAAAAGAGCCGCCGAACCCCTTGTCGCCCAGTTCGTCCTGCAGAAAAATGCCCGATAAAGGGGTGTGCTATAGCATTTGGGCGTGGGGCCGGCGAACTTAGTCCGCCTTCCTCGGAATGGGCCGAGACTTTGGCCACCCATAACCCTCGTCAAAAATAGACCGCGTGCACAGACGCGCCCAAAAAAGAGCAGCCAAACCCGTCGGCGCCAAGTTCGACCTGCGGAAAAATGCCCTAAAAAGGGGTGTGCCATAGCATTGGGGCGTGGGGCTGCCGAAGTTCGTCCGCCGGACTCTGTATGGGCCGAGACTTTTCCCACCCGCTCCCTACGACAAATTTGGGCCGCGGGCTCAGCCTCGCCCAAAAAAGTGCGGCCGAACCCTTTGGCACCAAGTTCGTCCTGCGGAAAAATGCCGAAAAAAGGGGGGGCTATAGCCTTGGGGCGTGGGGTTGGCGAACTTCGTCTGCCGGACTCGGAATGGGCCGAGAATTTGCCCACCCCCTCCCCAAGACAAAAATAGGCCGCGGGCACAGCCACGCACAAAAAAGAGCAGCCGAACCCCTAGGCGCCAAGTTCGTCCTGCGGAAAAATGCCCAAAAAAGGGGTGTGCTATAGCCTTGGGGCGTGGGGCTGGCGAACATCGTCCGCCGGACTCGGAATGGGCCGAGACTTTTCCCACCCCCTCCCAGCGATAAAAATAGGCCGCAGGCACAGCCGCACCCAAAAAAGTGCAGCCGAACCCCTTGGCGCCAAGTTCGTCCTGCGGAAAAATGCCGAAAAAAGGGGTGGGCTATAGCCTTGGGGCGTGGGGTTGGCGAACTTCGTCTGCCGGACTCGGAATGGGCCGAGACTTTGGCCACCCCCTCCCCGAGACAAAAATAGGCCGCGGGCACAGCCACGCACAAAAAAGAGCAGCCAAACCCCTTGGCGCCAAGTTCATCCTGCGGAAAAATGCCCAAAAAGGGGGTGGGCTATAGCCTTGGGGCGTGGAGCGGGCGAACTTCATCCGCCGAATTCAGAATGGGCCGAGACTTTGACCAACCCCACCCCCTGATAAAAATAGGCCGCGGGCACAGCCGCGCCCTAAAAAGAGCAGCCGAGCCCCTTGGCGCCAAGTTCGTCCTGTGGAAAAATGCCCAAAAAAGGGGTGGGTTATAGCCTTGGGGCGTGGGGCGGGCGAACTTCGTCCGCCAGACTTGGAATGGGCAGAGACTTTGACCACCCCCTCCCAGCAACAAAAATAGGCCGCGGGCACTGCCGCGCCCAAAAACAGCAGCCAAGCTCCTTGGCGCCAAGTTCGTCCTGCGGAAAAATGCCCAAAAAGGAGGTGGGCTATAGCCTTGGGGCGTGGGGCTGGCGAACTTCGTCCGCCGGACTCAGAATGGGCCGAGACTTTTCCCACCCCCTCCCCGCGACAAAAATAGGCCGCGGGCACAGCCGCGCCCAAAAAAGAGGATCCGAACCGCCTGGCTCGGAATGTGCCGCAACATTGCCCACCCCTCCCCGTGGTTAAAATAGGCCGCGGCCACAGCCGTGCCCAAAAAAGAGCAGCCAAACCCCTTGGCGCCAAGTTAGTCCAGCAGGAAAATGCCCAAAAAGGGGGTGGGGTATAGCCTTGGGGCATGGGGCTGGTGCACTTCGTCCGCCGGACTCGGAATGGACCGAGACTTTTCCCACCCCCTCCCCGTGACAACAATAGGCCGCGGGCACAGCCGCACTCAAAAAAGAGCAGCCTAACCCCTTGGCGCAAAGTTCGTCCTGCGGAAAAATGCCCAAAAAAGGGGTGGGCCATAGCCTGGGGCGTGGGGCTGGCGCACTTCGTCCGCCTTCCTCGGAAGGGGCCGAGACTTTTCCCACCCCCTCCCCGTGACAGAAATAGGCCGCGGGTACAGCCACGCCCTAAAAAGAGCAGCCGAACGCCTTGGCGCCGAGTTCGTCCTGCGGAAAAATGCCGAAAAAAGGGGTGGGCTATAGCCTTGGGGCATGGGGCTGGCGAACTTCGTCCGCCAGACTCGGAATGGGTGGAGACTTTGCCCACCCCCTCCCCGCGACAAAAATAGCCCGCAGGCACAGCCGCGCCCAAAAAAGAGCCGCAGAACCCCTTGTCACCAAGTTCGTCCTGCGGAAAAATGCCCAAAAAAGGGGTGGGCTAAAGCCTTTGGGCGTGGGGCCGGCGAACTTCGTCCGCCTTCCTCGGAATTGGCCGAGACTTTGCCCACCCGCTCCCCGCGACAAAAATAGGCCGTGGACACAGCCGCGCCCAAAAAAGAGCAG
Source organism: Citrus glauca (assembly GCA_029633175.1). Classification (NCBI taxonomy): domain Eukaryota; kingdom Viridiplantae; phylum Streptophyta; class Magnoliopsida; order Sapindales; family Rutaceae; genus Citrus; species Citrus glauca. Next base: position 82,529 of record JAQOOD010000025.1, read on the forward strand.
CCGAACCCCTTGGCGCAAAGTTCGTCCTGCGGAAAAATGCCCCAAAAAGTGGTGGGCTATCGCCTTGGGGCGTGGGGCAGGCGAACTTCGTCCGCCTCCCTCGGAATGGGCCGAGACTTTGGCCACCCCCTTCCCGTGACAAAAATAGGCCGCGGGCACATCCGCGCCAAAAAAAGAGCAGCCGAACCCCTTGGCCCCAAGTTCGATCTGCAGAGAAATGTCCAAAAACGGGGTGTGCTATAGCCTTGGGGCGTTGGGCTGGCGAACTTCGTCCGCCTTCCTAGGAATGGGCCGAGACATTGGCCACCCCGTCCCTGCGACAAAAATAGGCCGCGGACACTGCCGCGCCAAAAAAAGAGCAGCCAAACCCCTTGGCGCCATGTTTGTCCAGCAGAAAAATGCCCAAAAAGGGGGTGGGCTATAGCCTCGGGGCGTGGGGCAGGCGAACTTCATCCGCCGGACTCAGAATGGGCCGAGGCTTTGTCCACCCCCTCCCCGCGACAAAAATAGGCCGCAGGCACAGCCGCACCAAAAAAAGAGCAGCCGAACCCCTCGGTGTCAAGTTCGTCCGGCGGAAAAATGCCCAAAAAAGAGGTGGGCTATAGCCTCGGGGCGTTGGGCTGGCGAACTTCGTCCGCCGGAAATGCAATGGGCCGAGACTTTGCCCACCCCCTCCCCACAACAAAAATAAGCCGCGGGCACAGCCGCGCCCAAAAAAGAGCAGCCGAACCCCTTGGCGCCAAGTTCGTCCTGCGAAAAAATGACCAAAAAAGGGGTGGGCTGTAGCCTTGGGGCGTGGGCTGCCGAACTTCGTCCGCCGGACCCGGAATGGGCCGAGACTTTGCCCACCCCCTCCCCGTGACAAAATAGGCCGCGGGCACAGCCGCTCCCAAAAATATGCAGCCGAACCCCTTGGCGCCAAGTTCGTCCTGCAGAAAAATGCCCAAAAAAGGGGTGTGCTATAACGTTGGGGCGTGGGGCGGGCGAACTTCGTCCGCCGGACTCGGAATGGCCCGAGACTTTGCCCACCCCCTCCCCACTACAAAATAGGCCGCGGGCACAGCCTCGCCCAAAAAAGAGCAGCCGAACCCCTTGGCCCCAAGTGGGTCCCGCGGAAAAATGCCCAAAAAAGGGGTGTGCTATAGCCTTGAGGTGTGGGGCGGGCGAACTTCGTCCGCCGGACTCGGAATGGACTGAGACTTTGCCCACCCCCTCCCCGAGACCAAATAGGCCGCGGCCTCAGCCGCACCAAAAAAAGAGCAGCCGAACCCCTTGGCGCCAAATTCGTCCTGCGGAAAAATGCCCAAAAAAGGGGTGGGCTATCGCCTTAGGGCGTGGGGCTGGCGAACTTCGTCTGCCGGACTCAGAATGGGACTAGACTTTGCCCACCCCCTCCCCACGACAAAAATAGGCCGCGGGCACAGCCGCGCCCGAAAAATATCTGCCGAACCCCTTGGCGCCAAGTTCGACCTGCGGAAAAATGCCCAAAAAAGGCGTGTGCTACAGCCTTTGGGCGTGGGCCCGGTGAACTTCGTCAGCCACCCTCGGAATGGGCCGAGACTTTGGCCACCCCCTCCCTGTGACAAAAATAGGCCGCGGGCACATCCGCGCCAAAAAAAGAGCTGCCGAACCCCTTGGCGCCACGTTCGTCCTGCGGAAAAATGCCCAAGAAAGGGGTGTGCTATAGCGTTTGGGCGTGGGGCTGGCGCACTTCGTCCGTCATCGTCGGAATGGGCCGATACCTTGTCCACCCCCTCCCCACGGTAAAAATAGGCCGCGGGCACAGCCGCCCCCAAAAATGAGCAGCCAAACCCCTTGGCGCCAAGTTCGTCCTGCGGAAAAATGCCCAAAAAAGGGGTGTGCTATAGCCTTGGGGCGTGGGGCTGCCGAAGTTCGTCCGCCGGATGCAGAATGGGCCTAGACTTTTCCCACCCTCTCCCCACGACAAAAATAGGCCACGGGCACAGCCGCGCCCAAAAAATAGCAGTCGAAGCCCTTGGCGCCAAGTTCGTCCAGCGGAAAAATTTTCAAAAAAGAGGTGTGCTATAGCCTTTGGGCGTGGGGCCGGCGAACTTCGTCTGCCATCCTCGGAATGGGCCGAGACTTTGCCCACCCCCTCCCCGCGACAAAAATAGGCCGCGGGCACAGCATCTCCCAAAAAAGAGCAGCCGAACCCCTTGGCGCCAAGTTCGTCCTGCGGAAAAATGCCCAAAAAAGGGGTGGCCTATAGCCATATGGCGTGGGACTGGCTAACTTCGTCCGCCGGACTCGAAATGCGACGCGACCTTACCCACCCCCTTCCCGTGACAAAAATAGGCCATGGGCACAGCCGCGCTCAAAAAAGAGTAGCCGAACACCTTGGCGCCAAGTTCGTCCTGCGAAAAAATGCCCAAAAAAGGGCTGTGCTATAGCCTTGGGGCGTGGGGCTGCCGAAGTTCGTCCGCCGGACTCGGAATGGGCCGAGACTTTTCCCACCCCCTCCCCACGACAGAAATAGGCCGCGGGCACAGCCGCGGCCAAAAAAGAGCAGTCGAACCCCTTGGCGCCAAGTTCGTCCTGCGGAAAAATTTTAAAAAAAGGGGTGGCCTATAGCCATATGGCGTGGGGCTGGCTAACTTCGTCCGCCGGACTCGAAATGCGACGCGACCTTACCCACCCCCTTCCCGTGACAAAAATAGGCCATGGGCACAGCCGCGCTCAAAAAAGAGCAGCCGAACACCTTGGCGCCAAGTTCGTCCTGCGAAAAAATGCCCAAAAAAGGGCTGTGCTATAGCCTTGGGGCGTGGGGCTGCCGAAGTTCGTCCGCTGGACTCGGAATGGGCCGAGACTTTTCCCACCCCCTCCCCACGACAGAAATAGGCCGCGGGGACAGCCGCGGCCAAAAAAGAGCAGTCGAACCCCTTGGCGCCAAGTTCGTCCTGCGGAAAAATTTTAAAAAAAGGGGTGTGCTATAGCCTTTGGGCGTGGGGCCGGCGAACTTCGTCCGCCATCCTCGGAATGGGCCGAGACTTTGCCCACCCCCTCCCCGCGACAGAAATAGGCCGCGGGCACAGCATCGCCCAAAAAAGAGCAGCCGAACCCCTTGGCGCCAAGTTCGTCCTGCGGAAAAATGCCCAAAAAAGGGGTGGCCTATAGCCATATGGCGTGGGGCTGGCTAACTTCGTCCGCCGGACTCGAAATGCGACGCGACCTTACCCACCCCCTTCCCGTTACAAAAATAGGCTGTGGGCACAGCTGCGCTCAAAAAAGAGCAGCCGAACCCCTTGGCGCCAAGTTCGTCCTGCGAAAAAAAGCCCAAAAAAGGGGTGTACTATAGCCTTGGGGCGTGGGGCTGCCGAAGTTCGTCCGCTGGACTCGGAATGGGCCGAGACTTTTCCCACCCCCTCCCCACGACAGAAATAGGCCGCGGGCACAGCCGCGGCCAAAAAAGAGCAGTCGAACCCCTTGGCGCCAAGTTCGTCCTGCGGAAAAATTTTAAAAAAAGGGGTGTGCTATAGCCATTGGGCGTGGGGCCGGCGAACTTCGTCCGCCATCCTCGGAATGGGCCGAGACTTTGCCCACCCCCTCCCCGCGACCGAAATAGGCCGCGGGCACAGCATCGCCCAAAAAAGAGCAGCCGAACCCCTTGGCACCAAGTTCGTCCTGCGGAAAAATGCCCAAAAAAGGGGTGGGCTATAGCCATATGGCGTGGGGCTGGCTAACTTCGTCCGCCGGACTCGAAATGCGACGTGACCTTACCCACCCCCTTCCCGTTACAAAAATAGGCTGTGGGCACAGCTGCGCTCAAAAAAGAGCAGCCGAACCCCTTGGCGCCAAGTTCGTCCTGCGAAAAAAAGCCCAAAAAAGGGGTGTACTATAGCCTTGGGGCGTGGGGCTGCCGAAGTTCGTCCGCCGGACTCGGAATGGGCCGAGACTTGTCCCACCCCCTCCCCACAACAGAAATAGGCTGCGGGCACAGCCGCAGCCAAAAAAGAGCAGCCGAACCCCTTGGCACCAAGTTTGTCGTGCGGAAAAATGCCCAAAAAAGGGGTGTGCTATAGCCTTGCAGCGTGGGGCTGCCGAAGTTCGTCCGCCGGACTCAGAATGGGCCGAGACCTTTCCATTCCCCTCCCCGCGACCAAAATAAGCCACGGGCACAGCCGCGCCCAAAAATGAGCAGCCAAACCCCTTGGCGCCAAGTTCGTCCTGCGGAAAAATGCCCAAAAAAGGGGTGTGCTATAGCCTTGGGCCGTGAGGCTGCCGAAGTTCGTCCGCCACACTCAGAATGGGCCTAAACTTTTCCCACCCTCTCCCCATGACAAAAATAGGCCGCGGGCACAGCCGCACCCAAAAAAGAGCTGACGAACCCCTTGGCGCCAAGTTCGCCCTGCGGAAAAATGTCCAAAAAAGCGGTGTGCTATAGCCTTGGGCCGTCAGGCTGCCGAAGTTCGTCCGCCGGACTCAGAATGGGCCTAGACTTTTCCCACCCTCTCCCCATGACAAAAATAGGCAGCGGGCACAGCCGCGCCAAAAAAAGAGCAGACGAACCCCTTGGCGCCAAGTTCGTCCCGCGGAAAAATGTCCAAAAAAGCGGTGTGCTATAGCCTTTGGGCGTGGGGCCGGCGCACTTCGTCCGCCTTCCTCGGAATTGGCCGAGACTTTGCCCACCCCCTCCCCGCAATAAAAATAGGCCGCGGGCACAGCATCGTCCTAAAAAGAGCAGCCGAACCCCTAGGCGCCAAGTTCGTCCTGCGGAAAAATGCCCAAAAAAGGGGGGTGCTATAGCCTTGGGGCGTGCGGCTGGCGAACTTCGTCCGCCGGACTCAGAATGGGCCAAAACTTTTCCCACCCCCTCCCAGTGATAAAAATAGGCCACGGGAACAGCCGCGGGCATAGCCGCGCGCAAAAAAGAGCAGCCGAACCCCTTGGCGCAAACTTCATCCTTTGGAAAAATGCCCAATTAGGGGGTGGGCTATAGCCTTTGGGCATCGGGCATGCGAACTTTGTCCGCCGGTCTCGGAATGTGCCGAGACTTTGTCCACCCCCTCCCCACGAAAAAAATAGGCCACGGGCACAGCCGCGCCCCAAAAAGAGCAGCCGATCCCCATGGCGCCAAGTTCGTCCTGCTGAAGAATGCCCAAAAAGGGAGTCGGCTATAGCCTTGGGGCGTGGGGCTGGCGAACTTTGTCCGCGGAACACGGAATGGGCCGAGGCGTTACCCACCCCCTCCCCGCGACAAAAATAGGCCGCGGGAGCAGCCGCGCCTGATAAAGAGCAGACGAACCCCTTGTCGCCAAATTCGTCCTGCAGAAAATTGCCCAAAAAGGGGGTGGGCTATAGCCTTGGGGCATGGGGCGGGCGAACTTCGTCCGCCGGACTCGGAAGGGGCCGAGACTTTCCCCACCCCCTCCCCACGACAAACATAGGCCGCGGGCAGAGCTGCGCCCAAAAAAGAGCAGCCGAACCCCTTGGCCCCATGTTCGTCCCGCGGAAAAATGCCCAAAAAGGGGGTGGGCTATAGCCATGGGGCGTGGGGCTGGCGAACTTCGTCCGTCGGACTCGGAATGGGCCGAGAGATTGACCACCACCTCCCCGTGACAAAAATAGGCCGCGGGCACAGCCATGCCGAAAAAAGAGCAGCCGAACCCGTAGGCGCCAAGTTCGTCCCGCGGAAGATTGCCCGAAAAGGGGGTGGGCTATACCCTTGGGGCGTGGGGCGGGCGAACTTCGTCCGCCGGACTCGGAATGGGCCGAGACTTTGACTACCCCCTCCTCGAGACAAAGATAGGCCGCGGGCACAGCCGCGCCCAAAAAAGACCAGGCGAACCCCATGGCGCCAAGTTCGTACTGCGGAAAAATGCCCAAAAAGAGTGTGGGCTATAGCTTTGGGGCGTGGGGCGGGCGAACTTCGTCCACCGGACTTGGAATGGGCCAAGGCTTTGCCCACCCCTCCCCGCGACAAAAATAGGCCGCACGCACAGCCGCGCCCAAAAAAGAGCAGCCGAACCCCTTGGCGCCAAGTTCGTCCTGCGGAAAAATGCCCAAAAATGGGGTGCGCTACAGCCTTTGGGCGTGGGGTGGGCGCACTTCGTCCGCCGGATTCAGAATGGGCCGAGACTTTTCCCATCCCTCCCCGCGACAAAAATAGGCCGCGGGCACAGCCGCGCCCTAAAAAGAGCAGACAAACCGCTTGGTGCCAAATTCGTCCTGCGGAAAAATGCCCAAAAAGGGGGTGGTCTACAGCCTTGGGGCGTGGGGCTGGCGCACTTCGTCCGCCAGACTCGGAATGGGCCGAGGCTTTGCCCACCCCCTCCCCATGACAAAACTAGGCCGCGGACACAGCCCGGCTCTGTCCGCGGCCTTTTTTAGTCACGGGGAGGGTGTGCACAAAGTCTCAGCCCATTCTGAGTCTAGCGGACGAATTGCGCCAACCCCACGCCCCAAGGCTATAGCCTACCCGTTTTTTGGGCATTTTTCCGCAGGACGAACTTGGCGCCAAGGGGTTCGGCTGCTTTTTTTTGAGCGCGGATGTGCCCGCGGTCTATTTTTGACACGGGGAGAGGGTGGGAAAAGTCTCGGCCCATTCCGAGTCCGGCGGACGAACTTAGGCAGCCCCACGCCCCAAGGCTATAGCACACCCCTTTTTTGGCCATTTTTACGCAGGACGAACTTGGCGCCAAGGGGTTCGGCTGCTCTTTTTTGGGCGCGGCTGTGCCCGCGGCCTATTTTTGTCGTGGGGAGGGGGTGGTCAAAGTCTCGGCACATTCCGAGTGCGGCGGACGAAGTTCGCCAGCCCCACACCCCAGGGATATAGCCCACCCTTTTTGTGGGCATTTTTCCGCAGGACGAATTTGCGCCAAGGGGTTCGGCCGCTCTTTTTTGGGCGCGGCTGTGCGCGCGGCCTATTTTTGCCGTGGGGATGGGGTGGGCAATGTCTCGGCCCATTCCGAGGAAGGCGGACAAAGTTCGCCAGCCCCACGCCCCAAGGCTCTAGCCCACCCCTTTTTTGGGCATTTTTCCGCAGGACGAACTTGGCGCCATGGGTTTCAGCTGCTCTTTTTTGGGCGCAGTTGTGCGGGTGGCCTATTTTTGTCACGGGCAGGGGGTGGGAAATGTCTCGGCCCATTCCAAGTCCGGCGGACGAAGTTCGCCCGCCCCACTCCCCAAGGCTATAGCCCACCCCCTTTTTGGGCATTTTTCCGCAGGATGAACTTGGCGCCAAGGGGTCGGCTGCTCTTTTTTGGGCGCGGCTGTGCCCGCGGCCTATATTTGCCGCGGGAAGGGGGTGGGCAAATTCTCGGCCCATTTCGAGTCCGGCGGACGAAGTTCGCCCGCCCCACGCCCCGAGGTTATATCATACCCCTTTTTTGGGCATTTTTCCGCAGGACGAACTTGGCGCCACGGGGTTCGGCTGCTCTTTTTTGGGCGCGGATGTGTCCGCAGTGTATTTCTTTCACGGGGAGGGGGTGGGCAAAGTCTCGGCCCATTTCGAGTCCGGCGGACGAAGTTCGCCCGCCCCACGCCCCGAGGCTATAGCATACCCCTTTTTTGGGCATTTTTCCGCAGGACGAACTTGGCGCCAAGGGGTTCGGCTGCTTTTTTTTGAGCGCGGATGTGCCCGCGGTCTATTTTTGACACGGGGAGAGGGTGGGAAAAGTCTCGGCCCATTCCGAGTCCGGCGGACGAACTTCGGCAGCCCCACGCCCCAAGGCTATAGCACACCCCTTTTTTGGGCATTTTTCCACAGGACGAACTTGGCGCCAAGGGGTTCGGCTGCTCTTTTTTGGGCGCGGCTGTGCCCGCGGCCTATTTTTGTCACGGGGAGGGGGTGGGCAAAGTCTCGGCACATTCCGAGTCCGGCGGACGAAGTTCGCCAGCGCCACGCCCCAAGGCTATAGCCCACCCTTTTTTTGGGCATTTTTCCGCAGGATGAACTTGCGCCAAGGGGTTCGGCCGCTCTTTTTTGGGCGCGGCTGTGCCCGCGGCCTATTTTTGTCATGGGGAGGGGGGTGGGCAAAGTCTCGGCCCATTCCGTGTCCGGCGGACGATGTTCGCTAGCCCCACGCCCCAAGGCTATAGCCCACCCCCTTTTTTGGGCATTTTTCCGCAGGACGAACTTGACGCAAAGGGGTTCGGCTGCTCTTTTCTGGGCGCGGCTGTGCCCACGGCCTATTTTTTTAGCGGGGAGGGGGTGGGCACAGTCTCGGCCAACTCCGAGGAAGGCGGACGAAGTTCGCCAGCCCCACGCCCCGGGGCTATAGCCCACCCCCTTTTTGGGCATGTTTCCGCTGGACGAACTTGGCGCCTAGGGGATCGGCTGCTCTTTTTTGGGAGCGGCTCTGCCCGCGGCCTATTTTAGTCACGGGGAGGGTGTGGACAAAGTCTCAGCCCATTCTGAGTCTAGCGGACGAATTGCGCCAACCCCACGCCCCAAGGCTATAGCCTACCCGTTTTTTGGGCATTTTTCCGCAGGACGAACTTGGCGCCAAGGGGTTCGGCTGCTTTTTTTTGAGCACGGATGTGCCCGCGGTCTATTTTTGACACGGGGAGAGGGTGGGAAAAGTCTCGGCCCATTCCGAGTCCGGCGGACGAACTTAGGCAGCCCCACGCCCCAAGGCTATAGCACACCCCTTTTTTGGCCATTTTTACGCAGGACGATCTTGGCGCCAAGGGGTTCGGCTGCTCTTTTTTGGGCGCGGCTGTGCCCGCGGCCTATTTTTGTCGTGGGGAGGGGGGTGGTCAAAGTCTCGGCACATTCCGAGTGCGGCGGACGAAGTTCGCCAGCCCCACACCCCAGGGCTATAGCCCACCCTTTTTGTGGGCATTTTTCCGCAGGACGAATTTGCGTCAAGGGGTTCGGCCGCTCTTTTTTGGGCGCGGCTGTGCGCGCGGCCTATTTTTGTCGCGGGGAGGGGGTGGGCAATGTCTCGGCCCATTCCGAGGAAGGCGGACAAAGTTCGCCAGCCCCACGCCCCAAGGCTCTAGCCCACTCCTTTTTTGGGCATTTTTCCGCAGGACGAACTTGGCGCCAAGGGGTTCGGCCGTTCTTTTTTGGGCGCGGCTGTGCCCGTGGCCTATTTTTTTTTGCGGGGAGGGGGTGGGGGTAGTCACGGCCCATTCCGAGGAAGGCGGACGAAGTTCGCCCGCCCCACGCCCCAAAGCTATAGCCCACCCCTTTTTTGGGCATTTTTCCGCAGGACGAACTTGGCGCCAAGGGGTTCGACTGCTCTTTTTTGGGTACAGCTGTGCCCGCGGCCTATTTTTGTCGCGGGGAGGGGGTGGGCAAAGTCTCGGCCCATTCCGAGGAAGGCGGACAAAGTTCGCCAGCCCCACGCCCCAGGGCTCTAGCCCACCCCTTTTTTGGGCATTTTTCCGCAGGACGAACTGGGCGCCAAGGGTTTCAGCTGCTCTTTTTTGGGCACAGTTGTGCCCGCGGCCTATTTTTGTCGAAGGGAGGGGGTGGGCAAAGGCTCGGCCTATTCCGAGTCCGGCGGACGAACTTCAGCAGCCCCACGCCCCAAGGCTATAGCACACCCGTTTTTTGGTTATTTCTCCGCAGGACGAACTTGGCGCCAAGTGGTCCGGCTGCTCTTTTTTGAACGCGGCTGAGCCCGCGGCCTATTTGTTTAGCGGGGAGGGTGTGGGCAAAGTCTCAGCCAATTCCGAGGAAGGCGGAGGAAGTTCGCTAGCCCCACGCCCCAAGGCTATAGCCCACCCCCTTTTGGGGCATTTTTCCGCTGGACGAACTTGGCGCCAAGGGGTTCGGCTGCTCGTTTTTGGGCGCAGCTGTGCCCGTGGCCTATTTTTGTCGAAGGGAGGAGGTGGGCAAAGGCTCGGCCTATTCCGAGTCCGGCGGACGAACTTCAGCAGCCCCACGCTCCAAGGCTATAGTACACCCGTTTTTTGGGCATTTCTCCGCAGGACGAACTTGGCGCCAAGTGGTCCGGCTGCTCTTTTTTGAACGCGGCTGAGCCCGCGGCCTATTTTTGGTGCGGGGAGGGGTTGGGCAAAGTCTCCGCCCATTCCGAGGAAGGCGGACGAACTTTGCCTGCCCCATGCCCAAAGGCTATAGCACACCCCTTTTTTGGGCATTTTTCTGCAGGACGAACTTGGCGCCAAGGGGTTCGGCTGCTCTTTTTAGGGCGCGGCTGTGCCCGCGGCCTATTTTTGTCACGGGGAGGGGGTGGGCAATGTCTCGGCCCATTCCGAGGAAGGCGGACAAAGTTCGGCAGCCCCACGCCCCAGGGCTCTAGCCCACCCCTTTTTTGGGCATTTTTCCGCTGGACGAACTTGGCGCCAAGGGTTTCAGCTGCTCTTTTTTGGGCGCAGTTGTGCCCGTGGCCTATTTTTGTCGAAGGGAGGGGGTGGGCAAAGGCTCGGCCTATTCCGAGTCGGGCGGACGAACTTCAGCAGCCCCACGCCCCAAGGCTATAGCACACCCGTTTTTTGGGCATTTCTCCGCAGGACGAACTTGGCGCCAAGTGGTCCGGCTGCTCTTTTTTTAACGCGGCTGAGCCCGCGGCCTATTTTTGGCGCGGGGAGGAGGCGGCCAAAGTCTCGGCCCATTTTGAGGTTTGCGGATGAACTTTGCCGGCCCCACGCCCAAAGGCTATAGCACACTCCTTTTTTGGGCATTTTTCCGCAGGACGAACTTGGCGCCAAGGGTTTCGGCTGCTCTTTTTTGGGTGCGGCTGTGCCCACGGCCTATTTGTTTAGCGGGGAGGGTGTGGGCAAAGTCTCGGCCAATTCCGAGGAAGGCGGAAGAAGTTCGCCATCCCCACGCCCCAAGGCTATATCCCACCCCCTTTTTGGGCAATTTTCCGCAGGACGAACTTGGTGCCAAGGGGTTCGGCTGCTTTTTTTTGGGCGCGGATGTGCCCGCGGTCTATTTTTGACACGGGGAGAGGGTGGGAAAAGTCTCGGCCCATTCCGAGTCCGGCGGACGAACTTCGGCAGCCCCACGCCCCAAGGCTATAGTACACCCCTTTTTTGGGCATTTTTCCGCAGGACGAACTTGGCGCCAAGGGGTTCGACTGCTCTTTTTTGGGCGCGGCTGTGCCCGCGGCCTATTTTTGTTGCGGGGAGGGGGTGGGCAAAGTCTCGGCCCATTCCGAGGAAGGCGGACAAAGTTCGCCAGCCCCACGCCCCAAGGCTATAGCCCACCCCTTTTTGGGCAATTTTCCGCAGGACGAACTTGGCACCAAGGGGTTTGGCTGCTCTTTTTTGGGCGCGGCTATGTCCGCGGCCTATTATTGTCACTGGGAGGGGCTGGGAAAAGTCTCAGCCCATTCCGAGTCCGGCGGACGAAGTTCGCCCGGCCCACGCCCCAAGGCTATAGCCCACCCCCTTTTGGGGCATTTTTCTGCTGGACGAACTTGGCGCCAAGGGGTTCGGCTGCTATTTTTTGGGCGCGGCTGCGCCCACGGCCTATTTTATTCACAGGGAGGGGGTGGGCAAAGCCTCGGGACATTCTGAGTCCGGCGGACGAAGTTCGCCAGCCCCACGCCCCAAGGACATAGCCCACCCCCTTTTTGGGCATTTTTCCGCTGGACGAACTTGGCGCCAAGGGGTTTGGCCGCTCTTTTTTGGGCGCGGCTGTGTCCGCGGCCTATTTTTGTCATGGGGCGAGGGTGGGAAAAGTCTCGGCCCATTCCGAGTCCGGCGGACGAACTTCGGCAGCCCCACGCCCCAAGGCTATAGCACACCCTTTTTTGGGCATTTTTCCGCAGGACGAATTTGGCGGCAAGGGGTTCGGCTGCTATTTTTTGGGCGCGGCTGTGCCCGCGGCCTATTTTTGTTGTGGGGAGTGGGTGGGCAAAGTCTCGGCACATTCCGAGTCCGGCGGACGAAGTTCGCCCGACCCACGCCCGAAGGCTATAGCCCACCCCTTTTTTGGGCATTTTTCCGCAGGACGAACTTGGCGCCAAGGTGTTCAGCTGCTCTTTTTTTGGCGCGGCTGTGCCCACGGCCTATTTTTGTCGCAGGGAGAGGGTGGGAAAATTCTCGGCCCATTCCGAGGAGGGCGGACGAAGTTCGCCAGACCCACGCCCCAAGGCTATAGCACACCCCATTTTTGGGCATTTTTCCGCAGGTCGAACTTGGCGCCAAGGGGTTCGGCTGCTCTTTTTGGGAGCGGCGGTGCCCGTGGACTATTTTTGTTGCGGGGAGGGGTGGGCAAAGTCTCGGGACATTCCGAGTCCGGCGGACGAAGTTCGCCCGCCCCACGCCCCAAGGCTATAGCCCACCCTTTTTTTGGGCATTTTTCCGCAGGACGAACTTAGCGCCAAGGGGTTCGGCTGCTCTTTTTTGGGCGCGGTTGTGCCCGTGGCCTATTTTTGTCGTGGGGCGGAGGTGGGCAAAGTCTCGGCCCATTCCGAGTCCGGTGGACGAAGTTCGCCAGCCCCACGCCCAAAGGCTATAGCACACCCCTTTTTTGGCCTTTTTTCCGCAGGACGAACTTGGCGCCAAGGGGTTCCGCTGCTCTTTTTTGGGCGCGGCTGTGCCCGTGGCCAATGGTTTTTCGCGGGGAGGGGGTGGGGGTAGTCTCAGCCCATTCCGAGGAAGGCGGATGAAGTTTGCCCGCCCCACGCCCCAAGGACATAGCCCACCCCCTTTTTGGGCATTTTTCCGCTGGACGAACTTGGCGCCAAGGGGTTTGGCCGCTCTTTTTTGGGCGCGGCTGTGTCCGCGGCCTATTTTTGTCACGGGGAGAGGGTGGGAAAAGTCTCGGCCCATTCCGAGTCCGGCTGACGAACTTCGGCAGCCCCACGCCCCAAGGCTATAGCACACCCCTTTTGTGGGCATTTTTCCGCAGGACGAACTTGGTGCCAAGGGGTTCGGCTGCTATTTTTTGGGCGCGGCTGTGCCCGCGGCCTATTTTTGTTGTTGGGAGTGGGTGGGCAAAGTCTCGGCCCATTCCGAGTCCGGCGGACGAAGTTCGCCCGACCCACGCCCGAAGGCTATAGCCCACCCCTTTTTTGGGCATTTTTCCGCAGGACGAACTTGGCGCCAAGGTGTTCGGCTGCTCTTTTTTTGGCGTGGCTGTGCCCGCGGCCTATTTTTGTCGCGGGGAGAGGGTGGGAAAATTCTCGGCCCATTCCGAGGAGGGCGGACGAAGTTCGCCAGCCGCACGCCCCAAGGCTATAGCACACCCCTTTTCTGGGCATTTTTCCGCAGGTCGAACTTGGCGCCAAGGGCTTCGGCTGCTCTTTTTGGGAGCGGCGGTGCCCGCGGACTATTTTTGTCACGGGGAGGGGTTGGCAAAGTCTCGGGACATTCCGAGTCTGGCAGACGAAGTTCGCCAGCCCCACGCCCCAAGGCTATAGCCCACCCTTTTTTTGGGCATTTTTCCGCAGGTCGAACTTGGCGCCAAGGGGTTCGGCTACTCTTTTTGGGAGCGGCGGTGCCCGTGGACTATTTTTGTTGCGGGGAGGGGTGGGCAAAGTCTCGGGACATTCCGAGTCCGGCGGACGAAGTTCGCCCGCCCCACGCCCCAAGGCTATAGCCCACCCTTTTTTTGGGCATTTTTCCGCAGGACGAACTTAGCGCCAAGGGGTTCGGCTGCTCTTTTTTGGGCGCGGTTGTGCCCGTGGCCTATTTTTGTCGTGGGGCGGAGGTGGGCAAAGTCTCGGCCCATTCCGAGTCCGGTGGACGAAGTTCGCCAGCCCCACGCCCAAAGGCTATAGCACACCCCTTTTTTGGCCTTTTTTCCGCAGGACGAACTTGGCGCCAAGGGGTTCCGCTGCTCTTTTTTGGGCGCGGCTGTGCCCGTGGCCAATGGTTTTTCGCGGGGAGGGGGTGGGGGTAGTCTCAGCCCATTCCGAGGAAGGCGGATGAAGTTTGCCCGCCCCACGCCCCAAGGACATAGCCCACCCCCTTTTTGGGCATTTTTCCGCTGGACGAACTTGGCGCCAAGGGGTTTGGCCGCTCTTTTTTGGGCGCGGCTGTGTCCGCGGCCTATTTTTGTCACGGGGAGAGGGTGGGAAAAGTCTCGGCCCATTCCGAGTCCGGCTGACGAACTTCGGCAGCCCCACGCCCCAAGGCTATAGCACACCCCTTTTGTGGGCATTTTTCCGCAGGACGAACTTGGTGCCAAGGGGTTCGGCTGCTATTTTTTGGGCGCGGCTGTGCCCGCGGCCTATTTTTGTTGTTGGGAGTGGGTGGGCAAAGTCTCGGCCCATTCCGAGTCCGGCGGACGAAGTTCGCCCGACCCACGCCCGAAGGCTATAGCCCACCCCTTTTTTGGGCATTTTTCCGCAGGACGAACTTGGCGCCAAGGTGTTCGGCTGCTCTTTTTTTGGCGTGGCTGTGCCCGCGGCCTATTTTTGTCGCGGGGAGAGGGTGGGAAAATTCTCGGCCCATTCCGAGGAGGGCGGACGAAGTTCGCCAGCCGCACGCCCCAAGGCTATAGCACACCCCTTTTCTGGGCATTTTTCCGCAGGTCGAACTTGGCGCCAAGGGCTTCGGCTGCTCTTTTTGGGAGCGGCGGTGCCCGCGGACTATTTTTGTCACGGGGAGGGGTTGGCAAAGTCTCGGGACATTCCGAGTCTGGCAGACGAAGTTCGCCAGCCCCACGCCCCAAGGCTATAGCCCACCCTTTTTTTGGGGATTTTTCCGCAGGACGAACTTAGCGCCAAGGGGTTCGGCAGCTCTTTTTTTGGCGCGGCTGTGCCCACGGCCTATTTTTTTTCGCGGGCAGGGGCTGGGGAAAGTCTCGGCCCATTCCGAGTCCGGCGGATGAAGTTCGCCAGCCCCACGCCCCTAGGCTATAGCCAACCACCTTTTTGGACATTTTTCTGCAGGGCGAACTTGGCGACCAGGGGTTCGGCAGCTCTTTTTTGGGCGCGGCTGTGCCTGCGGCCTATTTTTGGCGCGGGAAGGGCGTGGCCAAAGTCTCGGCCCATTCCGAGGAAGGCGGATGAACTTTGCCGGCCCCCCGCCCAAAGGCTATAGCACACCCCTTTTTTGGGCATTTTTCCGCAGGTCGAACTTGGCGCCAAGGGGTTTTGCTGCTCTTTTTGGGAGCGGCTGTGCCCGCGGCCTATTTTTGTCGCGGGGAGGGGGTGGGCAAAGTCTCGGGGCATTCCGAGTCCGGTGGACGAAGTTCGCCAGCCCCACGCCCAAAGGCTATAGCCCACCCTTTTTTTGGGCATTTTTCCGCTGGACGAACTTGGCGCCAAGGGGTTCGGCTGCTCTTTTTTTGGCGCGGCTTTGCCCGCGGCCTACTTTTTTCACGGGGAGGGGGTGGGGAAAGTCCCGGCCCATTTTGAGTCCGGCGGATGAAGTTCGCCAGCCGCGCGCCCCTAGGCTATAGCCAACCATCTTTTTGGACATTTTTCTGCAGGACGAAGTTGGCGCCCAAGGGTTCGGCTGCTCCTTTTTGGGCGCGGCTGTGCCTGCGGCCTATTTTTGGTGCGGGGAGGGGGTGGCCAAAGTCTCGGCCTATTCCGAGGAAGGCGGATGAACTTTGCCGGCCCCCCCGCCAAAGGCTATAACACACCACTTTTTTGGGCATTTTTCAGCAGGATGAACTTGGCGCCAAGGGGTTCGGCTGCTCTTTTTTGGGCGTGGCTGTGCCCATGGCCTATTTTTGTCATGGGGAGGGGGTGGTGAAAGTCTCGGCCCATTCCGAGTCCGGCGGACGAACTTCGGCAGCCCCACGCCACAAGGCTATAGCACAGCCCTTTTTTGGGAATTTTTCCGCAGGACGAAATTGGCGCCAAGGGGTTCTGCTGCTCTTTTTTGGGCGCGGCTGTGCCCGCGGCCTATTTTTGTCGTGGGGAGTGGGTGGGAAAATTCTCGGCCCATTCCAAGTCCGGCGGACGAAATTCAGCAGCCCCAAGCCCCAAGGCTATAGCACACCCTGTTTTTGGGCATTTTCCCGCAGGACGAACTTGGCGCCAAGGGGTTCTGCTGCTCTTTTTTCGGCGCGGCTGTGCCCACGGCCTATTTTTGTCATGGGGAGTGGGTTGGCAAATTCTCGGCCCATTCCGAGTCCGGCGGACGAAGTTCGCCAGCCCCACGCCCCAATGCTATAGCCCACTCCTTTTTTGGGCATTTTTGCGCAGGACGAACTTGGCGCCAAGGTATTCGGCTGCTCTTTTTTGGGCGCGGCTGTGCCCGCGGCCTATTTTTGTCGCGGGGAAAGGGGTTGGAAAAGTCTCGGCCCATTCCGTGTCCGGCGGACGAACTTCGGCAGCCCCACGCCCCAAGGCTATAGCACACCCCTTTTTTGGGCATTTTTCCGCAGGACGAACTTGGCGCCAAGGGGTTCGGCTGCTCTTTTTTGGCCGCAGCTGTGCCTGCGGCCTATTTTTGTCATGGGGAGGGGGTGGGAAAATTCTCGGCCCATTCCGAGTCCGGCGGACGAACTTTGCCGGCCCCACGCCACAAGGCTATAGCCCACCCCCTTTTTGTGCATTTTTTCGCTGGACGAACTTGGCGCCAAGGGGTTCGGCTGCTCTTTTTTGGGCGCGGCCGTGCCCGCGGCCTATTTTTGTTGCGGGGAGGGGGTGGACAAAGTCACGGCACATTCCGAGTCCGGCGGATGAAGTTCGCCAGCCCCACGGCCCGAGGCTATAGCCCACCCTTTTTTTGGGCATTTTTCCGCAGGACGAACTTAGCGCCAAGGGGTTTGGCTGCTCTTTTTTGGGCGCGGCTTTCACCGCGGCCTGTTTTTGTCGCGGGGAGGGTGCGGGCAAAGTCTCGGCCCATTCCGAGGAAGCTGGACGAAGTTCGCCAGCCCCACGCCCCAAGGCTATAGCCCACCCCTTTTTTGGCCTTTTTTCCGCGGGACGAACTTGGCGCCACGGGGTTCGGCTGCTCTTTTTTGGGCGCGGCTGTGCCCGTGGCCTATTTTTTTTCGCGGGGAGGGGGTGGGGATAGTCTCGGCCCATTCCGAGGAAGGCGGACGATGTTGACCCGCCCCACGCCCCAAGGATAGAGCCCACCCCCTTTTTGGGTATTTTTCCGCAGGACGAACTTGGCGCCAAGGGGTTCGGCTGCTCTTTTTTGGGCGCAGCTGTGCCTGCGGCCTATTTTTGTCGCGGGGAGGGGGTGGGAAAATTCTCGGCCCATTCCGAGTCCGGCGGACGAACTTTGCCGGCCCCACGCCACAAGGTTATAGCCCACCCCCTTTTTTGGGCATTTTTCCGCAGGACGAACTTGGCGCCAAGGGGTTCGGCTGCTCTTTTTTGGGCGCGGCTTTCACCGCGGCCTATTTTTGTCGTGGGGAGGGTGTGGGCAAAGTCTCGGCCCGTTCCGAGGAAGCTGGACGAAGTTCGCCAGCCCCACGCCCCAAGGCTATAGCCCACCCCTTTTTTGGCCTTTTTTCCGCGGGACGAACTTGGCGCAACGGGGTTCGACTGCTCTTTTTTGGGCGCGGCTGTGCCTGTGGCCTATTTTTTTTCGCGGGGAGGGGGTGGGGATAGTCTCGGCCCATTCCGAGGAAGGCGGACGAAGTTCGCCCGCCCCACGCCCCAAGGATAGAGCCCACCCCCTTTTTGGGTATTTTTCCGCAGGACGAACTTGGCGCCAAGGGGTTCGGGTGCTCTTTTTTGGGCGCAGCTGTGCCTGCGGCCTATTTTTGTTGCGGGGAGGGGGTGGGAAAATTCTCGGCCCATTCCGAGTCCGGCGGACGAACTTTGCCGGCCCCACGCCACAAGGCTATAGCCCACCCCCTTTTTTGGGCATTTTTCCGCAGGACGAACTTGGCGCCAAGGGGTTCGGCTGCTCTTTTTTGGGCGCGGCTGCACCCGCGGACTATTTTTGTTGCGGGGAGGGGGTGGGAAAAGTCTCGGCCCATTCCGAGTCCGGCGGACGAAGTTCGGCAGCCCCACGCCCCTAGGCAATAGCCCACCCACTTTTTGGGCATTTTTCCGCAGGATGAACTTGGCGCCAAGGGGTTCGGCTGCTCTTTTTTTGGGGCGGCTGTGCCTGCAGCCTATTTTTATTGCGCGGAGGGGTGGGTAAAGTCTCGGCCCATTCCGAGTCCGGCGGACGAAATTCGCCAGCCCCTAGCCCCAAGGCTATAGCCCATCCCCTTTTTGGGCATTTTTCCGCAGGACGAACTTGGCGCCAAGGGGTTCGGCTGCTCTTTTTTGGGCGCGGCTGTGCCCGTGGCCTATTTTTGTTGCGGGGAGGAGGTGGGAAATTTCTCGACCCATTCCGAGTCTGGCGGACGAAGCCCCACGCCCCAAGGCTATAGCCCATCCCCTTTTTGGGCATTTTTCCGCAGGACGAACTTGGTGCCAAGGGGTTCGGCTGCTATTTTTTGGGCGCGGCTATGCCTGCAGCCTATTTTTGTTGCGGGAGGGGGCGGGAAAGTCTCGGCCCATTCCGAGTCCGGCAGACGAAGTTCGCCAGCCCCACGCCCCTTGGCTATAGCCCACCCACTTTTTGGGCATTTTTCCGTAGGACGAACTTGGCGCCAAGGGGTTCGGCTGCTCTTTTTTTTGGCGCGGCTGTGCCTGCGGCCTATTTTTGTTGCGCGGAGGGGTGGGTAAAGTCTCGGCCCATTCCTAGTCCGGCGGATGAAATTCGCCTGCCCCACGCCCCAAGGCTATAGCCCATCCCCTTTTCGGGCATTTTTCCGCAGGACGAACTTGGCGCCAAGGGGTTCGGCTGCTCTTTTTTGGGCGCGGCTATGCCCGTGGCCTATTTTTGTTGCGGGGAGGAGGTGGGAAATGTCTCGACCCATTCCGAGTCCGGCGGACGAAGTACGCCTGCCCCACGCCGCAGGGCTATAGCCCACCCCCTTTTGGGGCATTTTTCCGCAGGACGAACTTGGCGCCAAGGGGTTCGGCAGCTCTTTTTTGGGCGCGGCTGTGTCCGCGGCCTATTTTTGTCGCGGGGAGGGGGTGGCCAGAATCTCGGCCCATTCCGATTCCGGCAGAAGAACTTTGCAGGCCCCACGCCCCAAGGCTATAGCCCACCCTTTTTTACGACATTTTTCCGCAGGACGAACTTGGCACCAAGGGGTTCGGCTGCTCTTTATTGGGCGCGGCTGTGCCCGCGGCCTATGTTTGTCGCGGGGAGGGGGAGGCCAAAGGCATGGCACATTCCGAGTCCGGCGGACGAAGTTCGCCAGCCCCACGCCCCAAGGCTATAGCCCACCCGTTTTTTCGGCATTCTTCCGCAGGACGAACTTGGCGCGAAGGGGTTCGTCTGCTCTTTTTTTGGAGCGGCTGTGCCCGCGGCCTATTTTTGTCGCGGGGAGGGGGTGGCCACAGTCTCGGCCCATTACGAGGAAGGCGGACGAAGTTCGCCAGCCCCACGTCCCAAGGCTATAGCCCACCCCCTTTTTGGGCCTTTTTCCGCGGGACGAACTTGGCGCCAAGGGGTTCGGCTGCTCTTTTTCGGGCGCGGCTGTGCCCGCAGCCTATTTTTGGCACGGGGAGGTGGTGGGCAAAGTCTCGGCCCATTCTGTGGAAGCCGGATGAAATTTTGCCGGCCCCACGCCCCAAGGCTATAGCCCACCCCTTTTTTGGGCATTTTTCCGTTGGAAGAAATTGGCGCCAAGGCCTTCGGCTGCTCCTTTTTGGGCGCGGCTGTGCCCGCGGCCTATTTTTCTCGCGGGAAGGGGGTGGGAAAAGGCTTGGCCCATTCCGAGTCCGGCGGACGAAGCTCGCCCGCCCCACGCCCCAAGGCTATAGCCCACCCCCTTTTTGGGCATTTTTCCGCAGGACGAACTTGGCGCCAAGGGGTTCGGCTGCTCTTTTTTTGGCGCGGCTGTGCCTGCGGCCTATTTTTGTCGTGGGGAGGGGTCGTCAAAGTCTCGGCCCATTCCCAGTCCGGCGGACGAAGTTCGACAGCGCCACGCCCCAAGGCGATAGCGCACCCCCTTTTTGGGCATTTTTCCGCAGGACGAACTTCGCGCCAAGGGGATCAGCTGCTCTGTTTTGGGCGCGGCTGTGCCCGCAGCCTATTTTTGTCGCGGGGAGGGGGTGGGCAAAGTCTCGGCCCATTCCGAGGAAGGCGGACAAAATTCGCCAGCCCCACGCCCCTAGGCTATAGCCCACCCCTTTTTTCGGCATTTTTCCGCAGGACGAACTTGGCGCCAAGGGGTTCGGCTGCTCCCTCTTTGGCGCGGCTGTGCCCGCGGCCTATTTTTATCGCGGGGAGGGGGTGGGCAAAGTTTTGGCCCATTCCGAGTCCGGCAGACGAAGTTCGCCATCCCCACGCCCCAAGGCTATAGCCCACCCCTTTTTTCGGCATTTTTCCGCAGGACGAACTTGGCGCCAAGGGGTTCGGCTGCTCTGTTTTTGGCGCGGCTGTGCCCGCGGCCTATTTTTATCGCGGGGAGGGGGTGGGCAAAGTCTAGGCCCATTCCGAGGAAGGCGGACGAATTTCGCCAGCCCCACGCCCCAAGGCTATAGCCCACCCCTTTTTTCGGCATTTTTCCGCAGGACGAACTTGGCGCCAAGGGGTTCGGCTGCTCTGTTTTTGGTGCGGCTGTGCCCGCGGCCTATTTCTATCGCGGGGAGAGGGTGGGCAAACTCTTGCCCAATTCCGAGTCCGGCGGACGAAGTTCGCCATCCCCACCACCCAAGGCTATCGCCCACCCCCTTTTTTCGGCATTTTTCCGCAGGACGAACTTGGCGCCAAGGGGTTCGGCGGCTATTTTTTTCGCGTGGCTGTGCATGTGGTCTGTTTTTAGCGCGGGAAGGGGGTGGCCAAAGTCTAGCCCCATTCCGTGGTAGGCGGACGAAGTGCGCCGGCCCCACGCCCAATGGCTATGGCACACCCCTTTTTCGGGCATTTTTCCGCAGGACGAACTTGGCGCCAAGGGGTTCGGCTGCTCTTTTTTGGGCGCGGCTGTGCCCGCGGCCTGTTTTTGGCGCGGGGAGGGGGGTGGCCAAAGTCTCGGCCCATTCCGAGGAAGGCGGACGAAGTACGCCGGCGCCACGCCCAAAGGCTATAGCACACCCCTTTTTTGGGCATTTTTCCGCAGGGCAATCTTGGCGCCAAGGGGTTCGTCCCATTCCAAGTCTGGCGGACGAAATTCGCCAGCCCCACGACCCAAGGCTATAGACCACCCCTTTTTTGGGTATTTTTCCGCATGACAAACTTGGCACAAAGGGGTTCGGCTGCTCTTTTTTGGGCGCGGCTGTGCACGCGGCCTATTTTTGTCGCGGGGAGGGGGTGGGAAATGTCTTGGCCCATTTCGAGTCCGGAGGACGATGTTCGCCAGCCCCACGCCCCAAGGCTATAGCCCATCCCCTTTTTGGGCATTTTTCCGCAGGACGAACTTGGCGCCAAAGGGTTCGGCTGCTGTTTTTTGGGCGCGGCTGTACCCGCGGCCTATTTTTGTCGCGGGGAGGGGGGTGGGAAAAGTCTTGGCCCATTTCGAATCCGGAGGACGAAGTTCGCCAGCCCCACGCCCCAAGGCTATAGCCCATCCCCTTTTTGGGCATTTTTCCGCAGGACGAACTTGGCGCCAAGGGGTTCGGCTGCTCTTTATTGGGCGCGGCTGTGCCCGCGGCCTGTTTTTGGCGCGGGGAGGGGGGTGGCCAAAGTCTCGGCCCATTCCGAGGTAGGCGGACGAAGTTCGCCGGCCCCACGCCCAAAGGCTATAGCACACCCCTTTTTTGGGCATTTTTCCGCAGGGCAATCTTGGCGCTCAGTGGTTCAGCTGCTCTTTCTTGGGCGCGGCTGTGCCCGCGGCCTGTTTTTGGCGCGGGGAGGGGGTGGCCAAAGTCTCGGCCCATTCCGAGGAAGGCGGACGAAGTTCGCCAGCCCCACGCCCAAAGGCTATAGCCCACCCCCTTTTTGGGCATTTTTCCGCAGGACGAACTTGGCGCCAAGGGGTTCGGCTGCTCTTTTTTTGGCGCGGCTGTGCCTGCGGCCTATTTTTGTTGTGGGGAGGGGTCGTCAAAGTCTCGGCCCATTCCGAGTCCGGCGGACGAAGTTCGCCAGCCCCACGCCCCAAGGCTATAGCGCACCCCCTTTTTGGGCATTTTTCCGCAGGATGAACTTGGCGCCAAGGGGTTCAGCTGCTCTTTTTTGTGTGCGGCTGTACCCACAGCCTATTTTTGTCGCGGGGAGGGGGTGGGCAAAGTCTCGGCCCATTTCGAGTCCGGCGGACGAAGTTCGCCATCCCCACGCCCCAAGGCTATATAGCCCACCCCTTTTTTAGGTATTTTTCCGCATGATGAACTTGGCACCAAGGGGTCGGCTGCTCTTTTTTGTGCGCGGCTGTGCCCGCGGCCTATTTTTGTCGCAGGGAGGGGGTGGGAAAAGTCTTGGCCCATTCCAAGTCTGGCGGACGAAGTTTGCCTGCCCCACGCCCCAAGGCTATAGCCCACCCCCTTTTTGGGCATTTTTCCGCAGGACGAACATGGCGCCAAAGGGTTCGGCTGCTCTTTTTTAGGCGCGGCTGTGCCTGCGGCCTATTTTTGTAGGGGGGAGGGGGTGGCCAAGGTCTCGGCCCATTCCGAGGTAGGCGGACGAAGTTCGCCTGCCCCACGCCCCAAGGCTATAGACCACCCCTTTTTTGGGTATTTTTCCGCATGAAGAACTTGGCACCAAGGGGTTCGGCTGCTCCTTTTTGGGTTCGGCTGTGCCCGCGGCCTATTTTTGTCGTGGGGAGGGGGTGGGAAAAGTCTTGGCCCATTCCGAGTCCGGTGGACGATGTTCGCCAGCCCCACGCCCCAAGGCTATCGCCCACCCTATTTTGGGCTTTTTTCCGCAGGACGAACTTGGCGCCTAGGGGTTTGGCTACTCTTTTCTGGGCGCGGCTGTGCCCGTGGCCTATTTTTGTCTTGGGGAGGGGGTGGGAAAAGTCTCGGCCCATTCCGAGTCCAGCTGACGAACTTCGGCAGCCCCACGCCCCAAGGCTAGAGCACACCCCATTTTTGGGCATTTTTCCGCAGGACGACCTTGGCGCCAGGGGGTTCGGCTGCTCTTTTTTGTGCGCGCCTGTGCATGCAGTCTATTTTCGGCGCGGGAAGGGGGGTGGCCAAAGTCTCGGCCCATTCCGAGCGGACGAAGTTCGCCGGCCCCACGCCCAAAGGCTATATCACACCCCTTTTTCGGGCATTTTTCCGCAGGACGAACTTGGCGCCAAGGGGTTCGGCTGCTCTTTTTTGGGCCCGGCTGTGCCCGTGGCCTATTTTTGTCGCGGGGAGGGGGTGGGAAAGGTCTTGGCCCATTCCGAATCCGGGGGACGATGTTCGCCAGCCCCATGTCCCAAGGCTATCGCCCACCTCTATTTTGGGCATTTTCCCGCAGGACGAACTTGGCGCCCAGGGGTTCGGCTGCTCTTTTTTAGGTGGGGCTGTGCCCGCGGCCTATTTTTGTCGTGGGGAGTGGGTGGGAAACTTCTCGGCCCATTCCGAGTCTGGCGGACAAACTTCGGCAGCCCCACGCCCCAAGGGTAGAGCACACCCCTTTTTTGGGCATTTTTCCGCAGGACGAACTTGGCGCCAAGGGGTTCGGCTGCTCTTTTTTGGGCGCGGCTGTGCACGCGGTCTATTTTTGGCACGGGAAGGGGGTGGCCAAAGTCTCGGCCGATTCCGAGGAAGGGGGACGAAGTTCACCGGCCCCACGCCCATAGGCTATAACACACCCCTTTTTCGGGCAATTTTCCGCAGGAGAACTTGGCGCCAAGGGGTTCGGCTGATCTTTTTTGGGCGCGACGGTGCCCATGGCCTATTTTTGATGTGTGGAGGGGGTGGGAAAAGTCTCGGCCCATTCCGAGTCCGGCGGACGGAGTTCGCCAGCCCCACGCCCCAAGGCTATATAGCCCACCCCCTTTTTGGGCATTTTTCCGCAGGACGAACTTGGTGCCAAGGGGTTCGGCTGCTCTTTTTTGGGCGCGGCTGTGGCCGCGGCCTATTTTTGTCACGGGGACGGGGTGGGCAAAGTCTCGGCCCATTCCGAGGAAGGCGGATGAACTTTGCCGGCCCCACGCCCAAACGCTATAGCACACCCCTTTTTTGGGCATTTTTCCGTAGGACGAACTTGGGGCCAAGGGGTTCGGCTGCTCTTTTTTGGGCGCGGCTGTGCCCACGGCCTATTTTTGTAGCGGGGAGGGGGTGGGAAAAGTCTCGGCCCATTCCGAGTCCGGCGGACGAAGTTCGCCCGCCCGACGCCACAAGGCTATAGCCCACACCCTATTTGGGCATTTTTCCGCAGGACGAACTTGGCGCCAAGGGGTTCGGCTGCTCTTTTTTTGGGTGCGGTGGTGCCCGCGGCCTATTTTTGTCGCGGGGAGGGGGTTGGAAACGTCTCGGCCCATTCCGAGTCCGGCGGACGAAGTTCGTCAGCCCCACGCCCCAAGGCTTATAGCCCACCCCCTTTTTGGGGATTTTTCCGCAGGATGAACTTGGCGCCAAGGGGTTCGGCTGCTCTTTTTTAGGCGCGGCTGGGCTCGTGGCCTATTTTTGTCACGGGGAGGGGGTGGGCAAAGTCTCGGCCCATTCCGAGGAAGGCGGACGAAGTTCGCCAGCCCCACGCCCCAAGGCTATAGCCTACCCCCTTTTTGGGCATTATTCCGCATGACGAACTTGGCGCCAAGGGGTTCAGCTGCTCTTTTTTGGGCGCGGCTGTGTCCGCGGCCTATTTTTGTCATGGGGAGGGGGTGGTCAAAGCCTCGGCCCATTCTGAGTCCGGCGGACGTAGTTCGCCCGCCCCACGCCCCAAGGCTATAGCGCACGCCTTTTTTGTGGCATTTTTTCGCACGACGAACTTGGCGCCAAGGGGTTTGACTGCTCTTCTTTGGGCGCGGCTGTGCCTGCGGCCTATTTTTGTCGCGGGGAGGGAGTGGGAAATGTCTCGGCCCATTCCGAGTCCGGCGGACGAAGTTCGCCAGCCCACGCCCCAAGGCTATATAGCCCACCCCCTTTTTGGGCATTTTTCCGCAGGACGAACTTGGTGCCAAGGGGTTCGGCTGCTCTTTTTAGGGCGCGGCTGTGCCCGCGGCCTATTTTTGTCGCGGGGACGGGGTGGGCAAAGTCTCGGCCCATTCCGAGGAAGGCGGATGAACTTTGCCGGCCCCACGCCCAAAAGCTATAGCACACCCCTTTTTTGGGCATTTTTCCGTAGGATGAACTTGGGGCTAAGGGGTTCGGCTGCTCTTTTTTGGGCGCGGCTGTGCCCACGGCCTATTTTTGTAGCGGGGAGGGGGTGGGAAAAGTCTCGGCCCATTCCGAGTCCGGCGGACGAAGTTCGCCCGCCCGACGCCCCAAGGCTATAGCCCACCCCCTTTGTGGGCATTTTTCCGCAGGAGGAACTTGGCGCCAAGGGGTTCGCCTTCTCTTTTTTGGGCGCGGCTGTGTCCGCGGCCTATTTTTGTCGCGGGGAGGGGGTGGGCAAAGTCTCGACCCATTCCGAGTCCGGCGGACGAAGTTCGCCAGCCCCACGCCCCAAGGCTATAGCCCACCCCCTTTTTGGGCATTTTTCCGCAGGACGAACTTGGTGCCAAGGGGTGCGGCTGCTCTTTTTTGGGCACGGCTGTGTCCGCGGCCTATTTTTGTCACGGGGAGGGGGTGGGCAAAGTCTCGACCCATTCCGAGTCCGGCGGACGAAGTTCGCCTGCCCCACGCCCCAAGGCTATAGCCCACCCCTTTTTTGGGATTTTTCCGCAGGACGAACTTGGCGCCTAGTGGTTCGGCTGCTCTTTTTTGGGCGTTGCTGCGGCCGTGGCCTATTTTTTTCGCAGAGAGGGGGTGGGAAAAGACTCGGCCCATTCCGAGTCCGGCGGACGAAGTTCGCAAGCCCCACGCCCCAAGGCTATAGCCCACCTCCTTTTTGGGCATTTTTCCGCAGGACAAACTTGGCGCCAAGGGGTGCGGCTGCTCGTTTTTGGGCGCGGCTGTGCCCGCAGCCTATTTTTGGCATGGGGAGAGGGTGGGAAAAGGCTCGGCCCATTCCGAGGAAGGCGGACGAAGTGCGCCAGCCCCACGCCCAAAGGCTATAGCGCACCCCCTTTTTGGGCATTTTTCCACAGGACGAATTTGGCCCCAAGGGATTCGGCTGCTCTTTTTTGGGCGCGGCTGTGTCCGCGGCCTATTTTTGTCGCGGGGAGGGGGGTGGTGGAAGCCTCGGCCCATTCTGAGTCCGGCGGACGTAGTTCGCCCGCCCCACGCCCCAAGGCTATAGCATACGCCTTTTTTGTGGCGTTTTTTCGCACGACGAACTTGGCGCCAAGCGGTTCGACTGCTCTTCTTTGGGCGCGGCTGTGCCTGCGGCCTATTTTTGTCGCGGGGAGGGAGTGGGAAAAGTCTCGGCCCATTCCGAGTCCGGCGGACGAAGTTCGCCATCCTCACGCCCAAAGGCTATAACACACCCCTTTTTTGTGGCATGTTTTCGCAGGACGAACTTGGCGCCAAGGGGTTCGACTTCTCTTGATTGGGCGCGGCTGTACCCGCGGCCTATTTTTGTCGCGGGGAGGGAGTGGGAAAAGTCTCGACCCATTCCGAGTCCGGCGGATGTAGTTCGCCCGCCCCACGCCCCAAGGCTATAGCACACGCGTTTTTTGGGCATTTTTCCGCAGGACGAACTTGGCGCCAAGGGGATCGGCTGCTCTTTTTTGGGCGCGGCGCTGCCCACGGCTTATTTTTGTCATGGGGAGGGGGTGGGAAATGTCTCGGCCCATTCTGAGTCCGGCGGACGAAGTTCGCCAGCCCCACGCCACAAGGCTATAGCCCACCCCCTTTTTGGGCATGTTTCCGCAGGACGAATTTGGTGCCAAGGGGTTCGGCTGCTTTTTTTTTGGGCACG
The DNA here is from genome assembly GCA_029633175.1 of Citrus glauca. Classification (NCBI taxonomy): domain Eukaryota; kingdom Viridiplantae; phylum Streptophyta; class Magnoliopsida; order Sapindales; family Rutaceae; genus Citrus; species Citrus glauca. Next base: position 109,229 of record JAQOOD010000025.1, read on the forward strand.
GCTGTGACCGCGGCTAACTTTTTGTGTGGGGAGGGGGTGGCCAAGGTCTCGGCCCATTCCGAGGAAGGCGGACGAAGTTCGCCGGCCCCACGCCCAAAGGCTATAGCACACCCCTTTTTTGGGCATTTTTCCGCAGGCAAAACTTGGCGTCAAGGGGATCAGCTGCTCTTTTTTGGGCGCAGCTGTGCCCGTGGCCTATTTTTGTCGCGGGGAGGGGGTGGGAAAAGTCTCGGCCCATTCCGAGTCCAGCAGACGAAGTTCATCCACCCCACGGCTCAACGCTATAGCCCACCCCCTTTTTGGGCATGTTTCCGCAGGACGAACTTGGCGCCAAGGAGTTCGGCTGCTCTTTTTTGGGCGCGGCTGCACCCGCAGCCTATTTTTATCGCGGGGAGAGGGTGGTCAATGTCTCGGCCCATTCCGAGTCCGGCGGACGTAGTTCGCCTGCCCCACGCCCCAAGGCTATAGCCCAGTCCATTTTTGGGCATTTTTCCGCAGGACGAACTTGACGCCAAGGGGTTCGGCTGCTCTTTATTGGGCGCGGCTATGCCCGTGGCCTATTTTTGTCGCGGGGAGGGGGTTGTCAATGTCTCGGCCCATTCCGAATCCGGCGGACGTAGTTCGCCTGCCCCACGCCCCAAGGCTATAGCCCACCCCCTTTTTGGGCATTTTTCCGCCGGACGAACTTTGCGCCAAGGGGTTCGGTTGCCCTTTTTTGGGAGCGGCTGTGCCCGTGGCCTATTTTTGTTGCGGGGAGGGGGTGGGCAAAGTCTCGGCACATTTCATGTCCGGCGGACGAAGTTCGCCAGCCCCACGCCCCAAGGCTATAGCCCACCCTTTTTTGGGCATTTTTCCGCTGGACGAACTTGGCGCCAAGGGGCTCGGCTGCTCTTTTTTGGGCGCGGCAGTGCCCGCGACCTAGTTTTTGCACGGGGAGGGGGTGGGCAAAGTCTCGGCCCATTCCGAGGAAGGGGGATGAACTTTACCGGCCCCGCGCCCAAAGGCTATTGCACACCCATGTTTTGGGCATATTGCCGCAGGACGAACTTGGCGCCAAGGGGTTTGGCTGCTCTTTTTTGGACGCGGCTGTGTCCGCGGCCTATTTTTGTCGCGGGGAGGGGGTGGCCAAGGTCTCGCCCCATTCCGAGGAAGGCAAACGAAGTTCGCCGGCCCGACGCCCAAAGGATATAGCACACCCCTTTTTTGGGCATTTTTCCGCAGGACGAACTTGGTGCCAAGAGGTTCGGCTGCTCTTTTTTGGGCGCGGCTGTGCCCGCGGACTATTTTTGTCGTGGGGAGGGAGTGGGCAAAGTCTCGGCCCATTCCGAGTCCGGCGGACGAAGTTCGCCAACCCGACGCCCAACGGCTATAGCACACCCCTTTTTTGGGCATTTAGCCGCAGGACGAACTTGGCGCCAAGGGGTTGGGTGCTCTTTTTTGGGTGCGGCTATGCCCGCGGCCAATTTTTGTTGCAGGGAGGGGGTGCCCAATGTCTCGGCCCATTCCGAGGAAGGCGGACGAAGTTTGCCCGCCCCACGCCCAAAGGCTATAGCACACCCCTTTTTTGGGCATTTTTCCGCAGGACGAACTTGGCGCAGAGGGGTTCGTCTGCTCTTTTTTGGGCGCGGCTGTGCCCGCAGCCTATTTTTGACACGGGGAGGGGGTGGGCAAAATCTCAGCCCATTCCGAGTCCAGCGGACTTAGTTCGCCAGCCCCACGCCCAAAGGCTATAGCACACCCCTTTTTTGGGCATTTTGCCGCAGGACGAACTTGGCGCCAAGGGGTTCGGCTGCTCTTTTTTGGGCGCGGCTGTGTCCGCGGCCTATTTTTGTCATGGGGAGGGGGTGGGCAAAGTCTCGGCCCATTGCGAGGAAGGGGGACGAACTTTGCCGGCCCCACGCCCAAAGCTATAGCACACCCATTTTTTGGGCATTTTGCCGCAGGACGAACTTGGCGCCAAGGGGTTAGGCTGCTCTTTTTTGGGCGCGGCTGTGCCCGCAGCCTATTTTTGTCGCGGGGAGGGGGTGGCCAAAGTCTCAGCCCATTCCGAGGAAGGCAAACGAAGTTCGCCGGCCCCACGCCCAAAGGCTATAGTACACCCCTTTTTTGGGCATTTTTCCGCAGGACGAACTTGACGCCAAGGGGTTCGGCTGCTATTTTTTGGGCGCGGCTGTGCCCACGGCCAATTTTTTTCGCGGGGAGGGGGTGGGCAAAGTCTCGGCCCATTCCGAGGAAGGGGGATGAACTTTGCCGGCCCCACGCCCAAAGGCTATAGCACACCCATTTTCTGGGCATTTTGCCGCAGGACGAACTTGGCGCCAAGGGGTTCGGCTGCACTTTTTTGGGGGAGGCTGTGCCCGCGGCGTATTTTTGTCGCGGGGAGGGGGTGGGCAAAGTCTCGGCCCATTCCGAGGAGGGGGGACGAACTTTGCCGGCCCCACGTCCAAAGGCTATAGCACACCCATTTTTTGGGCATTTTGCCGCAGGACGAACTTGGCGCCAAGGGGTTCGGCTGCTCTTTTTTGGGTGAGGCTGTGCCCGCGGCCTATTTTTGGCGCGGGGAGGGGGTGGACAAAGTCTCGGCCCATTCCGATGAAGGCGGACGAAGTTCGCCAGCCGCACGCCCCAAGGCTATAGCCCACGCCCTTTTTGGGCATTTTTCCGCAGTACGAACTTGGCGCCAAGGGGTTCGGCTGCTCTTTTTTGGGTGCGGCTGTGCCCGCTGCCTATTTTTGTCGCGGGGAGGGGGTGGGCAAAGTCTCGGCCCATTGCGAGGAAGGGGGACGAACTTTGCCGGCCCCACGCCCAAAGCTATAGCACACCCATTTTTTGGGCATTTTGCCGCAGGACGAACTTGGCGCCAAGGGGTTCGGCTGCTCTTTTTTGGGCGCGGCTGTGCCCGTAGCCTATTTTTATCGCGGGCAGGGGGTGGCCAAAGTCTCAGCCCATTCCGAGGAAGGCAAACGAAGTTCGCCGGCCCCACGCCCAAAGGCTATAGTACACCCCTTTTTTGGGCATTTTTCCGCATGACGAACTTGACGCCAAGGGGTTCGGCTGCTATTTTTTGGGCGCGGCTGTGCCCACGGCCTATTTTTGTCGCGGGGAGGGGGTGGGCAAAGTCTCGGCCCATTCCGAGGAAGGGGGGTGAACTTTGCCGGCCCCACGCCCAAAGGCTATAGCACACCCATTTTTTGGGCATTTTGCCGCAGGACGAACTTGGCGCCAAGGGGTTCGGCTGCACTTTTTTGGGGGAGGCTGTGCCCGCGGCCTATTTTTGTCGCGGGGAGGGGGTGGGAAAAGTCTCGGCCCATTCCGAGGAAGGCGGATGAACTTTGCAGGCCCCACGCCCAAAGGCTATAGCCCACCCCTTTTTTGGGCATTTTTCCGCAGGACGAACTTGGCGCCAAGGGGTTCGGCTGCTCTTTTTTGAGCGAGGCTGTGCCCGCTGCCTATTTTTGTCGCGGGGAGGGGGTGGGCAAAGTCTCGGCCCATTCCGAGGAGGGGGGACGAACTTTGCCGGTCCCACGCCCAATGGCTATAGCACACCCATTTTTTGGGCATTTTGCCGCAGGACGAACTTGGCGCCAAGGGGTTCGGCTGCTCTTTTTTGGGCGAGGCTGTGCCCGCGGCCTATTTTTGGCGCGGGGAGGGGGTGGGAAAAGTCTCGGCCCATTCCGAGGAAGGCGGATGAACTTTGCAGGCCCCACGCCCAAAGGCTATAGCCCACCCCTTTTTTGGGCATTTTTCCGCAGGACGAACTTGGCGGCAAGGGGTTCGGCTGCTCTTTTTTGAGCGAGGCTGTGCCCGCTGCCTATTTTTGTCGTGGGGAGGGGGTGGGCAAAGTCTCGGCCCATTCCGAGGAGGGGGGACGAACTTTGCCGGCCCAGCCCCATGGCTATAGCACACCCATTTTTTGGGCATTTTGCCGGAGTACGAACTTGGCGCCAAGGGGTTCGGCTGCTCTTTTTTGGGCGAGGCTGTGCCCGCGGCCTATTTTTGGCGCGGGGAGGGGCTGGGCAAAGTCTCGGCCCATTCCGATCGGCAGCCCCACGCCCCAAGGCTATAGCACACCCCATTTTTGGCCATTTTTCTGCAGGACGAACTTGGCGCCAAGGGGTTCGGCTGCTCTTTTTTGGGCGCGGCTGTGCCCGCGGCCTATTTTTGTCACGGGGAGGGGGTGGGAAAAATCTCGGCCCATTCCGAGTCCGGCGGACGAAGTTCGCCAGCCGCACGCCCCAAGGCTATAGCCCACGCCCTTTTTGGGCATTTTTCCGCAGTACGAACTTGGCGCCAAGGGGTTCGGCTGCTCTTTTTTGGGTGCGGCTGTGCCCGCTGTCTATTTTTGTCGCGGGGAGGGGGTGGGCAAAGTCTCGGCCCATTGCGAGGAAGGGGGACGAACTTTGCCGGCCCCACGCCCAAAGGCTATAGCACACCCATTTTTTGGGCATTTTGCCGCAGGACGAACTTGGTGCCAAGGGGTTCGGCTGCACCTTTTTGGGCGCGGCTGTGCCCGCGGCCTATTTTTGTCGCGGGGAGGGGGTGGCCAAAGTCTCGGCCCATTCCGAGGAAGGCGGACAAAGTTCGCCGGCCCCACGCCCCAAGGCTATAGCCCACCTCCTATTTGGACATTTTTCTGCAGGACGAACTTGGCGCAAAGGGGTTCGGCTGCTCTTTTCTGGGTGCGGCTGTGCCCGCGGCCTATTTTTGTCGCGGGGAGGGGGGTGGCCAAAGTCTCGGCCCATTCCGAGGAAGGCGGACGAAGTTCGCCGGCCCCACGCCCCAAGGCTATAGCCCACCTCCTTTTTGGGCATTTTTCTGCAGGACGAACTTGGCGCAAAGGGGTTCGGCTGCTCTTTTCTGGGTGCGGCTGTGCCCGCGGCCTATTTTTGTCGCGGGGAGGGGGTGGCCAAAGTCTCGGCCCATTCCGAGGAAGGCGGACGAAGTTCGCCGGCCCCACGCCCCAAGGCTATAGCCCACCTCCTTTTTGGGCATTTTTCTGCAGGACGAACTTGGCGCCAAGGGGTTCGGCTGCTCTTTTTTGGGCGAGGCTGTGCCCGCGGCCTATTTTTGGCGTGGGGAGGGGCTGGCCAAAGTCTCGGCCCATTCCGATCGGCAGCCCCACGCCCCAAGGCTATAGCACACCCCATTTTTGGCCATTTTTCTGCAGGACGAACTTGGCGCCAAGGGGTTCGGCTGCTCTTTTTTGGGCGCGGCTGTGCCCGCGGCCTATTTTTGTCACGGGGAGGGGGTGGGAAAAATCTCGGCCCATTCCGAGTCCGGCGGACGAAGTTCGCCAGCCGCACGCCCCAAGGCTATAGCCCACGCCCTTTTTGGGCATTTTTCCGCAGTACGAACTTGGCGCCAAGGGGTTCGGCTGCTCTTTTTTGGGTGCGGCTGTGCCCGCTGCCTATTTTTGTCGCGGGGAGGGGGTGGGCATAGTCTCGGCCCATTGCGAGGAAGGGGGACGAACTTTGCCGGCCCCACGCCCAAAGCTATAGCACACCCATTTTTTGGGCATTTTGCCGCAGGACGAACTTGGCGCCAAGGGGTTAGGCTGCTCTTTTTTGGGCGCGGCTGTGCCCGCAGCCTATTTTTGTCGCGGGGAGGGGGTGGCCAAAGTCTCAGCCCATTCCGAGGAAGGCAAACGAAGTTCGCCGGCCCCACGCCCAAAGGCTATAGTACACCCCTTTTTTGGGCATTTTTCCGCAGGACGAACTTGACGCCAAGGGGTTCGGCTGCTATTTTTTGGGCGCGGCTGTGCCCACGGCCTATTTTTGTCGCGGGGAGGGGGTGGGCAAAGTCTCGGCCCATTCCGAGGAAGGGGGATGAACTTTGCCGGCCCCACGCCCAAAGGCTATAGCACACCCATTTTCTGGGCATTTTGCCGCAGGACGAACTTGGCGCCAAGGGGTTCGGCTGCACTTTTTTGGGGGAGGCTGTGCCCGCGGCCTATTTTTGTCGCGGGGAGGGGGTGGGCAAAGTCTCGGCCCATTCCGAGGAGGGGGGACGAACTTTGCCGGCCCCACGTCCAAAGGCTATAGCACACCCATTTTTTGGGCATTTTGCCGCAGGACGAACTTGGCGCCAAGGGGTTCGGCTGCTTTTTTTTGGGCGAGGCTGTGCCCGCGGCCTATTTTTGGCGCGGGGAGGGGGTGGACAAAGTCTCGGCCCATTCCGATGAAGGCGGATGAAGTTTTCCAGCCCCACGCCCAAAGTCTATAGCACACCCCTTTTTTGGGCATTTTGCCGCAGGACGAACTTGGTGCCAAGGGGTTCGGCTGCACTTTTTTGGGCGCGGCTGTGCCCGCGGCCTATTTTTGTCTCGGGGAGGGGGTGGCCAAAGTCTCGGCCCATTCCGAGGAAGGCGGACAAAGTTCGCCGGCCCCACGCCCCAAGGCTATAGCCCACCTCCTATTTGGACATTTTTCTGCAGGACGAACTTGGCGCAAAGGGGTTCGGCTGCTCTTTTCTGGGTGCGGCTGTGCCCGCGGCCTATTTTTGTCGCGGGGAGGGGGTGGCCAAAGTCTCGGCCCATTCCGAGGAAGGCGGACGAAGTTCGCCGGCCCCACGCCCCAAGGCTATAGCCCACCTCCTTTTTGGGCATTTTTCTGCAGGACGAACTTGGCGCAATGGGGTTCGGCTGCTCTTTTTTGGGTGCGGCTGTGCCCGCGGCCTATTTTTGGCACGGGGTGGGGGTGGGCAAAGTCTCGGCCCATTCCGAGGCAGGGGGATGAACTTTGCCGGCCCCACGCCCAAAGGCTATAACACACCCCTTTTTTGGGCATTTTTCCGCAGGACGAACTTGGTGCCTAGGGGTTCGGCTGCTCTTTTTTGGGAGCGGCTGTGCCCGCGGCCTATTTTTGTCGTGGGGAGGGGGTGGGAAAAGTCTCGGCCCATTCCGAGGAAGGGGGATGAACATTGCCGGCCCCATGGCCAAAGGCTATAGCACACCCCTTTTTTTGGCCTTTTGCCGCAGGACTAACTTGGCGCCAAGGGGTTCGGGTGCTCTTTGTTGGGCGCGGCTGTGCCCGCGGCCTATTTTTGACGCGGGGAGGGGGTGGCCAAAGTCTCGGCCCATTTCGAGAAAGGCGGACGAAGTTCGCCGGCCCCACGCCCAAAGGCTATAGCACACCCCTTTTTTGGGCATTTTTCCACAGGACGAACTTGGCGCCAAGGGGTTCGGCTGCTCTTTTTTTGGCACGGCTGTGCCCGCGGCCTATTTTTGGTGCGGGGAGGGGGTGGACAAAGTCTCGGCCCATTCCGAGGAAGGCGGATGAAGTTTTCCGGCCCCACGCCCAAAGTCTATAGCACACCCCTTTTTTGGGCATTTTGCCGCAGGACGAACTTGGTGCCAAGGGGTTCGGCTGCACTTTTTTGGGCGCGGCTGTTCCCGCGGCCTATTTTTGTCGCGGGGAGGGGGTGGCCATTGTCTCGGCCCATTCCGAGGAAGGCGGACGAAGTTCGCTGGCCTCACGCCCAAAGGCTATAGCCCACCCCCTTTTTGGGCATTTTTCTGCAGGACGAACTTGGCGCAAAGGGGTTCGGCTGCTCTTTTCTGGGTGCGGCTGTGCCCGCGGCCTATTTTTGTCGCGGGGAGGGGGTGGCCAAAGTCTCGGCCCATTCCGAGGAAGGCGGACGAAGTTCGCCGGCCCCACGCCCCAAGGCTATAGCCCACCTCCTTTTTGGGCATTTTTCTGCAGGACGAACTTGGCGCAATGGGGTTCGGCTGCTCTTTTTTGGGTGCGGCTGTGCCCGCGGCCTATTTTTGGCACGGGGTGGGGGTGGGCAAAGTCTCGGCCCATTCCGAGGCAGGGGGATGAACTTTGCCGGCCCCACGCCCAAAGGCTATAACACACCCCTTTTTTGGGCATTTTTCCGCAGGACGAACTTGGTGCCTAGGGGTTCGGCTGCTCTTTTTTGGGAGCGGCTGTGCCCGCGGCCTATTTTTGTCGTGGGGAGGGGGTGGGAAAAGTCTCGGCCCATTCCGAGGAAGGGGGATGAACATTGCCGGCCCCATGGCCAAAGGCTATAGCACACCCCTTTTTTTGGCCTTTTGCCGCAGGACTAACTTGGCGCCAAGGGGTTCGGGTGCTCTTTGTTGGGCGCGGCTGTGCCCGCGGCCTATTTTTGACGCGGGGAGGGGGTGGCCAAAGTCTCGGCCCATTTCGAGAAAGGCGGACGAAGTTCGCCGGCCCCACGCCCAAAGGCTATAGCACACCCCTTTTTTGGGCATTTTTCCACAGGACGAACTTGGCGCCAAGGGGTTCGGCTGCTCTTTTTTTGGCACGGCTGTGCCCGCGGCCTATTTTTGGTGCGGGGAGGGGGTGGACAAAGTCTCGGCCCATTCCGAGGAAGGCGGATGAAGTTTTCCGGCCCCACGCCCAAAGTCTATAGCACACCCCTTTTTTGGGCATTTTGCCGCAGGACGAACTTGGTGCCAAGGGGTTCGGCTGCACTTTTTTGGGCGCGGCTGTTCCCGCGGCCTATTTTTGTCGCGGGGAGGGGGTGGCCATTGTCTCGGCCCATTCCGAGGAAGGCGGACGAAGTTCGCTGGCCTCACGCCCAAAGGCTATAGCACACCCCTTTTTGGGAATTTTTCCGCAGGACGAACTTGGCGCTAAGGGGTTCGGCTGCTCTTTTTTGAGCGAGGCTGTGCCCGCTGCCTATTTTTGTCGCGGGGAGGGGGTGGGCAAAGTCTCGGCCCATTCCGAGGAGGGGGGACGAACTTTGCCGGCCCCACGCCCAATGGCTATAGCACACCCATTTTTTGGGCATTTTGCCGGAGGACGAACTTGGCGCCAAGGGGTTCGGCTGCCCTTTTTTGGGCGAGGCTGTGCCCGCGGCCTATTTTTGGCGCGGGGAGGGGCTGGGCAAAGTCTCGGCCCATTCCGATCGGCAGCCCAACGCCCCAAGGCTATAGCACACCCCATTTTTGGCCATTTTTCTGCAGGACGAACTTGGCGCCAAGGGGTTCGGCTGCTCTTTTTTGGGCGCGGCTGTGCCCGCGGCCTATTTTTGTCACGGGGAGGGGGTGGGAAAAATCTCGGCCCATTCCGAGTCCGGCGGACGAAGTTCGCCAGCCGCACGCCCCAAGGCTATAGCCCACGCCCTTTTTGGGCATTTTTCCGCAGTACGAACTTGGCGCCAAGGGGTTCGGCTGCTCTTTTTTGGTCGCGGCTGTGCCCGTGGCCTATTTTTGTCACGGGGAGGGGGTGGGAAAAATCTCGGCCCATTCCGAGTCCGGCGGACGAAGTTCGCCCGCCGCACGCCCCAAGGCTATAGCCCACGCCCTTTTTGGGCATTTTTCCGCGGGACGAACTTGACGCCAAGGGGTTCGGCTGCTCTTTTTTGGGCGCGGCTGTGCCCGCTACCTATTTTTGTTGCGGGGAAGGGGTGGGAAAAGTCTCGGCCCATTCCGAGTCCGGCGGACGATGTTCATCAGCCCCACGCCCCAAGGCTATAGCCCGCCCCCTTTTTGCGCAGTTTTCCGCGGGACGAACTTGGCGCCGAGGGGTTCGGCTGCTCGTTTTTGGGCGCGGCTGTGCTGGCGGCCTATTTTTGTTGTGGGGAGGGGGTGGGAAAAGTCTCGGCCCATTCCGAGTCCGGCGGACGAACTTCGGCTGCCCCACGCCCCAAGGCTATAGCACACCCCTTTTTTGGGCATTTTTCTGCAGGACGACCTTGGTGCCAAGGGTTTTGGCTGCTCTTTTTTGGGCGCGGCTGTGCCCGCGGCTTATTTTTATCGCGGGGAGGGGGTGTGAAAAGTCTCGGCCCATTCCGAGTCCGGCGGACGAACTTCGGCAGCCCCACGTCCTAAGGCTATAGCACACCTCTTTTTTGGGCATTTTTTCGCAGGACGAACTTGGAGCCAAGGGGTTCGGCTGCTCTTTTTTGGGCGCGGCTGTGCTGGCGGCCTATTTTTGTTGTGGGGAGGGGGTGGGAAAAGTCTCGGCCCATTCCGAGTCCGGCGGACGAACTTCGGCTGCCCCACACCCCAAGACTATAGCACACCCCTTTTTTGGGCATTTTTCTGCAGGACGAACTTGGCGCCAAGGGGTTCGGCTGCTCTTCTTTGGGCACGGCTGTGCGCGCGGTCTATTTTTGTCATGGGGAGGGGGGTGGGAAAAGTCTCGGCCCATTCCGAGTCCGGCAGACAAAGTTCGCCAGCCCCACGCCCCAAGGCTATAGCCCGCCCCCTTTTTGGGCATTTTTCCGCAGGACGAACTTGGCGGCAAGGGGTTCGGCTGCTCTTTTTTGGGCGCGGCTGTGCCCGCGGCCTATTTTTTGCACGGGGAGGGGGTGGCCAAAGTCTCGGCCCATTCCGAGGAAGGCGGACGAAGTTCGCCGGCCCCACGCCCAAAGGCTATAGCATGCCCCTTTTTTGGGCAGTTTTCCACAGGACGAACTTGGCGCTAAGGGGTTCCGCTGCTCTTTTTTGGGCGCGGCTGTGCCCGCGGCCTATTTTTGTCATGCGGAGAGTGTGGGCAAAGTCTCGGCCACTCCGAGTCCGGCTGACGAAGTTCGCTGGCCCCACGCCCCAAGGCTATAGCCCGCCCCCTTTTTTGGCATTTTTCCGCAGGACAAACTTGGCGCCAAGGGGTTTGGCTGCCCTTTTTTGGGCGCGGCTGTGCCCGCGGCCTATTTTTGTTGCGGGGAGGGGGTGGCCAAAGTCTCGGACCATTCCGAGGAAGGCGGACGTGGTAGTAATATGCCCTAAAGGCTAATCGAATGGTGATTTGATTATTTAGGGAATGATTGTATTTGAATAGTATTTTGATATTCATTAAATGGCAAAGTTATCAATATTCATATATTAATATAATGAATATAGTCCAAGAAGTAAAATAGTTAAGGAACACATTCTCGAGTATGTCGAGAATATGAAACGTGTATCCTTTGTACTATACTTCTAAAATAGTTCCTAGTGGTGGATTTATGATTGGACATTATAAATTCCTATAAACACTAGTATGTGTTATGACTCCTTATGGTATGTGATACTAAAATGGATGGTGAGTTTCATATCATTGACATGAGATGTCAAGTCAAACACATAGGTACTTGTTAAGAGAACGAGTTTACTGAACTTGACCAAATATAGTAAGCCATATGGTTTTGAGTGTTAATGGCTTATTATACATTGTATCAGATACTATGTTTAGTAATGGTCTTTAAACCTGAGGCATAACAGATGTCTTATACATAGACATCTCTGATATGTGAATGCATAACGATTGATTCCTAATCACGGAAGAGATCTAGCAATAGCTGTCATGGTTGGCTATGTATGAAGACAAATTGATGGCCAATATGGAATTCATCACTTTGTAATATACAAAAAGGATGTCCCTATGAGATAATATGAATTGGCATGAGAAATCCTTGGCCAAGGTGAAATATATTTGAAGGAGTTCAAATTATATTATCATGCCAAGTTCATTTATATTTATTTTGAGATAAAGCACAACTGCTTAACATGATAAACCATAACCCGTGCTTTTCTCTGGACATGGATGATGAAGAGACCGAGACATAGAGATACAATGGAATAGGTTCTATAGATCCAACAATTCTTGTTATTTGGATGGTTGTGATATACTGCTAGGTGTAACTCACGACTTGTAGAAACCTTAAAGATCGATATTGGTAAAGCGTATTACTAATGCATCTTAAGGTCATTAGAAAGGTTCTAATTGATGACTAAAGAGTTTAGCATCATTTAATGAATAAAGAGTTATCATTAAAATAGTTCTACTACCTTATAACTAAGAACCTAAAAGGTCACACACAATATAGAAATGAAAAAGGAGTTACTAGAAAATGACAAGTTAGATTTCCTAATTTTAGGAAAATTAATATTTATATTATAATTCATTGAGAATGAATATAAATATAAATATATCTTAAATATGATTTAAGATAGAAATTTAGATGTTCCATAAATAGTTTAAGGAACAAAATAAATTTCATAAATCCTCAATTAAACATTATGGAATGTCGGGCACATAAAATGACCATTTTGGACATGTTCGGGTTCATATATGATTATGGACTTCTAGACCAATTTTGGGTCTATAATTATGGGCTTTTATTGGATCCAATATGGATTAAGAGAAAGCATTAGAACATGTCATAAGAGAAGCCCATATTTAACCATTTGATGTGATCAAAATGGGGTTAAATAATTAATTCCGAAATTAATTAATATTAGCTATTTATTTATTTGATTAAATAGTTTATTGAAGTGATGAGATCAATTTCAATAAATAATGGCTAAGTGGGTGGGTCTAGCACATGATAATGTTTTGTGCCATTATTAGACATAATGGTGGATTTATTTGGTGGAAGGAATTAACATGAGCTAGCATTCATGTTCCTCCATTATCTCTCTCATTTCTTAATGAAATTTCGAGATTCCAAATCCTCTGAACTCCTAGAACATTTCTAAGTGTGGACTGATTAGAGGCATCACAATTGGGGTGCTTAAAGGATTTCAGATCGTGGCAAAACTGAAGCTGTTCGTGCAGAGCTGTATTTTCTGGACTGTGTTCGGAGCTTGCTGTTTTCGGTCGATTTCTCCCACTTCACGAAGTCGTTTTCGAAACTGCAAGTGAGGTAACTAAACTTCAATCTTTCCTCTTCTTTTTCGTTTTTGAATGAAGTCGGTCCGAGGTTTCAAGAGCTTCTGCCATCTGTTTTAATTTTACTGCACAATAGTTGCGTTATTATGAACCTCATGGACAAATGTTGTCCATCAGGACGAAGTTCGCCGGCCCCACGCCCCAAGGCTATAGCCCACCCCCTTTTTGGGCATTTTTCCGCAGGACGAACTTGGCGCCAAGGGATTCAGCTGCCCTTTTTTGGGCGCGGCTGTGCCCGCGGCCTATTTTTGTCGCGGGGAGGGCGTGGCCAAAGTTTCGTCCCATTCTGAGGAAGGCGGACGAAGTTCGCCGGCCCCACGCCCAAAGGCTATAGCCCATCCCCTTTTTGGGCATTTTTCCGAGGGACGAACTTGGCGCCAAGGGGTTCGGCCGCTCTTTTTTGGACGCGGTTGTGCCCTCGGCCTATTTTTGTCGCGGGGAGGGGGTGGGAAAAGTCTCGGCCCATTCCGGGTCCGGCGGACGAAGTTCGCCCGCCCACGCCCCAAGGCTATAGCCCACCCCCTTTTTGGGCATTTTTCCGCAGGACGAACTTGGCGCCAAGGGGTTCAGCTGCTCTTTTTTGGGTTCGGCTGTGCCCGTGGCATATTTTTGTCGCGGGGAGGGGGTGGGCAAAGTCTCAGCCCATTCCGAGGAAGGCGGACGAAGTTCGCCAGCCCCAAGCCCAAAGACTACAGCCCACCCCTTTTTTGGGCATTTTTCCGCAGGACGAACTTGGCGCCCAGGGGTTCGGCTGCTCCTTTTTGGGTGCAGCTGTGCCCGGGCCTATTTTTGTCACAGGGAGAGCGTGGGCAAAGTCTCGGCCCATTCCGAATCCGACGGACGAAGTTCGCCAGCCCCACGCCCCAAGCCTATAGCACACCCCTTTTTTGAGTATTTTTCCGCAGGACGAACTTCGCGCCAAAGGGTTCGGCCGCTCTTTTTTGGGCGCGGCTGCGCCCGCGGCCTATTTTTGTCGCGGGGAGGGCGTGGCCAAAGTCTCGGCCCATTCCGAGGAAGGCGGACGAAGTTCGCCGGCCCCACGCCCAAAGGTTATAGCACACCCCATTTTTGGATATTTATCCGCAGGACGAACTTGGCGCCCAAGGGTTTGGCTACTCTTTTTTGGGCGCGGCTGTACCCGCGGCCTATTCTTGCCACGGGGAGGGGGTAGGCAAAGCCTCGGCCCATTCCGAGTTCGTTCGCCGGCCCCACGCCCCAAGGCTATAGCCCATTCCCTTTTTGGGCATTTTTCCGCAGGACGAACTTGGCGCCAAGGGGTTCGGCTGCTCTTTTTTGGGCGCGGCTGTGCCGGCGGCCTATTTTTGTCACGGGGAGGGCGTGGGTAAAGTCTCGGCCCATTCCGAATCCGGCGGACGAAGTTCGCCAGCCCCACTCCCCAAGGCTATAGCACACCCCTTTTTTGGGTATTTTTCCGCAGGACGAACTTCTCGCCAAAGGGTTCGGCTGCTCTTTTTTGGGCGCGGCTGTGCCCGCGGCCTATTTTTGTCACGCGGAGAGGGTGTGCAAAGTCTCGGCCACTCCGAGTCCGGCGGACGAAGTTCGCCGGCCCCACGCCCCAAGGCTATAGCCCACCCCTTTTTTGGGCATTTTTCCGCAGGACGAACTTGGCGCCAAGGGGTTCCGCCGCTCTTTTTTTGGCACGGCTGTGCCCGTGGCCTATTTTTGTCGCGGGGAGGGGATGAGCAATGTCTCGGCCCATTCCGAGGAAGGCGGACGAAGTTCGCCGGCCCCACGCCCCAAGGCTATCGCCCACCCCTTTTTTGGGCATTTTTCCGCAGGACGAACTTGGCGCCAAGGGGTTTGGCTGCTCTTTTCTGGGCGCGGCTGTGCCCGCGGGCTATTTTGTCACGGGGAGAGGGTGGGCAATGTCTCGGCGCATTCCGAGTCCGGCGGACGAAGTTCGTCAGCCCCACGCCCAAAGGCTATAGCCCACCCCTTTTTTGGGCATTTTTCTGCAGGACGAACTTGGCGCCAAGGGGTTCGGCTGCTCTATTTTGGACGCGCTGAGCCCGCAGCCTATTTTTGTCACGGGGAGGGGGTGGGCAAAGTCTCGGCCCTTTCCGAGTCCGGCGGATGAACTTCAGCAGCCCCACGCCCCAAGGCTATAGCACACCCCTTTTTTGGGCATTTTTCCGCAGAACGAACTTGGCGACAAGGGGTTCGGCTGCTCTTTTTTGGGCGCGGCTGTACCCACTTCCTATTTTTGTCACGGGGAGGGTTCGCCGGCCCCACGCCTCAAGGCTTTCGCCCACCCCTTTTTTGGGCATTTTTCCGCAGGACGAACTTGGTGACAAGGGGTTCGGCTGCTCTTTTTTGGGCGCGGCTGTGCCGACTGCCTATTTTTGTCATGGGGAGGGTTCGCCAGCCCCACGCCCCAACGCTATGGCCCCACCCCTTTTTCGGCATTTTTCCCCAGGACGAACTTGGCTCCAAGGGGTTCGGCTGCTCTTTTTTGTTCGCGGCTGTGCCCGTGGCCTATTTTTGTCGCGGGGAGGGGGTGGGCAAAGTCTCGGCACATTCCGACTCCGGCGGACGAAGTTCGCCAGCCCCACGCCCAAAGGCTATAGCCCACCCCTTTTTTGGGCATTTTTCCGCAGGACGAACTTGGCGCCAAGGGGTTCGGCTGCTCTTTTGTGGGCGCGGCTGTGCCCGCGGGCTATTTTGTCACGGGGATTGGGTGGGCAATGTCTCGGCGCATTCCGAGTCCGGCGGACGAAGTTCGCCAGCCCCACGCCCCAAGGCTATGGCCCAACCCCTTTTTCAGGCATTTTTCCGCAGGACGAACTTGGCGCCAAGGGGTTCGGCTGCTCTTTTTTGGGCGCGGCTGTGCCTGCAGCCTATTTTTGTCACGGGGAGGGGGTGGGCAAAGTCTCAGCCCTTTCCGAGTCCGGCGGATGAACTTCAGCAGCCCCACGCCCCAAGGCTATAGCCTACCCCCTTTTTGGGCATTTTTCCGCAGGACGAACTTGGCGCCAAGGGGTTCGGCTCCTCTTTTTTGGGTGCGGCTCTGCCCGCGGCCTATTTTTGTCACGGGGAGGGGGTGGGCAAAGTCTCGGCCCATTCCGAGGAAGGCGGACGAAGTTCGCCAGCCCCACGCCCCAAGGCTATAGCCCACCCCCTTTTTGGGCATTTTTCCGGAGGACGAACCTGGCGCCAAGGGGTTAGGCTGCTCTTTTTTTGGCGCGGCTGTGCCCACGGCCTATTTTTGTCACGGGGAGGGGGTGGGCAAAGTCTCGGCACATTCCGAGTCCGGCGGACGAAGTTCGCAAGCCCCACGCCCCAAGGCTATAGCCCACCCCTTTTTTGGGCATTTTTCTGCAGGACGAACTTGTCGCCAAGGGGTTAGGCTGCTCTTTTTTGGGCGTGGCTGCGCCCGCGGCCTATTTTTGTCGCGGGGAGGGGGTGGGCAAAGTCTCGGCCCATTCCGAGTGCAGCGGACGAACTTCGGCAGCCCCACGACCCAAGGCTATAGCCCACCCCTTTTTTGGGCAATTTTCCGCGGGATGAACTTGGCGACAAGGGGTTCGGTCGGCTGCTATTTTTTGTTCGCGGCTGTGCCCGTGGCCTATTTTTGTCGCGGGGAGGGGGTGGGCAAAGTCTCGGCACATTCCGACTCCGGCGGACGAAGTTCGCCAGCCCCACGCCCAAAGGCTATAGCCCACCCCTTTTTTGGGCATTTTTCCGCAGGACGAACTTGGCGCCAAGGGGTTCAGCTGCTCTTTTGTGGGCGCGGCTGTGCCCGCGGGCTATTTTGTCACGGGGAGTGGGTGGGCAATGTCTCGGCGCATTCCGAGTCCGGCGGACGAAGTTCGCCAGCCCCACGCCCCAAGGCTATGGCCCAACCCCTTTTTCAGGCATTTTTCCGCAGGACGAACTTGGCGCCAAGGGGTTCGGCTCCTCTTTTTTGGGTGCGGCTGTGCCCGCGGCCTATTTTTGTCATGGGGAGGGGGTGGGCAAAGTCTCGGCCCATTCCGAGGAAGGCGGACGAAGTTCGCCAGCCCCACGCCCCAAGGCTATAGCCCACCCCCTTTTTGGGCATTTTTCCGGAGGACGAACCTGGCGCCAAGGGGTTAGGCTGCCCTTTTTTTGGCGCGGCTGTGCCCACGGCCTATTTTTGTCACGGGGAGGGGGTGGGCAAAGTCTCGGCACATTCCGAGTCCGGCGGACGAAGTTCGCAAGCCCCACGCCCCAAGGCTATAGCCCACCCCTTTTTTGGGCATTTTTCTGCAGGACGAACTTGTCGCCAAGGGGTTAGGCTTCTCTTTTTTGGGCGTGGCTGCGCCCGCGGCCTATTTTTGTCGCGGGGAGGGGGTGGGCAAAGTCTCGGCCCATTCCGAGTGCAGCGGACGAACTTCGGCAGCCCCACGACCCAAGGCTATAGCCCACCCCTTTTTTGGGCAATTTTCCGCGGGATGAACTTGGCGACAAGGGGTTCGGCTGCTCTTTTTTGGGCGCGGCTGTGCCCATTGCCTATTTTTGTCACGGGGAGGATTCGCCAGCCCCCCACCCCTAGGCTATAGCCCACCCCCTTTTTGGGCATTTTTCCGGAGGACGAACCTGGCGCCAAGGGGTTCGGCTGCTATTTTTTGGGCGCGGCTGTGCTCGCGGCCTATTTTTGCCGCGGTGAGGGGGTGGGCAAATTCTCGGCCCATTTTGTGGAAGGCGGACGAAGTTCGCCAGCCCCACGCCCCAAGGCTATAGCCCACCCCTTTTTGGGCATTTTTCCGCAGGACGAACTTGGCGCCAAGGGGTTCGGCTGCTCTTTTTTGGGCGCGGCTGTGCCCGCGGCCTATTTTTGTCACGGGGAGGGGGTGGCCAAAGTCTCGGCCTATTCCGAGTCCGACGGACGAAATTCGCCAGCCCCACGCCCCAAGGCTATAGCCCACCCCCTTTTTGGGCATTTTTCCGCAGCACGAACTTGGCACCAAGGGGTTCGGCCGCTCTATATTGGGCGCGGCTGTGACCGCGGCCTATTTTTGGCGTGGGGAGGGGGTGGGCAAAGTCTCGGCCCATTCCGTGGAAGGCGGATGAACTTTGCCGGCCCCACGCCCAAAGGCTACAGCACACCCCTTTTTTGGGCATTTTTCCACAGGACGAACTTGGTGCCAAGGGTTCGGCTGCTCTTTTTTGGGCGCGGCTGTGCCCGCGGCCTATTTTTGTCACGGGGAGAGGGTGGCCAAAGTCTCGGCCCATTCCGAGGAAGTCGGACGAAGTTCGCCGGCCCCACGCCCAAAGGCTATAGCGCACTCCCTTTTTGGGCATTTGTCCGCAGGACGAACTTGGCGCCAAGGGGTTCGGCTGCTCTTTTTTGGGCGCGGCTGTGCCCGCGGCCTATTTTTGGCACGGGGAGGGGATGGGAAAAGTCTCGGCCTATACCGAGGAAGGCGGATGAACTTTGCCGGCCCCACGCCCAAAGGCTATAGCACACCCCTTTTTTGGGCATTTTTCCGCAGGACGAACATTGCGCCAAGGGTTCGGCTGCTCTTTGTTGGGCGCGGCCTATTTTTGTCGCGGGGAGGGGGTGGCCAAAGTCTCGGCCCATTCCGAGGGAGGCGGATGAAGTTCGCCAGCCCCACGTCCCAAGGCTAAAGCCCACCCCCTTTTTGGACATTTTTCCGCAGGATGAACTTGGCGCCAAGGGGTTCGGCTGCTCTTTTTTGGGCGCGGCTGTGCCCGCGGCCTATTTTTGTCACGGGGAGGGGGTGGCCAAAGTCTCGGCCTATTCCGAGTCCGACGGACGAAATTCGCCAGCCCCACGCCCCAAGGCTATAGCCCACCCCCTTTTTGGGCATTTTTCCGCAGGACGAACTTGGCGCCAAGGGGTTCGGCCGCTCTATATTGGGCGCGGCTGTGACCGCGGCCTATTTTTGGCGTGGGGAGGGGGTGGGCAAAGTCTCGGCCCATTCCGAGGAAGGCGGATGAACTTTGCCGGCCCCACGCCCAAAGGCTACAGCACACCCCTTTTTTGGGCATTTTTCCACAGGACGAACTTGGTGCCAAGGGTTCGGCTGCTCTTTTTTGGGCGCGGCTGTGCCCGCGGCCTATTTTTGTCACGGGGAGAGGGTGGCCAAAGTCTCGGCCCATTCCGAGGAAGTCGGACGAAGTTCGCCGGCCCCACGCCCAAAGGCTATAGCGCACCCCCTTTTTGGGCATTTGTCCGCAGGACGAACTTGGCGCCAAGGGGTTCGGCTGCTCTTTTTTGGGCGCGGCTGTGCCCGCGGCCTATTTTTGGCACGGGGAGGGGATGGGCAAAGTCTCGGCCTATACCGAGGAAGGCGGATGAACTTTGCCGGCCCCACGCCCAAAGGCTATAGCACACCCCTTTTTTGGGCATTTTTCCGCAGGACGAACATTGCGCCAAGGGTTCGGCTGCTCTTTGTTGGGCGCGGCCTATTTTTGTCGCGGGGAGGGGGTGGCCAAAGTCTCGGCCCATTCCGAGGGAGGCGGATGAAGTTCGCCAGCCCCACGTCCCAAGGCTAAAGCCCACCCCCTTTTTGGACATTTTTCCGCAGGATGAACTTGGCGCCAAGGGGTTCGGCTGCTCTTTTTTGGGCGCGGCTGTGCCCGCGGCCTATTTTTGTCGTGGGGATGGGTGGGCAAAGTCTCGGCACATTCCGAGTCCGGCGGATGAACTTCGGCAGCCCCACGCCCCAAGGCTATAGCACACCCCTTTTTTGGGCATTTTTCTGCAGGACGAGGTTGGCGCCAAGGGGTTAGGCTTCTCTTTTTTGGGCGTGGCTGCGCCCGCGGCCTATTTTTGTCGCGGGGAGGGGGTGGGCAAAGTCTCGTCCCATTCGGAGTCCGGCGGACGAAGTGCGCCCCCCCCACGCCCCAGGGCTATAGCTCACACTTTTTTGGGCATTTTTCCGCAGGACGAACTTGGCGCCAAGGGGTTCGACTGCTCTTTTTTGGGCACGGCTGTGCCCGCGGCCTATTTCTGTCGCGGGGAGGGGGTGGGAAACATTTTGGCCCATTCTGAGTCCGGCGGACGTATCTCACCAGCCCCACGCCCCAAGGCTATAGCCCACGCCCTTTTTGCACATTTTTCCGCTGGACGAATTTGGCGCCAAGGGGTTCGTCTGTTCTTTTTCTGGCGCGGCTGCGCCCGCAGCCTATTTTTGTCGCGGGGAGAGGGTGGTCATTGTCTCGGCCCATTC
The DNA here is from genome assembly GCA_029633175.1 of Citrus glauca. Lineage (NCBI taxonomy): Eukaryota > Viridiplantae > Streptophyta > Magnoliopsida > Sapindales > Rutaceae > Citrus > Citrus glauca. The sequence continues at coordinate 129,048 of JAQOOD010000025.1, forward strand.
CGAGTCCGGCGGACGTAGTTCGCCTGCCCCACGCCCCAAGGCTATTGCCCAGCCCATTTTTGCGCATTTTTCAGCAGGACGAACTTGGCGCCAAGGGGTTCGGCTGCTCTTTATTGGGTGCGGCTGTGCCCGTGGCCTATTTTTGTCGTGGGGAGGGGGTGGTCACTGTCTCAGCCCATTCCAAGTCCGGCGGACGTAGTTCGCCTGCCCCACGCCCCAAGGCTATAGCCCACCCCCTTTTTGGGCATTTTTCCGCCGGACGAACTTGGCGCCAAGGGGTTCGGCTAATCGTTTTTGGGCGCGTCTGTGCCTGTGGCCTATTTTTGTCATGGGGAGGGGGTGGGCAACGCCTCGGCCCATTCTGAGTCTGGCGGACGGAGTGCGCCAGCACCACGCCCCAAGGCTATAGCCCACCCCTTTTTTGGGCATTTTTACGCAGGACGAACTTGGCGCCAAGGGGTTCGGCTGCTCGTTTTTGGGCGCGGCTGTGCCCGAGGCCTATTTTTGCCGCGGGGAGGGGGTGGGGAAAGTATCGGCCCATTCCGAGTCCGGCAGACGAGCTTCGGCAGCCCCACGCCCCAAGGTTATAGTGCACCCCTTTTTTGGGCATTTTTCCGCAGGAAGAACTTGGCGCCAAGGGGTTCGGCTGCTCTTTTTTGGGCGCGGCTGTGCCCGCGGCATTTTTTGTCGTGGGGAGGGGGTGGGCAAAGTCTCAGCGCATTCCGAGTCCGGTGGACGAAGTTCACCAGCCCCACGCCCCAGGGCTATAGCACACCCGTTTTTTGGGCTTTTTTTCGCAGGACGAACTTGGCGCAAATGGGTTCGGCTGCTCTTGTTTGGGCGCGGCTGTGCCCGCAGCCTATTTTTGTCACGGGGAGGGGGTGGGAAAAGTCTCGGCCCATTCTGAGCACGCCGGACAAAGTTCGCCCGCCCCACGCCCCAAGGCTTTAGCCCACCCCCTTTTTGGGCATTTTTCCGCAGGACGAACTTGGCGCCCAGGGGTTCGGCTGGTCTTTTTTGGGCACGGCTGTGCCTGCGGACTATATTTGTCACGGGGAGGGGGTGGTCAAAGTCTCGGCCCATTCCGAGGATGGCAGACGAAGTTCGCCAGCCCCACGCCCCAAGGCTATAGCCCACCCCCTTTTTGGGCATTTTTCCGGAGGACGAACCTGGCGCCAAGGGGTTCGGCTGCTCATTTTTTGGCGCGGCTGTGCCCGTGGCCTATTTTTGTCGCGGGGAGGGGTTGGGCAAAGTCTCGGCACATTCCAAGTCCGGCAGAGGAAGTTCGCGAGCCCCACGCCCCAAGGCTATAGCCCACCCCTTTTTTGGGCATTTTTCCGCAGGACGAACTTGGCGCCAAGGGGTTCCGCTGCTCATTTTTTGGCGAGGCTATGCCCGCGGCCTATTTTTGTCACGGGGAGGGGTTGGGCAAAGTCTCGGCCCATTCCGAGTCCGGCGGACGAAGTTTGCGAGCCCCTCGCCCCAAGGCTATAGCCCACCCCTTTTTTGGGCATTTTTCCGCTGGACGAACTTGGCGCCAAGGGGTTCGGCAGCTCTTTTTTTCGCGCGGCTGTGCCCGCGGCCTATTTTTGTCGTGGGGAGGGGGCGGGCAAAGTCTCGGCACGTTCCGAGTCCGGCGGACGAAGTTCGCCAGCCCCACGCCCCAAGGCTATAGCACACCCGTTTTTTGGTCATTTTTCCCCAGGATGAAGATCGCGCCAAGGGGTTCGGCTGCTCTTTTTTGGGTGCGGCTGTGCCCGCGGCCTATTTATGTAATGGGGAGGGGGTGGGAAAAGTCTCGGCCCATTCCGAGTCCGGCGGACGAACTTCGGCAGCCCCACTCCCGAAGGCTATAGCACACCCTTTTTTGGGCAGTTTTCCGCTGGACGAACTTGGCGCCAGGGGGTTCGGCTGCTCTTTTTTGGGCGCGGCTGTGCCCGTGGCCTATTTTTGTCATGGGGAGGGAGTGGGAAAAGTCTCGGCCCATTCCGAGTCCGGCGGACGAACTTCGGCAACCCCACGCCCCAAGGCTATAGCACATCCCATTTTTGGGCATTTTTCCGCAGGACGAACTTGGCGCCAAGGGGTTCGGCTGCTCTTTTTTGGGCACGGCGGAGCCCGCGGCCCATGTTTTCCCGGGGTGGGGTGGGCAAAGTCTTGGCCCATTCCGAGGAAGGCGGACGAAGTGCGCCAGCCCCACGCCCCAAGGCTATAGCCCACCCCTTTTTTGGGCATTTTTCCGCTGGACGAACTTGGCGCCAAGGGGTTCGGCTGCTGTTTTTTGGGCGAGGCTTTGCCCGCGGCCTATTTTTGGCACGGGGAGAGGGTGGCCAAAGTCTCGGCCCAATCCGAGGAAGGCGGATGATTTTTGCCGGCCCCACGCCCAACTGTTATAGCAAACCCCTTTTTTTGGCATTTTTCCGCAGGACGAACTTGGCGCCAAGGGGTTCGGCTACTCTTTTTTGGGCGCGGCTGTGGCCGCGGCCTTGTTTTGTCACGGGGAGGGGGTGGGCAAAGTCTTGGCCCATTCCGAGGAAGGCGGACGAAGTTCGCCAGCCCCACGCCCCAAGGCTATAGCCCACCCCCTTTTTGGGCATTTTTCCGGAGGACGAACCTGGCGCCAAGGGGTTCGGCTGCTCTTTTTTTGGCGCGGCTGTGCCCGCGGCCTATTTTTGTCGTGGGGAGGGGGTGGGCAAAGTCTCGGCACATTCCGAGTCCGGCGGACGAAGTTCGCCTGCCCCACGCCCCAAGGCTATAGCCAACCCCATTTTTGGGCATTTTTCCACAGGACGAACTTGGCGCCGAGGGGTTCGGCTGCTCTTTTTTGCACGCGGCTGTGCCCGGGGCCTATTGTTGTCACGGGGAGGGGACGGGCAAAGTCTCGGCCCATTCCGAGTCCAGCGGACGAAGTTCACCAGCCCCACGCCCCAAGGCTATAGCCCACCCCTTTTTTGGGCAATATTCCGCAGGACGAACTTGGCGCCAAGGGGTTCGGCTGCTCTTTTTTGGGTGCGGCTGTGCCCGCAGCCTATTTTTAGCACGGGGAAGGGTTGGCCAAAGTCTAGGCCCAATCCGAGGAAGGCGGATGAACTTTGCCGGCCCCACGCCCAAAGGCTATAGCACACCCCTTTTTTAGGCAATTTTCCGCTGGACGAACCTGGCGCCAAGGGGTTCGGCTGCTCTTTTTTTGGCGCGGCTGTGCCCGCGGCCTATTTTTGTCGTGAGGAGGGGGTGGGCAAAGTCTCGGCACGTTCCGAGTCCAGCGGACGAAGTTCGCCTGCCCCACGCCTCAAGGCTATAGCCAACCCCATTTTTGGGCATTTTTCCACAGGACGAACTTGGCGCCGAGGGGTTCGGCTGCTCTTTTTTGCGCGCGGCTGTGCCCGGGGCCTATTGTTGTCGCGGGGAGGGGGCGGGCAAAGTCTCGGCCCATTCCGAGTCCAGCGGACGAAGTTCGCCAGCCCCACGCCCCAAGGCTATAGCCCACCCCTTTTTTGCGCATTTTTCCGCAGGACGAACTTGGCGCCAAGGGGTTCGGCTGTTCTTTTTTGGGCACGGCTGTGCCCACGGCTTATTTTTGTCGCGGGGAGGGGGTGGCCAAAGTCTCTGCCCATTCCGACGAAGTGCGCCGGCCCCACGCCCAAACGCTATGGCACACCCCTTTTTTGGGCATTTTTCCGCAGGACGAACTCGGCGCCAAGGGGTTCGGCTGCTCTTTTTTGGGCGTGGCTCTGCCCGCGGCCTATTTTTGTCGTGGGGAATGCGTGGGAGAAGTCTCGGTCCATTCTGAGTCCGGCGGATGAAGTTCGCCAGCCCCTCGCCCCAAGGCTATAGCCCACTCCCTTTTTGGGCATTTTTCCGCAGGACGAACTTGGCGCCAAGGGGTTCCGCTGCTCTTTTTTGGCGCGGCTATGCCCGCATCCTATTTTTGTCACGGGGAGGTGGTGGCCAAAGTCTCGACCCATTCCGAGTCCGGCGGACGAAGTTCGCCAGCCCCACGACCCAAGGCTATAGCACACCCCTTTTTTGGTCATTTTTCCCCAGGACGAACTTGGCACCAAGGGGTTCGGCTGCTCTTTTTTGGGCGCAGCTGTGTCCGCGGCCTATTTTTGTCATGGGGAGGGGGTGGCCAAGGTCTCGGCCCATTCCGAGGAAGGCAAACGAAGTTCGCCGGCCCCACGCCCAAAGGCTATAGCACACCCCTTTTTTGGGCATTTTTCCGCAGGACGAACTTGGTGCCAAGGGGTTCGGCTGCTCTTTTTTGGGCGACGCTGCGCCCGCGGCCTATTTTTGTCAAGGGGAGGGCGTGGCCAAAGTCTCGGCCCATTCCGAGTGCGGCAGACGAAGTTCGCCTGCCCCACGCCCCAAAGCTATAGCCCACCCCTTTTTTTGGCATTTTTCCGCAGGACGAACTTGACGCCAAGGGGTTCGGCTGCTATTTTTTGGGCGTGGCTGTGCCCGCGGCCTATTTTTGTCGCGGGGAGGGGGTGGGCAAAGTCTCGGCCAATTCGGAGTCCGGCGGACGAAGTTCGCCAGCCCCAAGCCCCAAGGCTATAGCCCACCCCTTTTTTGGGCATTTTTCCGCAGGACGAACTTGGCGCCAAGGGGTTTGGCTGTTCTTTTTTTTGCGCGGCTGTGCCCGCGGCCTATTTTTGTCGCGGGGAGGGGGTGGCCAAAGTCTCGGCCCATTCCGAGTCCGGCGGACGAAGTTCGCCAGCCCCACGACCCAAGGCTATAGCACACCCCTTTTTTCGTCATTTTTCCCCAGGACGAACTTGGCTCCAAGGGGTTCGGCTGCTCTTTTTTGGGCGCAGCTGTGCCCGCGGCCTATTTTTGTCACCGGGAGGGGGGGGAAGTCTCGGCCCATTCCGAGTCAGGCGGACGAAGTTCGCCAGCCCCACGCCCCAAGGCTATAGAGAACCCCCCTTTTGCTCATTTTTCCGCAGGACGAACTTGGCGCCAAGGGGTTCGGCTGCTCGTTTTTGGGCACGGCTGTGCCCGCGACCTATTTTTGTCATGGGGAGGGGGTGGGCGAAGTCTCGGCCCTTTCCGAGTCCGGCGGACGAAGTTCAGCAGCCCCACGCCCCAAGGCTATAGCCAACCCCCCTTTGGGGCATTTTTCCGCAGGACGAACTTGGCGCCAAGGGGATCGGCTGCTATTTTCTGGGCGCAGCTGTGCCGCGGACTATTTTTGTCACCGGGATGAGGTGGGCAAAGTCTCGGCCCATTCCGAGGAAGGCGGACGAAGTTCGCCAGCCCCATGACCCAAGGCTATAGCACACCCCTTTTTTGGTCATTTTTCCCCAGGACGAACTTGGCACCAAGGGGTTCGGCTGCTCTTTTTTGGGCGCAGCTGTGCCCGCGGCCTATTTTTGTCGCAGGGACGGGGGGGGGGGGGGGGGGGGGAAGTCTCGGCCCATTCCGAGTCAGGCGGACGAAGTTCGCCAGCCCCACGCCCGAAGGCTATAGCCAACCCCCTTTTGGGCATTTTTCCGCAGGACGAACTTGGCGCCAAGGGGTTCAGCTGCTCGTTTTTGGGCACGGCTGTGGCCGTGACCTATTTCTGTCATGGGGAGGGGGTGGGCAAAGTCTCGGCCCATTCCGAGTCCGGCGGACGAAGTTCGCCGGCCGCACGCCCCAAGGCTATAGCACACCCCTTTTTTGGTCATTTTTCCCCAGGAGGAACTTGGCGCCGAGGGGTTCGGCTGCTCTTTTTTGGTCACGGCTGTGTCCGCGGCCTATTTTTGTCGCGGGGAGGGGGTAGGAAAAGTCTCGGCCCATTCCGAGTCAGGCGGACGAAGTTCGCCAGCCCCATGCCCCAATGCTATAGCCAACCCCCCTTTGGGGCATTTTTCCGCAGGACGAACTTGGCGCCAAGGGGATCGGCTGCTATTTTCTGGGCGCAGCTGTGCCGCGGACTATTTTTGTCACCGGGACGAGGTGGGCAAAGTCTCGGCCCATTCCGAGGAAGGCGGACGAAGTTCGCCAGCCCCACGCCCCAAGGCTATAGCCCTCCCCCTTTTTGGGCATTTTTCCGCAGGACGAACTTGGCGCCAAGGGGTTCGGATGCTCTTTTTTGGGCGCGGCTATGCCCGCGGCCTATTTTTGGTGCGGGGAGGGGGTGGGCAAAGTCTTGACCCATTCCGAGGAAGGCGGATGAACTTTGCCGTCCCCACGCCCAAAGGCTATAGCACACCCATTTTTTGGGCATTTTGCTGCAGGACGAACTTGGCGCCAAGGGGTTCGGCTGCGCTTTTTTGGGCGAGGCTGTGCCCGCGGCCTATTTTTGTCACGGGGAGGGGGTGGGCAAAGTCTCGGCCCATTCCGAGGAAGGGGGACGAACTTTGCCGGCCCCACGCCCAAAGGCTATAGCCCACCCCTTTTTTGGGCATTTTTCCGCAAGACGAATTTGGCTCCAAGGTGTTCGGCTGCTCTTTTTTGGGCGAGGCTGTGCCTGCGGCCTATTTTTGTCACGGGGTGGGGGTGGGAAAAGTCTCGGCCCATTCCGAGTCCGGCGGACGAAGTTCGCCCGCCCCACACCCCAAGGCTATAGCCCACCCCTTTTTTGGGCATTTTTCCGCCAGACGAACTTGCCGCCAAGGGGTTCGGCCGCTCTTTTTTGGGTGCGGCTGTGTCCGCGGCCTATTTTGGGTGCGGGGAGGGGGTGGGCAAAGTCTTGACCCATTCCGAGGAAGGCGGATGAACTTTGCCGTCCCCACGCCCAAAGGCTATAGCACACCCATTTTTTGGGCATTTTGCTGCAGGACGAACTTGGCGCCAAGGGGTTCGGCTGCGCTTTTTTGGGCGAGGCTGTGCCCGCGGCCTATTTTTGTCACGGGGAGGGGGTGGGCAAAGTCTCGGCCCATTCCGAGGAAGGGGGACGAACTTTGCCGGCCCCACGCCCAAAGGCTATAGCACAGCCCTTTTTTGGGCATTTTGCCGCAGGACGAACTTGGCGCCAAGGGGTTCGGCTGCTCTTTTTTGGGTGTGGCTGTGCCCGCGGCCTATTTTTGTCACGGGGTGGGGGTGGGAAAAGTCTCGGCCCATTCCGAGTCCGGCGGACGAAGTTCGCCCGCCCCACGCCCCAAGGCTATAGCCCACCCCTTTTTTGGGCATTTTTCCGCCAGACGAACTTGCCGCCAAGGGGTTCGGCTGCTCTTTTTTGGGTGCGGCTGTGTCCGCGGCCTATTTTTGTCATGGGGTGGGGGTGGACAATGTCTCGGCCCATTCCGAGGAAGGCAGACAAAGTGCGCCGGCCCCACGCCCATAGGCTATATCCCACCCCTTCTTTGGGCATTTTTCCGCCAGACGAACTTGCCGCCAAGGGGTTCGGCTGCTCTTTTTTGGGCGCGGCTGTGTCCGCGGCCTATTTTTGTCACGGGGTGGGGGTGGACAAGGTCTCGGCCGATTCCGAGGAAGGCAGACGAAGTGCGCCGGCCCCACGCCCAAAGGCTATAGCACACCCCTTTTGGGCATTTTTCCGCAGGACGAACTTAGCGCCAAGTGGTTCGGCTGCTCTTTTTTGGGCGCGGCTGTGCCCGCGGCCTATTTTTGTTGCGGGTAGGGGGTGGGCAAAGTCTCGGCCCACTCGGAGTCCGGCGGACGAAGTTCGCCAGCCCCACGCCCCAAGACTATAGCCCACCCCTTTTTTGGGCATTTTGCCGCAGGACGAACTTGGCGCCAAGGGGTTCGGCTGCTCTTTTTTGGGCGCGGCTGTGTCCGCGGCGTATTTTTGTCGCGGGGAGGGGGCGGCCAAGGTCTCGGCCCATTCCGAGGAAGGCAAACGAAGTTCGCCGGCCCCACGCCCAAAGGCTATAGCACACCCCTTTTTTGGGCATTTTTCTGCAGGACGAACTTGGTGCCAAGGGGTTCGGCTGCTCTTTTTTGGGCGAGGCTGTGCCCGCGCCCTATTTTTGTCGCGGGGAGGGGGTGGGCAAAGTCTCGGCCCATTCCAAGTCCGGCAGACGAAGTTCGCCTGCCCCACGCCCCAAGGCTATAGCCCACCCCTATTTTGGGCATTTTGCCGCAGGACGAACTTGGCGCCAAGGGGTTCGGCTGCTCTTTTTTGGGCGCGGCTGTGTACGCGGCGTATTTTTGTCGTGGGGAGGGGGTGGCCAAGGTCTCGACCCATTCCGAGGAAGGCAAACGAAGTTCGCCGGCCCCACGCCCAAAGGCTATAGCACACCCCTTTTTTGGGCATTTTTCTGCAGGACGAACTTGGTGCCAAGGGGTTCGGCTGCTCTTTTTTGGGCCAGGCTGTGCCCGCGGCCTATTTTTGTCGCGGGGAGGGGGTGGGCAAAGTCTCGGCCCATTACGAGGAAGGCGGATGAAGTTCGCCAGCCACACGCCCAAAGGCTATAGCACATCCCTTTTGTGGGCATTTTTCCACAGGACGAACTTGGCGCCAAGGGGTTCGGCTGCACTTTTTTGGGCGCGGCTGTGCCCGCAGCCTATTTTTGTCGCGGGGAGGGGGTGGGCAAAGTCTCAGCCCATTCCGAGGAAGGAAAACGAAGTTCACCGGCCCCACGCCCAAAGGCTATAGTACACCCCTTTTTTGGGTAGTTTTCTGCAGGACGAACTTGGTGCCAAGGGGTTCGGCTGCTCTTTTTTGGGCGAGGCTGTGCCCGCGGCCTATTTTTGTCACGGGGTGGGGGTGGACAATGTCTCGGCCCATTCCGAGTTCGGCAGACGAAGTTCCCCTGCCCCACGCCCCAAGGCTATAGCCCATCCCTTTTTTGGGCATTTTTCCGCAGGACGAACTTGACGCCAAGGGGTTCGGCTGCTATTTTTTGGGCGCGGCTGTGCCCACGGCCTATTTTTGTCACGGGGAGGGGGTGGGCAAAGTCTCGGCCCATTCCGAGGAAGGGGGACGAACATTGCCGGCCCCACGCCCAAAGGCTATAGCACACCCATTTTTTGGGCATTTTGCTGCAGGACGAACTTGGCGCCAAGGGGTTCGGCTGCGCTTTTTTGGGCGAGGCTGTGCCCGCGGCCTATTTTTGTCACGGGGAGGGGGTGGGCAAAGTCTCGGCCCATTCCGAGGAAGGGGGACGAACTTTGCCGGCCCCACGCCCAAAGGCTATAGCCCACCCCTTTTTTGGGCATTTTTCCGCAGGACGAATTTGGCTCCAAGGTGTTCGGCTACTCTTTTTTGGGCGAGGCTGTGCCTGCGGCCTATTTTTGGAGCGGGGAGGGGCTGGGCAAAGTCTCGGCCCATTCCAAGGAAGGCGGATGGACTTTGCCGGCCCCACACCCAAAGGCTATAGCCCACCCCTTTTTTGGGCATTTTTCCGCAAGACGAATTTGGCTCCAAGAGGTTTGGCTGCTCTTTTTTGGGCGCGGCTGTGCCAGTGGCCTATTTTTGTCATGGGGAGCGGGTGGCCAAAGTCTCGGCCCATTCTGAGGAAGGCGAAGGAAGTGCGCCGGCTCCACGCCCCAAGGCTATAGCCCACCCCCTTTTTGGGCATTTTGCCGCAGGATGAACTTGGCGCCAAGGAATTCGGCTGCTCTTTTTGGGTGCGGCTGTGCCCGCGGCCTATTTTTGGCACGGGGAGGGGGTGGGCAAAGTCTCGGCCCATTCCGAGGAAGGTGGACGAACTTTGCCGGCCCCACGCCCCAAGGCTATAGCCACCCCTTTTTTGGGCATTTTTCCGCAAGACGAATTTGGCTCCAAGGGGTTCGGCTGCTCTTTTTTGGGCGCGGCTGTGCCAGTGGCCTATTTTTGTCATGGGGAGCGGGTGGCCAAAGTCTCGGCCCATTCCGAGGAAGGCGAAGGAAGTGCGCCGGCTCCACGCCCCAAGGCTATAGCCCACCCCTTTTTGGGCATTTTGCCGCAGGACGAACTTGGCGCCTAGGGGTTCGGCAGCTCTTTTTTGGGCGCGGCTGTGCCCGTGGCCTAGTTTTGTCGTGGGGAGCGGGGTGGCCAAAGTCTCGGCCCATTCCGAGGAAGGCGAAGGAAGTGCGCCGGCTCCACGCCCCAAGGCCATAGCCCACCCCCTTTTTGGGCATTTTGCCGCAGGACGAACTTGGCGCCAAGGGGTTCGGCTGCTCTTTTTTGGGCGCGGCTGTGCCCGCGGCCTACTTTTGTCGCGGGGAGGGGGTGGCCAAAGTCTCGGCCCATTCAGAGGAAGGCGGACGAAGTTCGCCGGCCCCACGCCCAAAGGCTATAGCACCCCCCTGTTTTGGGCGTTTTGCCGCAGGACGAACTTGGCGCCAAGGGGTTCGGCTGCTCTTTTTTGAGCGAGGCTGTGCCCGCGGCCTATTTTTGTCGCGGGGAGGGGGTGGGCAAAGTCTCGGGCCATTCCGAGGAGGGGGGACGAACTTTGTCGGCCCCACGCCCAATGGCTATAGCTCACCCATTTTTTGGGCATTTTGCCGCAGGACGAACTTGGCGCCAAGGGGTTCGGCTGCTCTTTTTTGGGCGAGGCTGTGCCCGCGGCCTATTTTTGTCACGGGGTGGGGGTGGACAATGTCTCGGCCCATTCCGAGGAAGGCAGACAAAGTGCGCCGGCCCCACGCCCATAGGCTATATCCCACCCCTTCTTTGGGCATTTTTCCGCCAGACGAACTTGCCGCCAAGGGGTTCGGCTGCTCTTTTTTGGGCGCGGCTGTGTCCGCGGCATATTTTTGTCACGGGGTGGGGGTGGACAAAGTCTCGGCCGATTCCGAGGAAGGCAGACGAAGTGCGCCGGCCCCACGCCCAAAGGCTATAGCACATCCCTTTTGGGCATTTTTCCGCAGGACGAACTTGGCGCCAAGTGTTTCGGCTGCTCTTTTCTGGGCGCGGCTGTGCCCGCGGCCTATTTTTGTTGCGGGTAGGGGGTGGGCAAAGTCTCGGCCCACTCGGAGTCCGGCGGACGAAGTTCGCCAGCCCCACGCCCCAAGGCTATAGCCCACCCCTTTTTTGGGCGTTTTGCCGCAGGACGAACTTGGCGCCAAGGGGTTCGGCTGCTTTTTTTTGGGCGCGGCTGTGTCCGCGGCGTATTTTTGTCGCGGGGAGGGGGTGGCCAAGGTCTCGGCCCATTCCGAGGAAGGCAAACGAAGTTCGCCGGCCCCACGCCCAAAGGCTATAGCACACCCCTTTTTTGGGCATTTTTCTGCAGGACGAACTTGGTGCCAAGGGGTTCGGCTGCTCTTTTTTGGGCGAGGCTGTGCCCGCGCCCTATTTTTGTCGCGGGGAGGGGGTGGGCAAAGTCTCGGCCAATTCCGAGTCCGGCAGACGAAGTTCGCCTGCCCCACGCCCCAAGGCTATAGCCCACCCCTTTTTTGGGCATTTTGCCGCAGGACGAACTTGGCGCCAAGGGGTTCGGCTGCTCTTTTTTGGGTGCGGCTGTGTCCGCGGCGTATTTTTGTCGTGGGGAGGGGGTGGCCAAGGTCTCGGCCCATTCCGAGGAAGGCAAACGAAGTTCGCCGGCCCCACGCCCAAAGGCTATAGCACACCCCTTTTTTGGGCATTTTTCTGCAGGACGAACTTGGTGCCAAGGGGTTCGGCTGCTCTTTTTTGGGCGAGGCTGTGCCCGCGCCCTATTTTTGTCGCGGGGAGGGGGTGGGCAAAGTCTCGGCCCATTCCGAGTCCGGCAGACGAAGTTCGCCTGCCCCACGCCCCAAGGCTGTGCCCGCGGCCAATTTTTGTCACGGGGAGGGGGTGGGCAAAGTCTCGGCCCATTACGAGGAAGGCGGATGAAGTTCGCCGGCCACACGCCCCAAGGCTATAGCACACCCATTTTTTGGGCATTTTGCTGCAGGACGAACTTGGCGCCAAGGGGTTCGGCTGCGCTTTTTTGGGCGAGGCTGTGCCCGCGGCCTATTTTTGTCGCGGGGAGGGGGTGGGCAAAGTCTCGGCCCATTCCGAGGAAGGGGGACGAACTTCGCCGGCCCCACGCCCAAAGGCTATAGCCCACCCCTTTTTTGGGCATTTTTCCGCAAGACGAATTTGGCTCCAAGGGGTTCGGCTGCTCTTTTTTGGGCGAGGCTGTGCCTGCGGCCTATTTTTGGCACGGGGAGGGGCTGGGCAAAGTCTCCGCCCATTCCAAGGAAGGCGGATGGACTTTGCCGGCCCCACGCCCAAAGGCTATAGCCCACCCCTTTTTTGGGCATTTTTCCGCAAGACGAATTTGGCTCCAAGAGGCTTGGCTGCTCTTTTTTGGGCGCGGCTGTGCCAGTGGCCTATTTGTATCATGGGGAGCGGGTGGCCAAAGTCTCGGCCCATTCTGAGGAAGGCGAAGGAAGTGCGCCAGCTCCACGCCCCAAGGCTATAGCCCGCCCCCTTTTTGGGCATTTTGCCGCAGGACGAACTTGGCGCCAAGGAATTCGGCTGCTCTTTTTGGGTGCGGCTGTGCCCGCGGCCTATTTTTGGCACGGGGATGGGGTGGGCAAAGTCTCGGCCCATTCCGAGGAAGGGGGACGGACTTTGCCGGCCCCATGCCCAAAGGCTATAGCCCACCCCTTTTTTGGGCATTTTTCCGCAAGACGAATTTGGCTCCAAGAGGTTTGGCTGCTCTTTTTTGGGCGCGGCTGTGCCCGTGGCATAGTTTTGTCGTGGGGAGCGGGTGGCCAAAGTCTCGGCCCATTCCGAGGAAGGCGAAGGAAGTGCGCCGGCTCCACGCCCCAAGGCCATAGCCCACCCCCTTTTTGGGCATTTTGCCGCAGGACGAACTTGGCGCCAAGGGGTTCGGCTGCTCTTTTTTGGGCGCGGCTGTGCGCGCGGCCTACTTTTGTCGCGGGGAGGGGGTGGCCAAAGTCTCGGCCCATTCAGAGGAAGGCGGACGAAGTTCGCCGGCCCCACGCCCAAAGGCTATAGCACCCCCCTTTTTTGGGCATTTTTCCGCAGGACGAACTTGGCGCCAAGGGGTTCGGCTGCTCTTTTTTGGGCGCGGCTGTGCCCGCGGCCTATTTTTGGTGCGGGGAGGGGGTGGACAAAGTCTCGGCCCATTCCGAGGAAGGCGGATGAAGTTTTCCAGCCCCACGCCCCAAGGGTATAGCCCACCCCCTTTTTGAGCATTTTTCCGCCGGACGAACTTGGCGCCAAGGGGTTTGGCAGCTCTTTTTTATGCGCGGCTGTGCCCGCGGCCTATTTTTGTCACGGGGAGGGGGTGGCCAAAGTCCCGGCCCATTCCGAGTCTGGCGGATGAAGTTCGCCAGCCCCACGCCCCAAGGCTGTAGCCCAACCCCTTTTGGGCATTTTTCCGCAGGACGAACTTGGCGCCAAGGCGTTCGGCTGCTCTTTTTTGGGCGCGACTGTGCCTGCGGCCTATTTTTGGTGCGGAGAGGGGGTGCGCAAAGTCTCGGCCCATTCCGAGGAAGGCGGATGAACTTTACCGGCCCCACGCCCAAAGGCTGTAACACACCCCTTTTTTGGGCATTTTTCCGCAGGACGAACTTGGCGCCAAGGGGTTCGGCTGCTCTTTTTTGGGCGCGGCTGTGCCCGTGGTGTATTTTGATCACGGGGAGGGGGTGGGCAAAGTCTCGGCCCATTCCGAGGAAGGCGGATGAAGTTCGCCGGCCCCACGCCCCAAGGCTGTAGCCCAACCCCTTTTGGGCATTTTTCCGCGGGACGAAGTTGGCGCCAAGGGGTTCGGCTGCTCTTTTTTGGGCGCGACTGTGCCTGCGGCCTATTTTTAGTGCGGGGAGGGGGTGGGCAAAGTCTCGGCCCATTCCGAGGAAGGCGGATGAACTTTACCGGCCCCACGCCCAAAGGCTATAGCCCACCCCTTTTTTGGGCATTTTTCCGCAGGACGAACTTGGCGCCAAGGGGTTCGGCTACTCTTTTTTGGGCGCGGCTGTGCCCGCGGCCTATTTTTGGTGTGGGGAGGGGGTGGACAAAGTCTCGGCCCATTCCGAGGAAGGCGGATGAAGTTTTCCAGCCCCACGCCCCGAGGGTATAGCCCACCCCCTTTTTGGGCATTTTTCCGCCGGACGAACTTGGCGCCAAGGGGTTTGGCAGCTCTTTTTTATGCGCGGCTGTGCCCGCGGCCTATTTTTGTCACGGGGAGGGGGTGGCCAAAGTCCCGGCCATTCCGAGTCTGGCGGACGAAGTACGCCAGCCCCACGCCCCAAGGCTGTAGCCCAACCCCTTTTGGGCATTTTTCCGCAGGACGAACTTGGCGCCAAGGCGTTCGGCTGCTCTTTTTTGGGTGCGACTGTGCCTGCGGCCTATTTTTGGTGCGGGGAGGGGGTGCGCAAAGTCTCGGCCCATTCCGAGGAAGGCGGATGAACTTTACCGGCCCCACGCCCAAAGGCTGTAACACACCCCTTTTTTGGGCATTTTTCCGCAGGACGAACTTGGCGCCAAGGGGTTCGGCTGCTCTTTTTTGGGCGCGGCTGTGCCCGTGGTGTATTTTGATCACGGGGAGGGGGTGGGCAAAGTCTCGGCCCATTCCGAGGAAGGCGGATGAAGTTCGCCGGACCCACGCCCCAAGGCTGTAGCCCAACCCCTTTTGGGCATTTTTCCGCAGGACGAACTTGGCGCCAAGGGGTTCGGCTGCTCTTTTTTGGGCGCGACTGTGCCTGCGGCCTATTTTTGGTGCGGGGAGGGGGTGGACAAAGTCTCGGCCCATTCCGAGGAAGGCGGATGAACTTTACCGGCCCCACGCCCAAAGGCTGTAACACACCCCTTTTTTGGGCATTTTTTCGCAGGACGAACTTGGCGCCAAGGGGTTCGGCTGCTATTTTTTGGGCGCGGCTGTGCCCGCGGTGTATTTTGGTCGCGGGGAGGGGGTGAGCAAAGTCTCGGCCCATTCCGAGGAAGGCGGATGAAGTTCGCCGGCCCCACGCCCAAAGGCTATAGCACACCCCTTTTTTGGCCATTTTTCTGCAGGACGAACTTGGCGCCTAGGGGTTTGGCTGCTCTTTTTTGGGCGCGGCTGTGCCCGCGGCCTATTTTTGTCATGGGGAGGGGGTGAGAAAAGTCTCGGCCCATTCCGAGGAAGGGGGATGAACTTTGCCAGCCCCACGGCCAAAGGCTATAGCACACCCCTTTTTCGGGCCTTTTGCCGCAGGACGAATTTGGCTCCAAGGAGTTCAGCTGCTCTTTATTGGGCGCGGCTGTGCCCGCGGCCTATTTTTGACGCGGGGAGGGGGTGGCCAATGTCTCGGCCCATTTCAAGGAAGGAGGACGAAGTTCGCTGGCCCCACGCCCAAAGGCTATAGCACACCCCTTTTTTGGGCATTTTTCCGCAGGACGAACTTGGCGCCGAGGGGTTCGGTTGCTCTTTTTTGGGCGCGGCCGCTCCTGCGGCCTATTTTTGGTGCGGGGAGGGGGTGGGTAAAGTCTCGGCCCATTCCGAGGAAGGCGGATGAACTTTGCCGGCCCCACGCCCAAAGGCTATAACACACCCCTTTTTTCTCATTTTGCCGTAGGACGAACTTGGGACCAAGTGGTTCGGCTGCTCTTTTTTAGGCGCGGCTGTGCCCGCAGCCAATTTTTGTCGCGGGGAGGGGATGGCCAAAGTCTCGGCCCATTCCGAGGAAGGCAGACGAAGTTCACCGGCCCCACGCCCAAAGGCTATAGCACACCCCTTTTTTGGGCAATTTTCCGCAGGACGAACTTGGTGCCAAGGGGTTCGGCTGCCCTTTTTTGGGCGCGGCTGTGCCCGCGGCCTATTTTTGTCACGGGGATGGGGTGGGCAAAGTCTCGGACCATTCCGAACCCGGCGGACGAAGTTCGCCAGCCCCACGCCCCAAGGATATAGCCCACCCCTTTTTTGGGCATTTTTCCGCACGACGAACTTGGCGCCAAGGGGTTCGACTGCTCTTTTTTGGGCGTGGCTGTGCCTGCGGCCTATTTTTGGTGTGGGGAGGGTGTGGACAAAGTCTCGGCCCATTCTGAGGAAGGCGGAGGAACTTTGCCGACCGCACGCCCAAAGGCTGTAGCCCAACCCCTTTTGGGCATTTTTCCGCAGGACGAAGTTGGCGCCAAGGGGTTCGGCTGCTCTTTTTTGGGCGCGACTGTGCCTGCGGCCTATTTTTGGTGCGGGGAGGGGGTGGGCAAAGTCTCGGCCCATTCCGAGGAAGGCGGATGAACTTTACCGGCCCCACGCCCAAAGGCTGTAACACACCCCTTTTTTGGGCATTTTTTCGCAGGACGAACTTGGCGCCAAGGGGTTCGGCTGCTCTTTTTTGGGCGCGGCTGTGCCCGCGGTGTATTTTGGTCGCGGGGAGGGGGTGAGCAAAGTCTCGGCCCATTCCGAGGAAGGCGGATGAAGTTCGCCGGCCCCACGCCCAAAAGCTATAGCCCACCCCTTTTTTGGGCATTTTTCCGCACGACGAACTTGGCGCCAAGGGGTTCGACTGCTCTTTTTTGGGCGTGGCTGTGCCTGCGGCCTATTTTTGGTGCGGGGAGGGTGTGGACAAAGTCTCGGCCCATTCTGAGGAAGGCGGAGGAACTTTGCCGGCCGCACCCCCAAAGGCTATAGCACACCCCTTCTTTGGGCATTTTTCCGCAGGACGAACTTGTCGCCAAGGGGTTCGGCTACTCTTTTTTGGGCGCGGCTGTGCCCGCGGCCAATTTTTGTCACGGGGAGGGGGTGGGCAAAGTCTCGGCGCATTCCGAGGAGGGCGGACGATGTTCGCCGGCCCCACGCCCAAAGGCTATAGCACACCCCTTTTTTGGGCATTTTTCCGCAGGACGAACTTGGCGCCAAGGGGTTCGACTGCTCTTTTTTGGGCGCGGCTATGCCCACGGCCTATTTTTGTCATGGGGAGGGGGTGGGCAAAGTCTCGGCCCATTCAGAGGAGGGCGGACGATGTTCGCCGGCCCCACGCCCAAAGGCTATAGCACACCCCTTTTTTGGGCATTTTTCCACAGGACGAACTTGGCGCCAAGGGGTTCGACTGCTCTTTTTTGGGCGCGGCTGTGCCGACGGCCTATTTTTGTCATGGGGAGGGGGTGGGCAAAGTCTCGGCCCATTCCGAGGAGGGCGGACGATGTTCGCCGGCCGCACGCCCAAAGGCTATAGCACACCCCTTTTTTGGGCATTTTTCCACAGGACGAACTTGGTGCCAAGGGGTTCAGCTGCTCTTTTTTGGGCGAGGCTGTGCCCGCGACCAAAAAAGAGCGGGGAGGGTGTGGGCAAAGTCTCGGCCCATTCCGAGGAAGGCGGAGGAACTTTGCCGGCCCGCGCCCAAAGTCTATAGCACACCCCTTTTTTGGGCATTTTTCCGCAGGACGAACTTGGCGCCAAGGGGTTCGGCTGCTCTTTTTTGGGCGAGGCTGTGCCCGCGACCAAAAAAGAGCGGGGAGGGTGTGGGCAAAGTCTCGGCCCATTCCGAGGAAGGCGGAGGAACTTTGCCGGCCCACGCCCAAAGTCTATAGCACACCCCTTTTTTGGGCATTTTTCCGCAGGACGAACTTGGCGCCAAGGGGTTCGGCTGCTCTTTTTGGGCACGGCTGTGCCCGCGGCCTATTTTTGTCACGGGGAAGGGGTGGGTAAAGTCTCGGCCCATTCCGAAGAAAGCGGACGAAGTTCGCCAGCCCCACGTCCCAAGGTTATAGCCCAACCCCTTTTTGGGCATTTTTCCGCAGGACGAACTTGGCGCCAAGGGGTTCGGCAGCTCTTTTTTGGGTACGGCTGTGCCCGCAGCCTATTTTTTTCTTGGGGATGGGGTGGGGAAAGTCTCGGCCCATTCCGAGGAAGGCGGACGAAGTTCGCCAGCCCCATGCCCCAAGGCTATAGCCCACCCCTTTTTTGGGCATTTTTCCGCAGGACGAACTTGGCGCCAAGGGGTTCGGCTGCTCTTTTTTGGGCGCGGCTACGGCCGCGGCCTATTTTTGTTGCAGGGAGGGAGTGGGCAAAGTCTCGGCCCATTCCGAGTCTGGAGGACGAAGTTCGCCAGCCCCACGCCCCAAGGCTATCGCCCACCCCTTTTTTGGGCATTTATCCGCAGGATCAACTTGGCGCCAAGGGGTTCGGCTGCTCTTTTTTGGGCGCGGCTGTGGCCACGGCCTATTTTTGTCACGGGGAGGGAGTGGGCAAAGTCTCAGCCCATTCCGAGTCCAGCGGACGAACTTCGGCAGCCCAACGCCCCAAGGCTATAGTACACCCCTTTTTTGGGCATTTTTCCGCAGGACGAACATGGCGCCTAGGGGTTTGGCTGGTCTTTTTTGGGCGCGGCTGTGCGTGCGGCCTATTTTTGTCGCAGGGAGTGGGTGGGAAAAGCCTAGGCCCATTCCGAGTCCGGCGGACGAAGTTCGCCCGCCCCACGCCCCAAGGCTATAGCCCACCCCCTTTTTGGGCATTCTTCCGCAGGAAGAACTTGGCGCCTTGGGGTTCGGCTGCTCTTTTTTTGGCGTGGCTGTGCCCGCGGCCTATTTTTTGTCGCAGGGAGGGGGTGGTCAATCTCTCGGCCCATTCCAAGTCCGACGGACGAAGTTAGCATGCCCCACGCCCCATGGCTATAGCCCACCCCCTTTTTGCGCATTTTTCCGCTGGACGAACTTGGCGCCAAGGGGTTCGGCTGGTCCTTTTTAGGCGCGGCTGTGCGTGCAGCCTATTTTTGGTGTGGGGAAGGGCTGGGCAAAGTCTCGGCCCATTCCGAGTCCGGCGGACGAAGTTCGCCCACCCCACGCCCCGAGGCTATTGCCCACCCCTTTTTTGGGCATTTTTCCACAGGACGAACTTGGCGCCAAGGGGCTCGGCTGCTCTTTTTTGGGTGCGGCTGTGCCCGGGGCCTATTTTTGTCGCGGGGAGGGGGTGGGAAAAGTCACGGCCCATTCCGAGTCCCGCAGACGAATTTCGGCAGCCCCACGCCCCTAGGCTACAGTACACCCCTTTTTTGGGCATTTTTCCGCAGGACGAACTTGGCGCCAAGGGGTTCGACTGCTCTTTTTCGGGCGCGGCTGTGCCCGCGGCCTATTTTTGGTGTGGGGAAGGGGTGGGCAAAGTCTCGGGCCATTCGAAGTCCGGCGGACGAAGTTCGCCCACCCCACGCCCCAAGGCTATACCCACCCCTTTTTGGGGCTTTTTTCCACAGGACGAACTTGGCGCCAAGGGGCTCGGCTGCTCTTTTTTGGGTGCGGCTGTGCCCGGGGCCTATTTTTGTCGCGGGGAGGGGGTGGAAAACGTCTCGGCCCATTCCGAGTCCCGCGGACGAATTTCGACAGCCCCACGCCCCAAGGCTACAGTACACCCCTTTTTTGGGCATTTTTCCGCAGGACGAACTTGGCGCCAAGGGGTTCGACTGCTCTTTTTCGGGCGCGGCTGTGCCCGCTGCCTATTTTTGGTGTGGGGAAGGGGTGGGCAAAGTCTCAGCCCATTCCGAGTCCGGCGGACGAAGTTCGCCGGCCCCACGCCCCATGGCTATAGCCCTCCCCCTTTTTGGGCATTCTTCCGCAGGACGAACTTGGTGCCAAGGGGTTCGGCCGCTCTTTTTTGGGTGCGGCTGTGCCCGCGGCCTATTTTTGTCGCGGGGAGGGGTGGGTGATGTCTCGGCCCATTTCGAGTCCAGCGGATGAAGTTCACCAGCCCCACGCCTCGAGGATATAGCCCACCCCTTTTTTGGGCATTTTTCCGCAGGACGAACTTGGCGCCAAGGGGTTCGACTGCTCTTTTTTGTGCGCGGCTGTGCCCGCGGCCTATTTTTGGCGCGGGGAGGGGTGGTCAATGTCTCGGCCCATTCTGAGTCTGGCGGACGAACTCAGGCAGCCCCACGCCCCAAGGCTATAGTACACCCCTTTTTTGGGCATTTTTCCGCAGGACGAACTTGGCGCCAAGGCGTTCGACTGCTCTTTTTTGGGCGCGGCTCTGCCCGCGGCCTATTTTTTGCGCGGGGAGGGAGTTGGCAATGTCTCGGCCCATTCCGAGGAAGGCGGATGAACTTTGGCGGCCCCACGTCCAAAGGCTATAGCACACCCCTTTTTTGGGCATTTTTCCGCAGGACGAACTTGGCGCCAAGCGGTTCGGCTGCTCTTTTTTGGGCGAGGCTGTGCCCGCGGCCTATTTTTGGCGCGGGGAGGGGGTGGGAAAAGCCTCGTCCCATTCCGAGTCCGGCGGACGAAGTTCGCCCGCCCCACTCCCCAAGGCTATAGCCCACCCCCTTTTTGGGCATTTTTCCGCAGGTCGAAATTGGCGCCAAGCGGTTCGGCTGCTCTTTTTTGGGCGAGGCTGTGCCCGCGGCCTATTTTTGGCGCGGGGAGGGGGTGGGAAAAGCCTCGTCCCATTCCGAGTCCGGCGGACGAAGTTCGCCCGCCCCACTCCACAAGGCTATAGCCCACCCCTTTTTTGGGCATTTTTCCGCACGACGAACTTGGCGCCAAGGGATTCGGCTGCCTTTTTTTGGCGCGGCTGTGCCCGCGGCCTATTATTGTCGCGCGGAGGGGGTGGCCATAGTCTTGGCCCATTCCGAGTCCGGCGGACGATGTTCGCCCGCAGCACGGCCCAAGGCTGTAGCACTCCCCTTTTTTGGTCATTTTTCCCCAGGACGAACTTGGCGCCAAGGGGTTCGGCTGCTCTTTTTTTCGCGCGGCTGTGCCCGCGGAATTTTTTACATCGTAGGGAGTGGGGGAAAAGTCTCGGCCCATTCCGAGTCCGGCGGACGAAGTTCGCCAGCCCCACGCCCCAAGGCTATGGCAACCCCCCTTTTGGGCATTTTTCCGCAGGACGAACTTGGCGCCAAGGCGTTCGACTGCTCTTTTTTGGGCGCGGCTCTGCCCGCGGCCTATTTTTTGCGCGGGGAGGGAGTTGGCAATGTCTCGGCCCATTCCGAAGAAGGCGGATGAACTTTGGCGGCCCCACGTCCAAAGGCTATAGCACACCCCTTTTTTGGGCATTTTTCCGCAGGACGAACTTGGCGCCAAGCGGTTCGGCTGCTCTTTTTTGGGCGAGGCTGTGCCCGCGGCCTATTTTTGGCGCGGGGAGGGGGTGGGAAAAGCCTCGTCCCATTCCGAGTCCGGCGGACGAAGTTCGCCCGCCCCACTCCCCAAGGCTATAGCCCACCCCCTTTTTGGGCATTTTTCCGCAGGTCGAAATTGGCGCCAAGCGGTTCGGCTGCTCTTTTTTGGGCGAGGCTGTGCCCGCGGCCTATTTTTGGCGCGGGGAGGGGGTGGGAAAAGCCTCGTCCCATTCCGAGTCCGGCGGACGAACTTCGCCCGCCCCACTCCCCAAGGCTATAGCCCACCCCTTTTTTGGGCATTTTTCCGCACGACGAACTTGGCGCCAAGGGATTCGGCTGCCTTTTTTTGGCGCGGCTGTGCCCGCGGCCTATTATTGTCGCGCGGAGGGGGTGGCCATAGTCTTGGCCCATTCCGAGTCCGGCGGACGATGTTCGCCCGCAGCACGGCCCAAGGCTGTAGCACTCCCCTTTTTTGGTCATTTTTCCCCAGGACGAACTTGGCGCCAAGGGGTTCGGCTGCTCTTTTTTTCGCGCGGCTGTGCCCGCGGAATTTTTTACATCGCAGGGAGAGGGGGAAAAGTCTCGGCCCATTCCGAGTCCGGCGGACGAAGTTCGCCAGCCCCACGCCCCAAGGCTATGGCAACCCCCCTTTTGGGCATTTTTCCGCAGGACGAACTTGGCGCCAAGGGGTTCGGCTGCTCTTCTTTAGGCGCGGCTGTGCCCACAGCCTATTTTTGTCACAGGGAGGGTGTGGGAAAAGTCTCGGCCCATTCCGAGTCCGGCGGACGAAGTTCGCCAGCCCCACGCCCCAAGGCTATAGCCCACCCTCCTTTTGGGCATTTTTCCGCAGGATGAACTTGGCGCCAAGGGGTTCGGCTGCTCTTTTTTGGATGCGGCTGTGCCCGCTGCCTATTTTTGTCGTGGGGATGGGGTGGGTAAAGTCTCGGCCCATTCCGAGGCAGGCGGACGAAGTTCGCCAGCCCCACGCCCCAAGGCTGTAGCCCACCCCTTTTTTGGGCATTTTGCCGCAGGACGAACTTGGCGCTAAGGGGTTCGGCTGCTCTTTTTTGGGCGCGGCTGTGCCCGCGGCCTATTTTTGTCGCGGGGAGGGGTGGCCAAAGTCTCGGCCCAAGGCAAACGAAGTTCGCCCGCCCCACGCCCAAAGGCTATAGCACAGCCCTTTTTTGGGCATTTTGCCGCAAGACGAACTTGGCGCCAAGGGGTTCGGCCGCTCTTTTTTGGGCGCTGCTGTGCCCGCGGCCTATTTTTGTCGCGGGGAGGGGGTGGGAAAACTCTTGGTCCCTTCCGAGTCCGGCGGACGAAGTGCGCCGGCCCCACGCCCCAAGGCTATAGCCCACCCCCTTTTTGGGCATTTTTCTGCAGGACGAACTTGGCGCCAAGGGGTTCGGCTGCTCTTTTTTGGGCGCGGCTGTGCCCGCGGCCTATTTTTGTCGTGGGGAGGGGGTGGCCAATGTCTCGGCCCATTCCGAGGAAGGCGGACGAAGTGCGCCGGCCCCACGCCCAAAGGCTATAGCACACCTCTTTTTTGGGCATTTTTCCGCAGGACGAACTTGGCGCCATGGGGTGCGGCTGCTCTTTTTTTGGTGCGGCTGTACCCGCAGCCTATTTTTGTCGCAGGGAGGGTGTGGGAAAAGTCTCGGCCTATTCCGAGTCCGGCGGACGAAGTTCGCCAGCCCCACGCCCCAAGGCTATAGCCCACCCTCCTTTTGGGCATTTTTCCGCAGGATGAACTTGGGGCCAAGGGGTTCGGCTGCTCTTTTTTGGATGCGGCTGCGCCCGCGGCCTATTTTTGTCGCGGGGAGGGGGTGGGAAAACTCTTGGTCCCTTCCGAGTCCGGCGGACGAAGTGCGCCGGCCCCACGCCGCAAGGCTGTAGCCCACCCCTTTTTTGGGATTTTTGCCGCAGGACGAACTTGGCGCCAAGGGGTTCAGCTACTCTTTTTTTGGCGCGGCTGTGCCCGCGGCCTATTTTTGTCGTGGGGAGGGGGTGGCCATTGTCTCGGCCCATTCCGAGGAAGGCGGACGAAGTTCGCCGGACCCACGCCCAAAGGCTATAGCACACCCCTTTTTTGGGCATTTTTCCGCAGGACGAACTTGGCGCCAAGGGGTTCAGCTGCTCTTTTTTGGGCGCGGCTGTCCCCGCGGCCTATTTTTGTCGTGGGGAGGGGGTGGCCATTGTCTCGGCCCATTCCGAGGAAGGCGGACGAAGTTCGCCGGCCCCACGCCCAAAGGCTATAGCACACCCCTTTTTTGGGCATTTTTCCGCAGGATGAACTTGGCGCCGTGGGGTGCGGCTGCTCTTTTTTGGGCGCGGCTGTGCCCGCGGCCTATTTCTGTCGCGGGGAGGGGGTGGGCAAAGGCTCGACCCATTCCGAGGAAGGCGGATGAACTTTGCCGTCCCCACGCCCAAAGGCTATAGCACACCTCTTTTTTGGGCATTTTGCCGCAGGACGAACATGGCGCCCAGGGGTTCGGCGGCTCTTTTTTGGGCGCGGCTGTGTCCGCGGCCTATTTTTATCACGGGGAGGGGTGGCCAAAGTCTCGGCCCAAGGCAAATGAAGTTCGCCGTCCCCACGCCCAAAGGCTATAGCACACCCCGTTTTTGGGCATTTTGCCGCAAGACGAACTTGGCGCCAAGGGGTTCGGCTGCTCTTTTTTGGGCGCTGCTGTGCCCGCGGCCTATTTTTGTCGCGGGGAGGGGGTGGGAAAACTCTTGGTCCATTCCGAGTTCGTCCGCCGGCCCCACGCCCCAAGGCTATGCCCCACCCCCTTTTTGGGCATTTTTCTGCAAGACGAACATGGCGCCAAGGGGTTCGGCTGCTCTTTTTTGGGCGCGGCTGTGCCCGCGGCCTATTTTTGTCGCGGGGAGGGGGTGGCCAATGTCTCGGCCCATTCTGAGGAAGGCGGACGAAGTTCGCCGGCCCCGCGCCCAAAGTCTATAGCACACCCCTTTTTTGGGCATTTTTCCACAGGACGAACTTGGCGCCGTGGGGTGCGGCTGCTCTTTTTTGGGCGCGGCTGTGCCCGCGGCCTATTTTTGGTGCGGGGAGGGGTGGGCAGAGTCTCGGCCCATTCCGAGGAAGGCGGATGAACTTTGCGGGCCCCACGCCCAATGGCTATAGCCCACCCCTTTTTTGGGCATTTTTCTGCAAGATGAACTTGGCGCCCAGGGGTTCGGCTGCTCTTTTTTGGGCGCTGCTGTGCCCGCGGCCTATTTTTGTCGCGGGGAGGGGCTGGGAAAAGTCTCGGTCCATTCCGAGTCCGGCGGACGAAGTGCGCCGGCCCCACGCCCCAAGGCTATAGCCTACCCCCTTTTTGGGCATTTTTCTGCAGGACGAACTTGACGCCAAGGCGTTCGGCTGCTATTTTTTGGGCGCGGCTGTGCCCGCGGCCTATTTTTGTCACGGGGAGGGGGTGGGCAAAGTCTCGGCCCATTCGGAGGGAGGGGGATGAACTTTGCCGGCCCCACGCCCAAAGGCTATAGCACACCCATTTTTTGGGCATTTTGCCGCAGGACGAACTTGGGGCCAAGGGGTTCGGCTGCTCTTTTTTGGGCGAGGCTATGCCCGCGGCCTATTTTTGTCACGGGGAGGGGGTCGCCAATGTCTCGGCCCATTCTGAGTCCGGCGGACGAAGTTCGCCCGCCCCACGCCCCAAGGCTATAGCCCACCCCTTTTTTGTGCATTTTTCCGCAGTACGAACTTGGCGCCAAGGGGTTCGGCTGCTCTTTTTTGCACGCGGCTGTGCCCGCGGCCTATTTTTGTCGTGTGGAGGGGGTGGGCAAAGTCTCGGCCCATTCCGAGTCCGGCGGACGAAGTGCGCCAGCCCCACGCCCCAAGGCTATAGCCCACCCCTTTTTTTGGCATTTTTCCGCAGGACGAATTTGGCGCCAAGGGGTTCGCCTGCTCTTTTTGCATACGGCTATGCCCGCGGCTATTTTTGTTGCGGGAGGGGGGGTGGGAAAAGTCTCGGCCCATCCCGAGTCCGGCGGACGAACTTAGCCGGCCCCACGCCCCAAGGCTATTGCACACCCCTTTTTTGGGCATTTTTCCGCAGGACGAACTTGGCGCCAAGGGGTTCGGCTGCTCTTTTTTGGGCGCGGCTGTGCCCGCGGCCTATTTTTGGCGTGGGGACAGGGTGGCCAAGTCTCGGCCAATTCTGAGTCCGGCAGACGAAGTTCGCCAGCCCCCCGCCCCAAGGCTATAGCCCACCCCTTTTTTGGGCATTTTTCCGCAGGTCGCACTTGGCGCCAAGGGGTTCGGCTACTCTTTTTGGCACGCGGCTGTGCCCGCGGCCTATTTTTGTCGCAGGGAGGGGATGAGAAAAGTCTCGACCCATTTCGTGTCCGGCGGACGAAGTTCGCCAGCCCCATGCCGCAAGGCTATAGCCCACCCCTTTTTTGGGCATTTTTCCGCAGGTCGAACTTGGCGCCAAGGGGTTCGGCTGCTCTTTTTTGTACGTGGCTGTGCCCGTGGCCTATTTTTGTCGCAGGGAGGTGGTTAGAAAAGTCTCGGCCCATTCCTAGTCTGGCGGACGAACTACGGCAGCCCCACGCCCCAAGGCTATAGCACACCCCTTTTTTGGGATTTTTTCCGCATGACGAACTTGGCGCTAGGGGGTTCGGCTGCTCTTTTTTGGGCGCGGCTGTGCCCGCTGGTGATTTTTGGTGCTGGGATGGGCTGGCCAAAGTCTCGGCCCATTCCGAGGAAGGCGGATGAACTTTGCCGGCCCCACGCACAAAGGCTATAGAAACCCTCTTTTTTGGTCATTTTTCCGCAGGATGAACTTGGCGACAAGGGGTTCGGCTGCTATTTTTTGGGCGCAGCTGTGCCCGCGGCCTATTTTTGGTGCGGGGAGGGGGTGGCCAAAGTCTCGGCCCATTCCGAGGAAGGCAGATGAACTTTGGCGGCCCCACGCCCAAAGGCTATAGTACACCCCTTTTTTGGGCATTTTTCTACAGGACGAACTTGGCGCCAAGGGGTTCGGCTGCTCTTTGGTGGGCGCGGCTGTGCCCGCGGCCTATTTTTGTCATGGGGAGGGGGTGGGCAAAGCCTTGGCCCATTCCGAGTCCAGCGGACGAAGTTCGCCAGCCCCACGCGCCAAAGCTATGGCCCCCCCCCCCCCTTTTTGGGCATTTTTCCGCAGGACGAACATGGCGCCAAGGGGTTCGGCAGCTCTTTTTTTGGCGCGGCAGTGCCCGCGGCCTATTTTTGTCGCGGGGAGGGGGTGGGAAAAGTCTCGGCCCATTCCGAGTCCGGCGGACGAAGTTCACCAGCCCCACGCGCCAAGGCTATAGCCCACCCCCTTTTTGGGCATTTTTCCGCAGGATGAACTTGGCGCCAAGGGGTTCGGCAGCTCTTTTTTTGGCGCGGCAGTGCCCGCGGCCCATTTTTGTCACCTGGAGGGGGTGAGAAAAGTCTCGGCCCATTCCGAGCCCGGCGGACGAAGTTCGCCTGCCCCACGACCCAAGGCTATAGCCCACCCCATTTTTGGGCATTTTTCCGCAGGACGAATTTGGCGCCAAGGGGTTCGGCTGCTCTTTTTGGGGCATGGCTGTGCCCATGGCCTATTTTTGTCCCGGCGAGGGGGTGGACAAAGTCACGGCCCATTCCGAGTCCAGCGGACGAACTTCGCCCTCCCCACGCCCCGAGGCTATAGCCCACCCCCTTTTTGGGCATTTGTCCGCAGGACGAACTTGGCGCCAAGGGGTTCGGCTGCCCTTTTTTGGGCGTGGCTGTGCCCGGGGCCAATTTTTGTTGCGCGGAGGGGGTGGGCAAAGTCTCAGCACATTCCGAGTCCGGCGGACGAAGTTCGCCAGCCCCACGCTCCAAGGCTATAGCCCACCCCTTTTTTGGGTATTTTTCCGCAGGACGAACTTCGCGCCAAGGGGTTCGGCTGCTCTTTTTTGGGCGAGGCTGTGCCCGCGGCTATTTTTATCATGGGGAGGGGGTGGGAAAAGTCTCGGCCCGTTCTGAGTACGGCGGACGAACTTCGGCTGCCCCACGCCCCAAGGCTATAGGACACCCCTTTTTTGGGCATTTTTCTGCAGGTCGAACTTGGCGCCAAGGGGTTCGGCTGCTCTTTTGTGGGCGCGGCTGTGCCAGCGGCCTATTTTTGTCCTGGGGAGGGGGTGGGCAAAGCCTTGGCCCATTCCGAGTCCAGCGGACGAAGTTCGCCAGCCCCACGCTCCAAGGATATAGCCCACCCCCTTTTTGGGCATTTTTCCGCAGAACGAACATGGCGCCAAGGGGTTCGGCAGCTCTTTTTTTGGCGCGGCAGTGCCCGCGGCCTATTTTTGTCTCGGGGAGGGGGTGGGAAAAGTCTCGGCCCATTCCGAGTCCGGCGGAAGAAGTTCACCAGCCCCACGTGCCAAGGCTATAGCCCACCCCCTTTTTGGGCATTTTTCCGCAGGACGAACTTGGCGCCAAGGGGTTCGGCAGCTCTTTTTTTGGCGCGGCAGTGCCCGCGGCCCAGTTTTGTCATGGGGAGGGGGTGGGAAAAGTCTCGGCCCATTCCGAGTCCGGCGGACGAAGTTCGCCTGCCCCACGCCCCAAGGCTATACCACACCCCTTTTTTGGGCATTTTTCCGCAGGACGAACTTGGCGCCAAGAGGTTCGGCTACTCTTTTTTGGGCGCGGCTGTGCCCGCGGCCTATTTTTGTCGCGGGGAGGGGGTGGGAAAATTCTCGGCCCATTCCGAGTCCGGTGGACGAGCTTAGCCGGCCCCACGCCCCAAGGCTATAGCACACCCCTTTTTTGGGATTTTTCCGCAGGACGAACTTGGCGCCAACGGGTTCGGGCGGCCTATTTTTGTCACGGGGAGGGGGAGGGAAAAGTCTCGGCCCATTCCGATTCCGGCGGACGAGCTTAGCCGGCCCCACGCCCCAAGGCTATAGCTCACCCCTTTTTTGGGCGTTTTTCCGCAGGACGAACTTGGCGCCAAGGGGTTCGGCTGCTCTTTTTTGGGCGCGGCTGTGCCTGCGGCCTATTTTTGTCGCGGGGAGGGGGTGGGAAAATTCTCGGCCCATTCCGAGTCCAGCTGACGAACTTCGGCAGCCCCACGCCCCAAGGCTATAGTACACCCCTTTTTTGGGCTTTTTTCCGCAGGACGAACTTGGCGCCATGGGGTTTGACTGCTCTTTTTTGGGCGCGGCTGTGCCCACGGCCTATTATTGGCGTGCGGAGGGGGTGGACCATCTCTCAGCCCATTCCGAGTTCGGCGGACGATGTTCGCAAGCCCCACGCCCCAAGGCTATAGCAAACCCCTTTTTTGGGCATTTTTCCGCAGGACGAACTTGGCGCCAAGGGGTTCGGATGCTCTTTTTTGGGCGCGGCTGTGCCCGCAGCCTACTTTTGTCGCGGGGAGGGGGTTGGCAAAGTCCCGGCCGGTTCCGAGGAAGGCGGACGAAGTTCACCGGCCCCATGCCCAAAGGCTATAGCACACCCCTTTTTTGGGCATTTTCCGCAGGACGAACTTGGCGCCAACGGGTTCGGCTACTCTTTTTTGGGCGCGGCTGTGCCCGCGGCCTATTTTTGTCATGGGGAGGGGGAGGGAAAAGTCTCGGCCCATTCCGAGTCCGGCGGACGAGCTTAGCCGGCCCCACGCCCCAAGGCTATAGCAGACCCCTTTTTTGGGCATTTTTCCGCAGGACGAACTTGGCGCCAAGGGGTTCGGCTACTCTTTATTGGGCGCGGCTGTGCCCGCGGCCAATTTTTGGCACGGGGAGGGGGAAGGAAAAGTCTCGGCCCATTCCGAGTCCAGCGGACGAACTTCGGCAGCCCCACGCCCCAAGGCTATAGTACACCCCTTTTTTGGGCTTTTTTCCGTAGGACGAACTTGGCGCCATGGGGTTCGACTGCTCTTTTTTGGGCGCGGCTGTGCCCGCGGCCTATTATTGTCGTGGGGAGGGGGTGGACCATGTCTCAGCCCATTCCGAGTTCGGCGGACGATGTTCGCAAGCCCCACGCCCCAAGGCTATAACCCACCGCCTTTTTGGGCATTTTTCGGCAGGACGAACTTGGCGCCAAGGGGTTCGGCTGCTCTTTTTTGGGCGAGGCTGTGCCCGCGGCATATTTCTGTCGCGGGGAGGGGGTGGGAAAAGTCTCGGCCCATTCCGAGTCCGGCGGACGAGCTTAGCCGGCCCCACGCCCCAAGGCTATAGCACACCCCTTTTTTGGGCATTTTTCCGCAGGACGAACTTGGCGCCAAGAGGTTCGGCTACTCCTTTTTGGGCGCGGCTGTGCCCGCGGCCTATTTTTGTCGCGGGGAGGGGGTGGGAAAATTCTCGGCCCATTCCGAGTCCGGTGGACGAGCTTAGCCGGCCCCACGCCCCAAGGCTATAGCACACCCCTTTTTTGGGCATTTTTCCGCAGGACGAACTTGGCGCCAACGGGTTCGGGCGGCCTATTTTTGTCACGGGGAGGGGGAGGGAAAAGTCTCGGCCCATTCCGATTCCGGCGGACGAGCTTAGCCGGCCCCACGCCCCAAGGCTATAGCTCACCCCTTTTTTGGGCATTTTTCCGCAGGACGAACTTGGCGCCAAGGGGTTCAGCTGCTCTTTTTTGGGCGCGGCTGTGCCCGCGGCCTATTTTTGTCGCGGGGAGGGGGTGGGAAAATTCTCGGCCCATTCCGAGTCCAGCGGACGAACTTCGGCAGCCCGACGCCCCAAGGCTATAGTACACCCCTTTTTTGGGCTTTTTTCCGCAGGACGAACTTGGCGCCATGGGGTTCGACTGCTCTTTTTTGGGCGCGGCTGTGCCCGCGGCCTATTATTGGCGTGCGGAGGGGGTGGACCACCTCTCAGCCCATTCCGAGTTCGGCGGACGATGTTCGCAAGCCCCACGCCCCAAGGCTATAGCAAACCCCTTTTTTGGGCATTTTTCCGCAGGACGAACTTGGCGCCAAGGGGTTCGGCTGCTCTTTTTTGGGCGAGGCTGTGCCCGCGGCCTACTTTTGTCACAGGGAGGTGGTTGGAAAAGTCCCGGCCGGTTCCGAGGAAGGCGGACGAAGTTCACCGGCCCCATGCCCAAAGGCTATAGCACACCCCTTTTTTGGGCATTTTCCGCAGGACGAACTTGGCGCCAAGAGGTTCGGCTACTCTTTTTTGGGCGCGGCTGTGCCCGCGGCCTATTTTTGTCACGGGGAGGGGGAGGGAAAAGTCTCGGCCCATTCCGAGTCCGGCGGACGAGCTTAGCCGGCCCCACTCCCCAAGGCTATAGCAGACCCCTTTTTTGGGCATTTTTCCGCAGGACGAACTTGGCGCCAAGGGGTTCGGCTGCTCTTTTTTGGGTGCGGCTGTGCCCGCGGCCTATTTTTGTCGCGGGGAGGGGGTGGGAAAAGTCTCGGCCCATTCCGAGTCCGGCGGACGAGCTTAGCCAGCCCCACGCCCCAAGGCTATAGCACACCCCTTTTTTGGGCATTTTTCCGCAGGACGAACTTGGCGCCAAGGGTTTCGGCTGCCCTTTTTTGGGCGCGGCTGTGCCCGCGGCCTACTTTTGGTGCGTGGAGGGAGTTGGAAAAGTCTTGGCCCATTCCGAGGAAGGCGGATGAACTTTGGCGGCCCCACGCCCAAAGGCTATAGCACACCCCTTTTTTGGGCATTTTTCCGCAGGACGAACTTGGCGCCAAGGGGTTCGGCTGCTCTTTTTTGGGCGAGGCCGTGCCCGCGGCCTTTTTTTGTCACGGGGCGGGGGTGGGAAAATTCTCGGCCCATTCCGAGTCCAGCGGACGAACTTCGGCAGCCCCACACCCCAAGGCTATAGTACACCCCTTTTTTGGGCTTTTTTCCGCAGGACGAACTTGGCGCCAACGGGTTCGGCTACTCTTTTTTGGACGCGGCTGTGCCCGCGGCCTATTTTTGTCATGGGGAGGGGGACGGAAAAGTCTCGGCCCATTCCGAGTCCGGCGGACGAGCTTAGCCGGCCCCACGCCCCAAGGCTATAGCACACCCCTTTTTTGGGCATTTTTCCGCAGGACGAACTTGGCGCCAAGGGGTTCGGCTGTTCTTTTTTGGGCGAGGCTGTGCCCGCGGAATATTTCTGTCGTGGGGAGGGGGTGGCCAAAGTTTCAGCCCATTCCGAGGACGGCGGACGAAGTGCGCCGGCCCCACGCCCAAAGGCTATAGCACACCCCTTTTTTGGGCAATTTTCTGCCGGACGAACTTGGTGCCAAGTGGTTCGGCTGCTGTTTTATTGGGCGCAGCTCTGCCCACGGCCTATTTTTATCGCGGGGAGGCGGTGGGCAAAGTCTCGGCCCATTCCGAGTCCAGCGGACGAAGTTCGCCAGCCCCACGCCCTAAGGCTATAGCCCACCCCTTTTTTGGGCATTTTTCCGCAGGACGAACTTGGCACCAATGGGTTCGCCAGCTCTTTTTTGGGTGCGGCTGTGCCCGCGGCGTATTTTTGTCGCGGCGAGGGGGTGGGCAAAGTCTCGGCCCTTTCCGAGTCCAGCGGACGAACTTCGCCAGCCCCACGCCCAAAGGCTATAGCACATCCCTTTTTTCGGCATTTTTCCGCAGGACGAACTTGGCGCCAAGGGGTTCGGCTGCTCTTTTTTGGGCGCGGCTGTGCCCGCGGCCTATTATTGACGCGGGGAGGGGGTGGGCCATGTCTCGGCCCATTCCAAGTTCGGCGGACGAAGTTCGCCAGCCCCACGACCCAAGGATTTAGCCCACCCCCTTTTTGGGCATTTTTCCGCAGGACGAACTTGGCGCCAAGGGTTTCGGCTGCCCTTTTTTGGGAGCGGCTGTGTCCGCGGCCTATTTTTTTCGCGGGGAGGGGGTGGGGAAAGTCTCGGCCCATTCCGAGTCCAGCGGACGAACTTCGGCAGCCCCACGCCCCAAGGCTATTGTACACCCCATTTTTGGGCATTTTTCCGCAGGACGAACTTGGCGCCAAGGGGTTCGACTGCTCTTTTTTGGGCGCGACCGTGCCCGCGGCCTACTTGTGGCGCGGGGAGGGAGTTGGCAATGTCTCGGCCCATTCCGAGGAA
Organism: Citrus glauca; assembly: GCA_029633175.1. Lineage (NCBI taxonomy): Eukaryota > Viridiplantae > Streptophyta > Magnoliopsida > Sapindales > Rutaceae > Citrus > Citrus glauca. The sequence goes on from JAQOOD010000025.1 coordinate 160,883, forward strand.
GGCGGATGAACTTTGGCGGCCCCACGCCCAAAGGCTATAGCACACCCCTTTTTTGGGCATTTTTCCGCGGGACGAACTTGGCGCCAAGGGGTTCGGCTTATCTTTTTTGGGCGAGGCTGTGCCCGGGGCCTATTTTTATCACGGAGAGGGGGTGAGAAAAGTATCGGCCCACTCCGAGTCCAGCGGACGAACTTCGGCAGCCCCACAGCCCGAGGCTATAGTACACCCCTTTTTTGGGCTTTTTTTCCGCAGGACGAACTTGGCGCCAAGGGGTTCGACTGCTCTTTTTTCGGTGCGGCTGTGCCCGTGGCCCATTATTGGCGTGGGGAGGGGGTGGGCCATGTCTCAGCCCATTCCGAGTTCGGTGGACGAAGTTCGCCAGCCCCACGTCCCAAGGATATAGCCCACCCCCTTTTTGGGCATTTTTCCGCAGGACGAACTTGGCGCCAAGAGGTTCGGCTGCTCTTTTTTGGGTGCGGCTGTGCCCGCGGCCTATTTTTATTGCGGAGAGGGAGTGGGCAAAGTCTCGACACATTCCGAGTCCGGCGGACGAACTTCGCCAGCCCCACGCCCAACGGCTATAGCACACCCCTTTTTTGGGCATTTTTCGGCAGGACGAACGTGGCGCCAAATGGTTCGGCTGCTCTTTTTTGGGCGCGGCTGTGGCCGCGGCCTATCTTTTTCGCGGGGAGGGGGTGGGAAAAGTCTCGGCCCACTCTGAGTCCAGCGGAGGAACTTCGGCGGCCCCATGCCTCAAGGCTATAGTACACCCCTTTTTTGGGCATTTTTCCACAGGACGAACTAGGCGCCAAGGGGTTCGACTGCTCTTTTTTGGGCACGGCTGTGCCCGCGGCCTATTTTTGGCCCATTCCGAGGAAGGCGGACGAAGTTCGCCAGCCCCACGTCCCAAGGCTATGGCCCACCCCCTTTTTGCGCATTTTTCCGCAGGACGAACTTGGCGCCAAGGGGTTCGACTGCTCTTTTTTGGGCACGGCTGTGCCCGCGGCCTATTTTTGTTGCGGAGAGGGAGTGGGCAAAGTCTCGGCACATTCCGAGTCCGGCGGACGAAGTTCGCCCGCCCCACGCCCCAAGGCTATAGCCCACCCCCTTTTTGGGCATTTTTCCGCAGAACGAACTTGGCGCCAAGGGGTTCGGCTGCTCTTTTTTGCACGCGGCTGTGCCCGCGGCCTAATTTTATTGCGGGGAGGGGGTGGGAAAAGTATCGGCCCACTCCGAGTCCAGCGGACAAACTTCGGCAGCCCCATGCCCCAAGGGTATAACCCACCCCTTTTTTGGGCATTTTTCCGCAGGACGAACTTGGCACCAAGGGGTTCGCCTGCTCTTTTTTGGGCATGGCTTTGCCCGTGGCCTATTTTTTTCGCGGGGAGGGGGTGGGCAACGCCTCGGCCCATTCCAAGTGCGGCAGATGAAGTTCGCCCGCCCCACGACCCAAGGCTATAGCCCAACCCCCATTTGGGCATTTTTCCGCAGTACGAAGTTTGCGCCAAGGGGTTCGGCTGCTCTTTCTTGGGCGAGGCTGTGCCCGCGGCCTATTTTTGTCGCAGGGAGGGGGTGGTCAATGTCTCGGCCCATTCCGAGTCCGGAAGACGAAGTTCGCCCGCCCCACGCCCCAAGGCTATAGCCCGCCCCTTTTTTGGGCATTTTTCCGCAGGACGAACTTGGCGCGAAGGGGTTCGGCTGCTCTTTTATGGGCGCGGCTGTGCCCGTGGCCTATTTTTGTCATGGGGAGGGGGTGGGAAATGTTTTGGCCCATTCGGAGTCCGGCGGACAAAGTTCGCCTGCCCCACGTCCCAAGTCTATAGCCGACCCCCTTTTTGGGCATTTTTCCGCAGGACGAACTTGGCGCCAAGGGGTTCGACTGCTCATTTTTGGGCGCGGCTATGCCCGCGGCCTATTTTTGTCGTGGGGAGGGGGTGGGAAAATTCTCGGCCCATTCCGAGTCTGGTGGACGATGTTCGCCGGCCCCACGCCCCAAGGCTATAGCCCACCCCCTTTTTGGGGAGTTTTTCGCATGACGAACTTGGCGCCAAGGGGTTAGGCTGCTCTTTTTTGTGCGCCGCTGTGCCCGCGGCCTCTGTTTGGCACAGCGAGGGGGTGGGAAAAGTCTCGGCCCGTTCCGAGTCCGGCGGACGAAGTTCGCCAGCCCCACGCCCCAAGGCTATAGCCCACCCCTTTTTTTGGCTTTCTTCCGCAGGACGAACTTGGCGCCAAGGGGTTCGGCTGCTCTTTTTTGGGCGCGGTTGTGCCCGCCGCCTATTTTTGTCGCGGGGAGGGGGTGGTCAATGTCTCGGCCCATTCCAAGTCCGGCGGACGAAGTTCGCCCGCCCCACGCCCCAAGGCTATAGCCCACCCACTTTTTGGGCATTTTTCCGCAGGACGAACTTGGCGCCAAGGGGTTCGGCTGCGCCTGCGGCCAATTTTTTGCGCGGGGAGGGGGTGGGAATAGTCTCAGCCCATTCCGAGTCTGGTGGACGAAGATCGACGGCCCCACGCCCCAAGGCTATAGCCCACCCCCTTTTTGGGCAGTTTTTCGCATGACGAACTTGGCGCCAAGGGGTTCGGCTGCTCTTTTTTGTGCGCGGCTGTGCCCGCGGCCTATGTTTGGCATGGGGAGGGGGTGGAAATGTCTCGGCCCATTCAGAGTCCGGCGGACGAAGTTCGCCAGCCCCACGCCCCAAGGCTATAGCCCACCCCTTTTTTAGGCTTTCTTCCGCAGGACGAACTTGGCGCCAAGGGGTTCGGCTGCTCTTTTTTGGGCGCGGTTGTGCCCGCTGCCTATTTTTGTCGCGGGGAGGGGATGGTCAATGTCTCGGCCCATTCCAAGTCCGGCGGACGAAGTTCGCCCGCCCCACGCCCCAAGGCTATAGCCCACCCCCTTTTTGGGCCGTTTTTTCGCATGACGAACTTGGCGCCAAGGGGTTCGGCGGTTCTTTTTTGGGCACGGCTGCGCCCATGGCCTATTTTTGGCTCGGGGAGGGGGTGGGAAAAGTCTCAGCCCATTCCGAGGAAGGCGGACGAAGTTCGCCAGCCCCACGCCCCAAGGCTATAGCCCACCCCTTTTTTGGGCTTTCATCCGCAGGATGAACTTGGCGCCAAGGGGTTCGGCTGCTCTTTATGGGGCGCGGTTGTGCCCGCCGCCTATTTTTGTCGCGGGGAGGGGGTGGTCAATGTCTCGCCCCATTCGAAGTCCGGCGGAAGAAGTTCGCCCGCCCCACGCCCCAAGGCTATAGCCCAGCCCTTTTTTGGGCATTTTTCCGCAGGACGAACTTGGCGCCAAGGGGTTCGGCTGCTCTTTTTTGGGCATGGCTGTGCCTGCGGCCAATTTTTTGCGCGGGGAGGGGGTGGGAAAAGTCTCGGCCCATTCCGAGTCTGGTGGACGAAGTTCGCCGGCCCCACGACCCAAGGCTATAGCCCACCCCCTTTTTGGGCAGTTTTTCGCATGACGAACTTGGCGCCAAGGGGTTCGGCTGCTCTTTTTTGTGCACGGCTGTGCCCGCGGCCTATGTTTGGCACGGGGAGGGGGTGGGAAAAGTCTCGGCCCATTCCGAGTCCGGCGGACGAAGTTCGCCTGCCCCACGCCCCAAGGCTATAGCCCACCCCTTTTTTAGGCTTTCTTCCGCAGGACGAACTTGGCGCCAAGGGGTTCGGCTGCTCTTTTTTGGGCGCGGTTGTGCCCGCCGCCTATTTTTGTCGCGGGGAGGGGGTGGTCAATGTCTCGGCCCATTCCAAGTCCGGCGGACGAAGTTCGCCCGCCCCACGCCCCAAGGCTATAGCCCACCCACTTTTTGGGCATTTTTCCGCAGGACGAACTTGGCGCCAAGGGGTTCGGCTGCTCTTTTTTGGGCATGGCTGCGTCTGCGGCCAATTTTTTGCGCGGGGAGGGGGTGGGAATAGTCTCAGCCCATTCCGAGTCTGGTGGACGAAGATCGACGCCCCCACGCCCCAAGGCTATAGCCCACCCCCTTTTTGGGCAGTTTTTCGCATGACGAACTTGGCGCCAAGGGGTTCGGCTGCTCTTTTTTGTGCGCGGCTGTGCCCTCGGCCTATGTTTGGCGCGGGGAGGTGGTGGGAAAAGTCTCGGCCCATTCCGAGTCCGGCGAACGAAGTTCGCCTGCCCCACGCCCCAAGGCTATAGCCCACCCCCTTTTTGGGCCGTTTTTCGCATGACGAACTTGGAGCCAAGGGGTTCGGCTGTTCTTTTTTGGGCGCGGCTGCGTCCATGGCCTATTTTTGGCTCGGGGAGGTAGTGGGAAAAGTCTCGGCCCCTTCCGAGTCCGGCGGACGAAGTAGGCCGGCCCCACGCCCCAAGGCTATAGCCCACCCCTTTATTGGGCATTTTCCGCAGGACGAACTTGGCGCCAAGGGGTTCGCCAGCTCTTTTTTGTGTGCGGCTGTGCCCGCGGCGTATTTTTGTCGCGGGGAGGGAGTGGGAAAAGTCTCGGCCCATTCCGAGTCCGGCGGACGAACTTCGGCAGTTCCACGCCCCAAGGCTATAGCACACCCCTTTTTTGGGCATTTTTCCGCAGCACGAACTTGGCGCCAAGGGGTTCGACTGCTCTTTTTTGGGCGCGGCTGTGTCCGCGGCCTATTTTTTTCGTGGGGAGGGGGTGGGCAATGTCTCCGCCCATTCGGAGGAAGGCGGACGAAGTTCGCCAGCCCCACGCCCCAAGGCTATAGCCCACCCCTTTTTTGGGCTTTCTTTCGCAGGACGAACTTGGCGCCAAGGGGTTCGGCTGCTCTTTTTCGGGCGCGGCTGTGCCGGCAGCCTATTTTTGGCGCCGGGAGGGGTGGTCAAAGTCTCGGCCCATTCCAAGTCCGGCGGACGAACTCCGGCAGCCCCACGCCCCAAGGCTATAGCACACCTCTTTTTTAGGCATTTTTTCAGCAGGACGAACTTGGCGACAAGGGGTTCGGCTGCTCTTTTTTGGGCGAGGCTGTGGCCACGGCCTATTTTTGTCATGGGGAGGCGGTGGGCAAAGTCTCAGCCCATTCCGAGGAAGGCGGACGAAGTGCGCCGGCCCCACGCCCAAAGGCTATAGCACACCCCTTTTTTGGGCATTTTTCCGCAGGACGAACTTGGTGCCAAGTGGTTCGGCTGCTCTTTTTTGGGCGAGGCTGTGCCCACGGCCTATTTTTGTCGTGGGGAGGCGGTGGGCAAAGTCTCGGCCCATTCCGAGTCGAGCGGACGAAGTTCGCCAGCCCCACGTCCCAAGGCTATAGCCCACCCCCTTTTTGGGCATATTTCCGCAGGACGAACCTGGCGCGAAGGGGTTCGGCTGCTCTTTTTTGGGCGCGGCTGTGCCCGCGGCCTATTTTTGTCGCGGGGAGGGGGTGGGAAAAGTCTCGGCCCACTCCGAGTCCACCGGACGAACTTCGGCAGCCCCATGCCCCAAGGGTATAGTACCCCCCTTTTTTGGGCATTTTTCCGCAGGACGAACTTTGCGCCAAGGGGTTCGAGTGCCCTTTTTTGGGCGAGGCTATGCCCGCGTCCTATTTTTGTCGCAGTGAATGGGTGGGCAAAGTCTCGGCCCATTCCGAGGAAGGCGGACGAAGTACGCCGGCCCCACGCCCCAAGGCTATAGCCCACCCCATTTTTGGGCATTTTTCCGCAGGACGAACTTGGCGCCAAGGGGTTCGCCTGCTCTTTTTTGTGTGTGGCTGTGTCCGCGGCATATTTTTGTCACGGCGAGGGGGTGGGCAAAGTCTCGGCCCATTCCGAGCCCGGCGGACGAAGTTCGCCAGCCCCACGCCCCATGGCTCTAGCCCACCCCCTTTTTGGGCATTTTTCCGCAGGACGAACTTGGCGGCAAGGGGTTCGGCTGCTCTTTTTTGGTCGCGGCTGTGCCCGTGGCCTATTTTTTTCGTGGGGAGGGGGTCGGCAATGCCTCGGCCCATTCCAAGTGCGGCAGACGAAGTTCGCCCGCCCCGCGACCGAAGGCTATAGCCCAACCCCCATTTGGGTATTTTTCCGCAGGACGAAGTTTGCGCCAAGGGGTTCGGCTGCCCTTTCTTGGGTGAGGCTGTGCCCGCGGCCTATTTTTGTCGCGGGGAGGGGGTGGTCCATGTCTCGCCCCATTCCGACTCCGGCAGACGAAGCTCGCCCGCCCAACGCCCCAAGGCTATAGCCCACCCCTTTTTTGGACATTTTTCCGCAGGACGAACTTGGCGTCGAGGGATTCGGCGGCTCTTTTTTGGGCGCGGCTGTGCCCGCGGCCTATTTTTGTCGTGGGGAGGGGGTGGGAAAAGTTTTGACCCATTCGGAGTCCGGCGGACGAAGTTTGCCTGCCCCACGCCCCAAGGCTATAACCCACCCCGTTTTTGGGCATTTTTCCGCAGGACGAACTTGGCGGCAAGGGGTTCGGCTGCGCTTTTTTGGGTGCGGCTGTGCCCGTGGCCTATTTTTGTCCGGGGAGGGGGTGGGCAACGCCTCGGCCCATTCCGAGTCCGGCGGACGAAGTTCGCCAGCCACACGCCCTAAGGCTATAGCCCACCCCTTTTTTGGGCATTTTTTCGCAGGACGAACTTGGCGCCAAGGGGTTCGGCTGCTCTTTTTTGGGCGCGGCTGTGCCCGCGGCCTATTTTTAGCGTGGGGAAGGGGTGGGAAAAGTCTCGGCCCATTCCGAGTCCGGCGGACGAAGCTCGCCAGCCCCATGCCCCAAGGCTACAGCCCACCCCTTTTTTGGCCATTTTTCCGCAGGACGAACTAGGCGCCAAGGGGTTTGCCTGCTCTTTTTTGGGCGCGGCTGTGCCCATCGCCTGTTTTTGTTGCGGGAGGGGGTGGGCAACGCCTCGGCCCATTCGGAGTCCGGCGGACGAAGTTCGCCAGCCCCACGCCCCAAGGCTATAGCCCACCCCTTTTTTGGGCATTTTTCCGCAGGACGAACTTGGCGCCACGGGGTTCGGCAGCTCTTTTTTGGGCACGGCTGTGCCCGTGACCTATTTTTGTTATGGGGAGGTGGTGGTCAGTGTCTTGGCCTATTCCGAGTCCGGCGGACGAAGTTCGCCTGCCCCACGCCCCAAGGCTATAGCCCACCCCCGTTTTGGGCATTTTTCCGCAGGACGAACTTGGCGCCAAGGGGTTCGGCTGCTCTTTTTTGGGCGCGGCTGTGCCCACGGCCTATTTGTCGCGGGGATGGGGTGGGATATGTTTTGGCCCATTCTGAGTCCGGCGGACGAAATGCGCCAGCCCCACGCCCCAAGGCTATAGCCCACCCCTTTTTTGGGCTTTCTTCCGCAGGACGAACTTGGCGCCAAGGGGTTCGGCTGCTCTTTCTTGGGCATGGCTGTGCCGGCGGCCAATTTTTTGCGTGGGGAGGGGGTGGGAAAAGTCTCGGCCCATTCCGAGTCTGGGGGACGAAGTTCGCCTGCCCCACGCCCCAAGGCTATAGCCCACCCCCTTTTTGGGCAGTTTTTCGCACGACGAACTTGGCGCCAAGGGGTTCGGCTACTCTTTTTTGTGCGCGGCTGGGCCCGCGACCTATGTTTGGCGCGGGAAGGGGGTGGGAAAAGTCTCGGCCCATTCCGAGTCCGGCGGAGGAAGTTCGCCAGCCCCACGCCCCAAGGCTATAGCCCACCCCTTTTTTGGGCTTTCTTCCGCAGGACGAACTTGGCGCCAAGGGGTTCGGCTCCTCTTTTTTGGGCGCGGTTGTGCCCGCCGCCTTTTTTTGTCGTGGGGACGGGGTGGTCAATGTCTCGGCCCATTCCAAGTCCGGCGAACGAAGTTCGCCCGCCCCACGCCCCAAGGCTATAGCCCACCCCTTTTTTGGGCATTTTTCCACAGGACGAACTTGGCACCAAGGGGTTCGGCTGCTCTTTTTTGGGCATGGCTGTGCCCGCGGCCTATTTTTTGCGCGGGGAGGGGGTGGGAAAAATCTCTGCCCATTCCGAGGCCGGCGGACGAAGTACGCCGGCCCCACGCCCCAAGGCTATAGCCCACCCCCTTTTTGGGCAGTTTTTCGCATGACGAACTTCGCGCCAAGGGGTTCGGCTGCTCTTTTTTGTGCGCGGCTGTGCCCGCGGCCTATGTTTGGCGCGGGGAGGGGGTGGGAAAAGTCTCGGCCCATTCCGAGTCCGGCGGACGAAGTTCGCCAGCCCCACGCCCCAAGGCTATAGCACACCCCTATTTTGGGCTTTCTTCCGCAGGACGAACTTGGCGCCAAGGGGTTCGGCTGCTCTTTTTTGGGCGCGGTTGTGCCCGCCTCCTATTTTTGTCGCGGGGAGGGGGTGGTCAATGTCTCGGCCCATTCCAAGTCCGGCGGACGAAGTTCGCCCGCCCCACGCCCCAAGGCTATAGCCCACCCCTTTTTTGAGCATTTTTCCACAGGACGAACTTGGCACCAAGGGGTTCGGCTGCTCTTTTTTGGGCATGGCTGTGCCCGCGGCCTATTTTTTGCACGGGGAAGGGTGGGAAAAGTCTCTGCCCATTCCGAGTCCGGTGGACGAAGTTCGCCTGCCCCACGCCCCAAGGCTATAGCCCACCCCCTTTCTGGGCCGTTTTTCGCGTGACAAACTTGGCGCCAAGGGGTTCGGCTGTTCTTTTTTGGGTGCAGCTGCGCCCATGGCCTATTTTTGGCTCGGGGAGGGGGTGGGAAAAGTCTTGGCCCCTTCCGAGTCCGGCAGACGAAGTAGGCCGGCCCCACGCCCCAAGGCTATAGCCCACCCCCTTTTTGGGAAGTTTTCCGCATGACGAACTAGGCGCCAAGGGGTTCGGCTGTTCTTTTTTGGATGCGGCTGTGCCCGCGGCCTATTTTTGATGCGGGTAGGGGGTGAGCAAAATCGCGGCCCATTCCGAGGAAGGCGGATGAACTTGGCCGGCCCCACGCCCAAAGGCTATAGCACACCCCTTTTTTGGGCATTTTTCCGCAGGACGAACATGGTGCCAAGGGGTTCGGCTGCTCTTTTTTGGGCGCGGCTGTGCCCGTGGCCTTTTTTTCTCATGGGGAGGGGGCGGCCAAAGTCTCGGCCCATTCCGAGGAAGGCGGACGAAGTTTACCGGCCCCACGCCCAAAGGCTATAGCACACCCCTTTTTTGGGCACTTTCCGCAGGACGAACTTAGTGCCTAGGGGATCGGCTGCTCTTTTTTGGGCGCGGCTGAGCCCGAGGCCTATTTTTGTCGCGAGGAGCGGGTGGGAAAAGTCTTGGCCCATTCCGAGTCCGGCAGACAAGCTTCGGCAGCCCCACGCCCCAAGGCTATAGTGCACCCCTTTTTTGGGCATTTTTCCACAGGACGAACTTGGCACCAAGGGGTTCGGCTGCTCTTTTTTGGGTGCGGCTGTGCCCGCGGAATTTTTTGGCGTGGGGAGGGGGTGGGCAAAGTCTCGGCTCATTCCGAGTCCTGCGGAAGAAGTTCGCCAGCCCCACGCCCCAAGGCTATAGCACACCCCTTTTTTGGGCATTTTTCCGCAGGACGAACTTGGCGCCAACGGGCTCGGCTGCTCTTTTTTGGGCGCGGCTGTGCCCGCGGAATTTTTTGTCGTGGGGACGGGGTGGGCAAAGTTTCGGCTCATTCCGAGTCCGGCGGAAGAAGCTCGCCAGCCCCACGTCCCAAGGCTATAGCACACCCCTTTTTTGGGCATTTTTCCGCAGGACGAACTTGGAGCCAACGGGTTCGGCTGCTCTTGTTTCGGCGCGGCGGTGCCCGCGGCCAATTATTGTCACAGGGAGGGGGTGGGAAAAAATTCGGCCCATTCCGAGCCCGGCGGACGAACTTCGGCAGCCCCACGCCCCAAGGCTATAGCACACCCCTTTTTGGGCATTTTTCCGCAGCACGAACTTGGCGCCAAGGGGTTCGGCTGCTCTTTTTTGGGCGCGGCTGTGCCCACGGCCTAGTTTTGTCGTGGGGAGGGGGCGGCCAAAGTCTCGGCCTATTCCGAGGAAGGCGGACGAAGTTTACCGGCCCCACGCCCAAAGGCTATAGCACACCCCTTTTTTGGGCATTTTCCGCAGGACGAACTTAGTGCCTAGGGGATAGGCTGCTCTTTTTTGGGCGCGGCTGTGCTCGAGGCCTATTTTTGTCACTGGGAGGGGGTGGGAAAAGTCTCGGCCCATTCCGTGTCCGGGAGACAAGCTTCGGCAGCCCCACGCCCCAAGGCTATGGTTCACCCCTTTTTTGAGCATTTTTCCGCAGGTCGAACTTGGCGCCAAGGGGTTCGGCTGCTATTTTTTGGGCGCGGCTGTGCCCGCGGCATTTTTTGCCGTGGGGAGGGGGTGGGCAAAGTCTCGGCTCATTCCGAGTCCGGCGGACGAAGTTCGCCAGCCCCACGCCCCAAGGCTATAGCACACCCCTTTTTTGGGCATTTTTCCGCAGGACGAACTTGGCGCCAATGGGTTCGGCTGCTCTTTTTTGGACGTGGCTGTGCCCGCGGCCTATTTTTGTCAAGGGGAGGGGGTGGGAAAAAATTCGGCCCATTCCGAGTCCGGCGGATGAACTTCGGCAGCCCCACGCCCCAAGGCTATAGGACACCCCTTTTTTGGCCATTTTTCCACAGCACGAACTTGGCGCCAAGGGGTTCGCCTGCTCTATTTTGGGCGCGGCTGTGTCCGCGGCCTATTTTTTTCGTGGGGAGGGGGTGGGCAATGTCTCCGCCCATTCCGAGGAAGGCGGACGAAGTTCGCCAGCCCCACGCCCCAAGGCTATAGCCCACCCCTTTTTTGGGCATTTTTTCGCAGGACGAACTTGGCGCCAACGGGTTCGGCTGCTCTTTTTTGGGCACGGCTGTGCCCGCGGCCTATTTTTGTCATGGGGAGGGGTGGGAAAAAATTCGGCCCATTCCGAGTCCGGCGGACGAACTTCGGCAGCCCCACGCCCCAAGGCTATAGCACACCCCTTTTTTGGGCAATTTTCCGCAGGACGAACTTGGCGCCAAGGGGTTCGGCTGCTCTTTTTTGGGCGCGGCTGTGCCCATGGCCTAGTTTTGTCGTGGGGAGGGGGCGGCCAAAGTCTCGGCCTATTCCGAGGAAGGCGGACGAAGTTTACCGGCCCCACGCCCAAAGGCTATAGCACACCCCTTTTTTGGGCATTTTCTGCAGGACGAACTTAGTGCCTAGGGGATAGGCTGCTCTTTTTTGGGCGCGGCTGTGCCCGAGGCCTTTTTTTCTCATGGGGAGGGGGCGGCCAAAGTCTCGGCCCATTCCGAGGAAGGCGGACGAAGTTTACCGGCCCCACGCCCAAAGGCTATAGCACACCCCTTTTTTGGGCACTTTCCGCAGGACGAACTTAGTGCCTAGGGGATCGGCTGCTCTTTTTTGGGCGCGGCTGAGCCCGAGGCCTATTTTTGTCGCGAGGAGCGGGTGGGAAAAGTCTTGGCCCATTCCGAGTCCGGCAGACAAGCTTCGGCAGCCCCACGCCCCAAGGCTATAGTGCACCCCTTTTTTGGGCATTTTTCCACAGGACGAACTTGGCACCAAGGGGTTCGGCTGCTCTTTTTTGGGTGCGGCTGTGCCCGCGGAATTTTTTGGCGTGGGGAGGGGGTGGGCAAAGTCTCGGCTCATTCCGAGTCCTGCGGAAGAAGTTCGCCAGCCCCACGCCCCAAGGCTATAGCACACCCCTTTTTTGGGCATTTTTCCGCAGGACGAACTTGGCGCCAACGGGCTCGGCTGCTCTTTTTTGGGCGCGGCTGTGCCCGCGGAATTTTTTGTCGTGGGGACGGGGTGGGCAAAGTTTCGGCTCATTCCGAGTCCGGCGGAAGAAGCTCGCCAGCCCCACGTCCCAAGGCTATAGCACACCCCTTTTTTGGGCATTTTTCCGCAGGACGAACTTGGAGCCAACGGGTTCGGCTGCTCTTGTTTCGGCGCGGCGGTGCCCGCGGCCAATTATTGTCACAGGGAGGGGGTGGGAAAAAATTCGGCCCATTCCGAGCCCGGCGGACGAACTTCGGCAGCCCCACGCCCCAAGGCTATAGCACACCCCTTTTTGGGCATTTTTCCGCAGCACGAACTTGGCGCCAAGGGGTTCGGCTGCTCTTTTTTGGGCGCGGCTGTGCCCACGGCCTAGTTTTGTCGTGGGGAGGGGGCGGCCAAAGTCTCGGCCTATTCCGAGGAAGGCGGACGAAGTTTACCGGCCCCACGCCCAAAGGCTATAGCACACCCCTTTTTTGGGCATTTTCCGCAGGACGAACTTAGTGCCTAGGGGATAGGCTGCTCTTTTTTGGGCGCGGCTGTGCTCGAGGCCTATTTTTGTCGCTGGGAGGGGGTGGGAAAAGTCTCGGCCCATTCCGTGTCCGGGAGACAAGCTTCGGCAGCCCCACGCCCCAAGGCTATGGTTCACCCCTTTTTTGAGCATTTTTCCGCAGGTCGAACTTGGCGCCAAGGGGTTCGGCTGCTATTTTTTGGGCGCGGCTGTGCCCGCGGCATTTTTTGCCGTGGGGAGGGGGTGGGCAAAGTCTCGGCTCATTCCGAGTCCGGCGGACGAAGTTCGCCAGCCCCACGCCCCAAGGCTATAGCACACCCCTTTTTTGGGCATTTTTCCGCAGGACGAACTTGGCGCCAATGGGTTCGGCTGCTCTTTTTTGGACGTGGCTGTGCCCGCGGCCTATTTTTGTCAAGGGGAGGGGGTGGGAAAAAATTCGGCCCATTCCGAGTCCGGCGGATGAACTTCGGCAGCCCCACGCCCCAAGGCTATAGGACACCCCTTTTTTGGCCATTTTTCCACAGCACGAACTTGGCGCCAAGGGGTTCGCCTGCTCTATTTTGGGCGCGGCTGTGTCCGCGGCCTATTTTTTTCGTGGGGAGGGGGTGGGCAATGTCTCCGCCCATTCCGAGGAAGGCGGACGAAGTTCGCCAGCCCCACGCCCCAAGGCTATAGCCCACCCCTTTTTTGGGCATTTTTTCGCAGGACGAACTTGGCGCCAACGGGTTCGGCTGCTCTTTTTTGGGCACGGCTGTGCCCGCGGCCTATTTTTGTCATGGGGAGGGGTGGGAAAAAATTCGGCCCATTCCGAGTCCGGCGGACGAACTTCGGCAGCCCCACGCCCCAAGGCTATAGCACACCCCTTTTTTGGGCAATTTTCCGCAGGACGAACTTGGCGCCAAGGGGTTCGGCTGCTCTTTTTTGGGCGCGGCTGTGCCCATGGCCTAGTTTTGTCGTGGGGAGGGGGCGGCCAAAGTCTCGGCCTATTCCGAGGAAGGCGGACGAAGTTTACCGGCCCCACGCCCAAAGGCTATAGCACACCCCTTTTTTGGGCATTTTCTGCAGGACGAACTTAGTGCCTAGGGGATAGGCTGCTCTTTTTTGGGCGCGGCTGTGCCCGAGGCCTATTTTTGTTGCTGGGAGGGGGTGGGAAAAGTCTCGGCCCATTCCGTGTCCGGGAGACAAGCTTCGGCAGCCCCACGCCCCAAGGCTATGGTGCACCCCTTTTTTGAGCATTTTTCCGCAGGTCGAACTTGGCGCCAAGGGGTTCGGCTGCTATTTTTTGGGCGCGGCTGTGCCCGTGGCATTTTTTGCCGTGGGGAGGGGGTGGGCAAAGTCTCGGCTCATTCCGAGTCCGGCGGACGAAGTTCGCCAGCCCCACGCCCCAAGGCTATAGCCCACCCCTTTTTTGGGCATTTTTCCGCAGGACGAACTTGGCGCCAATGGGTTCGGCTGCTCTTTTTTGGGCGCGGCTGTGCCCGCGGCCTATTTTTGTCACGGGGAGGGGGTGGGAAAAAATTCGGCCCATTCCGAGTCCGGCGGATGAACTTCGGCAGCCCCACGCCCCAAGGCTATAGGACACCCCTTTTTTGGCCATTTTTCCACAGCACGAACTTGGCGCCAAGGGGTTCGCCTGCTCTATTTTGGGCACGGCTGTGTCCGCGGCCTATTTTTTTCGTGGGGAGGGGGTGGGCAATGTCTCCGCCCATTCCGAGGAAGGCGGACGAAGTTCGCCAGCCCCACGCCCCAAGGCTATAGCCCACCCCTTTTTTGGGCATTTTTTCGCAGGACGAACTTGGCGCCAACGGGTTCGGCTGCTCTTTTTTGGGCACGGCTGTGCCCGCGGCCTATTTTTGTCATGGGGAGGGGTGGGAAAAAATTCGGCCCATTCCGAGTCCGGCGGACGAACTTCGGCAGCCCCACGCCCCAAGGCTATAGCACACCCCTTTTTTGGGCAATTTTCCGCAGCACGAACTTGGCGCCAAGGGGTTCGCCTGCTCTTTTTTGGGTGCGGCTGTGTTCACAGCCTATTTTTGGCGTGGGGAGAGGGTGGCCAAAGTCTCAGCCCATTCCGAGTCCGGCGGATGAACTTTGCCGGCCCCATGCCCAAAGGCTATAGCACACCCCTTTTTTGGGCATTTTTCCGCAGGACGAATTTTGCGCCAAGGGGTTCTCCAGCTCTTTTTTGGGCGCGGCTGTGCCCGCGGCCTATTTTTGTCATGGGGAGGGGGTGGCCAAAGTCTCGGCCCATTCCGGGGAAGGCGGACGAAGTTCACCGGCCCCACGCCCAAAGGTTATAGCATACCCCTTTTTTTTGCATTTTCCGGAGGACGAACTTAGTGCCTAGGGGTTCGGCTACTCTTTTTTGGGCGCGGCTGTCCCCGAGGCCTATTTTTATCGCGGGGAGGGGGTGGGAAAAGTCTCGGCCCATTCCGAGTCCGGCAGACAAGCTTCGGCAGCCCCACGCCCCAAGGCTATAGTGCACCCCTTTTTTGGGCATTTATCCGTAGGACGAACTTGGCGCCAAGGGGTTCGGCTGCTCTTTTTTGTTCGTGGCTGTAACCGCGGCATTTTTTGTCGTGGGTAGGGGGTGTGCAAAGTCTCGGCGCATTTCGAGTCCGGAGGACGAAGTTCGCCAGCCCCACGCCCCAAGGCTATAGCACGCCCCTTTTTTGGGCATTTTTCCGCAGGACGAACTTGGCTCCAAGGGGTTCGACTGCTCTTTTTTGGGCACGGCTGTGCCCGCGGCCTATTTTTGTCGCAGGGAGGGGGTGGGCAAAGCCTCGGCCCATTCCGAGTACGGCGGACGAAGTTCGCCGGCCCAACACCCCAAGGCTATAGCCCATCCCCTTTTTGGGCATTTTTCCGCAGGACGAACTTGGCGCCAAGGGGTTCGGCTTCTCTTTCTTGGGCGCGGCTGTGCCCGCGGCCTATTTTTGTCGCAGGGAGGGTTAGGAAAAGTCTCGGCCCATTCCGAGTCCGGCGGACGATGTTCGCCAGCCCCACGCCCCAAGGCTATAGCCCACCCCCCTTTTGGGCATTTTTCCGCAGAACGAACTTGGCGATATGAGGTTCGGCTGCTCTTTTTGGGGCGCGGCTGTGCCGTGGACTATTTTTGTCGTGGGGACAGGGTGGGCAAAGTCTCGGCCCATTCCGAGGAAGGCGGACGAAGTGCGCCAGCCCCACGCCCCAAGGCCATAGCCGACCCCCTTTTTGGGCATTTTTCCGCAGGACGAGCTTGGCGCCAAGGGATTTGGCTGCTCTTTTTTGTGCGCGGCACTGCCCGCGGCCTATTTTTGTCGCGGGGAGGGGTGGGCAAATCCTCGGCCCATTCCGAGTCCGGCGGACGAAGTTCGCCGTCCCAACACCCCAAGCCTATAGCCCACCCGTTTTTTGGGCATTTTTCCGAAGGACGAACTTGGCGCCAAGGGGTTCGGCTGCTCTTTTTTGGGCGCAGATGTGCCCGCAGCCTATTTTTGTTGCGGGTAGGGGGTGGGAAATGTCTCGCCCATTCCGTGTCCGGCGGATGAAGTTCGCCTGCCCCACGCCCCAAGGCTATAGCCCACCCCTTTTTTGAGCATTTTTCCGCAGGACGAACTTGGCGCCAAGGGGTTCGGCTGTTCTTTTTTTGGCGCGGCTGTGCCCGCGGCGTATTTTTGTCGCGGGGAGGGGGTGGCCAAAGTCTCGGCCCATTCCGAGTCCGGCGGACGAAGTGCGCCAGCCCCACGCCCCAAGGCTATAGCACATCCCTTTTTTGGTCATTTTTCCCCTGGAGGAACATGGCGCCAAGGGGTTCGGCTACTCATTTTTGGGCGCGGCTGTGCCCGAAGCCTATTTTTGTCGCTGGGAGGGGGTGGGCAAAGTCTCGGTCCATTCTGAGTCCGGTGGACGAAGTTCGCCAGCCCCACGCACAAAGGCTATAGCACACCCCTTTTTCGGGGATTTTGCCGCAGGACGAACTTGGCGCCAAGGGGTTCGGCTGCTCTTTTTTGGGCGCGGCTGTGCCCATGGCCTAGTTTTGTCGTGGGGAGGGGGCGGCCAAAGTCTCGGCCTATTCCGAGGAAGGCGGACGAAGTTTACCGGCCCCACGCCCAAAGGCTATAGCACACCCCTTTTTTGGGCATTTTCTGCAGGACGAACTTAGTGCCTAGGGGATAGGCTGCTCTTTTTTGGGCGCGGCTGTGCCCGAGGCCTATTTTTGTCGCTGGGAGGGGGTGGGAAAAGTCTCGGCCCATTCCGTGTCCGGGAGACAAGCTTCGGCAGCCCCACGCCCCAAGGCTATGGTGCACCCCTTTTTTGAGCATTTTTCCGCAGGTCGAACTTGGCGCCAAGGGGTTCGGCTGCTATTTTTTGGGCGCGGCTGTGCCCGTGGCATTTTTTGCCGTGGGGAGGGGGTGGGCAAAGTCTCGGCTCATTCCGAGTCCGGCGGACGAAGTTCGCCAGCCCCACGCCCCAAGGCTATAGCCCACCCCTTTTTTGGGCATTTTTCCGCAGGACGAACTTGGCGCCAATGGGTTCGGCTGCTCTTTTTTGGGCGCGGCTGTGCCCGCGGCCTATTTTTGTCACGGGGAGGGGGTGGGAAAAAATTCGGCCCATTCCGAGTCCGGCGGATGAACTTCGGCAGCCCCACGCCCCAAGGCTATAGGACACCCCTTTTTTGGCCATTTTTCCACAGCACGAACTTGGCGCCAAGGGGTTCGCCTGCTCTATTTTGGGCACGGCTGTGTCCGCGGCCTATTTTTTTCGTGGGGAGGGGGTGGGCAATGTCTCCGCCCATTCCGAGGAAGGCGGACGAAGTTCGCCAGCCCCACGCCCCAAGGCTATAGCCCACCCCTTTTTTGGGCATTTTTTCGCAGGACGAACTTGGCGCCAACGGGTTCGGCTGCTCTTTTTTGGGCACGGCTGTGCCCGCGGCCTATTTTTGTCATGGGGAGGGGTGGGAAAAAATTCGGCCCATTCCGAGTCCGGCGGACGAACTTCGGCAGCCCCACGCCCCAAGGCTATAGCACACCCCTTTTTTGGGCAATTTTCCGCAGCACGAACTTGGCGCCAAGGGGTTCGCCTGCTCTTTTTTGGGTGCGGCTGTGTTCACAGCCTATTTTTGGCGTGGGGAGAGGGTGGCCAAAGTCTCAGCCCATTCCGAGTCCGGCGGATGAACTTTGCCGGCCGCATGCCCAAAGGCTATAGCACACCCCTTTTTTGGGCATTTTTCCGCAGGACGAATTTTGCGCCAAGGGGTTCTCCAGCTCTTTTTTGGGCGCGGCTGTGCCCGCGGCCTATTTTTGTCGTGGGGAGGGGGTGGCCAAAGTCTCGGCCCATTCCGGGGAAGGCGGACGAAGTTCACCGGCCCCACGCCCAAAGGTTATAGCATACCCCTTTTTTTTGCATTTTCCGGAGGACGAACTTAGTGCCTAGGGGTTCGGCTACTCTTTTTTGGGCGCGGCTGTCCCCGAGGCCTATTTTTATCGCGGGGAGGGGGTGGGAAAAGTCTCGGCCCATTCCGAGTCCGGCAGACAAGCTTCGGCAGCCCCACGCCCCAAGGCTATAGTGCACCCCTTTTTTGGGCATTTATCCGTAGGACGAACTTGGCGCCAAGGGGTTCGGCTGCTCTTTTTTGTTCGTGGCTGTAACCGCGGCATTTTTTGTCGTGGGTAGGGGGGTGTGCAAAGTCTCGGCGCATTTCGAGTCCGGAGGACGAAGTTCGCCAGCCCCACGCCCCAAGGCTATAGCACGCCCCTTTTTTGGGCATTTTTCCGCAGGACGAACTTGGCTCCAAGGGGTTCGACTGCTCTTTTTTGGGCACGGCTGTGCCCGCGGCCTATTTTTGTCGCAGGGAGGGGGTGGGCAAAGCCTCGGCCCATTCCGAGTACGGCGGACGAAGTTCGCCGGCCCAACCCCCCAAGGCTATAGCCCATCCCCTTTTTGGGCATTTTTCCGCAGGACGAACTTGGCGCCAAGGGGTTCGGCTTCTCTTTCTTGGGCGCGGCTGTGCCCGCGGCCTATTTTTGTCGCAGGGAGGGTTAGGAAAAGTCTCGGCCCATTCCGAGTCCGGCGGACGATGTTCGCCAGCCCCACGCCCCAAGGCTATAGCCCACCCCCCTTTTGGGCATTTTTCCGCAGAACGAACTTGGCGATATGGGGTTCGGCTGCTCTTTTTGGGGCGCGGCTGTGCCGTGGACTATTTTTGTCGTGGGGACGGGGTGGGCAAAGTCTCGGCCCATTCCGAGGAAGGCGGACGAAGTTCGCCAGCCCCACGCCCCAAGGCCATAGCCGACCCCCTTTTTGGGCATTTTTCCGCAGGACGAGCTTGGCGCCAAGGGATTTGGCTGCTCTTTTTTGTGCGCGGCTGTGCCCGCGGCCTATTTTTGTCGCGGGGAGGGGTGGGCAAATCCTCGGCCCATTCCGAGTCCGGCGGACGAAGTTCGCCGTCCCAACACCCCAAGCCTATAGCCCACCCGTTTTTTGGGCATTTTTCCGAAGGACGAACTTGGCGCCAAGGGGTTCGGCTGCTCTTTTTTGGGCGCAGATGTGCCCGCAGCCTATTTTTGTTGCGGGTAGGGGGTGGGAAATGTCTCGCCCATTCCGTGTCCGGCGGATGAAGTTCGCCTGCCCCACGCCCCAAGGCTATAGCCCACCCCTTTTTTGAGCATTTTTCCGCAGGACGAACTTGGCGCCAAGGGGTTCGGCTGTTCTTTTTTTGGCGCGGCTGTGCCCGCGGCGTATTTTTGTCGCGGGGAGGGGGTGGCCAAAGTCTGGGCCCATTCCGAGTCCGGCGGATGAAGTGCGCCAGCCCCACGCCCCAAGGCTATAGCACATCCCTTTTTTGGTCATTTTTCCCCTGGACGAACATGGCGCCAAGGGGTTCGGCTACTCATTTTTGGGCGCGGCTGTGCCCGCAGCCTATTTTTGTCGCTGGGAGGGGGTGGGCAAAGTCTCGGTCCATTCTGAGTCCGGTGGACGAAGTTCGCCAGCCCCACGCACAAAGGCTATAGCACACCCCTTTTTCGGGGATTTTGCCGCAGGACGAACTTGGCGCCAAGGGGTTCGGCTGCTCTTTTTTGGGCACGGCAGTGCCCGCGGCCTATTTTTGTCATGGGGAGGGGGTGGGCAAAGTCTCGGCCCATTCCGAGTCCGGCAGACGAAGTTCGCCAGCCCCACGCCCCACGGCTATAGCCCACCCCTTTTTTGGGCATTTTTCCGCAGGATGAACTTGGCGCCAAGGGGTTCGGCTGCTCTTTTTTGGGCACGGCTGTGCCCGCGGCCTATTTTTGTCGCGGGGAGGGGGTGGGCAAAGTCTCGGCCCATTCCGAGGAAGGGGGATGAACTTTGCCGGCCCCACGCCCAAAGGCTATAGCACACCCATTTTTTGGGCATTTTGCCGCAGGACGAACTCGGCGCCAAGGGGTTCGGCTGCTCTTTTTTGGGCGAGGCTGTGCCCGCGTCCTATTCTTGACGCGGGGAGGGGGTGGTCAAATTTTCGGCCCATTCCGAGGAAGGGGGATGAACTTTGCCGGCCCCACGCCCAAAGGCTATAGCACACCCATTTTTTGGGCATTTTGCCGCCGGACGAACTCGGCGCCAAGGGGTTTGGCTGCTCTTTTTTTGGCGAGGCTGTGCCCGCGGCCTATTTTTCTCCCGGGGAGGGGGTAGGCAAATCCTCGGCCCATTCCGAGTCCGGCGGACGAAGTTCGCCGTCCCAACACCCCAAGCCTATAGCCCACCCGTTTTTTGGGCATTTTTCCGAAGGACGAACTTGGCGCCAAGGGGTTCGGCTGCTCTTTTTTGGGCGCAGATGTGCCCGCAGCCTATTTTTGTTGCGGGTAGGGGGTGGGAAATGTCTCGCCCATTCCGTGTCCGGCGGATGAAGTTCGCCTGCCCCACGCCCCAAGGCTATAGCCCACCCCTTTTTTGAGCATTTTTCCGCAGGACGAACTTGGCGCCAAGGGGTTCGGCTGTTCTTTTTTTGGCGCGGCTGTGCCCGCGGCGTATTTTTGTCGCGGGGAGGGGGTGGCCAAAGTCTCGGCCCATTCCGAGTCCGGCGGACGAAGTGCGCCAGCCCCACGCCCCAAGGCTATAGCACATCCCTTTTTTGGTCATTTTTCCCCTGGAGGAACATGGCGCCAAGGGGTTCGGCTACTCATTTTTGGGCGCGGCTGTGCCCGCAGCCTATTTTTGTCGCTGGGAGGGGGTGGGCAAAGTCTCGGTCCATTCTGAGTCCGGTGGACGAAGTTCGCCAGCCCCACGCACAAAGGCTATAGCACACCCCTTTTTCGGGGATTTTGCCGCAGGACGAACTTGGCGCCAAGGGGTTCGGCTGCTCTTTTTTGGGCGCGGCTGTGCCCATGGCCTAGTTTTGTCGTGGGGAGGGGGCGGCCAAAGTCTCGGCCTATTCCGAGGAAGGCGGACGAAGTTTACCGGCCCCACGCCCAAAGGCTATAGCACACCCCTTTTTTGGGCATTTTCCGCAGGACGAACTTAGTGCCTAGGGGATAGGCTGCTCTTTTTTTGGCGCGGCTTTGCCCGCGGCCTATTTTTGTCACGGGGAGGGGGTGCGCAATGTCTCGGCCCATTCCGAGGAAGGGGGATGAACTTTGCCGGCCCCACGCCCAAAGGCTATAGCACACCCATTTTTTGGGCATTTTGCCGCAGGACGAACTTGGCGCCAAGGGGTTTGGCTGCCCTTTTTTGGGCGAGGCTGTGCCCGCGGCCTATGTTTGTCGCGGGGATGGGGTGAGCAAAGTCTCGGCCCATTCCGAGTCCGGCAGACGAAGTTCGCCAGCCCCACGCCCCAAGGCTATAGCCCACCCCTTTTTTGGGCATTTTTCCGCAGGACGAACTTGACGCCAAGGGGTTCGGCTGCTATTTTTTGGGCGCGGCTGTGCCCGCGGCTTATTTTTGTCACGGGGAGGGGGGTGGCCAAAGTCTCGGCCCATTCCGAGTCCGGCGGACGAAGTTCGCCAGCCCCACGCCCAAAGGCTATAGCACACCCATTTTTTGGGCATTTTTCCGCAGGACGAACTTGGTGCCAAGGGGTTCGGCTGCTCTTTTTTGGGCAAGGCTGTGCCCGCGTCCTATTTCTGACGCGGGGAGGTGTGTCCAAAGTCTCAGGCCATTCTGAGGAAGGCGGATGAAGTTCGCCGGCCCCACGCCCAAAGGCTATAGCACATCCCTTTTTTGGGCATTTTTCCGCAGGACGAACTTGGCACCAAGGGGTTTGGCTGCTCTTTTTTAGGCGCGGCTGTGCCCGTGGCCTATTTTTGTCACGGGGAGGGGGTGGGCAAAGTCTCGGTCCATTCTGAGTTCGGCGGACGAAGTTCGCCCGCCCCACGCCCAAAGGCCATAGCACACCGCTTTTTTGGGCATTTTGCCGCAGGACGAACTTGGCGTCAAGGGGTTCGGCTGCTCTTTTTTGGCGCGGCTGTGCCCGCGGCCTATTTTTGCCGCGGGGAGGGGGTGGGCAGAGTCTCGGCGCATTCCGAGGAAGGCGGATGAAGTTCGCCGGCCCCAGGCCCAAAGGTTCTAGCACATCCCTTTTTTCGGGCATTTTGCCGCAGGACGAACTTGGCGCCAAGGGGTTCGGCTGCTCTTTTTTTGGCACGGCTGTGCCTACGGCCTATTTTTGTCGCGGGGAGGGGGTGGGCAAAGTCTCAGCCCATTCCGAGTCCGGCAGACGAAGTTCGCGAGCCCCACGCCCCAAGGATATAGCCCACCCCTTTTTTGGGCATTTTTCCGCAGGACGAATATGGCGCCAAGGGGTTCGGCTGCTCTTTTTTGGGCGCGGCTGTGCCCGCGGCCTATTTTTGTCGCGGGGAGGGGGTGGGCAAAGTCTCGGCCCATTCCGTGGAAGGGGGATGAACTTTGCCGGCCCCACGCCCGAAAGCTATAGCACGCCCATTTTTTGGGCATTTTGCCGCTGGACGAACATGGCGCCAAGGGGTTTGGCAGCTCTTTTTATTGTGCGGCTGTGCCCGCGGCCTATTTTTGTCACGGGGAGGGGGGTGGCCAAAGTCTCGGCCCATTCCGAGTCCGGCGGACGAAGTTCGCCAGCCCCACGCCCAATGGCTATAGCACACCCATTTTTTGGGCATTTTTCCGCAGGACGAACTTGGCGCCAAGGGGTTCGGCTGCTCTTTTTTGGGCGAGCCTGTGCCCGCGTCCTATTTTTGACGAGGGGAGGGGGTGGCCAAAGTCTCAGCCCATTCCGGGGAAGGCGGATGAAGTTCGCCGGCCCCACGCCCAAAGGCTATAGCACATCCCTTTTTTGGGCATTTTTCCGCAGGACAAACTTAACACCAAGGGGTTTGGCTGCTCTTTTTTAGGAGCGGCTGTGCCCGTGGCCTATTTTTGTCACGGGGAGGGTGTGGGCAAAGTCTCGGTACATTCTGAGTCCGGCGGACGAATTTCGCCAGCCCCACGCCCAAAGGCCATAGCACACCCCTTTTTTGGGCATTTTTCCGCAGGACGAACTTGGCGCCAAGGGGTTCGGCTGCTCTTTTTTGGGCGCGGCTGTGCCTGCGGCCTATTTTTGTCATGGGGAGGGGATGGGCGAAGTCCTGGCCCATTCCGAGGAAGGCGTACGATGTGCGCCGGCTCCACGCCGGAAGGCTATAGCCCACCCCCTTTTTGGGGATTTTTCCGCTGGACGAACTTGGCGCCAAGGGGATCGGCTGCGATTTTTTGGGCGCGGCTGTGCCCGCGGCCAATTTTTGGTGCGGGGAGGGGGTGGCCAAAGTCTCGGCCCATTCCGAGGAAGGGGGATGAACTTTGCCGGCCCCACGCCCAAAGGCTATTGCACACCCATTTTTTGGGCATATTGCCGCAGGACGAACTTGGCGCCCAGGGGCTCGGCTGCTCTTTTTTGGGCGCGGCTGTGCCCACAGCCTATTTTTGTTGTGGGGAGGGGGTGGGCAAAGTCTCGGCCCATTCCGAGGAATGCGGACGAAGTTCGCAGGCCCCACGCCCAAAGGCTATAGCACACCCCTTTTTTGGGCATTTTTCCGCAGGACGAACTTGGCGCCAAGGGGTTCGGCTGCTCTTTTTTGGGCGCGGCTGTGCCCTCGGTGTATTTTTGGTGCGGGGAGGGAGTGGGCAAAGTCTTGGCCAATTCCGAGGAAGGCGGATGAAGTTTTCCGGCCCCGGGCCCAAAGTCTATAGCACACCCCTTTTTTGGGCATTTTGCCGCTGGACGAACTTGGTGCAAAGGGGTTCGGCTGCTCATTTTTCGGCGCGGCTGTGCCCGCGGCCTATTTTTGTCACGGGGAGGGGGTGGCCAAAGTCTCGGCCCATTCCGAGGAAGGCGGACGAAGTTCGCTGGCCTCACGCCCAAAGGCTATAGCACACCTCTTTTTGGGCATTTTTCCGCAGGACGAACTTGGCGCTAAGAGGTTCGGCTGCTCTTTTTTGGCGGCGCTGTGCCCGCGGCCTATTTTTGTCATGGGGAGGGGATGGAAAAAGTCTCGGCCCATTCCGAGTCTGGCGGACGAAGTTTGCCGGCCCCACGCCCCAAGGCTATAGCCCACCCCCTTTTTGGGCATTTTACCGTAGGACGAAGTTGGCGCCAAGGGGTTCGGCTGCACTTTTTTGGGTGCGACTGTGCCTGCGGCCTATTTTTGGTGCGGGGAGGGGATGGGCAGAGTCTCGGCCTATTCCGAGGAAGGCAGATGAACATTGCCAGCCCCATGCCCAAAGGCTATAACACACCCCTTTTTTGGGCATTTTTCCGCAGGACGAACTTGGCGCCTAGGGGTTCGGCTGCTATTTTTTGGACGCAGCTGTGCCCGCGGCCTATTTTTGTCGTGGGGAGGGGGTGGGAAAAGTCATGGCCGATTCCGAGTCCGGCGGACGAAGTGCGCCGGCCCCACGCCCCAAGGCTATAGCACACCCCCTTTTTTGGGCATTTTTCCACAGGACGAACTTGACGCCAAGGGGTTCGACTGCTCTTTTTTGGGCGAGGCTGTGCCCGTGGCCTATTTTTGTCGCGGGGAGGGGGTTGGAAATGTCTCGGCCCATTCGGAGTCCGGCGGACGATGTTCGCCCGCCCCACGCTCGGAGGCTATAGTGCATCCCCTTTTTGGGCATTTTTCCGCAGGACGAGCTTGGCGCCAAGGGGTTCGGCTGCTTTTTTTTGGGCGCGGCAGTGCCCGTGGTCTATTTTTGTCGCGGGGAGGGGGTGGGAAAAGTCTCGGCCCATTCCGAGTCCAGCGGACAAAGTTCGCTCGCCCCACGCCCCAAGGCTATAGCCCACCCCTTTTTTGGGCATTTTTCCGCAGGACGAAC
The DNA here is from genome assembly GCA_029633175.1 of Citrus glauca. NCBI lineage: Eukaryota > Viridiplantae > Streptophyta > Magnoliopsida > Sapindales > Rutaceae > Citrus > Citrus glauca. Next base: position 185,308 of record JAQOOD010000025.1, read on the forward strand.
TTGGCGCCAAGGGGTTCGGCTGCTCTTTTTTGGGCGCGGCTGTGCCCACGGCCTATTTTTGTCGTGGGGACGGGGTGGGAAAAGTCTCGGCCCATTCCGAGTCCGGCGGACGAAGTTCGCCAGCCCCGCGCCCCAAGGCTATAGCGCACCCCCATTTTGGGCATTTTTCCGCAGGACTAACTTGGCGCCAAGGGGCTCGGCTGCTCTTTTTTCGGCGCGGCTGTGCCCGCGGCCTGTTTTTGTCGCGGGGAGGGGGTGGGCAAAGTCTCGGTCCATTCTGAGTCCGGCGGACGAAGTTCTCCAGCCCCACGCCCAAAGGCTATAGCACACCCCTTTTTTGGGCATTTTGCTGCAGGGCGAACTTGGCGCCAAGGGGTTCGGCTGCTCTTTTTTCGGCGAGGCTGTGCCCGCGGCCTATTTTTGTCACGGGGACGGGGTGGGCAAAGTCTCGGCCCATTCCGAGGAAGGCGGATGAAGTTCGCCGGCCCCACGCCCAAAGGCTATAGCACACCGCTTTTTTGGGCATTTTTCTGCAGGACGAACTTGACCCCAAGGGGTTCGACTGCTCTTTTTTGGGTGAGGCTGTGCCCGCGGCCTATTTTTGTCGCGGGGAGGGGGTGGCCAAAATCTCGGCCCATTCCGAGTCCGGCAGACGAAGTTCGCCAGCCCCACGCCCCAAGGCTATAGCCCACCCATTTTTTGGGCTTTTTTCCGCAGGACAAACTTGACGCCAAGGGGTTCGGTTGCTATTTTTTGGGCGCGGCTGTGCCCGCGGCCTATTTTTGTCGTGGGGATGGGGTGGGCAAAGTCTCGGCCCAGTCCGAGGAAGGGGGATGAACTTTACCGGCCCCACGCCCAAAGGCTATAGCACACCCATTTTTTTGGCATTTTGCCGCAGGACGAACTTGGCGCCAAGGGGTTCGGCTTCTCTTTTTTGGGCGAGGCTGTGCCCGCGGCCTATTTTTGTAGCGGGGAGGGGGTGGGCAAAGTCTCGGTCCACTCTGAGTCCGGCGGACGAAGTTCTCCAGCCCCACACCCAAAGGCTATAGCACACCCCTTTTTTGGGCATTTTGCTGCAGGGCGAACTTGGCGCCAAGGGGTTCGGCTGCTCTTTTTTGGGTGAGGCTGTGCCCGCGGCGTATTTTTGTCGTGGGGAGGGGGGTGGGCAAAGTCTCGGCCCATTCCGAGTCCGGCGGACGAACTTTGCCGGCCCCACGCCCCAAGGCTATAGCCTACCCCTTTTTTGTGCATTTTTCCCCAGGACGAACTTGGCGCCAAGGGGTTCGGCTGCTCTTTTTTGGGCGCGGCTGTGCCCGCTGCCTAGTTTCGGCGTGGGGAAGGGGTGGGCAAAGTCTCGGCCCATTCTGAGTCCGGCGGACAAAGTCCGCCAGCCCCACGCCCCAGGGCTATAGCCCACCCCCTTTTTGGGCATTTTTCCGCAGGACGGAGTTGGCGCCAAGGGATTCGTCTGCCCTTTCTTGGGCGTAGCGGTGCCCGCAGCCTATTTTTGTCGCGGGGAGAGGGTGAGAAAAGTCTCGGCTCATTCCGAGTCCGGCGGACGAACTTCGGCAGCCCCACGCCCCAAGGCTGTAGCACAGCCCTTTTTTGGGCATTTTCCCGCAGGACGAACTTGGCGCCAAGCGGTTCGACTGCTCTTTTTTGTGTGCGGCTGTTCCCGCGGCCAATTTTTGGCGCGGGGAGGGGGTGGGCAATGTCTCGGCCCATTTCGAGGAAGGCGGATGAACTTTGCCGGCCCCACGCCCAAAGGCTATAGCACACCCCTTTTTTGGGCATTTTTCCGGAGGAAGAACTTGGCGCCAAGGGTTTCGGCTGCTCTTTTTTGGGCGCGGCTGTGCCCGCAGCTTACGTTTGTCGCGGGGAGGGGGTGGTCAAAGTCTCGGCCCATTCCGAGGAAGGCGGATGAACTTTGCCGGCCCCACGCCCAAAGGCTATAGCACACCCCTTTTTTGGGGATTTTTCCGCAGGACGAACTTGGCGCTATGGGGTTCGGCTGCTCATTTTTGGGCGCGGCTGTGGCTGTGGCTTATTTTTGTCGTGGGGAGGCGGTGGGGAAAGTCTCGGACCATTCTGAGTCCGGCGGACGAAGTTCGCCAGCCCCACGCCCCAAGGCTATAGCCCACCCCCTTTTTGGGCATTTTTCCGCCGGACGAACTTGGCGCCAAGGGGTTCGGCAGCTCTTTTTTGAGCGCGGCTGTGCCCACGGCCTACCTTTGTCATGGGGAGGGGGTGGTCAAAGTCTCGGCCCATTCCGAGGAAGGCGGATGAACTTAGCCGGCCCCACGCCCAAAGGCTATAGCATACCCCTTTTTTGGGGATTTTTCCGCAGGACGAACTTGGCGCTATGAGGTTCGGATGCTCTTTTTTGGGCGCGGCTGTGGCCGCAGCTTATTTTTGTCGCGGGGAGGCGGTGGGATAAGTCTCGACCCATTCCGAGTCCGGCGGACGAAGTTCGCCAGCCCCACGCCCCAAGGCTATAGCCCACCCCCTTTTTGGGCATTTTTCCGCCGGACGAACTTGGCGCCAAGGGGTTCGGCTGTTCTTTTTTCGGCGCGGCTGTGCCTGCGGCGTATTTTTGTCGCGGGGAAGGGGTGGGCAAAGTCTCGGCCCATTCCGAGGAAGGCGGATGAATTTGCCAGCCCCACGCCCAAAGGCTATAGCACACCCCTTTTTTGGGCATTCTTCCGCAGGACGAACTTGGCGCCAAGGGGTTCGGCTGCTCTTTTTTCGGCTCGGCTGTGCCCGCGGCCTATTTGTTTTGTGGGGAGGGGGCGGGCAAAGTCTCTGCCCATTCCGAGGATGGCGGACGAAGTTCGCCCGCCCCACGCCCCAAGGCTATAGCCCACCCCCTTTTTGGGCATTTTTCCGCAGGACGAACTTCGCGCCAAGGGGTTCGGCTGCTCTTTTTTCGGCGCGGCTCTGCCCGCTGCCTATTTTTGTCGTGTGGAGGGGTCGTCAACCTCTCGGCCCATTCCGAGTCCGGCGGACGAAGTGCGCCAGCCCCACGCCCCAAGACTATAGCCCACCCCCTTTTTGGGCATTTTTCCGCAGGACGAACTTGGCGCCAAGGGGTTTGGCTGCTCTTTTGTGGGCGCGGCTGTGCCCGCGGCCTATTTTTGTCGTGGGGTGGGGGTGGGCAAAGTCTCGGCCCATTCTGAGTCCGGCGGACGAAGTTCGCCCGCCCCACGCCCCAAGGCTATAGCCCACCCCCTTTTTGGGCATTTTTCCGCAGTACGAACTTGGCGCAAAGGGGTCGGCTGCTCTTTTTTGGGCGCGGCTGTGCCCGCGGCCTACTTTTGCCATGGGGAGGGGGTGGCCAAAGTCTCGGCCCATTCCGAGTCCGGCGGACGAAGTTCGCCAGCCCCACGCCCAAAGGCTATAGCACACCCCTTTTTTGGCCATTTTTGCAAAGGACAAACTTGGCGCCAAGAGGTTCCGCTGCTCTTTTTTGGGCGCGGCTGTGCCCGCAGCCTATTTTTGTTGCGGGGAGGGGGTGGGAAAAGTCTCAGCTCATTCCGAGTCCGGCGGACGAAGTTGGCCCACCCCACGCCCCAAGGCTATAGCCCACCCCTTTTTTGGGCATTTTTCCGCAGGACGAACATGGCACCAGGGGGTTCGGCTGCTCTTTTTTGGGCGCTGCTGTGCCCGCGGCCTATTTTTGTCGCGGGGAGGGGGTGGGCAAACTTTCGGCCCATTCCGAGGAAGGCGGAAGAAGTTTGCCTGCCCCACGCCCCAAGGCTATAGCCCACCCCCTTTTTCGGCATTTTTCAGCAGGACGAACTTGGCGCCAGGGGGTTCAGATGCTCTTTTTTGGGCGCGGCTGTGCCCGCGGCCTATTTCTGGTGCGGGGAGGGGGTGTCCAAAGTCACGGCCCATTCCGAGGAAGGCTGACGAATTTCGCCGGCCCCACGCCCAATGGCTATAGCACACCCCTTTTTTGGGCATTTTTATGCAGGACGAACTTGGCGCCAAGGGGTTCGGCTGCTCTTTTTGGGAAGCGCCTGTGCCCGCGGCCTAATTTTGTCGCGGGGAGGGGGTGGGCATAGCCTCGGCGCATTCCGAGTCCGGCGGACGAAGTGCGCCGGCCCCACGCCCCAAGGCTATAGCCCATCCCCTTTTTGGGCATTTTTCCGCAGGACGAACTTGGCGACAATGGGTTCGGGTGCTATTTTTTGGGCACGGCTATGCCCGTGGCCTATTTTTGTCGTGGGGAGGGGGTGGGAAAAGTCTTGGCTCATTCCGAGTCCGGCGGACGAAGTTCGCCAGCCCCACGCCCCAAGGCTATAGCCCACCCCTTTTTTGGGCATTTTTCCGCTGGACGAACTTGGCGCCAAGGGGTTCCACTGCTCTTTTTTGGGCGCGGCTGTGCCCGCGGCCTATATTTGTCACGGGGAGGGGGTGGGCTAAGTCCCGGCCCATTCCGAGTCCGGCGGACGAAGTTCGCCGGCCCCAAGCCCCAAGGCTATAGCCCACCTCTTCTTTGGGCATTTTTCCGCAGGACGAACATGGCACCAAGGGGTTCGGCTGCTCTTTTTTGGGCACGGCAGTGCCCGCTGCCTATTTTTGTTGCGAGGAGGGGTGGAAAAAGTCTCGGCCCTCTCTGGAGAAGGCGGACGAAGTTCGGCAGCCCCACGCCCCAAGGCTATAGCCCACCCCTTTTTTGGGCATTTTTCCGCAGGACAACTAGGCGACAAGGGGTTCGGCTGCTCTTTTTTGGCGCGGCTGTGCCCGCGGCCTATTTCTGGTGCGGGGAGGGGGTGTCCAAAGTCACGGCCCATTCCGAGGAAGGCTGACGAATTTCGCCGGCCCCACGCCCCAAGGCTATAGCCCACCCCTTTTTTGGGCATTTTTCCGCAGGACGAACATGGCACCAGGGGGTTCGGCTGCTCTTTTTTGGGCGCTGCTGTGCCCGCGGCCTATTTTTGTCGCGGGGAGGGGGTGGGCAAACGTTCGGCTCCCATTCCGAGGAAGGCGGAAGAAGTTCGCCTGCCCCACGCCCCAAGGCTATAGCCCACCCCCTTTTTCGGCATTTTTCAGCAGGACGAACTTGGCGCCAAGGGGTTCAGATGCTCTTTTTTGGACGCGGCTGTGCCCGCGGCCTATTTCTGGTGCGGGGAGGGGGTGTCCAAAGTCACGGCCCATTCCGAGGAAGGCTGACGAATTTCGCCGGCCCCACGCCCAATGGCTATAGCACACCCCTTTTTTGGGCATTTTTCTGCAGGACGAACTTGGCGCGAAGGGGATCGGCTGCTCTCTTTTGGTCACGGCTGTGCCCGCGGCCTATATTTGTCGCGGGGAGGGGGTGGACAAAGTCTCGGCCCATTCCGAGTCCGGCATACGAAGTTCGCCGGCCCGACGCCCCAAGGCTATAGCCCACCCCCTTTTTGGGCATTTTTCCGCAGGACGAACTTGGCGCCAAGGGGTTCGGCTGCTCTTTTTTGGGCGCGGCTGTGCCCGCGGCCTATTTTTGTCGCGGTGAGTGGGTGGACAAAGTTTCGGCCCATTCCGAGGAAGAGGGACGAAGTTCACCGGCCCCACGTCCCAAGGCTATAGCCCACCCCTTTTTTGGGCATTTTTCCGCAGGACAACTAGGCGACAAGGGGTTCGGCTGCTCTTTTTTGGCGCGGCTGTGCCCGCTACCTATTTTTGTCGCGGGGAGGGGGTGGGAAAAGTCTCGGCTCATTCGGAGTCTGGCGGACGAAGTTCGCCAGCCCCACGCCCCAAGGCTATAGCCCACCCACCTTTTGGGCATTTTTCCGCAGGACGAACTTGGCGCCAAGGGGTTCGGCTGCTCTTTTTTGGGTCCGGCTGTCCCGCGGCCTATTTTTGTCACGGGGAGGAGGTGGGAAAAGTCTCGGCCCATTCCGAGTCCGGCGGACGAAGTTCCCCAACCCCACGCTCCAAGGCTATAGCTACCCCCTTTTTGGGCATTTTTCCGCAGGACGAACTTGGCGCCAAGGGGTTCGGCTGCCCTTTTTTGTGCGCGGCTGTGCCCGCGGCCTATTTCTGATGTGGCGAGGGGGTGGGCAAAGTCTCGGCCCATTCCGAGGAAGGCGGACGAACTTCGCCCGCCCCACGCCCCAAGGCTATAGCCCACCCCCTTTTTGGGCATTTTTCTGCAGGACGAACTTGGCGCGAAGGGGATCGGCTGCTCTTTTTTGGTCACGGCTGTGCCCGCGGCCTATATTTGTCGCGGGGAGGGGGTGGGCAAAGTCTCGGCCCATTCCGAGTCCGGCATACGAAGTTCGCCGGCCCGACGCCCCAAGGCTATAGCCCACCCCCTTCTTGGGCATTTTTCCGCAGGACGAACTTGGCCCGAAGGGGTTCGGCTGCTCTTTTTTTGGGTTCGGCGGTGCCCGCGGCCTATTTTTGTCGCGGGGAGGGTGTGGCCACAGTCTCGGCACATTCCGAGGAAGGCGGACGAAGTGCGCCAACCCCCACGCCCCAAGGCTATAGCCCACCCCCTTTTTGGGCATTTTTCCGCAGGACGAACTCGGCGCCAGGGGGTTCGGCTGCTCGTTTTTTGGCGCGGCTGTCCCTGCAGCCTATTTTTGTCGCGGGGAGGGGGTGGGCAAAGTCTCGGCGCATTCCGAGTCCGGCGGATGAAGTTCGCCAGCCCCACGCCCCAAGGCTATAACCCACCCCTTTTTTCGGCATTTTTCCGCAGGACGAACTTGGCGCCAAGGGGTTCGGCTGCTCTTTTTTGGGCACGGCTGTGCCCGCGGCCTATTTTTGGCGAGGGGAGGGGGTGGGCAAAGTCTCGGCCCATTCCGAGGAAGTCGGATGAACTTTGCCGGCCCCACGACCAATGGCAATACCACAATCCTTTTTTGGGCATTTTTCCGCAGGACGAACTTGGCGCCAAGGGGTTCGGCTGCTCTTTTTTGTGCGCGGCTGTGCCCGCAGCCTATTTTTGTCGTGGGGAGGGGGTGGGTAAAGCCTTGGCCCATTCCGAGTCCGGCGGACGAAGTTCGCCAGCCCCACGCCCGAAGGCTATAGCCCACCCCCTTTTTGGGCTTTTTTCCGCAGGATGAACATGGCGCCAACAGGTTTGGCTGCTATTTTTTGGGCGCAGCTGTGCCCGCCGCCTATTATTGTCGCGGGGAAGGGGGGTCAAAGTCTCGACCATTTCGGAGTCCGGCGGACGAAGTGCGCCAGCCCCACTCCCCAAGGCTATAGCCCACCCCCTTCTTGGGCATTTTTCCGCAGGACGAACTTGGCGCCAAGGGGATTGGCCACTCTTTTTTGGGCGCGGCTGTGCCCGCGGCCTATTTTTGTCGCGGGGAGGTGGTGGACAAAGTCTCAACCCATTCCGACGAAGGCGGACGATGTTCACCAGCCCCACGCCCCAAGGCTATAGCCCACCGCTTTTTTGGGCATTTTTCCGCAGCACGAACTTGGCGCCGAGGGGTTCGGCTGCTCTTTTTTGTGCATGGCTGTGCCCGCGGCCTATTTTTGTCGTGGGGAAGGGGTGGGAAAAGCCTTGGCCCATTCCGAGTCCGGCGGACGAAGTTCGCCCGCCCCACGCCCAAAGGCTATAGCCCACCCCCTTTTTGGGCATTTTTCCGCAGGACGAACTTGGCGCCAAGGGGTTCGGCTGCTCTTTTTTAGGCGCGGCTGTGCCGGTGGCCTATTTTTGTCGCGGGGAGAGGGTGACCAAAGTCTCGGCCCATTGCGAGGAAGGTGGACGAAGTTCGCCAGCGCCACGCCCCAAGGCTATAGCCCACCCCCCTTTTGGGCATTTTTCCGCAGGACGAACTTGGCGCCAGGGGGTTCGGCTGCTCGTTTTTTGGCGCGGCTGTCCCTGCAGCATATTTTTGTCACGGGGAGCGGGTGGGCAAAGTCTCGGCGCATTCCGAGTCCGGCGGACGAAGTTCGCCAGCCTCACGCCCCAAGGCTATAACCCACCCCTTTTTTCGGCATTTTTCCGCAGGACGAACTTGGCGCCAAGGGGTTCGGCTGCTCTTTTTTGGGCACGGCTGTGCCCGCGGCCTATTTTTGGCGAGGGGAGGGGGTGGGCAAAGTCTTGGCCCATTCCGAGTCCGGCGGACGAAGTTCGCCATCCCCACGCCCCAAGGCTATAGCCCACCCCATTTTTCGGCATTTTTCCGCAGGACGAACTTGGCGCCAAGGGGTTCGGCTGCTCTGTTTTTGGCGCGGCTGTGCCTGCGGCCTTTTTTTGTCGCGGGGAGGGGGTTGGCAAAGTCTTGGCCCATTCCGAGTCCGGCGGACGAAGTTCGCCATCCCCACGACCCAAGGCTATCGCCCACCACCTTTTTTTGGTACTGGTAGGGGGTGGCCAAAGCCTCGGCCCATTCCGGGGAAGGCGGACGAAGTTCGCCGGCCCCACGCCCAAAGGCTATAGCACACCCCTTTTTCGGGCATTTTTCCGCAGGACGAACATGGCGCCAAGGGGTTCGGCTGCTCTTTTTTGGGCGCGGCTGTGCCCGCGGCCTATTTTTGTGGCGGGGAGGGGGTGGGAAACGTCTCGGCCCATCCCGAGTCCGGCGGACGAACTTCGGCAGCTCCACGCCCCAAGGCTAGAGCACACCCCTTTTTTGGGCTTTTTTCCGCAGGACGAACTTGGCGCCAAGGGGTTCGGCTGCTCTTTTTTGGGCGCGGCTGTGCACGCGGCCTATTTTTGGCGCGGGAAGGGGGTGGCCAAAGTCTCGGCCCATTCCGAGGAAGGCGGACGAAGTTCGCCGGCCCCATGCCCAAAGGCTATAGCACACCCGTTTTTCGGGCATTTTTCCGCAGGAGAACTTGGCGCCAAGGGGTTCGGCTGCTCTTTTTTGGGCGCGACTGTGCCCGTGGCCTATTTTTTTCGTGTGGAGGGGGTGGGAAATGTCTCGGCCCATTCCGAGTCCGGCGGACGAAGTTCGCCATCCCCACGCCCCATGGCTATAGTCCACCCCCTTCTTGGGCATTTTTCCGCAGGACGAACTTGGCGCCAAGGGGATCGGCCACTCTTTTTTGGGCGCGGCTGTGCCCGCGGCCTATTTTTGTCGCGGGGAGGTGGTGGACAAAGTCTCAGCCCATTCCGATGAAGGCGGACGATGTTCGCCAGCCCCACGCCCCAAGGCTATAGCACACCCCTTTTTCGGGCATTTTTCCGCAGGACGAACATGGCGCCAAGGGGTTCGGCTGCTCTTTTTTGGGCGCGGCTGTGCCCGCGGCCTATTTTTGTGGCGGGGAGGGGGTGGGAACCGTCTCGGCCCATCCCGAGTCCGGCGGACGAACTTCGGCAGCCCCACGCCCCAAGGCTATAGCCCACCCCCTTTTTGGGCATTTTTCCGCGGGACGAACTTGGCATAAAGGGGTTCGGCTGCTCTTTTTTGGGCGCGGCTGTGCCCGCGGGCTGCTTTTGGCGCGGGGAGGGGGTGGCCAAAGTCTCAGCCCATTCCGATGGAGGCGGACGAAGTTCGCCGGCCCCACGCCCAAAGGCTATAGCACACCCCTTTTTTGGGCATTTTTCTGCAGGGCAATCTTGGCGCCAAAGGGTTCGTCCCATTCCGAGTCCGGCGGATGAAATTCGCCAGCCACACGACCCAAGGCTATAGACCACCCCTTTTTTGGGTATTTTTCCACATGACGAACTTGGCGCCAAGGGGCTTGGCTGCTCTTTTTTGGGCGCGGCTGCGCACGCGGCCTATTTTTGTCGCGGGGAGGGGGTGGGAAATGTCTTGGCCCATTTCGTGTCCGGAGGACGAAGTTCGCCAGCCCCACGCCCCAAGGCTATAGCCTATCCCCTTTTTGGGCATTTTTCCGCAGGACGAACTTGGCGCCAAGGGGTTCGGCTGCTGTTTTTTGGGCGCGGCTGTGCCCGCGGCCTATTTTTGTCGCGGGGAGGGGGTGGTCAAAGTGTCGGCCCAATCCGAGTCCGGCGGACGAAGTTCGCCCGCCCCACGCCCCAAGGCGATAGCGCACCCCCTTTTTGGGCATTTTTCCGCAGGACGAACTTCGCGCCAAGTGGATCGGCTCCTCTTTTTTGTGTGCGGCTGTACCCGTGGCTTATTTTTGTCGCGGGGAGGGGGCGGGAAAAGTCTTGGCCCATTCCGAGTCCGGCGGACGAAGTTCGCCATCCCCACGCCCCAAGGCTATAGCACACCCCTTTTTTGGGCATTTTTCCGCAGGACGAACTTGGCGCCAAGGGGTTCGGCAGCTCTTTTTTGGGCGCGGCTGTGCCCGCGGCCTACTTTTGTCGCGGGGAGGGGGTGGGAAAAGGCTCGGCCCATTCCGTGTCCGGCGGACGAAGTTCGCCAGCCCCACGCCCCAAGGCTATAACCCACCCCCTTTTTGGGCATTTTCCGGAGGGCGAACTTGGCGCCAAGGGGTTCGGCTGCTCTTTTTTGGGCGCGGCTGTGCCCGCAGCCTATTTTTGTCGCGGGGAGGGGGTTGGAACGGTCTCGGCCAATTCGGAGTCCGGCGGACGAAGTTCGCCCGCCCCACGCCCCAAGGCTATAGCGCACCCCCATTTTGGGCATTTTTCCGCAGGACGAACTTGGCACCAAGGGGTTCGGCTGCTCTTTTTTGGGCGCTGCTGTGCCCGCAGGCTATTTTTGTCGCGGGGAGGGGGTGGGCAAAGTCTCGGCCCATTCCGAGTCCGGCGGACGATGTTCGCCAGCCCCACGCCCCAAGGCTATAGCCCACCCCTTTTTTGGGCATTTTTCCGCAGGACGAACTTGGCGCCAAGGGGTTCGGCTGCTCTTTTTTTGGCGCGGCTGTGCCCGCGGCCTATTTTTGTTGCGGTGAGGGGGTGGCCAAAGTCTCGGCCCACTCCGAGGAAGGCGGACGATGTTCGCCAGCCCCACGCCCAAAGGCCATAGCACACCCCTTTTTTGGGCATTTTTCCGCAGGTCGAACTTGGCGCCAACAGGTTCGGCTGCGCTTTTTAGGTCGCGGCTGCACCCGTGGCCTATTTTTGTCACGGGGAGGGGGTGGGTAAAGTCTCGGCCTATTCCGAGGCCGACGCCCCAAGGCTGTAGCCCCCCCCCCCTTTTGGGCATTTTTCCGCCGTACAAACTTGGCGCCAAGGGGTTCGGCTGCTCTTTTTTGGGCGCGGCTGTGCCCGCGGCCGATTTTTGTCGCTGGGAGGGGGTGGGAAATGTCTCGGCCCATTCCAAGTCCGGTGGACGAATTTCGCCCGCCCCACGCCCCAAGGCAATAGCCCACCCCCTTTTTGGGCATTTTTCCGCCGGACAAACTTGGTGCCAAGGGGTTCGGCTGCTCTTTTCTGGACGCGGCTGTGCCCGCAGCCTATTTTGTCGCGGGGAGGGGGTGGGCAAAGTCTCGGCCCATTCCGAGTCCGGTGGACGATGTTCGCCAGCCCCACGCCCCAAGGCTATAGCCCACCCCATTTTTGGGCATTTTTCCGCAGGACGAACTTGGCGCCAAGGGGTTCGGCTGCTCTTTTTTGGGCGCGGCTGTGCCCGCGGCCGATTTTTGTCGCGGGGAGGGGGTGGGAAATGTCTCGGCCCATTCCGAGTCTGGCGGATGAAGTTCGCCCGCCCCACGCCCCAAGGCTATAGCCCATCCCCTTTTTGGGAATTGTTTTGCCAGACAAACTTGGCGCCAAGGGGTTCGGCTGCTCTTTTCTGGACGCGGCTGTGCCCGGGCCTATTTTTGTTGTGGGGAGGGGGTGGGAAAAGTATCGGCCCATTCCGAGTCCGGCGGACGAAGTTCGCCAGCCCCACGCCCCAAGGCTATAGCTCACCCCTTTTTTGGGCGTTTTTCCGCAGGACGAGCTTGGCGCCAAGGGGTTTGGCTGCTCTTTTTTGGGCGCGGCTGTGCCCGCGGCCTATTTTTGTCGCGGGGAGGGGGTGGGAAATGTCTCGGCCCATTTCGAGTCCGGCGGACGAACTTCGCCAGCCCCACGCCCCAGGGCTATAGCCCACCCCTTTTTTGGGCATTTTTCCGCAGGACGAACTTGGCGCCCAGAGGTTCGGCTGCTCTTTTTTGGGCGCGGCTGTGCCCGCAGCCTATTTTTGTTGCGGGGAGGGGGTGGGCATAGTCTCGGCCCATTCCGAGTCCGGCGGACGAAGTGCGCCAGCCCCACGCCGCAAGGCTGTAGCCCACCCATTTTTTGGGCATTTTTCCGCAGGACGAACTTGGTGCCAAGGGGTTCGGCTGCTCTTTTTTGGGCGCGGCTGTGCCCGCAGCCTATTTTTGTCGCGGGGAGGGGGTTGGAAAAGTCTCGGCCCATTCAGAGTCCGGCAGACGAAGTTCGCCCGGCCCACGCCCCAAGGCTCTAGCGCACCCCCATTTTGGGCATTTTTCCGCAGGACGAACTTGGCACAAAGGGGTTCGGCTGCTCTTTTTTGGGCGCTGCTGTGCCCGCAGGCTATTTTTGTCGCGGGGAGGGGGTGGGTAAAGTCTCGGCCCATTCCGAGTCCGGCGGACGATGTTCGCCAGCCCCACGCCCCAAGGCCATAGCCCACCCCTTTTTTGGGCATTTTTCGGCAGGACAAACTTGGCGCCAAGGGGTTCGGCTGCACTTTTTTGGGCGCGGCTGTGCCCGTGGGCTATTTTTCTCGCGGGGAGAGGGCGGGAAAAGTCTCCGTCCATTCCGAGTCCGGCGGATGAAGTTCGTCGGCCCCACGCCCCAAGGCTATAGCCCACCCCTTTTTGGGCATTTTTCCGCAGGACGAACTTGGCGCGAAGGGGTTCGGCTGCTCTTTTTTAGGCGCGACTGTGCCTGCGGCCTATTTTTGTCGTTGGAAGGGGGTGGCCAAAGTCTCGGCCCGTTCCGAGGAAGGCGGACGAAATTCGCCAGCCCCACGCCCCTAGGCTATAGCCCACCCCTTTTTTCGGCATTTTTCCGCAGGAGGAACTTGGCGCCAAGGGGTTCAGCTGCTCTTTTTTGGGCGTGGCTGTGCCCGCGGCCTATTTTTGTTGCAGGGAGGGGGGGTCAAAGTCTCGACCCATTCTGAGTCCGGAAGACGAAGTTCACCTGCCCCACGCCCCAAGGCTATTGCCCACCCCCTTTTTGGGCATTTTTCCGCGGGACGAACTTGGCGTAAAGGGGTTTGGCTGCTCTTTTTTGGGTGCAGCTGTGCCCGCGGCCTATTTTTGGCGCGGGGAGGGGGTGGCCAAAGTCTCGGCCCATTCCGAGGAAGGCGGACGAAGTTCGCCGGCCCCCACGCCCAAAGGCTATAGCACACCCCTTTTTTGGGCATTTTTCCGCAGGGCAATCTTGGCGCCAAGGGGTTCGGCTGCTCTTTCTTGGGCGCGGCTGCGTTCGCGGCCTATTTTTGTCGCGGGGAGGGGGTGGGCAAAGTCTCGACCCATTCCTAGTCCGGCGGACGAAATTTGCCAGCCCCACGACCCAAGGCTATAGACCACCCCTATTTTGGGTATTTTTTCGCATGACGAACTCGGCACCATGGGGTTCGGCTGCTCTTTTTTGGGTGCGGCTGTGCCCGTGGCCTATTTTTGTCGCAGGGAGGGGGTGGGAAAAGTCTTGACCCATTTCCAGTCCGGAGGACGAAGTTCGCCAGCCCCACGCCCCAAGGCTATAGCCCATCCCCTTTTTGGGCATTTTTCCGCAGGACGAACTTGGCGCCAAGGGGGTCAGCTGCTCTTTTTTGTGTGCAGCTGTGCCCACAGCCTATTTTAGTCGCGGGGAGGGGGTGGGCAATGTCTCTGCCCATTCCGAGTCCGGCGGACGAAGTTCGCCATCCCCACGCCCCAAGGCTATATAGCCCACCCCTTTTTTACGTATTTTTCCGCATGATGAACTTGGCACCAAGGGGTTCGGCTGCTGTTTTTTGTGCGCGGCTTTGCCCGCGGCCTATTTTTGTCGCACGGAGGGGGTGGGAAAAGTCTTGGCCCATTCCAAGTCCGGCGGACGAAGTTCGCCAGCCCCACGCCCGAAGGCTATAGCCCCCCCCCCCTTTTTGGGCATTTTTCCGCAGGACGAACATGGTGCCAAGGGGTTCAGCTGCTCTTTTTTAGGCGCGGCGGTGCCTGCGGCCTATTTTTGTCGTGGGGAGGGGGTGGCCAAAGTCTCGGCCCATTCCGAGGTAGGCGGACGAAGTTCGCCTGCCCCACGCCCCAAGGCTATAGACCACCCCTTTTTTGGTTATTTTTCCGCATGAAGAACTTGGCACCAAGGGGTTCGGCTGCTCCTTTTTGGGTTCGGCTGTGCCCGCGGCCTATTTTTGTCACGGGGAGGGGCTGGGAAAAGTCTTGGCACATTCCGAGTCCGGCGGACGATGTTCGCCAGCCCCACACCCCAAGGCTATCGCCCACCCTATTTTGGGCATTTTTCCACAGGACGAACTTGGCGCCTAGGGGTTCGGCTACTCTTTTCTGGGCGCGGCTGCGCCCGCGGCCTAGTTTTGTCTCGGGAAGGGGGTGGGAAAAGTCTCGGCCCATTCCGAGTCCGGCGGACGAACTTCGGCAGCCCCACGCCCCAAGGCTTGAGCACACCCCATTTTTGGGCATTTTTCCGCAGGACGAACTTGGCGCCTAGGGGTTCGGCTACTCTTTTCTGGGCGCGGCTGTGCCCGCGGCCTAGTTTTGTCTCGGGGAGGGGGTGGGAAAAGTCTCGGCCCATTCCGAGTCCGGCGGACGAACTTCGGCAGCCCCACGCCCCAAGGCTTGAGCACACCCCATTTTTGGGCATTTTTCCGCAGGACGACCTTGGCGCCAGGGGGTTCGGCTGCTCTTTTTTGCGCGCGGCTGTGCATGCGGTCTATTTTTGTTGCGGGGAGGGGGTGGGAAAGGTCTTGGCCCATTCTGAGTCCGGCGGACGATGTTCGCCAGCCCCATGCCCCAAGGCTATCGCCCACCTCTATTTTGGGCATTTTCACGCAGGAATAACTTGGCGCCCAGGGGTTCGGCTGTGCCCGCGGCCTATTTTTGTCGTGGGGAGGGGGTGGGAAACGTCTCGGCCCATTCCGAGTCGGGCGGACAAACTTCGGCAGCCCCACGCCCCAAGGGTAGAGCACACCCCTTTTTTGGGCATTTTCCGCAGGACGAACTTGGCGCCAAGGGGTTCGGCTGCTCTTTTTTGGGCGCGGCTGTGGACGCGGTCTATTTTTGGCACCAGAAGGGGGTGGCCAAAGTCTCGGCCGATTCCGAGGAAGGGGGACGAAGTTCACCGGCCCCACGCCCATAGGCTATAGCACACCCATTTTTCGGGCATTTTTCCGCAGGAGAACTTGGCGCCAAGGGGTTCGGCTGCTCTTTTTTTGGCGCAACAATGCCCATGGCCTATTTTTGACGTGGGGAGGGGGTGGGAAAAGTCTCGGCCCATTCCGAGTCCGGCGGACGAAGTTCGCCAGCCCCACGCCCCAAGGCTATATAGCCCACCCCCTTTTTGGGCATTTTTCCGCAGGACGAACTTGGTGCCAAGGGGTTCGGCTGCTCTTTTTTGGGCGTGGCTGTGGCCGCGGCCTATTTTTGTCGTGGGGACAGGGTGGGCAAAGTCTCGGCCCATTCCGAGGAAGGCGGATGAACTTTGCCGGCCCCACGCCCAAACGCTATAGCACACCCCTTTTTTTGGGCATTTTTCCGTTAGACGAACTTGGGGCCAAGGGGTTCGGCTGCTCTTTTTTGGGCGAGGCTGTGCCCATGGCCTATTTTGGTAGCGGGGAGGGGGTGGGAAAAGTCTCGGCCCATTCCGAGTCCGGCGGACGAAGTTCGCCCGCCCGACGCCCCAAGGCTATAGCCCACCCCCTTTTTGGGCATTTTTCCGCAGGACGAACTAGCCACCTAGGGGTTCGGCTGCTCTTTTTTGGGCGCGGCTGTGCCTGCGGCCTATTTTTGTCGCGGGGAGGGGGTTGGCAAAGTCTCGGCATATTCCAAGTCCGGCGGAGGAAGTGCGCCAGCCCCACGCCCCAAGGCTATAGCCCACCCCCTTTGTCGGCATTTTTCCGCAGGACGAACTTGGCGCCAAGGGGTTCGGCTGCTCTTTTTTCGGCGCGGCTGTGTCCGTGGCCTATTTTTGTCACGGGGAGGGGGTGGGCAAAGTCTCCACCCATTCCGAGTCCGGCGGACGAAGTTCGCCAGCCCCACGCCCCGAGGCCATAGCCCACCCCCTATTTGGGCATTTTTCCGCAGGACGAACTTGACGCCAAGGGGTTCGGCTGCTCTTTTTTTGGGGTGCGGCGGTGCCCGAGGCCTATTTTTGTCGCGGGGAGGGGGTGGGAAACGTCTCGGCCCATTCCGAGTCCGGCGGACGAAGTTCGTCAGCCCCACGCCCCAAGGCTATAGCCCACCCCCTTTTTGGGCATTTTTCCGCAGGACAAACATGGCGCCAAGGGGTGCGGCTGCTCGTTTTTGGGCGCGGCTGTGCCCGCAGCCTATTTATGGCATGGGGAGAGGGTGGGAAAAGGCTCGGCCAATTCCGAGGAAGGTGGTGGAACTTTGCCGGCCCCACGCCCAAAGGCTATAGCACACCCCTTTTTTGGACATTTTTCCGCAGGACGAACTTGGCGCCAAGGGGTTCGGCTGCTCTTTTTTGGGCGCGGCTGTGCCCTTGGCCTATTTTTGTCTCAGGGAGGGGGTCGGCAAAGTCTCGGCCCATACCGAGTAAGGCGGACGAAGTTCGCCAGCCCCACGCCCCAAGGCTATAGCCTACCCCCTTTTTGGGCATTTTTCCACAGGACGAACTTGGCACCAAGGGGTACGGCAGCTCGGTTTTGGGCGCGGCTGTGCCCGCGGCCTATTTTTGGGGTGGGGTGAGGGTGGGAAAAGGCTCGGCCCATTCCGAGGAAGGCGGAGGAACTTTTCCGGCCCCACGCCCAAAGGCTATAGCACACCCCTTTTTTGGGCATTTTTCCGCAGGACGAACTTGGCGCCAAGGGGTTCGCCTGCTCTTTTTTGGGCGCGGCTGTGCCCGCGGCCTAGTTTTGTCGCGGGGAGGGGGTGGGCAAAGTCTCGGCCCATTCCGAGGCAGGCGGACGAAGTGCGCCAGCCCCACGCCCAAAGGCTATAGCCCACCCCCTTTTTGGGCATTTTTCCGCAGGACGAATTTGGCCCCAAGGGATTCGGCTGCTCTTTTTTGGACGCGGCTGTGTCCGCGGCCTATTTTTGTCGCGGGGAGGGGGTGGGAAACGTCTCGGCCCATTCCGAGTCCGGCGGACGAAGTTCGTCAGCCCCACGCCCCAAGGCATATAGCCCACCCCCTTTTTGGGCATTTTTCCGCAGGATGAACTTGGCGCCTAGGGGTTTGGCTGCTCTTTTTTGGGCGCGGCTGTGCCTGCGGCCTATTTTTGTCGCGGGGAGGGGGTTGGCAAAGTCTCGGCATATTCCGAGTCCGGCGGAGGAAGTGCGCCAGCCCCACGCCCCAAGGCTATAGCGCACCCCCTTTGTCGGCATTTTTCCGCAGGACGAACTTGGCGCCAAGGGGTTCGGCTGCTCTTTTTTCGGCGCGGCTGTGTCCGTGGCCTATTTTTGTCACGGGGAGGGGGTGGGCAAAGTCTCCACCCATTCCGAGTCCGGCGGACGTAGTTCGCCTGCCCCACGCCCCAAGGCCATAGCCCACCCCCTATTTGGGCATTTTTCCGCAGGACGAACTTGACGCCAAGGGGTTCGGCTGCTCTTTTTTTCGGTGCGGCGGTGCCCGAGGCCTATTTTTGTCGCGGGGAGGGGGTGGGAAACGTCTCGGCCCATTCCGAGTCCGGCGGACGAAGTTCGTCAGCCCCACGCCCCAAGGCTATAGCCCACCCCCTTTTTGGGCATTTTTCCGCAGGACAAACTTGGCGCCAAGGGGTGCGGCTGCTCGTTTTTGGGCGCGGCTGTGCCCGCAGCCTATTTATGGCATGGGGAGAGGGTGGGAAAAGGCTCGGCCAATTCCGAGGAAGGTGGTGGAACTTTGCCGGCCCCACGCCCAAAGGCTATAGCACACCCCTTTTTTGGACATTTTTCCGCAGGACGAACTTGGCGCCAAGGGGTTCGGCTGCTCTTTTTTGGGCGCGGCTGTGCCCTTGGCCTATTTTTGTCTCAGGGAGGGGGTCGGCAAAGTCTCGGCCCATACCGAGTAAGGCGGACGAAGTTCGCCAGCCCCACGCCCCAAGGCTATAGCCTACCCCCTTTTTTGGCATTTTTCCACAGGACGAACTTGGCACCAAGGGGTACGGCAGCTCGGTTTTGGGCGCGGCGGTGCCCGCGGCCTATTTTTGGGGTGGGGTGAGGGTGGGAAAAGGCTCGGCCCATTCCGAGGAAGGCGGAGGAACTTTTCCGGCCCCACGCCCATAGGCTATAGCACACCCCTTTTTTGGGCATTTTTCCGCAGGACGAACTTGGCGCCAAGGGGTTCGGCTGCTCTTTTTTGGGCGCGGCTGTGCCCGCGGCCTAGTTTTGTCGCGGGGAGGGGGTGGACAAAGTCTCGGCCCATTCCGAGGAAGGCGGGCGAAGTTCGCCAGCCCCACGCCCAAGGCTATAGCCTACCCCCTTTTTGGGCATTTTTCCGCATGACGAACTTGGCGCCAAGGGGTTCGGCTGCTCTTTTTTGGACGCGGCTGTGTCCGCGGCCTATTTTTGTCGCGGGGAGGGGGGTGGGAAACGTCTCGGCCCATTCCGAGTCCGGCGGACGAAGTTCGCCAGCCCCACGCCCAAAGGCTATAGCCCACCCCCTTTTTGGGCATTTTTCCGCAGGACGAATTTGGCCCCAAGGGATTCGGCTGCTCTTTTTTGGACGCGGCTGTGTCCGCGGCCTATTTTTGTCGCGGGGAGGGGGTGGTCAAAGCCTGGGCCCATTCTGAGTCCGGCGGACGTAGTTCGCCCGCCCCACGCCCCAAGGCTATAGCATACGCCTTTTTTGTGGCATTTTTTCGCACGACGAACTTGGCGCCAAGGGGTTCGACTGCTCTTCTTTGGGCGCGGCTGTGCCTGCGGCCTATTTTTGTCGCGGCGAGGAAGTGGGAAAAGTCTCGGCCCATTCCGAGTCCGGCGGACGAAGTTCGCCATCCCCACGCCCAAAGGCTATAACACACCCCTTTTTTGTGGCATTTTTTCGCTGGACGAACTTGTTGCCAAGGGGTTCGACTGCTCTTGTTTGGGCGCGGCTGTGCCTGCGGCCTATTTTTGTCGCGGGGAGGAAGTGGGAAAAGTCTCGGCCCATTCCGAGTCCGGCGGACGTAGTTCGCCCGCCCCACGCCCCAAGGCTATAGCACACGCGTTTTTTGGGCATTTTTCCGCAGGACGAACTTGGCGCCAAGGGGATCGGCTGCTCTTTTTTGGGCGCGGCGATGCCCGCGCCTTATTTTTGTCATGGGGAGGGGGTGGGAAATGTCTCGGCCCATTCTGAGTCCGGCGGACAAAGTTCGCCAGCCCCACGCCCCAAGGCTATAGCCCGCCCCCTTTTTGGGCATTTTTCCGCAGGACGAACTTGGCGCCAAGGGGTTCGGCTGCTATTTTTTGGGCACAGCTGTGCCCGCGGCCTATTTTTGGCGGGGGAGGGGGTCGCCAAAGTCTCGTCCATTCCGAGGAAGGCGGACGAAGTTCGCCGGCCCCACGCCCAAAGGCTATAGCACACCACTTTTTTGGGCATTTTTCCGCAGGTCGAACTTGGCGCCAAGGGGTTCGGCTGCTCTTTTTTGGGCGCGGCTGTGCCCACGGCCTATTTTTGTCGCGGGGAGGGGTGGGAAAAGTCTCGGCCCATTCCGAGTCCGACGGACGAAGTTCGCCAGCCCCACGCCCCAACGCTATAGCCCACCCCCTTTTTGGGCATGTTTCCGCAGGGTGAATTTGGCGCCAAGGGGTTCGGCTGCTCTTTTTTGGGCGGGGCTGTGCCCGCGGCTTATTTTTGTCATGGGGAGGGGGTGCGAAAAGTCTCGGCCCATTCCGAGTCCGGCGGACGAAGTTCGCCAGCCCCACGCCCCAACGCTATAGCCCACCCCCTTTTTGGGCATGTTTCCGCAGGGCGAATTTGGCGCCAAGGGGTTCGGCTGCTCTTTTTTGGGCGCGGCTGTGCCCGCGGCTAATTTTTTGCGCGGGGAGGGGGTGGCCAAGGACTCGGCCCATTCTGCGGAAGGCGGACGAAGTTCGCCGGCCCCACGCCCAAAGGCTATAGCACACCCCTTTTTTGGGCATTTTTCCGCAGGAAGAACTTGGCGCCAAGGGGATCGGCTGCTCTTTTTTGGGCGCAGCTGTGCCCGTGGCCTATTTTTGTCGTGGGGAGGGGGTGGGAAAAGTCTCGGCCCATTCCGAGTCCAGCAGACGAAGTTCATCCGCCCCACGGCTCAAGTTTATAGCCCACCCCCTTTTTGGGCATGTTTCCGCAGGACGAACTTGGCGCCAAGGGGTTCGGCTGCTCTTTTTTGGGCGCGGCTGTGCCCGCCGCCTATTTTTGCCTCGGGGAGTGGGTGGGCAATGTTTCGGCCCATTCTGCGTAAGGCGGACGAAGTTCGCCAGCCCCACGCCCCAAGGCTATAGGCCACCTCCTTTTTGGGCATTTTTCCGCAGGACGAACTTGGCGCCAAGGGGTGCGGCTGTGCCCGCGGCCTATTTTTGGCGTGGGGAGAGGGTGGGAAAAGGCTCGGCCCATTCCGAGGAAGGCGGAGGAACTTTTCCGGCCCCACGCCCAAAGGCTATAGCACACCCCTTTTTTGGGCATTTTTCCGCAGGACGAACTTAGCGCCAACGGGTTCGGCTGCTCTTTTTTGGCCGCGGCTGTGCCCGCGGCCTATTTTTGTCGTGGGGAGGGGGTGGGAAAAGTCTCGGCCCATTCCGAGTCCGGCGGACGGAGTTCGCCCGCCCCACGCCCCAAGGCTATAGCCCATCCCTTTTTGGGGCATTTTTCCGCAGGACGAACTCGGCGCCTAGGGGTTCGGCTGCTCTTTTTTGGGCGCAGCTGTGCCCGCGGCCTATTTTTGTCGCGGGGAGGGGGTGGGAAAAGACACGGCCCATTCTGAGTCCGGCGGACGAAGTTCACCAGCCCCACACCCCAAGGCTATAGCCCACCGCTTTTTTGGGCATTATTCCGCAGGGCGAACTTTGCGCCAAGGCGTTCGGCTGCTCTTTTTTTGGTACGGCTGTGCCTGCGGCCTATTTTTGTCGCGGGGAGGGGGTGGGCAAAGTCTCGGCACATTCCGAGTCCGGCGGACGAAGTGCGCCCGCCCCACGTCCCAAAGCTATAGCCTACCCCGTTTTTGGGCATTTTTCCGCAGGACGAACTTGACGCCGAGGGGTTCGGCTGCACTTTCTTCGGCGCGGCTGTGCCCGCGGCCTATTTTTATCGCTGGGAGGGGGTGGGCAAAGTCTCGGCCCATTCCTAGTCCGGCGGACGAAGTTCGCCAGCCCCACACCCCAAGGCTATAGCACACCCCTTTTTTGGGCGCGGCTGTGCCCGCGGCCTATATTTGATGCGAGGAGGGGGTGGGAAAAGGCTCGGCCCATTACGAGGAAGGCGGACGAAGTTCCCCAGCCTCATGCCCCAAGGCTATAGCCCGCCCCTTTTTTGCGCATTTTTCCGCAGGACGAACACGGCGCCAACGGGTTCGGCTGCTCTTTTTTGGGCGCGGCTGTGCCCGCGGCGTATTTTTATCACGGGGAGGGGGTGGGCAAAGTCTCCACGCATTCAGAGTCCGGCGGACGAAGTTCGCTAGCCCCACGCCCCAAGGCTATAGCCCACCCCCTTTTTGGGCATTTTTCCGCAAGATGAACTTGGCGCCAAGGGGTTCGGCTGCTATTTTTTGGGCGCGGCTGTGCCCGCGGCGTATTATTGTTGCGGGGAGGGGGTGGGCAAAGTCTCGGCCCATTCCAAGTCCGGCGGACGAAGTTCGCCGGCCCCACGCCCAAAGGCTATAGCCCACCCCTTTTTTGGGCATTTTTCCGCAGGACGAACATGGCGCCAGGGGGTTCGGCTGCTCTTTTTTGGGCGCGGCTGTGCCCGCGGCCTATTTTTGTCGCGGGGAGGGGGTGGGCAAAGTCTCGGCCCATTCCGAGGAAGGCGGACGAAGTTCGCCGGCCCCACGCCCAAAGGCTATAGCACACCCCTTTTTTGGGCGGGGCTGTGCCCGCGGCCTATTTTTGGCGCGGGGAGGGTGTCGTCAAAGTCTCGGCCCATTTCGGGGAAGGCGGACAAAGTTCGCCGGCCCCACGCCCAAAGGCTATAGCACACCCCTTTTTTGGCCCTTTTTCCGCAGTACGAACTTGGCGCCAAGGGGTTCAGCTGCTCTTTTTGGGGCGCGGCTGTGCCCGTGGCCTATTTTTGTCGCGGGGTGGAGGTGGGCAAAGTCTAGGCCCATTCCGAGTCCGGCGGACGAAGTTCGCCAGCCCCACGCTCCAAGGCTATAGCCCACCCCCTTTTTGGGCATTTTTCCGCAGGACGAACTTGGCGCCAAGGGGTTCGGCTGCGCTTTTTTGGGCGCGGCTGTGCCCGCGGCCTATTTTTGTCGCGGGGAGGGGGTGGGCAAAGTCTCGGCCCATTCCGAGGAAGGCGGACGAAGTTCGCCGGCCCCATGCCTAAAGGCTATAGCACACCCCTTTTTTGGGCGGGGCTGTGCACGCGGCCTATTTTTGGCGTGGGGAGGGGGTCGCCAAAGTCTCAGCCCATTCCGAGGAAGGCGGACGAAGTTCGCCGGCCCCACGCCCAAAGGCTATAGCACACCCCTTTTTTGGGCATTTTTCCGCAGGATGAACTTTGCGCCAAGGGGTTCAGCTGCTCTTTTTTGAGCGCGGCTATGCCCGCGGCCTATTTTTGTCGCGGGGTGGGGGTGGGCATAGCCTCGGCCCATTCCGAGTCCGGTGGACGAAGTTCGCCGGCCCCACGCCCCAAGGCTATAGCCCATCCCCTTTTTGGGCATTGTTCTGCAGGGCGAACTTGGCGCCAACGGGTTCGGTTGCTATTTTTTGGGGGCGGCTGTGCCCGCGGCCTTTTTTTTGTCTCGGGGAGGGGGTGGGCAATGTCTCGGCCCTTTCCGAGTCCGGCGGACGATGTTTGCCAGCCCCACACCCCAAGCCTATAGCACACCCCTTTTTTGGGCGCGGCTGATCCCGCGGCCTATTTTTGGCGCGGGGAGGGGGTGGCCAAAGTCTCGGCCCATTCCGAGGATGGCGGACGAAGTTCGCCGGCCCCACGCCCAAAGGCTATAGCACACCCCTTTTGTGGGCATTTTTCCGCAGGACGAACTTCGCGCCAAGGGGTTTGGCTGCTCTTTTTTTGGGCGCGGCTGTGCCCGCGGCCTATTTTAGTCGTGGGGAGGGGGTGGGCATAGCCTCGGCCCATTCCGAGGAAGGCAGACGAAGTTCGCCAGCCCCACACCCCAAGCCTATAGCACACCCTTTTTTTGGGCGCGGCTGATCCTGCGGCCTATTTTTGGCGCGGGGAGGGGGTGGCCAAAGTCTCGGCCCATTCCGAGTCTGGCTGACGAAGTTCGCCAGCCCCACTCCCAAAGGCTATAGCACACCCCTTTTTTGGGCGCGGCTGTGCCCGCGTCCTATTTTTCGTGCGGTGAGGGGGTGGCCAAAGTCTCGGCCCATTCCGAGGAAGGCGGATGAAGTTCGCCGGCCCCACGCCCCAAGGCTATAGCCCATCCCCTTTTTGGGCATTTTTCTGCAGGACGAACTTTGCGCCAAGGGGTTCGGCTGCTCTTTTTTGGGTGCGGCTGTGCCCGCAGCCTATTTTTGTGGCGGGGAGGGGGTGGGCATAGCCTCGGCCCATTCCGAGCCCAGCAGACGAAGTTCGCCGGCCCCACGCCCCAAGGCTATAGCCCACCCCTTTTTCGGGCATTTTTCCGCAGGACGAAATTGGCGGCAACGGGTTCGGCAGCTATTTTTTGGGCACGGGTGTGCCCGCGGCCTTTTTTTGTCGCGAGGAGGGGGTGGCCAAAGTCTCGGCCCATTCTGAGTCCAGCGGACGATGTTCGCCAGCCCCACACCCCAAGGCTTTTTTTGGGCGCGGCTGTGCCCGCGGCCTATTTTTTCCGTGGGGAGGGGGTGGCCAAAGTCTCGGCCCATTCCGAGGAAGGCGGGCGAAGTTCGCCGGCCCCACGCCCCAAGGCTATAAGCCATCCCCTTTTTGTGCATTTTTCAGCAGGACGAACTTGGTGCCAAGGGGTTCGGCAGCTATTTTTTGGGCGCGGCTGTGCCCGCGTCCTATTTTTGTCGCGGGGAGGGGGTGGGCATAATCTCTGCCCATTCCGAGTCTGGCGGATGAAGTTCGCCGGCCCCACGTCCCAACGCTATAGCCCATCCCCCTTTTGGGCGTTTTTCCGCAGGACGAACTTGGCGCCAAGGGGTTCGGCAACTATTTTTTGGGTGCGGCTATGCCCGCGGCCTATTTTTTGCGTGGGGAGTGGGTAGCCAAAGTCTCGTCCCATTCTGAGGAAGGCGGACGAAGTTCGCCGGCCGCACGTCCAAAGGCTATAGCACAACAGTTTTTTGGGCGCGGCTGTGCCCGCTGCCTATTTTTGGAGTGGGGAGGGGGTGGCCAAAGTCTCGGCCCATTCCAAGGAAGGCGGGCGAAGTTCGCCGGACCCACGCCCCAAGGCTATAGGCCATCCCCTTTTTGTGCATTTTTCAGCAGGACGAACTTGGTGCCAAGGGGTTCGGCAGCTATTTTTTGGGCGCGGCTGTGCCCGCGGCCTAGTTTTGTCGCGGGGAGGGTGTGGGCACAGTCTCGGCCCATTCCGAGTCCGGCGGACGAAGTTCGCCAGCCCCACACCCCAAGGCTATAGCACCCCCCTTTTTTGGGCGCCGCTGTGCCCGCGGGCTATTTTTGGCGTGGGGAGGGGGTGGCCAAAGTCTCGGCCCATTCTGAGGAAGGCGGACGAAGTGCGCCAGCACCACGCGCCAAGGCTATAGCCCACCCCCTTTTTGGGCATTTTTCCGCAGGACGAACTTGGCGCCAAGGGGTTCGGCTGCACTTCTTGGGGCGCGGCTGTGCCCGGGGCCTATTTTTGTTGAGGGGTGAGGGTGGGAAAAGTCTCGGCCCACTTCAAAGAAGGCAGACGAAGTTCGCCAGCCCCAGGCCCAAAGGCTATAGCACACCCCTTTTTTGGGCATTTTTCAGCAGGACGAACTTGGCGCCAAGGGGTTCCGCTGCTCGTTTTTGGGCGCGGCTGTGCCCGCGGCCTATTTTTGTTGGGGGGAGGGGGTGGGCAAAGTCTCGGCCCACTCCGAAGAAGGCGGACGAAGTTCGCCAGCCCCACGCCCCAGGGCGATAGCCCACCCCTTTTTTGGGCATTTTTCCGCAGGACGAACTTGGCGCCAAGGGTATCGGCTGCTATTTTTTGGTCCCGGCTGTGCCCGCGGCCTATTTTTGTCACAAGGAGGGGGTGGGCAATGTCTCGGCCCATTCTGGGTAAGGCGGAAGAAGTTCGCCAGCTCCACGCCCCAAGTCTATAGCCCACCCCATTTTTGGGCATTTTTCCGCAGGACGAACTTGGCGCCAAGGGGTTCCGCTGCTCCTTTTTGGGCACGGCTGTGCCCGCGGCCTATTTTTGTCGCGTTGAGGGGGTGGGAAAAGTCTCGGCCCATTCCGAGTCCAGCGGACGAGGTTCGACAGGCCCACGGCCCAAGGCTATAGCTCACCCCCTTTTGGGGCATTTTTCCGCTGGACGAACCTGGCGCTAAGGGGTTCCGCGGCTCTTTTTTGGCGCGGCTGTGCCCGCGGCCTAGTTTTGTCGCAGGGAGGGGGTGGGAAAAGTCTCGGCCCATTCCGTGTCCGGCGGACGAATTGCGCCAGCACCACGCGCCAAGGCTATAGCCCACCCCCTTTTTGGGCATTTTTCCGCAGGACGAACTTGGCGCCAAGGGGTTTGGCTGCACTTTTTGGGGCGCGGCTGTGCCCGGGGCCTATTTTTGTTGCGGTGTGGGGGTGGGAAAAGTCTCGGACCACTCCGAAGAAGGCGGACGAAGTTCGCCAGCCCCACGCCCAAAGGCTATAGCACACCCCTTTTTTGGGCATTTTTCAGCAGGACGAACTTGGCGCCAAGGGGTTCCGCTGCTCTTTTTTGGGCGCGGCTGTGCCCGCGGCCTATGTTTGTTGGGGGGAGGGGGTGGGCAAAGTCTCGGCCCACTCCGAAGAAGGCGGACGAAGTTCGCCAGCCCCACGCCCCAGGGCTATAGCCCACCCCTTTTTTGGGCATTTTTCCGCAGGACGAACTTGGCGCCAAGGGGATCGGCTGCTATTTTTTGGTCCCGGCTGTGCCCGCGGCCTATTTTTGTCACAAGGAGGGGGTGGACAATGTCTCGGCCCATTCCGAGTAAGGCGGAAGAAGTTCGCCAGCCCCACGCCCCAAGTCTATAGCCCACCCCATTTTTGGGCATTTTTCCGCAGGTCGAACTTCGCGCCAAGGGGTTCCGCTGCTCCTTTTTGGGCGCTGCTGTGCCCGCGGCCTATTTTTGTCGCGTTGAGGGGGTGGGAAAAGTGTCAGCCCATTCCGAGTACGGCGGACGAGGTTCGACAGCCCCACGGCCCAAGGCTATAGCCCACCCCCTTTTTGGGCATTTTTCCGCAGGACGAACTTGGCGCCACGGGGTTCGGTTGCTCTTTTTTGGGCGCGGCTGTGCCCGCGGCCTATTTTTGTCTCGGGGAGGGGGTGGGGTAATTCTCGGCTCATTCCGAGACCTGCGGACGAAGTGCGCCAGCACCACGCGCCAAGGTTATAGCCCACCCCCTTTTTGGGCATTTTTCCGCAGGACGAACTTGGCGCCAAGGGGTTCGGCTGCTCTTTTTGGGGCGCGGCTGTGCCCGGAGCCTATTTTTGTTGCGGGGTGGGGGTGGGAAAAGTCTCGGTCCACTCCGAAGAAGGCGGACGAAGTTCGCCAGCCCCACGCCCAAAGGCTATAGCACACCCCTTTTTTGGGCATTTTTCCGCAGGACGAACTTGGCGCCAAGGGGTTCCGCTGCTCTTTTTTGGGCGCGGCTGTGCCCGCGGCCTATTTTTGTTGGGGGTAGGGGGTGGTTAAAGTCTCGGCCCACTCCGAAGAGGGCAGACGAAGTTCGCAAGGCCCACGCCCCAGGGCTATAGCCCACACCTTTTTTGGGCATTTTTCCGCAGGACGAACATGGCGCCAAGGGGTTCGGCTGCTCTTTTTTGGGCGCGGCTGTGCCCGTAGCCTATTTTTGTCGCAGGGAGGGGGTGTGAAAAGTCTCGGCTCATTCCGAGTCCGGCGGACGAAGTTCGCCTGCCGCACGCCCCAAGGCTATAACCCACCCTTTTTTTGGGCATTTTTCCGCAGGACGAACTTGGCGCCAAGGGGTTCGGCTGCTCTTTTTTGGGCACAGCTGTGCCCGCGGCCTATTTTTGGCATGGGGAGGGGGTGGGCAATGTCTCGACCCATTCCGAGTCCGGCGGACGAATTTCGCCAGCCCCACGCCCCAAGGCTATAGCCCACCCCCTTTTTGGGCATTTTTCCGCAGGATGAACTTGGCGCCAAGGGGTTTGGCAGCTCTTTTTTCGGCGCGGCTGTGCCCGCGGCCTATTTTTGTTGCGGAGAGGGGGTGGGCAATGTCTCGGCACATTCGGAGTCCGGCGGACGAAGTTCGCCCGCCCCACGCCCAAAGGCTATAGCACACCCTTTTTTTGGGCATTTTTCCGCAGGACGAACTTGGCGCCAAGGGGTTCGGCTGCTCTTTTTTGGGCGCGGCTGTGCCCGCGGCCTATTTTTTGCATGGGGAGGGGGTGGGCAAAGTCTCGACCCATTCCGAGTCCGGCGGACGAATTTCGCCAGCCCCACGCCCCAAGGCTATAGCCCACCCCCTTTTTGGGCATTTTTCCGCAGGACGAACTTGGCGCCAAGGGGTTTCGCAGCTCGTTTTTCGGCGCGGCTGTGCTCGTGGCCTATTTTGTTTGTGGGGATGGGGTGGGAAAAGTCTCGGCTCATTCCGAGTCCGGCGGACGAAGTTCGCCTGCTCCACGCCCCAAGGCTATAACCCACCCTTTTTTTGGGCATTTTTCCGCAGGACGAACTTGGCGCCAAGGGGTTCGGCTGCTCTTTTTTGGGCACAGCTGTGCCCGCGGCCTATTTTTGGCATGGGGAGGGGGTGGGCAATGTCTCGACCCATTCCGAGTCCGGCGGACGAATTTCGCCAGCCCCACGCCCCAAGGCTATAGCCCACCCCCTTTTTGGGCATTTTTCCGCAGGATGAACTTGGCGCCAAGGGGTTTGGCAGCTCTTTTTTCGGCGCGGCTGTGCCCGCGGCCTATTTTTGATGCGGAGAGGGGGTGGGCAATGTCTCGGCACATTCGGAGTCCGGCGGACGAAGTTCGCCCGCCCCACGCCCAAAGGCTATAGCACACCCTTTTTTTGGGCATTTTTCCGCAGGACGAACTTGGCGCCAAGGGGTTCGGCTGCTCTTTTTTGGGCGCGGCTGTGCCCGCGGCCTATTTTTTGCATGGGGAGGGGGTGGGCAAAGTCTCGACCCATTCCGAGTCCGGCGGACGAATTTCGCCAGCCCCACGCCCCAAGGCTATAGCCCACCCCCTTTTTGGGCATTTTTCCGCAGGACGAACTTGGCGCCAAGGGGTTTCGCAGCTCGTTTTTCGGCGCGGCTGTGCTCGTGGCCTATTTTGTTTGTGGGGATGGGGTGGGAAAAGTCTCGGCTCATTCCGAGTCCGGCGGACGAAGTTCGCCTGCTCCACGCCCCAAGGCTATAACCCACCCTTTTTTTGGGCATTTTTCCGCAGGACGAACTTGGCGCCAAGGGGTTCGGCTGCTCTTTTTTGGGCACAGCTGTGCCCGCGGCCTATTTTTGGCATGGGGAGGGGGTGGGCAATGTCTCGACCCATTCCGAGTCCGGCGGACGAATTTCGCCAGCCCCACGCCCCAAGGCTATAGCCCACCCCCTTTTTGGGCATTTTTCCGCAGGATGAACTTGGCGCCAAGGGGTTTGGCAGCTCTTTTTTCGGCGCGGCTGTGCCCGCGGCCTATTTTTGATGCGGAGAGGGGGTGGGCAATGTCTCGGCACATTCGGAGTCCGGCGGACGAAGTTCGCCCGCCCCACGCCCAAAGGCTATAGCACACCCTTTTTTTGGGCATTTTTCCGCAGGACGAACTTGGCGCCAAGGGGTTCGGCTGCTCTTTTTTGGGCGCGGCTGTGCCCGCGGCCTATTTTTTGCATGGGGAGGGGGTGGGCAAAGTCTCGACCCATTCCGAGTCCGGTGGACGAATTTCGCCTGCCCCACGCTCCAAGGCTATAGCCCACCCCCTTTTTGGGCATTTTTCCGCAGGACGAACTTGGCGCCAAGGGGTTTCGCAGCTCGTTTTTCGGCGCGGCTGTGCTCGTGGCCTATTTTGTTTGTGGGGATGGGGTGGGAAAAGTCTCGGCCCATTCCGAGTCCAGCGGATGAACTTCGGCAGCCCCACGCCCCAAGGCTATAGTACACCCCTTTTTTGGGCATTTTTCCGCCGGACGAACTTGGCGCCAAGGGGTTCGACTGCTCTTTTTTGAGCGCGGCTGTGCCCGCGGCCTACTTTTGGCGCGGAGAGGGAGATGGCAATGTCTCGGCCCATTCCGAGGAAGGCGGATGAACTTTGGCGGCCCCACGCCCAAAGGCTATAGCACACCCCTTTTTTGGGCATTTTTCCGCAGGACGAACTTGGCGCCAAGGGGTCGGCTGCTCTTTTTTGGGCGCAGCTGTGCCCGCGGCCTATTTTTGGCATGGGGAGGGGGTGGGTAAAGTCTCGACCCATTCCGAGTCCGGCGGACGAATTTCGCCAGCCCCACGCCCGAAGGCTATAGCCCACCCCCTTTTTGGGCATTTTTCCGCAGGATGAACTTGGCGCCAAGGGGTTTGGCAGCTCTTTTTTTGGCGCGGCTGTGCCCGCGGCCTATTTTTGTTGCGGAGAGGGGGTGGGCAATGTCTCGGCACATTCGGAGTCCGGCGGACGAAGTTCGCCCGCCCCACGCCCAAAGGCTATAGCACACCCTTTTTTTGGGCATTTTTCCGCAGGACGAACTTGGCGCCAAGGGGCTCGGCTGCTCTTTTTTGGGCGCGGCTGTGCCCGCGGCCTATTTTTTGCATGGGGAGGGGGTGGGCAAAGTCTCGACCCATTCCGAGTCCGGTGGACGAATTTCGCCTGCCCCACGCTCCAAGGCTATAGCCCACCCCCTTTTTGGGCATTTTTCCGCAGGACGAACTTGGCGCCAAGGGGTTTCGCAGCTCGTTTTTCGGCGCGGCTGTGCTCGTGGCCTATTTTGTTTGTGGGGATGGGGTGGGAAAAGTCTCGGCCCATTCCGAGTCCAGCGGATGAACTTCGGCAGCCCCACGCCCCAAGGCTATAGTACACCCCTTTTTTGGGCATTTTTCCGCCGGACGAACTTGGCGCCATGGGGTTCGACTGCTCTTTTTTGAGCGCGGCTGTGCCCGCGGCCTACTTTTGGCGCGGAGAGGGAGATGGCAATGTCTCGGCCCATTCCGAGGAAGGCGGATGAACTTTGGCGGCCCCACGCCCAAAGGCTATAGCACACCCCTTTTTTGGGCATTTTTCCGCAGGACGAACTTGGCGCCAAGGGGTTCGGCTGCTCTTTTTTGGGCGCAGCTGTGCCCGCGGCCTATTTTTGGCATGGGGAGGGGGTGGGCAAAGTCTCGACCCATTCCGAGTCCGGCGGACGAATTTCGCCAGCCCCATGCCCCAAGGCTATAGCCCACCCCCTTTTTGGGCATTTTTCCGCAGGACGAACTTGGCGCCAAGGGGTTCGGCTGCTCTTTTTTGGGCGCGGCTGTGCCCGCGGCCTATTTTTGGCATGGGGAGGGGGTGGGCAAAGTCTCGACCCATTCCGAGTGCGGCGGACGAATTTCGCCTGCCCCACGCTCCAAGGCTATAGCCCACCCCCTTTTTGGGCATTTTTCCGCAGGACGAACTTGGCGCCAAGGGGTTTGGCAGCCCTTTTTTTGGCGCGGCTGTGCTCGTAGCCTATTTTGTTTG
This sequence comes from Citrus glauca, assembly GCA_029633175.1. Lineage (NCBI taxonomy): Eukaryota > Viridiplantae > Streptophyta > Magnoliopsida > Sapindales > Rutaceae > Citrus > Citrus glauca. Next base: position 216,151 of record JAQOOD010000025.1, read on the forward strand.
TGGGGATGGGGTGGGAAAAGTCTCGGCCCATTCCGAGTCCAGCGGATAAACTTCGGCAGCCCCACGCCCCAAGGCTATAGTACACCCCTTTTTTGGGCATTTTTCCGCCGGACGAACTTGGCGCCAAGGGGTTCGACTGCTCTTTTTTGAGCGCGGCTGTGCCCGCGGCCTACTTTTGGTGCGGAGAGGGAGATGGCAATGTCTCGGCCCATTCCGAGGAAGGCGGATGAACTTTGGCGGCCCCACGCCCAAAGGCTATAGCACACCCCTTTTTTGGGCATTTTTCCGCAGGACGAACTTGGCGCCAAGGGGTTCAGCTGCTCTTTTTTGGGCGCAGCTGTGCCCGCGGCCTATTTTTGGCATGGGGAGGGGGTGGGCAAAGTCTCGACCCATTCCGAGTCCGGCGGACGAATTTCGCCAGCCCCACGCCCCAAGGCTATAGCCCACCCCCTTTTTGGGCATTTTTCCGCAGGATGAACTTGGCGCCAAGGGGTTTGGCAGCTCTTTTTTTGGCGCGGCTGTGCCCGCGGCCTATTTTTGTTGCGGAGAGGGGGTGGGCAATGTCTCGGCACATTCCGAGTCCGGTAGACGAAGTTCGCCCGCCCCACGCCCAAAGGCTATAGCACACCCTTTTTTTGGGCATTTTTCCGCAGGACGAACTTGGCGCCAAGGGGTTCGGCTGCTCTTTTTTGGGCGCGGCTGTGCCCGCGGCCTATTTTTGGCATGGGGAGGGGGTGGGCAAAGTCTCGACCCATTCCGAGTCCGGCGGACGAATTTCGCCTGCCCCACGCTCCAAGGCTATAGCCCACCCCCTTTTTGGGCATTTTTCCGCAGGACGAACTTGGCGCCAAGGGGTTTGGCAGCTCTTTTTTTGGCGCGGCTGTGCTCGTAGCCTATTTTGTTTGTGGGGATGGGGTGGGAAAAGTCTCGGCCCATTCCGAGTCCAGCGGATAAACTTCGGCAGCCCCACGCCCCAAGGCTATAGTACACCCCTTTTTTGGGCATTTTTCCGCCGGACGAACTTGGCGCCAAGGGGTTCGACTGCTCTTTTTTGAGCGCGGCTGTGCCCGCGGCCTACTTTTGGTGCGGAGAGGGAGATGGCAATGTCTCGGCCCATTCCGAGGAAGGCGGATGAACTTTGGCGGCCCCACGCCCAAAGGCTATAGCACACCCCTTTTTTGGGCATTTTTCCGCAGGACGAACTTGGCGCCAAGGGGTTCGGCTGCTCTTTTTTGGGCGCAGCTGTGCCTGCGGCCTATTTTTGGCATGGGGAGGGGGTGGCCAAAGTCTCGACCCATTCCGAGTCCGGCGGACGAATTTCGCCAGCCCCATGCCCCAAGGCTATAGCCCACCCCCTTTTTGGGCATTTTTCCGCAGGATGAACTTGGCGCCTAGGGGTTTGGCAGCTCTTTTTTTGGCGCGGCTGTGCCCGCGGCCTATATTTGTTGCGGAGAGGGGGTGGGCAATGTCTCGGCACATTCCGAGTCCGGCGGACGAAGTTCGCCCGCCCCACGCCCAAAGGCTATAGCACACCCTTTTTTTGGGCATTTTTCCGCAGGACGAACTTGGCGCCAAGGGGTTCGGCTGCTCTTTTTTGGGCGCGGCTGTGCCCGCGGCCTATTTTTGGCATGGGGAGGGGGTGGGCAAAGTCTCGACCCATTCCGAGTCCGGCGGACGAATTTCGCCTGCCCCACGCTCCAAGTCTATAGCCCACCCCCTTTTTGGGCATTTTTCCGCAGGACGAACTTGACGCCAAGGGGTTCAGCTGCTCTTTTTTTGGCGCGGCTGTGCCCGCGGCCTATTTTTCTCGCGGGGAGGGGGTGGGAAAAGTCTTGGCCCATTCCGAGTCCGGCGGACGTAGTTCGCCAGCCCCACGCCCCAAGGCTATAGCCCACCCCTTTTTTTAGCATTTTTCCGCCGGAGGAAATTGGCGCCAAGGCCTTCGGCTGCTCTTTTTTGGGCATGGCTGTGCCTGCGGCCTATTTTGGGCGCGGCTGTGCGTGCGGCCTATTTTTGGCGCGGGGAGAGAGTGGTCAAAATCTCGGCCCATTCCGAGGAAGGCGGATGAACTTTGCCGGCCCCACGCTCAATGGCTATAGCACACCCCTTTTTTGGGCATTTTTCCGCTGGACGAACATGGCGCCAAGGGGTTCGGCAGCTCTTTTTTGGGCGTGGCTGTGCCCGCAACCTATTTTGTTTCGTGGGGAGGGGGTGGGAAAGTCTCGGCCCATTCCGAGGAAGGCGGACGATGTGCGCCTGCCCCACGCCCCAAGGCTATAGCCCCCCCCCCTTTTTGGACATTTTTCCGTAGGACGAACTTGGCGCCATCGGGTTCGGCTGCTCTTTTTTCGCCGCGGCTGTGCCCGCGGCCTATTTTTTTCGCGGGGAGGCGGTGGGCAAAGTCTCGGCCCATTCCGAGTCCGGCGGACGAAGTTCGCCGGCCCCACGCCCCGAGGCTATTGCCCACCCCTTTTTTGGGCATTTTTCCGCGGGACGAACTTGGCGCCAAGGCCTTTGGCTGCTCTTTTTTGGGCGCGGCTGTGCCCGCGGCCTATTTTTGTCGTGGAGCATGGTGGGAAAAGTATCGGCCCATTCCGAGTCCGGCGGACGAACTTTGGCTGCCCCACGCCCCAAGGCTATAGCACACCCTTTTTTTGGGCATTTTTCCGCAGGACGAACTTGGCGCCAAGGGGTTCGGCTGCTCTTTTTTGTGCGCAGCTGTGCCCGCGGCCTATTTTTGTCATGGGGCGGGGTTGGGAAAAGCCTTGGCCGATTCCGAGTCTGGCGGACGAAGTTCGCCAGCCCCACGCCCCAAGGCTATAGCCCACCCCCTTTTTGGGCTTTAACCTGCAGGACGAACATGGCGTCAATGGGTTCCGCTGCTATTTTTTGGGCGCGGCTGTGCCCGCCGCCTATTATTGTCGCGGGGAAAGGGGGTCAAAGTCTCGACCATTTAAGAGTCCGGCGGACAAAGTTCGCCCCCCCCCACTCCCCAAGGCTATAGCCCACCCCCTTCTTGGGCATTTTTCCACACTACGAACTTGGCGCCAAGGGGTTCGGCTGCTCTGTTTTGGGCGCGGCTGTGCCCGCAGCCTATTTTTGTCCCGGGGAGGGGGTGGGAAAGGTCTTGGCCCATTCCGAGTCCGGCGGACGATGTTCGCCAGCCCCATGCCCCAAGGCTATCGCCCACCTCTATTTTGGGCATTTTCACGCAGGACGAACTTGGCGCCCAGGGGTTCGGCTGCTCTTTTTTGGGCGCGGCTGTGCACGCGGTCTATTTTTGGCACGGGAAGGGGGTGGCCAATGTCTCAGCCCATTCCGAGGAAGGCGGACGAAGTTCACCGGCCCCACGCCCATAGGCCACAGCACACCCCTTTTTCGGGCATTTTTCCGCAGGAGAACTTGGCGCCAAGGGGTTCGGCTGCGCTTTTTTGGGTGCGACTGTGCCCATGGCCTATTTTTGACGTGGGGAGGGGGTGGGAAAAGTCTCGGCCCATTCTGAGTCCGGCGGACGAAGTTCGCCCGCCCCACGCCTCAAGGCTATATAGCCCACCCCCTTTTTGGGCATTTTTCAGCAGGACGAATATGGTGCCAAGGGGTTCGGCTGCTCTTTTTTCGGCGCGGCTGTGGCCGCGGCCTATTTTTGTCGCGGGGACGGGGTGGGCAAAGTCTCGGCCCATTCCGAGGAAGGCGGATGAACTTTGCCGGCCCCACGCCCAAACGCTATAGCACACCCCTTTTTTGGGCATTTTTCCGTCGGACGAACTTGGGGCCAAGGGGTTCAGCTGCTCTTTTTTGGGCGCGGCTGTGCCCACGGCCTATTTTTGCAGCGGGGAGGGGGTGGGAAGAGTTTTGGCCCATTCCGAGTCCGGCGGACGAAGTTCGCCCGCCCGACGCCCCAGCGCTATAGCCCACCCCCTTTGTGGGCATTTTTCTGCAGGACGAACTTGGCGCCAAGGGGTTCGGCTGCCCTTTTTTGGGCGCGGCTGTGTCCACGGCCTATCTTTGTCACGGGGAGGGGGTGGGCAAAGTCTCGACCCATTCCGAGTCCGGCGGACGAAGTTAGCCAGCTCCACGCCGCAAGGCTATAGCCCACCCCCTATTTGGGCATTTTTTCGCAGGACGAACTTGGCGCCAAGGGGTTCGGCTGAACTTTTTTGGGCGCGGCTGTGTCCGCGGCCTATTTTTGTCGCGGGGCGGGGGTGGGCAAAGTCTCGACCCATTCCGAGTCCGGCGGACGAAGTTCGCCCGCCCCACGCCCCAAGGCTATAGCCCACCCCCTTTGTGGGCATTTTTCCGCAGGACGAACCTCGTGCCAAGGGGTTCGGCTGCTCTTTTTTGGGCGCGGCTGTGTCCGCGGCCTATTTTTGTCACGGGGAGGGGGTGGCCAAAGCCTCGGCCCAATCTGAGTCCGGCAGATTTAGTTCGCCCGCCCCACGCCCCAAGGCTATAGCGCACGCCTTTTTTGTGGCATTTTTTCGCACGACGAACTTGGCGCCAAGGGGTTCGACTGCTCTTCTTTGGGCGCGGCTGTGCCTGCGGCCTATTTTTGTCACGGGGAGGGAGTGGGAAAAGTCTCGGCCCATTCCGAGTCCGGCGGACGAAGTTCGCCGGCCCCACGCCCCAAGGCTATAAAGCCCACCCCCTTTTTGGGCATGTTTCCGCAGGACGAACTTGGCACCAAGGGGTTCGGCTGCTCTTTTTTGGGCGCGGCTGTGCCGCCGCCTATTTTTGCCTCGGGGAGGGGGTAGGCAAAGTCTCGGCCCATTCCGCGTAAGGCGGACGAAGTTCGCCAGCCCCACGCCCCAAGGCTATAGCCCACCTCCTTTTTGGGCATTTTTCCGCAGGACGAACTTGGCGCCAGGGGGTGCGGCTGCTCGTTTTTGTGCGCGGCTGTGCCCGCGGCCTATTTTTGTCGTGGGGAGAGGGTGGGAAAAGGCTCGGCCCATTCCGAGCAAGGCGGAGGAACTTTGCCGGCCCCACGCCCAAAGGCTATAGCACACCCCTTTTTTGGGCATTTTTCCGCAGGACGAACTTGGCGCCAAGGGGTTCGGCTGCTCTTTTTTAGGCGCGGCTGTGCCCGCGGCCTATTTTTGTCGCGGGGAGTGGGTGGGCAAAGTCTCGGCCCATTCCGAGGCAGGCGGACGACGTTCGCCAGCCCCACGCCCAAAGGCTATAGCCCACCCCCTTTTTGGGCATTTTTCCGCAGGACGAATTTGGCGCCAATGGGTTCGGCTGCTCTTTTTTGGGCGCGGCCGTGTCCGCGGCCTATTTCTGTCACGGGGAGGGGGTGGTCAAAGCCTCGGCCCATTCTGAGTTCAGCGGACATAGTTCGCCCACCCCACGCCCCAAGGCTATAGCACACCCCTTTTTTGTGGCATTTTTTCGCAGGTCGAACTTGGCGCCAAGGGGTTCGACTGCTCTTTCTTGGGCGCGGCTGTGCGTGCGGCCTATTTTTGTCGCGGGGAGGGAGTGGGAAAAGTCTCGGCCCATTCCGAGTCTGGCGGACGAAGTTCGCCAGCCCCACACCCAAAGGCTATAGCACACCCCTTTTTTTGGCATTTTTCCGCAGGACGAACTTGGCGCCATGGGGATCGGCTGCCTTTTATGGGTGCGGCTGTGCCCGCGGCCTATTTTTGTCGCGGGGAGGGGGTGGGAAACGTCTCGGCCCATTCCGAGTCCGGCGGACGAAGTTCGTCAGCCCCACGCCTCAAGGCTTATAGCCCACCACCATTTTGGGCATTTTTCCGCAGGATGAACTTGGCGCCAAGGGTTTCGGCTGCTCTTTTTTGGGCGCGGCTCTGCTCGCGGCCTATTTTTGTCGCGGGGAGGGGGTGGGCAAAGTCTCAGCCCATTCCGAGGAAGGCAGACGAAGTTCGCCAGCCCCACGCCCCAAGGCTATAGCCTACCCCCTTTTTGGGCATTTTTCCGCATGACGAACTTGACGCCAAGGGGTTCGGCTGCTCTTTTTTGGGCGCGGCTGTGTCCGCGGCCTATTTTTGCCGCGTGGAGGGGGAGGTCAAAGCCTCGGCCCATTCTGAGTCCGGCGGACGTACTTGCCTTTTTTGTGGCATTTTTTCGCACGACGAACATGGGGCCAAGGGGTTCGACTGCTTTTCTTTGGGCGCGGCTGTGCCTGCGGCCTATTTTTGTCACGGGGAGGGAGTGGGAAAAGTCTCGGCCCATTCTGAGTCCGGTGGACGAAGTTCGCCAGCCCCACGCCCAAAGGCTATAACACACCCCTTTTTTGTGGCATTTTTTTGCAGGACGAACTTGGTGCCAAGGGGTTCGACTGCTCTTTTTTGGGCGCGGCTGTGCCCGCGGCCTATTTTTGTCACGGGGAGGGAGTGGGAAATGTCTCGGCCCATTCCGAGTCCGGCGGACGTAGTTCGCCCGCCCCACGCTCCAAGGCTATAGTACATGCCTTTTTTGGGCATTTTTCCACAGGATGAACTTGGCGCCTAGGGGATCGGTCCTCTTTTTTGGGCGCGGCGGTGCCCGCGGCCTATTTTTGTCGTGGGGAGGGGGTGGGAAAAGTCTTGGCCCATTCCGAGTCCGGCGGACGAGGTTCGCCAGCCCCACGCCCAAAGGCTATAGCCCACCCCTTTTTTGGGCATTTTTCCGCAGCACGAACTTGGCGCCAAGGGGTTCGGCTGCTCTTTATTGGGCGCGGCTGTGCCCTCGGCCTATTTTTGTCGCAGGAGGGGGTGGGAAAAGTCTCGGCCCATTCCGAGTCCGGTGGACGAAGTTCGCCAGCCCCACGCCCCAAGGCTATAGCCGACCCCCTTTTTGGGCATTTTTCCGCAGGACGAACTTTTCGCCAAGGGGTTCGGCTGCTCTTTCTTGGGTGCGGCTGTGCCCGCGTCCTACGTTTGTCGCGGGGAGGGGGTGGGAAAAGTCTCGGCCCATTCCGAGTCCGGCGGACGAAGTTCGCCAGCCCCACGCCCAAAGGGTATAGCCCACCACTTTTTTGGGCATTTTTCCGCAGGACGAACTTGGCGCCAAGGGGTTCGGCTGCTCTTTTTTGGGCGCGGCTGTGCCCTCGGTCTATTTTTGTCATGGGGAGGGGGTGAGCAAAGTCTCGGCCCATTCCGAGGAAGGCAGATGAAGTTCGCCAGCCCCACGCCCCAAGGCTATAGCCCACCCCCTTTTTGGGCATTTTTCCGCATGACGAACTTTGCGGCAAGGGGTTCGGATGCTCTTTTTTGGGCGCGGCTGTGCCCGTGGCTTAATTTTCTCATGGGGAGGGGGTGGGAAATGTCTCGGCCCATTCCGAATCCGGCGGACGAGGTTCGCCAGCCCCACGCCCAAAGGCTATAACACACCCCTTTTTTGGGCATTTTTCCGCAGCACGAACTTGGCGCCAAGGGGTTCGGCTGCTCTTTATTTGGCGCGGCTGTGCCCTCGGCCTATTTTTGTCGCAGGAGGGGGTGGGAAAAGTCTCGGCCCATTCCGAGTCCGGTGGACAAAGTTCGCCAGCCCCACGCCCCAAGGCTATAGCCGACCCCCTTTTTGGGCATTTTTCCGCAGGACGAACTTTTCGCCAAGGGGTTCGGCTGCTCTTTCTTGGGCGCGGCTGTGCCCGCGTCCTAATTTTGTCGCGGGGAGGGTGTGGGAAAAGTCTCGGCCCATTCCGAGTCCGGTGGACGAAGTTCGCCAGCCCCACGCCCCAAGGCTATAGCCGACCCCCTTTTTGGGCAATTTTCCGCTGGACGAACTTTTCGCCAAGGGGTTCGGCTGCTCTTTCTTGGGCGCGGCTGTGCCCGCGGCCTACTTTTGTCGCGGGGAGGGGGTGGGAAAAGTCTCGGCCCATTCCGAGTCCGGCGGACGAAGTGCGCCGGCCCTACGCCCCAAGGGTATAGCCCACCACTTTTTTGGGCATTTTTCCGCAGGACGAACTTGGCACCAAGGGGTTTGGCTGCTCTTTTTTGGGCGCGGCTGCGCCGGCGGCCAATTTTTGTCGCGGGGAGGGGGCAGGCAAAGCCTCGGCCCATTCCGAGTCCGGCGGACGAAGTTCGCCGGCCCCACGCCCCGAGGCCATAGCCCATCCCGTTTTTGGGCATTTTTCTGCAGGACAAACTTCGCGCCAAGGGGTTCGGCTGCTCTTTTTTGGGCGCGGCTGTGCCCGGGCCTATTTTTGTCACGGGGAGGGGGTCGCCAATGTCTCGGCCCATTCCGACTCCGGCGGACGAACTTCGGTAGCCGCACGCCCCAAGGCTATTGCCCACCCCTTTTTTCGGCATTTTTCCGCAGGACGAACTTGGCGCCAAGGGGTTCGGCTGCTCTTTTTTGCGCGCGGCTGCGCCCGCGGCCTATTTTTTATCGCGGGGAGGGGTTAGCCAAAGCCTCGGCCCATTCCGAGTCCGGCGGACGAAGTTCGGCGGCCCCACGCCCAAAGGCTATAGCACACCCCTTTTTTGCGCATTTTTCTGCCGGACGAACTTGGCGCCAAGGGATTTGGCTGCTCTTTTTTGCGCGCGGCTGTGCCCGCGGCCTATATTTGTCGCAGGGAGGGGGTAGGCAAATCCTCGGCCCATTCCGAGTCCGGCGGACGAAGTTCGCCGGCCCCACGCCCCAAGGCCATAGCCCATCCCGTTTTTGGGCATTTTTCCGCAGGACAAACTTCGCGCCAAGGGGTTCGGGTGCTCTTTTTTGCGCGCGGCTGTGCCCGCGGCCTATTTTTGTCACGGGGAGGGGGTGGGCAAAGTCTCGGCCCATTCCGAGTCCGGCGGACGAAGTTCGCCCGCCTCACGCCCCAAGGTTATAGCCCATCCCCTTTTTGGGCATTTTTCCGCAGGACGAACTTGGCGCCAAGGGGTTCGGCTGCTCTTTTTTGGGCGCCGCTGTGCCCGGGCCTATTTTTGTCACGGGGAGGGGGTCGCCAAAGTCTCGGCCCATTCCGAGTCCGGCGGACGAAGTTCAGCGGCCCCACGCCCAAAGGCTATAGCACACCCCTTTTTTGCTCATTTTTCCGCAGGATGAACTTGACGCCAAGGGGTTTGGCTGCTCTTTTTTGGGCGCGGCTGTGCCCGCTGCCTATTTTTGCCACGGCGAGGGGTAGCCAAAGCCTCGGCCCATTCCGAGTCCGGCGAACGAAGTTCAGCGGCCCCACGCCCAAAGGCTATAGCACACCCCTTTTTTGGGCATTTTTCCGCAGGACGAACTTGGCGCCAAGGGGTTTGGCTGCTCTTTTTTGTGCGCGGCTGTGCCCGCGGCCTATTTTTGTCACGGCGAGGGGTAGCCAAAGCCTCGGCCCATTCTGAGTCCGGCGGACGATGTTCGGCGGCCCCACGCCCAAAGGCTATAGCACACCCCTTTTTTGTGCATTTTTCCGCCGGACGAACTTCGCGCCGCGGGGTTTGGCCGCACTTTTTTGGCCGCGGCTGTGCCCTCGCCCTATTTTTGTCCTGGGGAGGTGGTGGGAAAAGTCTTGGCCCATTCCGAGTCCGGCGGACGAAGTGCGCCGGCCCCACGCCCCAAGGCCATAGCCCATCCCCTTTTTGGGCATTTTTCCGCAGGACAAACTTCACGCCAAGGGGTTCGGCTGCTCTTTTTTGGGCGCGGCTGTGCACTCGCCCTATTTTTGTACTGGGGAGGTGGTGGGAAAAGTCTTGGCCCATTCCGAGTCCGGTGGACGAAGTTCGCCAGCCCCACGCCCCAAGGCTATAGCCCACCCCCTTTTTGGGCATTTTTCCGCAGGACGAAGTTTTTGCCAAGGGGTTCGGCTGCTCTTTTTTTGGCGCGGCTATGCCCGCGTCCTATTTTTGTCGCTGGGAGGGGGTGGGCAAAATCTCGGCCCATTCCTAGTCCGGCGGACGAAGTTCGCCAGCCCACGCCCCAAGGCTATAACCCATCCCCTTTTTGAGCATTTTTCCGCAGGACGAACTTGGCGCCAAGGGGTTCGGCTCCTCTTTTTTGGCCGCGGCTGTGGCCTCGGCCAATTTTTGTCACGGGGAGGGGGTGGGAAAAGTCTCGGCCCATTCCGTGTCCGGTGGACGAAGTTTGCCAGCCCCACGCCCAAAGGCTATAGCATACCCCTTTTTTGCGCATTTTTCCGCAGGACGAACATGGCGCCAAGGGGTTTGGCTGCTCTTATCTGGTCGCGGCTGTGCCCGCGGCCTATTTTTTTCGCGGGGAGGGGGTAGACAAATCCTCGGCCCATTTCGAGTCCGGCGGACGAAGTTCGCCGGCCCAACGCCCAAAGGCTATAGCACACCCCTTTTTTGCGCATTTTTCTGCACGACGAACTCGGCGCCACGGGGTTTGGCTTCACTTTTTTGGGCGCGGCTGTGCCCGCGGCCTATTTTTGTCGCGGGGAGGGGGTAGGCAAATCCTCGGCCCATTCCGGGGAAGGCGGACGAAGTTCGCCGGCCCCACGCCCCAAGGCCATAGCCCATCCCCTTTTTGGGCATTTTTCCGCAGGACACACTTCGCGCCAAGGGGTTCGGCTGCTCTTTTTTGGACGCGACTGTGCCCGCGGCCTATTTTTGTCGCGGGGAGGGGGTGGGCAAAGTCTCGGCCCATTCCGAGTCCGGCGGACGAAGTTCGCCGGCCTCACGCCCCAAGGCTATAGCCCACCCCCTTTTTGGGCATTTTTCCGCAGGACGAGCTTTTCGCCAAGGGGTTCGGCTGCCCTTTTTTGGGCGCGGCTCTGCCCACGGCCTATTTTTGTCGTGGGGAGGGTGTGGGCAATGTCTCGGCCCATTCCGAGGAAGGCGGACGAAGTTTGCCAGCCCCAAACCCCAAGGCTATAGCCCACCCCTTCTTTGGGCATTTTTCCGCAGGACGAACTTTGCGCCAAGTGTTCGGCTGCTTTTTTTTGGGCGCGGCTGTGCCCGCGGCCTATTTTTGTCGCAGGGAGGGGGTGGGCAAAGTCTTGGCGCATTCCGAGTCCGGCGAACTAAGTTCGCCGGCCCCACGCCCCAATGCTATAGCACACCCCTTTTTTGGGTATTTTTCCGCAGGACGAACTTGGCGCCAAGGGATTCGGCAGCTCTTTTTTGGGCGCGGCTGTGCCCGCGACCGATTTGTGTCACGGGGAGGGGGTGGAAAAAAACTCGGCCCATTCCGACTCCGGCGGACGAACTTCGGTAGCCGCACGCCCCAAGGCTATAGCCCACCCCTTTTTTTGGCATTCTTCCGCAGGCCGAACTTGGCGCCAAGGGGTTCGGCTGCTCTTTTTTGCGCGCGGCTGTGCCCGCGGCCTATTTTTGTCGCGGGGAGGGGTTAGCCAAAGCATCGGCCCATTCCGAGTCCGGCGGACGAAGTTCGGCGGCCCCACGCCCAAAGGCTATAGCACACCCCTTTTTTGCGCATTTTTCCGCCGGACGAACTTGGCGCCAAGGGATTTGGCTACTCTTTTTTACCGCGGCTGTGCCCGCGGCCTATATTTGTCACGGGGAGGGGGTAGGCAAATCCTCGCCCCATTCCGAGTCCGGCGGACGAAGTTCGCCGGCCCCACGCTCCAAGGCCATAGCCCATCCCCTTTTTGGGCTTTTTTCCGCAGGACAAACTTCGCGCCAAGGGGTTCGGGTGCTCTTTTTTGGGCGCGGCTGTGCCCGCGGCCTATTTTTGTCGCGGGGAGGGGGTGGGCAAAGTCTCGGCCCATTCCGAGTCCGGCGGACGAAGTTCAGCGGCCCCACGCCCAAAGGCTATAGCACACCCCTTTTTTGCGCATTTTTCCGCAGGATGAACTTGGCATTTGGCTGCTCTTTTTTGGGCGCGGCTGTGCCCGCAGCCTATCTTTGTAACGGCGAGGGGTAGCCAAAGCCTCGGCCCATTCCGAGTCTGGCGGACGAAGTTCAGCGGCCCCACGCCCAAAGGCTATAGCACACCCCTTTTTTTGGGCATTTTTCCACAGGACGAACTTGGCGCCAAGGGGTTTGGCTGCTCTTTTTTGCGCGCGGCTGTGCCTGCGGCCTATTTTTGTCGCGGGGAGGGGGTAGCCAAAGCCTCGGCCCATTCCGAGTCCGGCGGACGATGTTCGGCGGCCCCACGCCCAAAGGCTATAGCATACCCCTTTTTTGCGCATTTTTCCGCAGGACGAACTTGGCGCCAAGGGCTTCGGCTGCTCTTTTTTGGGCGCGGCTGTGCCCGCAGTCTATTTTTGTCACGGGGAGGGGGTCACCAAAGTCTCGGCCCATTCCAAGGAAGGCGGACGAAGTGCGCCGGCCCCACGCCCGAAGGCTATAGCACATCACTTTTTTGGGCATTTTTCCGCAGGACGAACTTGGCGCCAAGGGGTTCGGCTGCTGTTTCTTGGACGCGGCTGTGCCCACGGCCTATTCTTGTCGCAGGGAGGGGGTGGAAAAAACCTCGGCCCATTCCGTCTCCGGCGGACGAACTTCGGTAGCCGCACGCCCCAAGTCTATAGCCCACCCCTTTTTTGGGCATTTTTCAACAGGACAAACTTGGCGCCAAGGGGTTCGGCTGCTCTTTTTTGCGCGCGGCTGTGCCCGCGGCCTATATTTGTCACGGGGTGGGGTAGGCAAATCCTCGGCCCATTCCGAGTCCGGCGGACGAAGTTCGCCGGCCCCACGCCCCAAGGCCATAGCCCATCCCCTTTTTGGGCATTTTTCCGCAGGGCAAGCTTCACGCCTAGGGGCTCGGCCGCTCTTTTTTGGGCGCGGCTGTGCCCTAGCCCTATTTTCGTCCTGGGGAGGGGGTGGGAAAAGTCTTGGCCCATTCCGAGTCCGGTGGACGAAGTTCGCCAGCCCCACGCCCCAAGGCTATAGCCAACCCCCTTTTTGGGCATTTTTCCGCAGGACGAAGTTTTCGCCAAGGGGTTCGGCTGTTCTTTTTTTGGCGCGGCTATGCCCGCGGCCTATTTTTGTCGCTGGGAGGGGGTGGGCAAAATCTCGGCCCATTCCGAGTCCGGCGGACGAAGTTCGGCGGCCCCACGCCCAAAGGCTATAGCACACCCCTTTTTTGCGCATTTTTCCGCCGGACGAACTTGGCGCCAAGGGATTTGGCTACTCTTTTTTACCGCGGCTGTGCCCGCGGCCTATATTTGTCACGGGGAGGGGGTAGGCAAATCCTCGCCCCATTCCGAGTCCGGCGGACGAAGTTCGCCGGCCCCACGCCCCAAGGCCATAGCCCATCCCCTTTTTGGGCTTTTTTCCGCAGGACAAACTTCGCGCCAAGGGGTTCGGGTGCTCTTTTTTGGGCGCGGCTGTGCCCGCGGCCTATTTTTGTCGCGGGGAGGGGGTGGGCAAAGTCTCGGCCCATTCCGAGTCCGGCGGACGAAGTTCAGCGGCCCCACGCCCAAAGGCTATAGCACACCCCTTTTTTGCGCATTTTTCCGCAGGATGAACTTGGCATTTGGCTGCTCTTTTTTGGGCGCGGCAGCGCCCGCGGCCTATTTTTGTCATGGGGAGGGGGTGGGCAAAGTCTCGGCCCATTCCGAGTCCGGTGGACGAAGTTTGCCTGCCCCACGCCCAAAGGCTATAGCATACCCATTTTTTGCGCATTTTTCCGCAGGACGAACTTGGCGCCAAGGGCTTCGGCGGCTTTTTTTTGGGCGCGGCTGTGCCCGCGGCCTATTTTTGTCGCGGGGAGGGGGTGGAAAAAACCTCGGCCCATTCCGTCTCCGGCGGACGAACTTCGGTAGCCGCACGCCCCAAGGCTATAGCCCACCCCTTTTTTGGGCATTTTTCCGCAGGACGAACTTGGCGCCAAGGGCTTCGGCTGCTCTTTTTTGCGCGCGGCTGTGCCCGCGGCCTATTTTTGTCACGGGGAGGGGGTAGCCAAAGCCTCAGCCCATTCCAAGTCCGGCGGACGTAGTTCGGCGGCCCCACGCCCAAAGGCTATAGCACACCCCTTTTTTGCGAATTTTTCCGCCGGACGAACTTGGCGCCAAGGGGTTTGGCTGCTCTTTTTTGGCCGCGGCTATGCCCGCGGCCTATATTTGTCGCGGGGAGGGGGTCGGCAAATCCTCGGCCCATTCCGAGTCCGGCCGACGAAGTTCGCCGGCCCCATGCCCCAAGGCTATAACACACCCCTTTTTTGGGCATTTTTACGCAGGATGAACTTGGCGCCAAGGGGTTTGGCTGCGCTTTTTTGCGCGCGGCTGTGCCCGCTGCCTATTTTTGTCGCGGGGAGGGGGGGCAAAGTCTCGGCCCATTCCGAGTCCGGCGGACGAAGTGCGCCAGCCCCACGCCCCAAGGCTATAGCCCACCCCTTTTTTGGGCATTTTTCCGCAGGACGAACTTGGCGCCAAGGGGTTCGGCTGCTCTTTTTTGGGCGCGGCTGTGCCCGCGGTCTATTTTTGTCACGGGGAGGGGGTCACCAAAGTCTCGGCCCATTCCAAGGAAGGCGGACGAAGTGCGCCGGCCCCACGCCCGAAGGCTATAGCACATCACTTTTTTGGGCATTTTTCCGCAGGACGAAGTTGGCGCCAAGGGGTTCGGCTGCTGTTTCTTGGACGCGGCTGTGCCCACGGCCTATTCTTGTCGCAGGGAGGGGGTGGAAAAAACCTCGGCCCATTCCGTCTCCGGCGGACGAACTTCGGTAGCCGCACGCCCCAAGGCTATAGCCCACCCCTTTTTTGGGCATTTTTCAACAGGACAAACTTGGCGCCAAGGGGTTCGGCTGCTCTTTTTTGCGCGCGGCTGTGCCCGCGGCCTATTTTTGTCGCGGGGAGGGGGTAGCCAAAGACTCAGCCCATTCCAAGTCCGGCGGACGTAGTTCGGCGGCCCCACGCCCAAAGGCTATAGCACACCCCTTTTTTGCGAATTTTTCCGCCGGACGAACTTGGCGCCAAGGGGTTCGGCTGCTGTTTCTTGGACGCGGCTGTGCCCACGGCCTATTCTTGTCGCGGGGAGGGGGTGGGCAAAGTCTCGGGCCATTCCGAGTCCGGGGGACGAAGTTCGCCAGCCCCACGCCCCAAGGCTATAGCCCACCCCTTTTTTGGGCATTTTTCCGCAGGACGAACTTGGCGCCAACGGGTTCGGATGCTCTTTTTTGGGCGCGGCTGTGCCCACAGCCTATTTTTGTCGTGGCTGTGCCCGCGGCCCATTTTTTTCGCAGGGAGAGGGTGGGAAAAGTCTCAGCCCATTCCGAGTCCGGCGGATGAAGTTCGCCAACCCCACTCCCGAAGGCTATAGCCCACCCCCTTTTTGGGCATTTTTCCGCAAGACGAACTTGGCGCCAAGGGGTTCGGCTACTCTTTTTTGGGCGCGTCTGTGCCCGCAGCCTATTTTTGACGCGGGGAGGGGGTGGGGAAAGTCTCGGCCCATTCCGAGCCCGGCGGACGAAGGTCGCCCGCCCCACGCCCCAAGGCTATAGCCCATCCCTTTTTTGGGCATTTTTCCGCAGGACGAACTGGGCCCCAAGGGGTTCGGCTGCTCTTTTTTGGGCGCGGCTGTGCCCGCGGCCTATTTTTGTCACTGGGAGGGGGTAGGAAAAGTCTAGGCCCATTCCGAGGGAGGCGGATGAACTTTGCCGGCCCCACGTCCAAAGGCTATAGCACACCCCTTCTTTGGGCATTTTTCCGCCGGACGAACTTCGCGCCAAGGGGTTCGGCTGCTCTCTTTTGGGCGCGGCTATGCCCGCGGCCTATTTTTGTCGTGGGGAGGGGGTGGGCAAAGTCTCAGCCCATGCCGAGGAAGGCGACAATGTTCGCTGGCCCCACACCCAAAGGCTATAGCACACCCCTTTTTTGGGCATTTTTCCGCAGGACGAACTTGGCGCCAAGGGTTCGGCTGCTCTTTTTTGGGCGCGGCTGTGCCCGCGGCCTATTTTTGTCACGGGGAGGGGGTGGGCAAAGTCTCGGCCCATTCCGAGGTAGGCGGACGATGTTCGCCGGCCCCACGCCCAAAGGCTATAGCACACCCCTTTTTTGGGCATTTTTCCGCAGGACGAACTGGGCCACAAGGGGTTCGGCTGCTCTTTTTTGGGCGCGGCTGCGCCCACAGCGTATTTTTGTCGCGGCTGTGCCCGCGGCCTATTTTTTTCGCAGGGAGAGGGTGGGAAAAATCTCAGCCCATTCCAAGTCCGGCGGATGAAGTTCGCCAACCCCACGCCCCAAGGCTATAGCCCACCCCGTTTTTGGGCATTTTTCCTTAGGACGAACTTGGCGCCAACGGGTTCGGCTGCTCTTTTTTGGGCTCGGCTGTGTCCGCGGCCTATTTTTGTCGTGGGGAGGGGGTGGGCAAAGTCTCGGCCCATTCTGAGTCCGGCGGACGAAGTTTGCCCGCCCGACGCCCCAAGGCTATAGCCCACTCCTTTTTTGGGCATTTTTCCGCTGGACGAACTTAGCGCCAAGGGGTTCGGCTGCTCTTTTTTGGGCTCGGCTGTGCCCTCGGCCTATTTTTGTAGCGGGGAGGGGGTGGGAGAGTCTAGGCAAATTCCGAGTCCGGCGGACGAAGTTCGCCAGACCCACGCCCCATGGCTATAGCCCACCCTTTTTTTGGGCATTTTTCCGCAGGACGAACACGGCGCTAAGGGGTTCGACTGCTCTTTTTTGGGCGCGGCTGTGCCCGCGGCCTATTTTTGTCGTGGGGAGGGGGTGGGCAAAGTCTCGGCCCATTCTGAGTCCGGCGGACGAAGTTTGCCCGCCCGATGCCCCAAGGCTATAGCCCACTCCTTTTTTGGGCATTTTTCCGCTGGACGAACTTAGCGCCAAGGGGTTCGGCTGCTCTTTTTTGGGCTCGGCTGTGCCCTCGGCCTATTTTTGTAGCGGGGAGGGGGTGGGAAAGTCTAGGCAAATTCTGAGTCCGGCGGACGAACTTCGGGAACTCCACACCCCAAGGCTATAGCGCACCCCTTTTTTGGGCATTTTTCCGCAGGACGAACTTCGCGCCAAGGGGTTCGACTGCTCTTTCTTGGGCGCGGCTGTGCCCGCGGCCTATTTTTGGCCCGGGGGGGGGGTTGGGCAAAGTCTCGGCCCATTCCGAGGGAGGCGGATGAACTTTGCCGGCCCCACGTCCAAAGGCTATAGCACACCCCTTCTTTGGGCATTTTTCCGCAGGACGAACTTGGCGCCAAGGGGTTCGGCTGCTCTCTTTTGGGCGCGGCTGTGCCCGCGGCCTTTTCTTGTCGTGGGGAGGGGGTGGCCAAAGTCTCAGCCCATTCCGAGGAAGGCGGACAATGTTCGCTGGCCCCACACCCAAAGGCTATAGCACACCCCTTTTTTGGGCATTTTTCCGCAGGACGAACTTGGTGCCAAGGGTTCGGCTGCTCTTTTTTGGGCGCGGCTGTGCCCGCGGCCTATTTTTGTCACGGGGAGGGGGTGGGCAAAGTCTCGGCCCATTCCGAGGAAGGCGGACGATGTTCGCCGGCCCCACGCCCAAAGGCTATAGCACACCCCTTTTTTAGGCATTTTTCCGCAGGACGAACTGGGCCCCAAGGGGTTCGGCTGCTCTTTTTTGGGCGCGGCTGTGCCCGCGGCCTATTTTTGTCACTAGGAGGGGGTGGGCAAAGTCTCGGCCCATTCCGAGGAAGGCGGACGATGTTCGCTGGCCCCACACCCAAAGGCTATAGCACACCCCTTTTTTGGGCATTTTTCCGCAGGACGAACTTGGTGCCAAGGGTTCGGCTGCTCTTTTTTGGGCGCGGCTGTGCCCGCGGCCTATTTTTGTCACGGGGAGGGGGTGGGCAAAGTCTCGGCCCATTCCGAGGAAGGCGGACGATGTTCGCCGGCCCCACGCCCAAAGGCTATAGCACACCCCTTTTTTGGGCATTTTTCCGCAGGACGAACTGGGCCCCAAGGGGTTCGGCTGCTCGTTTTTGGACGCGGCTGTGCCTGCGGCCTATTTTTGTTGTGGGGAGGGGGTGGAAAAAGTCTCGGCCCATTCCGAGGAAGACGGATGAACTTCGCCGGCCCCACGCCCAAAGGCTATAGCACACCCGTTTTTTGGGCATTTTTCCGCAGGACGAACTTGGCACCAAGGGGTTCGGCTGCTCTTTTTTGTGCGCGGCTGTTCCCACGGCCTATTTTTGTCGCGCGGATAGGATGGGCAATGTCTCGGCCCATTCCGAGTCTGGCGGACGAATTTCGCCAGCCCCACGCCCCAAGGCTATAGCCCACCCCTTTTACGGGCATTTTTCCACAGGACGAACTTGGCGCCCAGGGGTTTGACTGCTCTTTTTTGGGAGCGGCTGTGCCCGCAGCCTATTTTTGGCGCGGGGAGGGCTTGGGCAAAGTCTCGGCCCACTCCGAGGAAGGCGGATGAACTTCGCCGGCCCCACGCCCAAAGGCTATAGCACACCCCTTTTTTGGGCATTTTTCCATAGGACGAACTTGGCGCCAAGGGGTTCGGCTGCTCTTTTTAGGGCGCGGCTGTGCCCGCGGCCTATTTTTGTCGCGGGGAGGGGGTGGGAAGAGTCTCGGCCCATTCCGAGTCCGGCGGACTAAGTTCGCCAGCCCCACGCCCGAAGGCTATAGCCCATCCCTTTTTTGGGCATTTTTCCGCAGGACGAACTTGGCGCCAAGGGGTTCGACTGCTCTTTTTTGGGCGCAGCTGTGCCCTCGGCCTATTTTTGCCGCAGCGAGGGGGTGGTCAAACTCCCGTCCCATTCCGAGTGCGGCGGACGAAGTTCGCCAGCCCCACGCCCGGAGGATATAGGCCACCCCTTTTTTGGGCATTTTTCTGCAGGACGAACTTGGCGCCAAGGGGTTCGGCTGCTCTTTTTTGGGCGCGGCTGTGCCCGGGGCCTATTTTTGTTGTGGGGAGGGGGTGGCCAAACTCTTGTCCCATTCCGAGGAAGGCGGACAAAGTTCGCCGGCCCCACGCCCAAAGGCTATAGCACACCCCTTCTTTGGGCATTTCTCCTTAGGACGAACTTGGCGCCAAGGGGTTCGGCTGCTCTTTTTTGGGCACGGCTGTGCCCGCAGCCTATTTTTGTCACTGGGAGGGGGTGGGAAAAGTCTCGGCCCATTCCGAGTCTGGCGGACGAAGATCGCCAGCCCCACGCGCCAAGGCTATAGCCCACCGCCTTTTTGGGAATTTTTCCGCAGGATAAACTTGGCACCAAGGGGTTCGGCTGGTCTTTTTTGGGCGCGGCTGTGCCCGTGGCCTATTTTTGTCGCGGGGAGGGTGGGCAAAGTCTCGGCCCGTTCCGAGTCCGGCGGACGAAGTTCGCCCGCCCCACGCCCCAAGGCTATAGCCCACCCTTCTTTTTGGGATTTTTCCACAGGACGAAGTTTGTGCCAAGGGGTTCGGCAGCTCTTTTTTGGGCGTGGCTGTGCCCACGGCCTATTTATGTCACTGGGCGGGGGTGGCCAAAGTCTCGGCCCATTCCGAGTCCAGCGGACGAAGTTCGCCAGCCCCACGCCCCAAGGCTATAGTCCACCCCCATTTTGGGCATTTTTCCACAGGACGAACTTGGCGCCAAGGGGTTCGACTGCTCTTTTTTGGGCGCGGCTGTGCCGATGGCCTATTTTTGTTGCGGGGAGGGGTTGGGCAAAGTCTCGTCGCATTCCCAGTCCGGCGGACGAAGTTCGCCAGCCACACGCCCCAAGGCTATAGCCCACCCCTTTTTTGGGCTTTTTTCCGCAGGACGAACTTGGCGCCATGGGGTTCGGCTGCTCTTTTTTGGGCGCGGCTATGCCCGCAACCTATTTTTGTCACGGAGAGGGGGCGGGCAATGTCTCCGCCCATTCCGAGTCCGGCGGACGAAGTTCGCCAGCCACACGCCCCAAGGCTATAGCCCACCCCTTTTTTGGGCTTTTTTCCGCAGGACGAACTTGGCGCCATGGGGTTCGGCTGCTCTTTTTTGGGCGCGGCTATGCCCGCAACCTATTTTTGTCACGGAGAGGGGGCGGGCAATGTCTCCGCCCATTCCGAGTCCGGCAGAAGAAGTTCGCCAGCCCCACGCCCCAAGGCTATAGCCCACCCCCTTTTTGGGCATTTTTCCACAGGACGAACTTGGCGCCAAGGGGTTCGGCTGCTCTTTTTTGGGCGCGGCTGTGCCTGCGGCCTATTTTTGTCGTGGGGAGGGGGTGGGCAAAGGTTCAGCCCATTCCGAGTCCGGCGGACAAAGTTCGCCTGCCCCACGCCCCAAGGCTATAGCCCACCTCTTTTTTGGGCATTTTTCCGCAGGACGAACTTGGAGCCAAGGGGTTCGGCTGCCCTTTTTTGGGCGCGGCTGTGCCCACGGCCTATTTTTGTTGCGGGGAGGGGTTGGGCAAAGTCTCGTCGCATTCCGAGTCCGGCGGACGAAGTTCGCCAGCCACACGCCCCAAGGCTATAGCCCACCCCTTTTTTGGGCTTTGTTCCGCAGGACGAACTTGGCGCCAACGGGTTCGGCTGCTCTTTTTTGGGCGCGGCTATGCCCGCAACCTATTTTTGTCACGGGGAGGGGGTGGGCAATGTCTCCGCCCATTCCGAGTCCGGCAGTAGAAGTTCGCCAGCCCCACGCCCCAAGGCTATAGCCCACCCCCTTTTTGGGCATTTTTCCACAGGATGAACTTGGCGCCAAGGGGTTCGGCTGCTCTTTTTTAGGCGCGGCTGTGCCCGCAGCTTATTTTTAGTGCGGGGTGGGGGTGGGCAAAGTCTCGGCCCATTCCGAGTCCGGCGGACGAAGTTCGCCCGCCCCACGCCCCAAGGCTATAGCCCACCTCTTTTTTGGGCATTTTTCCGCAGGACGAACTTGGAGCCAAGGGGTTCGGCTGCCCTTTTTTGAGCGCGGCTGTGCCCGCATCCTATTTTTGTCGTGGGGAGGGGGTGGGAAAAGTCTCAACCCATTCCGAGTCCGGCGGACGAAGTTCGCCAGCCCCACGCCCCAAGGCTATAGCCCACCCTTTTTTTGGGAATTTTTCCGCAGCCGAACTTGGCGCCAAGGGGTTCGGCTGCTCTTTTTTGGGCGCGGCTGTGACCGCGGCCTATTTTTGTCGCGGGGAGGGGTTGGGGAATGTCTCGGCCCATTCCGAGTCCGGCGGACGAAGTTCGCCAGCCCCACGCCCCAAGGTTTAGCCCACCCCTTTTTTGGGCTTTTTTCCGCAGGACGAACTTGGCGCCAAGGGGTTCGGCTGCTCTTTTTAGGGTGTGGCTGTGCCCGCGGCCTATTTTTGTCCCAGGGAGGGGGTGGACGAAGCCTCGGCCCATTCCGAGTCTGGCGGACGAAGTTCGCCATCCCCACGCCCCAAGGCTATAGCCCACCCCCATTTTGGGCATTTTTCCTTTGGGCGAACTTGGCGCCAAAGGGTTCGGCTGCTCTTTTTTGGACACGGCTGTGCCCGCGGCCAATTTTTGTCTGGGGGAGGGGGTGGTCAAAGCCTCCGCCCATTCCGAGTCCGGCGGACGAAGGTCGCCCGCCCCACACCCCAAGGCTATAGCCCACCCCTTTTTTGGGCATTTTTCCTCAGGACGAACTTGGCGCCAAGGGGTTCGGCTGCTCTCTTTTGGGTGCGGCTGTGCCCGCGGCCTATTTTTGTCGCGGGGAGGGGGTGGGGAAAGTCTGGGCTTATTCCGAGTCCAACGGACGAAGTTCGCCAGCCCCACGCCCCAAGGCTATAGCCCAGCCCTTTTTGGGCATTTTTCCGCAGGACGAACTTGGAGCCAAGGGGTTCGGCTGCTCTTTTTTGGGCGCGGCTGTGCCCGCGGCCTATTTTTCCCGCGGGGAGGGGGTGGCCAATGTCTCGGCCCATTCCGAGGAAGGCGGACGAAGTTCGCCGGCCCCACGCCCAAAGGCTATAGCACACCCCTTTTTTGGGCATTTTTCCTCAGGACGAACTTGGCGCCAAGGGGTTCGTCTACTCTTTTTTGGGCTCGGCTGTGCCCATGGCCTATTTTTGTCCCGGGGAGGGGGGGCAAAGTCTCGGCCCTTTCCGAGTCCGGCGGACGAAGTTCGCCAGCCCCACGCCCCAAGGCTATAGCCCACCCCCTTTTTGGGCATTTTCCAGCAAGACGAACGTGGCGCCAAGGGGTTTGGCTACTCTTTTTTGGGTACGGCTAGGCCCGCGGCCTATTTTTGTCTTGGGGAGGGGGTGGGACAGGTCTCGGCCCATTCCGAGTCCGCGCCCCACACCCCAAGGCTATAGCCCACCCCCTTTTTGGGCATTTTTCCTCAGGACGAACTTGGCGCCATGGGGTTCGGCTGCTCTTTTTTGGGTGCGGCTGTGCCCGCGGCCTATTTTTGTCGCGGGGAGGGGGTGGGGAAAGTCTTGGCTTATTCCGAGTCCAACGGACGAAGTTCGCCAGCCCCACGCCCCAAGGCTATAGCCCAGCCCTTTTTGGGCATTTTTCCGCAGGACGAACTTGGCGCCAAGGGGTTCGGCTGATCTTTTTTGGGCGTGGCTGTGCCCGCGGCCTATTGTTGTCGCGGTGAGGGGGTGGGCAAAGCCTCGGCCCATTCTGAGCCCGGTGGACGAAGTTCGCCCGCCCCACGCACCAAGGCTATAGCCCACCCCTTTTTGGGCATTTTTCCACAGGACGAACTTGGCGCCAAGGGTTCGGCTGCACTTTTTTGGGTGCGGCTGTGCCCGCGGCCTATTGTTGTCGCGGTGAGGGGGTGGGCAAAGCCTCGGCCCATTCTGAGCCCGCGGGACGAAGTTCGCCAGCCCCAAGCCCCAAGGCTATAGCCCACCCCCTTTTTGGGCATTTTTCTGCAGGACGAACGTGGCGCCAAGGGTTTCGGCTGCTCTTTTTTGGGTGCGGCTGTGCCGGCGGCCTATTTTTGTCGCGGGGAGGGGGTGGGCAAAGTCTCGGCACATTCCGACTCCGGCGGACGAAGTTCGCCCGCCCCACGTCCCAAGGCTATAGCCCACCCCTTTTTTGGGCATTTTTCCGCGGGACGAACGTGGGGCCAAGGGGTTTGGCTTCTCTTTTTCGGGCGCGGCTAGGCCCGCGGCCCATTTTTGTCTCGGGAGGGGGTGGGACAGGTCTCGGCCCATTCCGAGTCCGGCGGACGAAGGTCGCCCGCCCCACACCCCAAGGCTATAGCCCACCCCTTTTTTGGGCATTTTTCCTCAGGACGAACTTGGCGCCAAGGGTTTCGGCTGCTCTTTTTTGGGTGCGGCTGTGCCCGCGGCCTATTTTTGTCGCGGGGAGGGGGTGGGGAAAGTCTTGGCTTATTCCGAGTCCAACGGACGAAGTTCGCCAGCCCCACGCCCCAAGGCTATAGCCCAGCCCTTTTTGGGCATTTTTCCGCAGGACGAACTTGGAGCCAAGGGGTTCGGCTGCTCTTTTTTGGGCGCGGCTGTGCCCGCGGCCTATTTTTCCCGTGGGGAGGGGGTGGCCAATGTCTCGGCCCATTCCGAGGAAGGCGGACGAAGTTCGCCGGCCCCACGCCCAAAGGCTATAGCACACCCCTTTTTTGGGCATTTTTCCGCAGGACGAACTTGGCGCCAAGGGGTTCGTCTACTCTTTTTTGGGCTCGGCTGTGCCCATGGCCTATTTTTGTCCCGGGGAGGGGGGGCAAAGTCTCGGCCCTTTCCGAGTCCGGCGGACGAAGTTCGCCAGCCCCAAGCCCCAAGGCTGTAGCCCACCCCCTTTTTGGCATTTTTCTGCAGGATTAACGTGGCGCCAAGGGGTTCGGCTGCTCTTTTTTGGGCGCAGCTGTGCCCGCGGCCTATTTTTGTCGCGGGGAGGGGGTGGGCAAAGTCTCGGCACATTCCGACTCCGGCGGATGAAGTTCGCCAGCCCCACGTCCCAAGGCTATAGCCCACCCCTTTTTTGGGCATTTTTCCGCGGGACGAACGTGGCGCGAAGGGGTTCGGCTGCTCATTTTTTGGCACGGCTGTGCCCGCGGCCTATTTTTGTCGCGGTGAGGGGGTGGGCAAAGCCTCGGCCCATTCCAAGTCCGGCGGACGAAGTTCGCCAGCCCCACGCCCCAAGGCTATAGACCACCCCCTTTTTGGGCATTTTTCCACAGGACGAACTTGGCGCCAAAGCGTTCGACTGCTCCTTTTTGGGTGCGGCTGAGCCAGCGGCCTATTTTTGTCACGGGGAGGGGATGGGCAAAGTCTCGGCAAATTCCGAGTCCGGCGGTCGAAGTTCGCCAGCCGCACGCCGCAAGGCTATAGCCCACCCCTTTTTTGGGCATTTTTCCGCAGGACGAACTTGGTGCCAAGGGGTTTGGCTGCTCTTTTTTGTGTGTGGCTGTTCCCGCGGCCTATTTTTGGTATGGGGAGGGGGTGGCCAAAGTCTCGGCCCATTCCGAGTCCGGCGGACGAAGTGCGCCGGCCCCACGCCCAAAGGCTAAAGTACACCCCTTTTTTGGGCATTTTTCCGCAGGACGAACTTGGCGCTAAGGGTTTCGGCTGTGCCCATGGCCTATTTTTGTCGCGGGGTGGGGATGGGCAAAGTCTCAGCCCATTCCGAGGAAGGCGGACGAAGTTTGCCAGCCCCACGCCCCAAGGCTATAGCTCACCCCTTTTTTGGGCATTTTTCCGCGGGATGAACTTGGGGCCAAGGGGTTCGGCTGCTCTTTTTCGGGCGCGGCTGTGCCCGCGGCCTATTTTTGTCGCGGGGAGGGGGTGGGCAAAGTTTCGGCCCATTCCGAGGAAGGCGGACGAAGTTCGTCAACACCACGCCCAAAGGCTATAGCACACCCCTTTTTTGGGCATTTTTCCGCAGGACGAACTTGGAGCCAAGGGGTTCGTCTACTCTTTTTCGGGCTCGGCTGTGCCCATGGCCTATATTTGTCGCGGGGAGGGGGGGCAAAGTCTCGGCCCTTTCCGAGTCCGGCGGACGAAGTTCGCCAGCCCCAAGCCCCAAGGCTGTAGCCCACCCCCTTTTTGGGCATTTTTCTGCAGGACGAACATGGCGCCAAGGGGTTCGGCTGCTCTTTTTTGGGCGCAGCTGTGCCCGCGGCCTATTTTTCTCGCGGGGAGGGGGTGGGCAAAGTCTCGGCACATTCCGACTGCGGCGGACGAAGTTCGCCAGCCCCACGTCCCAAGGCTATAGCCCACCTCTTTTTTGGGCATTTTTCCGCGGGACGAACGTGGCGCGAAGGGGTTCGGCTGCTCATTTTTGGGCACGGCTGTGCCCGCGGCCTATTTTTGTCGCAGTGAGGGGGTGGGCAAAGCCTCGGCCCATTCCGAGTCCGGGGGACGAAGTTCGCCAGCCCCACGCCCCAAGGCTATAGACCACCCCCTTTTTGGGCATTTTTCCGCAGGACGAACTTGGCGCCAAAGCGTTCGGCTGCTCCTTTTTGGGTGCGGCTGTGCCCGCGGCCTATTTTTGTCGCGGGGAGGGGGTGGGCAAAGTCTCGGCCCATTCCGAGTCCGGCGGACGAAGTGCGCCAGCCCCACGCCCCATGGCTATAGCCCACCCATTTTTGGGCATTTTTCCACAGGATGAACTTGGCGCCAAGGGGTTCAGCTGCTCTTTTTTGGGTGCGACTGTGCCCGCGGCCTATTTTTATTGCGGGGAGGGGGTGGGAATATCCTCGGCCCATTCTGAGTCCGGCGGACGAAGTCCGCCGGGCCCACGCCCCCTGGCTATAGCCCATCCCCTTTTTTAGCATTTTTCCGCAGGACGAACATGGCGCCAAAGGGTTCGGCTGCAATTTTTGGGCGCGGCTGCCCCCGTGGCCTATTTTTGCCCCGGGGAGGGGGTGGGAAAAGTCTCGGCCCGTTCCGAGTCTGGCGGATGATGATCGCCGGCCCCACGCCCCAAGGCTATAGTCCACCCCCTTTTTGGGCATTTTTCAGCAGGACGAACTTGGCGCCAAGGGGTTTGGCTGCTTTTTTTTGGTCGCGGCTGTGCTCGTGGCCTATTTTTGTTGTGGGGAGGGAGTGGGCAAAGTCTCGGCACATTCCGAGGAAGGCGGACGAAGTTCGCCGGCCCCACGCCCAAAGGCTATAGCATACGCCTTTTATGGGCATTTTTCCGCAGGTCGAACTTGGCGCCAAGGGGTTCGGCTGCTCTTTTTTGGGCGCGGCTGTGCCGGCAGCCTATTGTTGTCACGGGGAGGGGGCGGGCAAAGTCTCGGCCCATTCCGAGTCCGGCGGACGAAGTGCGCCAGCCCCACGCCCCATGGCTATAGCCCACCCATTTTTGGGCATTTTTCCACAGGACGAACTTGGCGCCAAGGGGTTCGGCTGCTCGTTTTTTGGCGCGGCTGTGCCCGTGCCCTATTTTTGTCGCGGGGAGGGGGTGGACACCGTCTCGGCCCATTCCGAGGAAGGCGGACGAGCTTTCCCGGCCCCACGCCAAAAGGCTATAGCACACGCCTTTTATGGGCATTTTTCCGCAGGTCGAACTTGGCGCCAAGGGGTTTGGCTGTTCTTTTTTGGCCGCGGCTGTGCCGGCGGCCTATTGTTGTCATGGGGAGCGGGTGGGCAAAGTCTCGGCCCATTCCGAGTCCGGCGGACGAAGTTCGCAAGCCCCACGCCCCAAGCCTATAGCCCACCCCTTTTTTGGGCATTTTTCCGCAGGACGAACTTGGCGCCAAGGGGTTCGGCTGTTCTTTTTAGGGTGCGGCTGAGCCCGCGGCCTATTTTGTCACGGGGAGGGGGTGGGCAAAGTCTCGGCCCATTCCGAGTCCCGCGGACGATGTTCGTCGGCCCCACGCCCCAAGGCTATAGCACACCCCTTTTTTGGGAATTTGTCCGCAGGACGAACTTGGTGCCATGGGGTTCGGCTGCTCTTTTTTGGGCGCGGCTGTGCCCGCGGCCTATTTTTGTCTCGGGGAGGGGGTGGGAAAAGTCTCGGCCCAGTCCGAGTCCGGCGGACGAAGTGCGCCCGCCCCACGCCCCAAGGCTATAGCCCACCCCTTTTTTCGGCATTTTTCCGCAGGACGAACTTGGCGCCAAGGGGTTCGGCTGCTCTTTTTTGGGCGCGGCTGTGCCCGCGGCCTATTTTCGTTGTGGAGAGGGGGTGGTCAAAGTCTCGGCCCATTCCGAGTCCGCCGGACGATGTTCGCCTGCCCCACGCATCAAGGCTATAGCCCACCCCTTTTTTTGGCATTTTTCCGCAGGACGAACTTGGCGCCAAGGGGTTCGGCTGCTCTTTTTTGGGCGCGGCTGTGCACACGGTCTATTTTTGGTGCGGGGAGGGGGTGGCGAGAGTCTCGGCCCATTCCGAGTCCGGCGGACGAAGTTCGCCAGCCCCACGCCCCAAGGCTATAGCCCACCCCCTTTTTTGGGCTTTTTTCCGCAGGACGAACTTGGCGCCAAGGGGTTCGGCTGCTCTTTTTTGGGCGCGGCTGTGCCCGTGTCCTATTTTTGTCGCGGGGAGGGTGTGGGAAAAGTCTCGGCCCATTCCGAGTCCGGCGGACGAACTTTCCCGGCCCCACGTCCCAAGGCTATAGCCCACCCCCTTTTTGGGCATTTTTCAGAGGGACGAACTTGGCGCAAAGGGGTTCGGCTGCTCTTTTTTTGGCGCGGGGAGGGGGTGGCCAAAGTCTCGGCCCATTTCGGGGAAGGCGTACGAAGTTCGCATGCCCCACGCCGAAAGGCTATAGCCCACCCCTTTTTGGGCATTTTTCCGCAGGACGAACTTGGCGCCAAGGGGTTCGGCTGCTCTTTTTTGGGCTCGGCTGTGCCCGCGGCCTATTTTTGTTGCGGAGAGGGGGTGGGCAAAGTCTCGGCCCATTCCGAGTGCGCCGGTCGAAGTTCGCCGGCCCCACACCCCAAGGCTATGGCCCACCCCTTTTTTCGGCATTTTTCTGCAGGACGAACTTTGCGCCAAGGGGTTCGGCTGCTCTTTTTTGGGCGCGGCTGTGCCCGCGGCCAATTTTGTCACGGGGAGGGGGTCGGCAAAGTCTCGGCCCATTCTGAATCCGGCGGACGAAGTTCGCCATCCCCACGCCCCAAGGGTATAGCCCACCTCCTTTTTGGGCATTTTTCCGCAGGACGAACTTGGCACCAAGGGGTTCGGCTGCTCTTTTTGGGCGCGGCTGTGCCTGCGGCCTATTTTTGTTGCGGAGAGGGCGTGGGCAAAGTCTCGGCCCATTCCGAGTCCACCGGACGAAGTTCGCCGGCCCCACACCCCAAGGCTATAGCCCACCCCCTTTTTGGGCATTTTTCCGCAGGATGAACTTGGTGCCAAGGGCTTCGGCTGCTCTTTGTTGGGCGCGGCTGTGCCCGTGGTCTACTTTTGTCGTGGGGAGTGGGTGGGGAAAGTCTCGGCCCATTCCGAATCCAGAAGACGAAGTTCGCCCGCCCCACGCCCCATGGCTATAGCCCACCCCCTTTTTGGGCATTTTTCCGCAGGACGAAGTTTGCGCCAAGGGGTTCGGCTGCTCTTTTTTGGGCTCGGCTGTGCCCGCGGCCTATTTTTGTTGCGGAGAGGGGGTGGGCAAAGTCTCGGCCCATTCCGAGTGCGCCGGTCGAAGTTCGCCGGCCCCACACCCCAAGGCTATAGCCCACCCCCTTTTTGGGCATTTTTCTGCAGGACGAACTTGGCACCAAGGGGTTCAGCTGCTCTTTTTTTGGTGCGGCTCTGCCCGCAGCCTATTTTTGACGCAGGGAGGGGGTGGGCAAAGTCTCGGCCCATTCCGATGAAGGCAGACGAAGTTCACCGGCCCTACGCCCAAAGGCTATAGCCCACCCCTTTTTTGGGCATTTTTCCGCAGGACGAACTTGGCGCCAAGGGGTTCGGCTGCTCTCTTTTGGTCGCGGCTGTGCCCGCAGCCTATCTTGTCCCGGGGAGGGGGTGGGCAAAGTCTCGGCACATTCCGAGTCCAGCGGACGAAGTTCGCCCGCCCCACACCCCAAGGCTATATAGCCCACCCCTTTTTTGGGCATTTTTCCGCAGGACGAACTTGGCGCCAAGGGGGTCGGCTGCTCTTTTTTGGGCCCGGCTGTGCCCGCGGCCTGTTTTTGTTGCGGGGAGGGGGTGGGAAAAGTCTCAGCCCATTCCGCGTCAGGCGGACGAAGTTCGCCAGCCCCACGCCCCAAGGCTATAGCCCACCCCTTTTTTGGGCATTTTTCCGCAGGACGAACTTGGCGCCGAGGGGTTCGGCTGCTCTTTTTTGGGCGCGGCCGCGCCCGCAGTCTATTTATATTGCGGGGAGGGGGTGGGAAACGTCTCGGCCCATTCCGAGTCCGGCGGACGAAGTCCGCCTGCCCCACGCCCCAAGGCTATAGCCCACCCCTTTTTTGGGCATTTTTCCGCAGGACGAACTTGGCGCCAAGGGGTTCGGCTGCTCTTTTTTGGGCGCGGCTGTGCCCGCGGCCTCTTTTTGTCACGGCGAGGGGGTGGGCAATGTCTCGGCCCATTCCGAGGAGGCGGACGAAGTTCGCCCGCCCCACGCTCCAAGGCTGTAGCACACGCCTTTTTTGGGCATTTTTCCGCAGGTCGAACTTGGCGCCAATGGGTTCGGCTACTCTTTTTTGGGCGCGGCTGTGCCCGCGGCCTATTTTTGTCGCGGGGAGGGGGTGGGCAATGTCTCGGCCCATTCCGAGTCCGGCGGACGAAGTTCGACAGCCCCACACCCCAAGGCTATAGCCCACCCCTTTTTTGGGCATTTTCCCTCAGGACGAACTTGGCGCCACGGGGTTCGGCTGCTCTTTTTTGGGTGCGGCTGAGCCCGTGGCCTATTTTATCGCGGGGAGGGGGTGGGCAAACTCTCGGCACATTCAAAGTCCAGCGGACGTAGTTCGCCCGCCCCACGCCCCAAGGCTATAGCACACCCCTTTTTTGGGCATTTTTCCGCAGAACGAACTTGGCGCCAAGGGTTTCGGCTGCTCTTTTGTGGGCGCAGCTGTGCCGCGGCCTATTTTATCCCGGAGAGGGGGTGGGTAAAGTCTCGCCCCATTCCGAGGCCGGCGGACGAAGTTCGCCCGCCCCACGCCCAAAGGCTACAGCACACCTCTTTTTTGGGCATTTTTCCGCAGGACGAACTTGGCGCCAAGGGGTTCGGTCGCCCTTTTCTGGGTGCGGCTGTGCCCGCGGCCTATTTTTGTCGCGGGGAGGGGGTGGTCAAGGTCTCGGCCCATTCCGAGTCCGGCGGACGATGTTCGCCCGCCCCACGCCCCAAGGCTATAGCCCATCCCCTTTTTGGGCATTTTTTCGCGGGACGAACTTGGCGCCATGGGGTTCGGCTGCTCTTTTCTGGGCACGGCTGCGCCCTTGGCTTATTTTTGTCGCGGGGAGGGGGTGGGCAAAGTCTCGGCCCGTTCCGAGGAAGGCGGACGAAGTTCGCAAGCCCCCACCCCAAGGCTATAGCCCACCCCTTTTTTGGGCATTTTTCCGCAGGGCGAACTTGGCGCCAAGAGGTTCGGCAGCTCTTTTTTGGGTGCGGCTTTGTCCGCTGCCTATTTTTGCCGCGGGGAGGGGGTGAGAAAAGTTTCGGACCATTCCAAGTCCTGCGAACGAAGTTTGCCCGCCCCACGCCCCAAGGCTATAGCCCACCTCCTTTTTGGGCATTTTTCCGCAGGACGAACTTGGCGCCAAGGGGTTCGGCTGCTATTTTTTGGGCGCGGCTGTGCCCGCGGCCTATTTTTGTCGTGGGGAGGGGATGGGCAAAGTCTCGGCCCATTCCGAGGAAGGCGGAAGAAGTTCGCCAGCCCCACGCCCCAAGGCTATAGCCCGCCCCATTTTTGGGCATTTTTCCGCTGGACGAACTTGGCGCCAAGGGGTTCGGCTGCTCTTTTTTGGGCACGGCTGCGCCCGCGGCCTGTTTTTGTCGCGGGGAGGGGTTGGCCACAGTCTCGGCCCTTTCCGATGAAGGCGGACGAAGTGCACCGGCCCCACGCCCAAAGGCTGTAGCACACGCCTTTTTTGGGCATTTTTCCGCAGGACGAACTTGGCGCCAAGGGGTTCGGCTGCTCTTTTTTGGGTGCGGCTGAGCCCGTGGCCTATTTTGTCGCGGGGAGGGGGCGGTCAAGGTCTCAGCCCATTCCGAGTCCGGCGGACGATGTTCGCCCGCCCCACGCCCCAAGGCTACAGCACACCTCTTTTTTGGGCATTTTTCCGCAGGACGAACTTGGCACCAAGGGGTTCGGCTGCCCTTTTTTGGGCGCGGCGGTGCCCGCGGCCTATTTTTGTCGCGGGGAGGGGGTGGTCAAGGTCTCGGCCCATTCCTAGTCCGGCGGACGATGTTCGCCCGCCCCACGCGCCAAGGCTGTAGCCTATCCCCTTTTTGGGCATTTTTCTGCAGGACGAACTTGGCGCCAAGCGGTTCAGCTGCTCTTTTTTGGGCACGGCTGCGTCCGCGGCCTATTTTTATCGCGGGGAGGGGGTGGGCAAAGTCTCGGCCCGTTCCGAGGAAGGCGGACGAAGTTCGCCAGCCCCCGCGCCAAGGCTATAGCCCACCCCTTTTTTTGACATTTTTCCGCAGGGCGAACTTGGCGCCAAGGGTTTCGGCAGCTCTTTTTTGGATGCGGCTTTGTCCGCGGCCTATTTTTGCCGTGGGGAGGGGGTGAGAAAAGTCTCGGCCCATTCCGAGTCCGGCGGACGAAGTTCGCCCGCCCCACGCCCCAAGGCTATAGCCCACCTCCTTTTTGGGCATTTTTCCGCAGGACGAACCTGGCTTCAAGGGGTTCGGCTGCTCTTTTTTGGCGCGGCTGTGCCCGCTGCCTATTTTGTCCCGTGGAGGGGGTGGGCAAAGTCTCGGCCCATTTCGAGTCCGCCTGCCCCACGCCCCAAGGCTACAGCCCACCCCTTTTTTGGGCATTTTTCCGCAGGACGAACTTGGCGCCAAGGGGTTCGGCTGCTCTTTTTTGGGCACGGCTGTGCCCGCGGCCTATTTTTGTCGCGGGGAGGGGGTGGGCAAAGTCTCGGCCCATTCCGAGGAAGGCGGACGAAGTCCGCCAGCACCACGCCCCAAGGCTATAGCCTACGCCTTTTTTGGGCGTTTTTGCGTAGGACGAACTTGGCGCCAAGGGGTTCGGCTGCTCTTTTTTGGGCGCGGCTGTGCCCGCAGTCTATTTTTGTCGTGGGGAGAGGGTGGGAAAAGTCTCGGCCCATTCCGAGTCCAGCGGACGAAGTCCGCCCGCCTCACGCCCCAAGGCTATAGCCCACCCCCTTTTTGGGCATTTTTCCGCAGGACGAACTTGGCGCCAAGGGGTTTGGCTGCTCTTTTTTGGGCGCGGCTGAGCCCGCGGCCTATTTTTGTAGCGGGGAGGGGGTGGGCAGAGTCTCGGCCCATTCCGAGTCCGGCGGACGAAGTTCGCTAGCCCCACGCCCCAAGGCTATAGCCCACCCCCTTTTTGGGCATTTTTCCGCAGGCTGAACTTGGCGCCAAGGGGTTCGGCTGCTCTTTTTTGGGCGCGGCTGTGCCCGCGGCCTTTTTTTGTCGCGGGGAGGGGGTGGGCAAAGTGTCGGCCTATTCCGAGTCCGGCGGATGAAGTTCGCAGGTCCCACGCCCCAAGGCTATGGCCCATCCCCTTTTTGGGCATTTTTCCGCAGGACGAACTTGGCGCCAAGGGGTTCGGCTGCTCTTCTTTGGGCGTGGCTGTGTCCGCGGCCTGTTTTTGTCGCGGGGAGCGGGTGGGAAAAGTCTCTGCCCATTCTGAGTCCGGCGGATGAAGTTCGCAGGTCCCACGCCCCAAGGCTATAGCCCATCCCTTTTTTGGGCATTTTTGCGCAGGACGAACTTGGCGCCAAGGGGTTCGGCTGCTCCTTTTTGGGCGCGGCTGTGCCCGCGGCCTATTTTTGTCTCGGGGAGGGGGTGGGAAAATTCTCGGCTCATTCCGAGTCCGGCGGACGAAGTGCGCCAGCACCACGCGCCATGGCTATAGCCCACCACCTTTTTGGGCATTTTTCCGCAGGACGAACTTGGCGCCTAGGGGTTCGGCTGCACTTTTTGGTGCGCGGCTGTGCCCGGGGCCTATTTTTGTTGCGGGGTGGGGGTGGGAAAAGTCTCGGCCCACTCCGATGAAGGCGGAAGAAGTTCGCCAGCCCCACGCCCCAAGGCTATAGCCCACCCCTTTTTTGGGCATTTTTGCGCAGGACGAACTTGGAACCCAGGGGTTCGGCTGCTCCTTTTTGGGCGCGGCTGTGCCCGCGGCCTATTTTTTTCGCGGGGAGGGTGTGGGAAAAGTCTCGGCCCATTCTGAGTCCAGAGGACGAACTTCGGCAGCCCCACGCCCCAAGGCTATAATACACCCCTTTTTTGGGCATTTTTCCACATGACGAACTTGGCGCCAAGGGGTTCCGCTGCTCTTTTTTGGGCGCAGTTGTGCCCGCAGCCTATTTTTGTTGGGGGGAGGGGGTGGGCAAAATCTCGGCCCACTCCGAAGAAGGCGGACGAAGTTCGCCAGCCCCACGCCCCAGGGCTATAGCCCACCCCTTTTTTGGGCTTTTTTGCGCAGGACGAACTTGGCGCCCAGGGGTTCGGCTGCTCCTTTTTGGGCGCGGCTGAGCCTGCACTCTATTTTTGTCGTGGGGAGGGGGTGGGAAAAGTCTCAGCCCATTCCGAGGAAGGCGGACGAAGTCCGCCAGCCCCACGCCCCAAGGCTACAGCCCACCCCCTTTTTGGGCATTTTTCCGCTGGACGAACTTGGCGCCAAGGGGTTCGGCTGCTCTTTTTTGGGCGCGGCGGTGCCCGCTGCCTGTTTTTGTCGCGGGGTGGGGCTGGGAAAACTCTCAGCCCATTCCGAGACCGGCGGACGAAGTGCGCCAGCCCCACGCCCCAAGGCTATAGCCCACCCCCTTTTTTGGCATTTTTCCGCGGGACGAACTTGGCGCCAAGGGGATCGGCAGATCTTTTTTGGGCGCGGCTGTGCCCGCGGCCTATTTTTGTCGCGGGGAGGGGGTGGGCAAAGTCTCGGCCCATTCCGAGGAAGGCGGACGAAGTGCGCCAGCCCTACGCCCCAAGGCTATAGCACACCCCTTTTTTGGGCATTTTCCCGCAGGACGAACTAGGCGCCAAGGGGTTCGGCTGCTCTTCTTTGGGCGTGGCTGTGTCCGCGGCCTGTTTTTGTCGCGGGGAGGGGGTGGGAAAAGTCTCTGCGCATTCCGAGTCCGGCGGATGAAGTTCGCAGGTCCCACGCCCCAAGGCTATAGCCCATCCCCTTTTTTGGGCATTTTTGCGCAGGACGAACTTGGAACCCAGGGGTTCGGCTGCTCCTTTTTGGGCGCGGCTGTGCCCGCGGCCTACTTTTTTCGCGGGGAGGGTGTGCGAAAAGTCTCGGCCCATTCTGAGTCCAGAGGACGAACTTCGGCAGCCCCACGCCCCAAGGCTATAGTACACCCCTTTTTTGGGCATTTTTCCACAGGACGAACTTGGCGCCAAGGGGTTCCGCTGCTCTTTTTTGGGCGCAGTTGTGCCCGCAGCCTATTTTTGTTGGGGGGAGGGGGTGGGCAAAATCTCGGCCCACTCCGAAGAAGGCGGACGAAGTTCGCCAGCCCCACGCCCCAGGGCTATAGCACGCCCCAGGGCTATAGCACGCACCAGGGCTATAGCACGCCCCAGGGGTTCGGCTGCTCCTTTTTGGGTGCGGCTGAGCCTGCAGTCTATTTTTGTCGTGGGGAGGGGGTGGGAAAAGTCTCGGCCCATTCCGAGGAAGGCGGACGAAGTCCGCCAGCCCCACGCCCCAAGGCTACAGCCCCACGCCCCAAGGCTACAGCCCACCCCCTTTTTGGGCATTTTTCCGCTGGACGAACTTGGCGCCAAGGGGTTCGGCTGCTCTTTTTTGGGTGCGGCGGTGCCCGCTGCCTGTTTTTGTCGCGGGGAGGGGCTGTGAAAACTCTCAGCCCATTCCGAGACCGGCGGACGAAGTGCGCCAGCCCCACGCCCCAAGGCTATAGCCCACCCCCTTTTTTGGCATTTTTCCGCAGGACGAACTTGGCGCCAAGGGGTTCGGCTGCTCTTTTTTGGGCGCGGCTGTGCCCGCGGCCTATTTTTGTCGCGGGGAGGGGGTGGGCAAAGTCTCGGCCCATTCCGAGGAAGGCGGACGAAGTGCGCCAGCCCTACGGCCCAAGGCTATAGCACACCCCTATTTTGGGCATTTTCCCGCAGGACGAACTAGGCGCCAAGGGGTTCGGCTCCTCTTCTTTGGGCGTGGCTGTGTCCGCGGCCTGTTTTTGTCGTGGGGAGGGGGTGGGAAAAGTCTCTGCCCATTCCGAGTCCGGCGGATGAAGTTCGCAGGTCCCACGCCCCAAGGCTATAGCCCATCCCCTTTTTGGGCATTTTTCCGCTGGACGAACTTGGCGCCAAGGGGTTCGGCTGCTCTTTTTTGGGCACGGCTGTGCCCGCGGCCTATTTTTGTCACTGGGAGGCATGGGCAAAGTCTCCACCCATTCCGTGTCCGGCGGACGAAGTTCGCCAGCCCCACGCCCCAAGGCTATAGCCCACCCTTTTTTTGGGAATTTTTCCGCTGCCGAACTTGGCGCCAAGGGGTTCGGCTGCTCTTTTTTGGGCGCGGCTGTGACCGCGGCCTACTTTTGTCGCGGGGAGGGGTTGGGGAATGTCTCGGCCCATTCCGAGTCCGGCGGACGAAGTACGCCGGCCCCACGCCCCAAGGCTTTAGCCCACCCCTTTTTTGGGCTTTTTTCCGCAGGACGAACTTGGCGCCAAGGGGTTCGGCTGCTCTTTTTTGGGCGCGCCTGTGCCCGCAGTCTATTTTTGTCGCGGGGAGGGGGTGGGAAAAGTTTTGGCCAATTTCGAGTAAGGCGGACGAAGTTCGCCAGCCCCACGCCCCAAGGCTATAGCCCACCCCCTTTTTGGGCATTTTTCCGCTGGACGAACTTGGCGCCAAGGGGACCGGCTGCTCTTTTTTGGGCGCGGCTGTGCCTGCGGCCTATTTTTGTCGTGGGGAGGGGGTGGTCAAAGTCTCGTTCCATTCCGAGTCCGGCGGACGAAATTCGCCCGCCCCACGCCCCAAGGCTATAGTCCACCTCTTTTTTGGGCTTTTTTCCGCAGGACGAACTTGGCGCCACGGGGTTCGGCTGCCCTTTTTTGGGCGCGGCTGTGCCCGCGTCCAATTTTTGTCACGGGGAGGGGGTGGGAAAAGTCTCCACCCATTCCGTGTCCGGCGGACGAAGTTCGCCAGCCCCACGCCCCAAGGCTATGGCCCACCCTTTTTTTGGGAATTTTTCCGCTGCCGAACTTGGCGCCAAGGGGTTCGGCTGCTCTTTTTTGGGCGCGGCTGTGCCCGCGGCCTATTTTTTACGCAGACAGGCGGTGGCCAAAGTCTCGGCCCATTCCGTGGAAGGCGGATGCACTTTGCCGGCCCCACGCCCAAAGGCTAGCACACCCCTCTTTTGGGCATTTTTCCGCCGGACGAACTTGGCGCCAAGGGGTTCGGCTGCGCTTTTTTGGGCGCGGCTGTGCCCGCGGCCTATTTTTGTCGCAGGGAGGGGTTGGGGAATGTCTCGGCCCATTCCGAGTCCGGCGGACGAAGTTCGCCAGCCCCACGCCCCAAGGCTTTAGCCCACCCCTTTTTTGGGCTTTTCTCCGCAGGACGAACTTGGCGCCAAGGGGTTCGGCTGCTCTTTTTTGGGCGTGGCTGTGCCCGTGGCCTATTTTTGTCGCAGGGAGGACGTGGACAAAGCCTTGGCCCATTCCGAGTCCGGCGAACGAAGTTCGCCGTCCCCACGCCCGAAGGCTATAGCCCACCCTGTTTTTGGGCATTTTTCCGAAGGACGAACTTGGCGCCAAGGGGTTCGGCTGCTCCTTTTTGGGCGCAGCTGTACCCGCGGCCTATTTTTGTCGCGGGGAGGGGGTGGGGAAAGTCTTGGCTTATTCCGAGTCCGACGGACGAAGTTCGCCAGCCCCACGCCCCAAGGCTATAGCCGACCCCGTTTTGGGCATTTTTCCGCAGGACGAACTTGGCGCTAAGGGGTTCAGCTGCTCCTTTTCGGCCGCGGCTGTGTCCTCGGCCTATTTTTGTCACGGGGACGGGGTTGGCTAAGTCTCGGCACATTCCGAGACCGGTGGACGAAGTTCGCCCGCCCCACGCCCCAGGGCTACAGCCCAATCCTTTTTTGGGTATTTTTCCGCAGGACGAACTTGGCGCCAAGGGGTTCGGCTGCTCTCTTTTGGGCTCGGCTGTGCCCGCGGCCTATTTTTGTCGCACTGAGGGGGTGGGCAAAGGCTCAGCCCATTCCGAGTCCGGTGGACGAAGTTCGCCAGCCCCACGCCCCAAGGCTATAGCCCACCCTCTTTTTGGGCATTTTTCCGCAGGATGAACCGGGCGCCAAGGGGTTCGGCTGTTCTTTTTTGGGCGTGGCTGTGCCTATGTCCTATTTTTGGCGCGGGGAGGGGGTACGGAAAGTCTCGGCACATTCCGAGTCCGGCGGACGAAGTTCGCCCGCCCCACGCCCCAAGGCTATAGCACACCCCTTTTTTGGGCATTTTTCCGCCGGACGAACTTGGCGCCAAGGGGTTCGACTGCTGTTTTTTGGGTGCGGCTGTGCCCGGAGCCTATTTTTTGCGCGGGGAGGGGGTGGGACAAGCCTCGGCCCATTCCGAGTCCGGCGGATGAAGTTCTCCCGCCCCACGCCCCAAGGCTATAGCCCACCCCTTTTTTGGGCATTTTTCCGCAGGACGAACTTGGCGCCAAGGGGTTTGGCTGCTCTTTTTTGGGCGCGGCTGTGCCCTCGGCCTATTTTTGTCATGGGGAGGGGGTGGTCAAAGTCTCGGCCCACTCCGAGTCCGGCGGACGAAGTTCGCCAGCCCCACGCCCCAAGGCTATAGCCCATCCCCTTTTTGGGCATTTTTCCCCAGGACGAACTTGGCGCCAAGGGGTTTGGCTGATCTTTTTTGGGCGTGGCTGTGCCCGCGGCCTATTGTTGTCGCGGGGAGGGGGTGCACAATGTCTCGGCACATTCCGAGTCCGGCGGACGAAGTTCGCCCGCCCCACGCCCCAAGGCTATAGCCCACCCCTTTTTGGGCATTTTTCCGCAGGACGAACTTGGCGCCAAGGGTTCGGCTGCTCTTTTTTGCGCGCGGCTGTGCCCGCGGCCTATTTTTGTTGCGGGGAGGGGGTGGGAATATCCTCGGCCCATTTCGAGTCCGGCGGACGATGTTCGCCCGCCCCACGCCCCAAGGCTATCGCCCACCCCCTTTTTGGGCATTTTTCCTCAGGACGAACTTGGCGCCAAGGGGTTCGGCTGCTCTTTTTTGGGTGCGGCTGTGCCCGCGGCCTATTTTTGTCGCGGGGAGGGGGTGGGGAAAGTCTTGGCTTATTCCGAGTCCAACGGATGAAGTACGCCAGCCCCACGCCCCAAGGCTATAGCCCACCCCTTTTTGGGCATTTTTCCGCAGGACGAACTAGGAGCCAAGGGATTCGGCTGCTTTTTTTGGGTGCGGCTGTGCCCGCGGCCTATTTTTCTCGCGGGGAGGGGGTGGCCAATGTCTCAGCCCATTCCGAGGAAGGCGGACGAAGTGCGCCGGCCCCACGCCCAAAGGCTATAGCATACCCCTTTTTTGGTCATTTTTCCGCAGGACGAACTTAGCGCCAAGGGGTTCGGCTACTCTTTTTTGGGCTCGGCTGTGCCCGTGGCCTATTTGTGTCACGGGGAGGGTGTGGACAAAGTCTCGGCCCATTCCGAGTCCGGCGGACAAATTCGCCAGCCCCAAGCCCCAAGGCTATAGCCCACCCCCTTTTTGGGCATTTTTCTGCAGGACGAACGTGGCGCCAAGGGGTTCGGCTGCTCCTTTTAGGCGCGGCTATGCCCGCGTCCTATTTTTGTCGCGGGGAGGGGGTGCACAATGTCTCGGCACATTCCGAGTCGGGCGGACGAAGTTCGCCCGCCCAACGCCCCAAGGCTATAGCCCACCACCTTTTTGGGCATTTTTCCACAGGACGAACTTGGCGCCATGGGGTTCAGCTGCACTTTTTGGTGCGCAGCTGTGCCCGGGGCCTATTTTTGTTGCGGGGTGGGGGTGGGAAAAGTCTCGGCCCACTCCGAAGAAGGCGGACGAAGTTCCCCAGCCCCACGCCCCAGGGCTACAGCCCACCCATTTTTTGGGCATTTTTCCGCAGGACAAACTTGGCGCCAAGGGGATCAGCTGCTATTTCTTGGGCCCGGCTGTGCCCTCGGCCTATTTTTGTCATGAGGAGGGGGTGGGCAATGTCTCGGCCCATTCCGAGGAAGGCGGAAGAAGTTCGCCAGCCCCACGCCCCAAGGCTATAGCCCACCCCTTTTTTGGGCATTTTTCCGCAGGACGAACTTGGCGCCAAGGGGTTCAGCGACTCCTTTTTGGGCACGGCTGTGCCCGCGGCCTATTTTTGTCGTGGGGAGGGGGTGGGAAAAGTCTCGGCCCATTCCGAGTCCGGCTGACGAGGTTCGACTGCCCCACGCCCCAAGGCTATAGCCCACCCCCTTTTTGGGCATTTTTCCGCTGGACAAACTTGCCGCCACGGGGTTCAGCTGCTCTTTTTTGGGCGCGGCTGTGCCCGCGGCCTATTTTTGTCTCGGGGAGGTGGTGGGAAAATTCTCGGCTCATTCCGAGTCCGGCGGACGAAGTGCGCCAGCACCACGCCCCAAGGCTATAGCCCACCCCCTTTTTGGGCATTTTTCCGCAGGATGAACCTGGAGCCATGGGGTTCGGCTGCTCCTTTTTAGGCGCGGCTGTGCCCACGTCCTATTTTTGTCGCGGCGAGGGGGGTGCGCAAAGTCTCGGCACATTCCGAGTCCGGCGGACGAAGTTCGCCCGCCCCACGCCCCAAGGCTATAGCACACCCCTTTTTTGGGCATTTTTCCGCAGGACGAACTTGGCGCCAAGGGGTTTGGCTGCTCTTTTTTGGGCACAGCTGTGCTGGCGGCCTAATTTTGTTGTGGGGAGGGGGTGGGCAAAGTCTCGGCCCATTCCGAGTCCGGCGGGCGAAGTTCGACGGCCCCCCACCCCAAGGCTATAGCCCACCCCTTTTTGGGCATTTTTTCGCAGGACGAACTGGGCGCGAAGGGGTTCGGCTGCTCTTTTTTGGGCGTGGTTGTGCCCGCTGCCTATTTTTGTCGCGGGGAGGGGGTGGGAATATCCTCGGCCCATTCCGAGTTCGGCGGACAAAGTTCGCCAGCCCCACGCCCCAAGGCTATAGCCCACCCCCTCTTTGGGCATTTTTCCGCAGGATGAACCTGGCGCCAAGGGGTTCGGCTGCTCCTTTTAGGCGTGGCTGTGCCCGCGTCCTATTTTTGTCGCGGGGAGGGGGTGCACAATGTCTCGGCACATTCCGAGTCGGGCGGACGAAGTTCGCCCGCCCAACGCCCCAAGGCTATAGCACACCCCTTTTTTGGGCATTTTTCCGCAGGACGAACTTGGCGCCAAGGGGTTCGGCGGCTCTTTTTTGGGCGCAGCTGTGCCGGCGGCCTGTTTTTGTTGTGGGGAGGGGGTGGGAAAAGTCTCGGCCCATTCCGAGTCCGGCGGACGAAGTTCGACGGCCCCACACCCCAAGGCTATTGCCCACCCCTTATTGGGCATTTTTCCGCAGGACGAACTTGGCGCCAAGGGGTTCGGTTGCTCTTTTTTGGGCGTGCTTGTGCCCGCTGCCTATTTTTGTCACGGGGAGGGGGTGGTAATATCCTCGGCCCATTCCGAGTCCGGCGGAAGAAGTTCGCCAGCCCCACGCCCCAAGGCTATAGCCCACCCCCTTTTTGGGCATTTTTCCGCAGGATGAACCTGGCGCCAAGGGGTTCGGCTGCTCCTTTTTAGGCGCGGCTGCGCCCGCGGCCTATTTTTCTCATGGGGAGGGGGTGGCCAATGTCTCGGCACATTCCGAGTCCGGCGGACGAAGTTCGCCTGCCCCACGCCCCGAGGCTATAGCACACCCCTTTTTTGGGCATTTTTCCGCCGGACGAACTTGGCGCCAAGGGTTCGACTGCTGTTTTTTGGGTGCGGCTGTGCCCACAGCCTGTTTTTTGCACGGGGAGGGGGTGGGAAAATCCTCGGCCCATTCCGAGTCCGGTGGATGAAGTTCGCCCGCCCCACGCCCCAAGGCTATAGCCCACCCCCTTTTTGTGCATTTTTCTGCAGGACGAACGTGGCGCCAAGGGGTTCGGCTGCTCTTTTTTGGGCGCGGCTGTGCCCGCGGCCTATTTTTGTCGCGCGGAGGGGGTGGGCAAAGTCTCGGCACATTCCGACTCCGGCGGACGAAGTTCGCCCGCCCCACGCCCCAAGGCTATAGCCCACCCCTTTTTTGGGCATTTTTCCGCAGGATGAACGTGGCGCGTAGGGGTTTGGCTGCTCTTTTTTGGGTGCGGCTGTGCCCGCGGCCTATTTTTGTCGTGGGGAGGGGGTGGTCAATGTCTCGGCCCATTCCGAGGAAGGCGGACGATGTTCGCCAGCCCCACGCCCCCAGGCTATAGCCCACGCCCCCTTGCTATAGCCCATCCCCTTTTTTAGCATTTTTCCGCAGGGCGAACATGGCGCCAAAGGGTTCGGCTGCAATTTTTGGGCGCGGCTGCCCCCGCGGCCTATTTTTGCCATGGGGAGGGGGTGGGAAAAGTCTCGGCCCGTTCCGAGTCCGGCGGATGATGATCGGAAACCCCACGCCCCAAGGCTATAGCCCACCCCGTTTTTGGACATTTTTCCGCAGGATGAACTTGGCGCCAAGGGGTTCGGCTGCTCTTTTTTGGGCGCGGCTGTGCCCGCGGCCTATTTTTGTCGGGGTGAGGGGGTGGGCAAATTCTCGGCCCATTCTGAGTCCGGCGGACAAACTCCGCCCGCACCACGCCCCAAGGCTATAGCCCACCCCTTTTTTGGGCATTTTTCAGCAGGACGAACTTGGCACCAAGGGGTTCGGCTGCTCTTTTTTGGGCGCGGCGGTGCCCACGGCCTATTTTTGTCGCGGGGAGGGGGTTGGGCAAAGTCTCGGCCCATTCCGAGGAAGGCAGACGAAGTTCGCTAGCCCCTTGCCCCAAGGCTATAGCCCACCCCTTTTTTGGGCATTTTTCCGCAGGACGAACTTGGCGCCAACGGGTTCGGCTGCTCTTTTTTGGGTGCGGCTATGCCCGCGGACTATTTTTGTCATGGGGAGGGGGTGAGAAAAGTCTTGGCCCATTCCGAGTCCGGCGGACGAACTTTGCCGGCCGCACGCCCCAAGGCTATAGCACACCACTACTTTGGTCACTTCTCCGCAGGACGAACTTGGAGCCAGGGGGTTCGGCTGTTTTGTTTTCGGCGCGGCTGTGCCCGCGGCCTATTTTTGTCACAGGGAGAGCGTGGGCAAAGTCTCGGCCCATTCCGAGACCGGCGGATAAAGTTCGCCAGCCCCACGCCCCAAGGCTATAGCCCATCCGTTTTTTGGGCATTTTTCCGCAGGACGAACTTGGCGCCAAGGGGTTCGGCTGCTCTTTTTTGGGC
The DNA here is from genome assembly GCA_029633175.1 of Citrus glauca. Classification (NCBI taxonomy): domain Eukaryota; kingdom Viridiplantae; phylum Streptophyta; class Magnoliopsida; order Sapindales; family Rutaceae; genus Citrus; species Citrus glauca. The sequence continues at coordinate 258,235 of JAQOOD010000025.1, forward strand.
GCGGCTGTGCCCGCGGCCTATTTTTGTCGCGGTGAGGGGGTGGGCAAATTCTCGGCCCATTCTGAGTCCGGCGGACGAAGTCCGCCCGCACCACGCCCCAAGGATATAGCCCACCCCTTTTTTGGGCATTTTTCAGCAGGACGAACTTGGCACCAAGGGGTTCGGCTGCTCTTTTTTGGGCGCGGCTGTGCCCACGGCCTATTTTTGTCGCGGGGAGGGGGTTGGGCAAAGTCTCGGCCCATTCCGAGGAAGGCAGACGAAGTTCGCCAGCCCCACGCCCCAAGGCTATAGCCCACCCCTTTTTGGGGCATTTTTCCGCAGGACGAACTTGGCGCCAACGGGTTCGGCTGCTCTTTTTCGGGGGCGGCTGTGCCCGCGGCCTATTTTTGTCGCGGTGAGGGGGTGGGCAAATTCTCGGCCCATTCTGAGTCCGGCGGACGAACTCCGCCCGCACCACGCCCCAAGGCTATAGCCCACCCCTTTTTTGGGCATTTTTCAGCAGGACGAACTTGGCACCAAGGGGTTCGGCTGCTCTTTTTTGGTCGCGGCGGTGCCCACGGCCTATTTTTGTCGCGGGGAGGGGGTTGGGCAAAGTCTCGGCCCATTCCGAGGACGGCAGACGAAGTTCGCCAGCCCCACGCCCCAAGGCTATAGCCCACCCCTTTTTTGGGCATTTTTCCGCAGGACGAACTTGGCGCCAATGGGTTCGGCTGCTCTTTTTTGGGCGCGGCTGTGCCCGCGGCCTATTTTTGTCATGGGGAGGGGGTGAGAAAAGTCTTGGCCCATTCCGAGTCCGGCGGACGAACTTTGCCGGCCGCACGCCCCAAGGCTATAGCACACCACTACTTTGGTCACTTCTCCGCAGGACGAACTTGGCGCCAGGGGGTTCGGCTGTTTTGTTTTCGGCGCGGCTGTGCCCGCGGCCTATTTTTGTCACAGGGAGAGCGTGGGCAAAGTCTCGGCCCATTCTGAGACCGGCGGATAAAGTTCGCCAGCCCCACGCCCCAAGGCTATAGCCCATCCGTTTTTTGGGCATTTTTCCGCAGGACGAACTTGGCGCCAAGGGGTTCGGCTGATCTCTTTTGGGCGCGGCTGTGCCCGCGCGCTACTTTTGTTGCGGAGAGGGGGTGGGCAAAGTCTCGGCACATTCCGAGTCCGGCGGACGAAGTGCGCCAGCCCCACGCCCCAAGGCTATAGCCCACCCCTTTTTTGGGCATTTTTCCGCAGGACGAACTTGGCGGCAACGGGTTCGGCTGCTCTTTTTTGGGCGCGGCTGTGCCCGCGGCCTATTTTTGTCGCGGTGAGGGGGTGGGCAAATTCTCGGCCCATTCTGAGTCCGGCGGACGAACTCCGCCCGCACCACGCCCCAAGGCTATAGCCCACCCCTTTTTTGGGCATTTTTCAGCAGGACGAACTTGGCACCAAGGGGTTCGGCTGCTCTTTTTTGGGCGCGGCTGTGCCCACGGCCTATTTTTGTCGCGGGGAGGGGGTTGGGCAAAGTCTCGGCCCATTCCGAGGAAGGCAGACGAAGTTCGCCAGCCCCACGCCCCAAGGCTATAGCCCACCCCTTTTTTGGGCATTTTTCCGCAGGACGAACTTGGCGCCAACGGGTTCGGCTGCTCTTTTTTGGGCGCGGCTGTGCCCGCGGCCTATTTTTGTCATGGGGAGGGGGTGAGAAAAGTCTTGGCCCATTCCTAGTCCGGCGGACGAACTTTGCCGGCCGCACGCCCCAAGGCTATAGCACACCACTACTTTGGTCACTTCTCCGCAGGACGGACTTGGCGCCAGGGGGTTCGGCTGTTTTGTTTTCGGCGCGGCTGTGCCCGCGGCCTATTTTTGTCACAGGGAGAGCGTGGGCAAAGTCTCGGCCCATTCCGAGACCGGCGGATAAAGTTCGCCAGCCCCACGCCCCAAGGCTATAGCCCATCCGTTTTTTGGGCATTTTTCCGCAGGACGAACTTGGCGCCAAGGGGTTCGGCTGATCTGTTTTGGGCGCGGCTGTGCCCGCGCGCTACTTTTGTTGCGGAGAGGGGGTGGGCAAAGTCTCGGCACATTCCGAGTCCGGCGGACGAAGTGCGCCAGCCCCACGCCCCAAGGCTATAGCCCACCCCTTTTTTGGGTATTTTTCCACAGGACGAACACGGCGCCAAGGGGTTCGGCTGCTCTTTTTTAGGCGCGGCTGTGCCCGCTACCTATTTTTATCATGGGGAGGGGGTGGGAAAAGTTTCGGCCCATTCCGAGTCCGGCGGACGAAGTTCGCCAGTCCCACGCCCCAAGGTTATAGCCCACCCCCTTTTGGGGCATTTTTCAGCAGGACGAAATTGGCGCCAAGGGGTTCGGCTGCTCTTTTTTGGGCGCGGCTATGCCCCCGGCCTATTTTTGTAGCGGCGAGGGGGTGGGCAAAGTCTCAGCCCATTCCGAGTCCGGCGGACGAAGCTCGCCAGCCGCACGCCCCAAGGTTATAGCCCACCCCCTTTTTGGGCATTTTTCCGCAGGACGAAATTGGCGCCAAGGGGTTCGGCTGCTCTTTTTTGGGCGCGGCTATGCCCGCGGCCTATTTTTGTAGTGGCGAGGGGGTGGGCAAAGTCTCGGCCCATTCCGAGTCCGGCGGACGAAGCTCGCCAGCCGCACGCCCAAAGGCTATAGCCCACCGCCTTTTTGGGCATTTTTCCGCAGGACGAACATGTCGCCAAGGGGTTCGGCTGCTATTTTTTGGGCGCGACTGTGCCCGCGGCCTATTTTTGTCGCGGGGAGGGGGTTGGGCAAAGTCTCTGCCCATTCCAAGGAAGGCGGACGAAGTTCGCCAGCCCCATGCCCCAAGGCTATAGCCCACCCCTTTTTTGGGCATTTTTCCGCAGGACGAACTTGGCGCGAAGGGGTTCGGCTGATCTCTTTTGGGCGCGGCTGTGCCTGCGCGCTACTTTTGTAGCGGAGAGGGGGTGGGCAAAGTCTCGGCACATTCCGAGTCCGGCGAACGAAGTTCGCCAGCCCCACGCCCCAAGGCTATAGCCCACCCCTTTTTTGGGTATTTTTCCACAGGACGAACTTGGCGCCAAGGGGTTCGGCTGCTCCTTTTTGGCCGCGGCTGTGTCCGCGGCCTATTTTTGTCCCGGGGAGGGAGTGGGAAAAGTCTCAGCCTGTTCTGAGTCCGGCGGACGATCTTCGGCAGCCCCACGCCCCAAGGCTATAGCACACCCCTTTTCTGGGATTTTTTCCGCAGGACGAACTTGGCGCAAAGGGTTCGGCTGCCCTTTTTTGGGTGCGGCTATGCCCGCGGCCTATTTTTGGTGCGGGGAGGGGGTGGCCAAAGTCTCGGCCCATTCCGAGTCCGGCGGACGAAGTTCGCCAGCCCCACGCCCCAAGGCTATAGCCCACCCTTTTTTTGGGCATTTTTCCGCAGGACGAACTTGCGCCAAGGGGTTCGGCTGCTCTTTTTTGGGCGCGGCTATGCCCGTGGCCTATTTTTGTAGCGGCGAGGGGGTTGGCAAAGTCTCGGCCCATTCCGAGGAAGGCGGACGAAGTTCGCCAGCCCCACGCCCCAAGGCTATCGCACACCCCTTTTTTGGGCATTTTTCCGCAGGACGAACTTGGCGCCAAGGGGTTCGGCTGCTCTTTTTTGGGCGCGGCTGCGCCCGCGGCCAATTTCTGTCGCGGGGAGGGGGTGGGCAAAGTCTCGGCACATTCCGAGTCCGGCGGACGAAGTTCGCCAGCCCCACGCCCCAAGGCTATAGCCCACCCTTTTTTTGGGCATTTTTCCGCAGGACGAACTTGGCGCCAAGGGGTTCGGCTGTGCCCGTGGCCTATTTTTGTAGCGGCGAGGGGGTGGGCAAAGTCTCGGCCCGTTCTGAGGAAGGCGGACGAAGTTCGCCAGCCCCACGCCTCAAGGCTATCGCACACCCCTTTTTTGGGCATTTTTCCGCAGGACGAACTTGGCGCCAAGGGGTTCGGCTGCTCTTTTTTGGGCGAGGCTGTTCCCACAGCCTATTTTTGTCGTGGGGAGGGGGTGGACAAAGTCTCGGCACATTCCGAGTCCGGCGGACGAGGTGCGCCAGCCCCACGCCCCAAGGCTATAGCCCACCCCTTTTTTGGGTATTTTTCCACAGGACGAACACGGCGCCAAGGGGTTCGGCTGCTCTTTTTTGGTGCGGCAGTGCCCGCGGCCTATTATTGGTGTGGGAAGAGGGTGGCCAAAGTCTCGGCCCATTCCAAGGAAGGCGGATGAACTTTCCCGGCCCCACGCCCCAAGGCTATAGCCCACACCCTTTTTGGGCGTTCTTCCGCAGGACGAACTTGGCGCCATGGGGTTCGGTTGCTCTTTTTTGGACGTGCCTGTGCCCGCGGCCTATTTTTGTCGCGGGGAGGGGGTGGGCAAAGTCTCGGCCCATTCCGAGTCCGGCGGACGAAGTTCGCCAGCCCCACGCCCCAAGCCTATAGCCCACCCTTTTTTTGGGCATTTTTCCGCAGGACGAACTTGCGCCAAGGGGTTCGGCTGCTCTTTTTTGGGCGCGGCTATGCCCGCGGCCTATTTTTGTAGCGGCGAGGGGGTGGGCAAAGTCTCGGCCCATTCCGAGGAAGGCGGACGAAGTTCGCCAGCCCCACGCCCCAAGGCTATCGCACACCCCTTTTTTGGGTATTTTTCCGCAGGACGAACTTGGCGCCAAGGGGTTCGGCTGCTCTTTTTTGGTTGCAGCTATGCCCGCGGCCTATGTTTGTCACGGGGAGGGGGTGGGCAAAGTCTCGGCACATTCCGAGTTCGGCGGACGAAGTTCGCCAGCCCCATGCCCCAAGGCTATAGCCCACCCTTTTTTTGGGCATTTTTCCGCAGGACGAACTTGCGCCAAGGGGTTCGGCTGCTCTTTTTTGGGTGCGGCTGTGCCCGCGGCCTATTATTGTCGCGGGGAGGGGGTGGGCAAAGTCTCGGCCCATTCCGAGTCCGGCGGACGAAGTTCGCCCGCCCCACGCCCCAAGGCTATAGGCCACCCCTTTTTTGGGCATTTTTTCGCAGGACGAACTTGGCGCCAAGGCGTTCGGCTGTGCCCGTGGCCTATTTTTGTCGCGGGGTGGGGGTGGGGAAAGTCTCGGCCAATTCTGAGGAAGGAGGATGAACTTTGCCAGCCCCACGCCCAAAGGCTATAGCACACCCCTCTTTTGGGCATTTTTCCGCAGGACGAACTTGGCGCCAAGGGGTTCGACTGCTTTTTTTTGGGCGCGGCTGTGTCCGCGCCCTATTTTTGGCGTGGGGAGGGGGTGGACAAAGTCTCCGCCCATTCCGAGGAAGGCGGATGAACTTTGCCTGCCCCATGCCCAAAGGCTATAGCGCACCCCTTTTTTTGGCATTTTTCCGCAGGACGAACTTGGCGCCAAGGGGTTCGGGTGCTCTTTTTAGGGCGCGGCTATGTCCGCGGCCTATTTTTGTCGCGGGGAGGGTGTGGGCAATGTCTCGGCCCATTCCGAGGAAGGCGGACAAAGTTCGCCAGCCCCACACCCCAAGGCTCTAGCCCACCCCTTTTTTGGGCATTTTTCCGCCGGACGAACTTGGCGCCATGGGTTTCAGCCGCTCTTTTTTGGGCGCAGTTGTGCGCGTGGCCTATTTTTGTCGTGGGCAGGGGGTGGGAAATGTCTCGGCCCATTCCGAGTCCGGCGGACGAAGTTCGCCAGCCCCACGCCCCAAGGCTATAGCCCACCCTTTTTTTGGGCAATTTTCCGCAGGACGAACTTGGCGCCAAGGGGTTCGGCTGCTCTTTTTTGGGCGCGGCTGTGCCCGCAGCCTATTTTTGTCACAGGGAGGGGGTGGGGAAAGTCTCGGCCCATTCTGAGGAAGGCGGATGAACTTTGCCGGCCCCACGCCCAAAGGCTATAGCACACCCCTCTTTTGGGCATTTTTCCGCAGGACGAACTTGGCGCCAAGGGGTTCGGCTGCTCGTTTTTGGGCGCGGCTGTGCCCGCAGCCTATTTTTGTCACAGGGAGGGGGTGGGGAAAGTCTCGGCCCATTCTGAGGAAGGCGGATGAACTTTGCCGGCCCCACGCCCAAAGGCTATAGCACACCCCTCTTTTGGGCATTTTTCCGCAGGACGAACTTGGCGCCAAGGGGTTCGACTGCTTTTTTTTGGGCGCGGCGCGGGGAGGGGGTGGGTAAAGTCTCCGCCCATTCCGAGGAAGGCGGATGAACTTTGCCTGCCCCATGCCCAAAGGCTATAGCGCACCCCTTTTTTGGGCATTTTTCCGCAGGACGAACTTGGCGCCAAGGGGTTCGGGTGCTCTTTTTAGGGCGCGGCTATGTCCGCGGCCTATTTTTGTCGCGGGGAGGGTGTGGGCAATGTCTCGGCCCATTCCGAGGAAGGCGGACAAAGTTCGCCAGCCCCACACCCCAAGGCTCTAGCCCACCCCTTTTTTGGGCATTTTTCCGCCGGACGAACTTGGCGCCATGGGTTTCAGCCGCTCTTTTTTGGGCGCAGTTGTGCGCGTGGCCTATTTTTGTCGTGGGCAGGGGGTGGGAAATGTCTCGGCCCATTCCGAGTCCGGCGGACGAAGTTCGCCAGCCCCACGCCCCAAGGCTATAGCCCACCCTTTTTTTGGGCAATTTTCCGCAGGACGAACTTGGCGCCAAGGGGTTCTGCTGCTCTTTTTAGGGCGCGGCTGTGCCCGTGGCCTATTTTTGTCGCAGGGAGGGGGTGGGCAATGTCTCGGCCCATTCCGAGGCAGGCGGACAAACTTCGCCAGCCCCACGCCCCAGGGCTCTAGCCCACCCCTTTTTTGGGCATTTTTCCGCAGGACGAACTTGGCGCCATGGGTTTCAGCCGCTCTTTTTTGGGCGCAGTTGTGCGCGTGGCCTATTTTTGTCGTGGGCAGGGGGTGGGAAATGTCTCGGCCCATTCCGAGTCCGGCGGACGAAGTTCGCCAGCCCCACGCCCCAAGGCTATAGCCCACCCTTTTTTTGGGCAATTTTCCGCAGGACGAACTTGGCGCCAAGGGGTTCGGCTGCTCTTTTTTGGGCGCGGCTGTGCCCGCAGCCTATTTTTGTCACAGGGAGGGGGTGGGCAAAGTTTCGGCCCATTCCGAGGAAGGCGGATGAACTTTGCCGGCCCCACGCCCAAAGGCTAGCACACCCCTCTTTTGGGCATTTTTCCGCTGGACGAACTTGGCGCCAAGTGGTTCGGCTGCTCTTTTTTGGGCGCGGCTGTGCCCGCGGCCTATTTTTGTCGCGGGGAGAGGGTGGGCAAAGTCTCGGCCCATTCTGAGGAAGGCGGATGAACTTTGCCGGCCCCACGCCCCAAGGCTATAGCCCACCCCCTTTTTGGGCATTTTTCCCCAGGACGAACTTGGCGCCAAGGGGTCAACTGCTCTTTTTTGGGCGCGGCTGTGCCCATGGCCTATTTTTTTGGCGGGGAGGGTGTGGCCAAAGTCTCGGCCAATTCCGAGGAAGGCGGACGGAGTTCGCCAGCCCCACGCCCCAAGGCTATAGCCCACCCCTTTTTTGGGCATTTTTCCACTGGACGAACTTGGCGCCAAGGGGACCGGCTGCTCTTTTTTGGGCGCGGCTGTGCCCGCGGCCTATTTTTTTTTACGGGGAGGGTGTGGGCAAAGTCTCGGCCCATTCCGAGTCTGGCGGACGAATTGTGCCAGCCCCACGCCCCAAGGCTATAGCCCACCCGTTTTTTGGGCATTTTTCCGCAGGACGAACTTGGCGCGAAGGGGTTCGGCTGCTCTTTTTTGGGCACGGCTGTGCCCGCGGCCTATTTTTGACACGGGGAGAGGGAGGGCAAAGTCTCGGCCCATTCTGAGTCCGGCGGACGAACTTCGGCAGCCCCACACCCCAAGGGTATAGCACACCCCTTTTTTGGGCATTTTTCCGCTGGACAAACTTGGCGCCAAGGGGTTCTGCTGCTCTTTTTAGGGCGCGGCTGTGCCCGTGGCCTATTTTTGTCGCAGGGAGGGGGTGGGCAATGTCTCGGCCCATTCCGAGGCAGGCGGACAAACTTCGCCAGCCCCACGCCCCAGGGCTCTAGCCCACCCCTTTTTTGGGCATTTTTCCGCAGGACGAACTTGGCGCCAAGGGTTTCAGCTGCACTTTTTTGGGCGCGGCTGTGCCCACGGCCTATTTTTTTAGCGGGGAGGGTGTGGGCAAAGTCTCGGCCAATTCCGAGGAAGGCGGACGAAGTTCGCCAGCCCCATGCCCCAAGGCTATAGCCCACCCCCTTTTTGGGCATTTTCCCGATGTACGAACTTGGCGCCCAGGGGATCGGCTGTTCTTTTTGGGGCGCGGCTGTGCCCGCGGCCTATTTTTGTCACGGGGGGGGTGTGGGCAAAGTCTCGGGCCATTCCGAGTCTGGCGGACGAATTGCGCCAGCCCCACGCCCAAAGGCTATAGCCCACCCGTTTTTTGGGCATTTTTCTGCAGGACGAACTTGGCGCCAAGGGGTTCGGCTGCTATTTTTTGGGCGCGGCTGTGGCCGTGGCCTATTTTTGTCACTGGGAGGGGGTGGGCAAAGTCTCGACCTATTCCTAGTCTGGCGGACGAACTTCAGCAGCCCCACGCCCCAAGGCTATAACACACCCGTTTTTTGGGCATTTCTCCGCAGGACGAACTTGGCGCTAAGTGGTCCGGCTGCTCTTTTTTGGGCGCGGCTGTGCCCGCGGCCTATTTTTGGCACGGGGAGGGGGTGGCCAAAGTCTCGGCCCATTCTGAGGATTGCGGATGAACTTTGCCGGCCCCACGCCCAAAGGCTATAGCACACCCCTTTTTTGGGCAATTTTCCACAGGACGAACTTGGCGCCAAGGGGTTTGGCTGCTCTTTTTTGGGCGCGGCTGTGTCCACGGCCTATTGTTGTCGCGGGGAGGGGGTGGGAAAAGTCTCGGCCCATTCCGAGTCCGGCGGACGAAGTTCGCCTGGCCCACGCCCGAAGGCTATAGCCCACCCCCTTTTGGGGCATTTTTCCGCTGGACGAACTTGGCGCCAAGGGGTTCGGCTGCTCTTTTTTGGGCGCGGCTGTGCCCGCGGCCTATTTTATTCGCAGGGAGGGGGTGGGCAAAGTCTCGGGACATTCCGAGTCCGGCGGACGAAGTTCGCCAGCCCCACGCCCCACGGCTATAGCCCACCCTTTTTTTGGGCATTTTTCCGCAGGACGAACTTGGCGCCAAGGGGTTCGGCTGCTCTTTTTTGGGCGCGGCTGTGCCCGCGGCTTTTGGCGCGGGGAGGGGGTGGCCAAAGTCTCGGCCCATTCTGAGGATTGCGGATGAACTTTGCCGGCCCCACGCCCAAAGGCTATAGCACACCCCTTTTTTGGGCAATTTTCCACAGGACGAACTTGGCGCCAAGGGGTTTGGCTGCTCTTTTTTGGGCGCGGCTGTGTCCACGGCCTATTTTTGTCGCGCGGAGGGGGAGGGTAAAGTCTCGGCACATTCCGAGTCCGGCGGATGATGTTCGCCAGCCCCACGCCCCAAGGCTATAGCCCACCCCTTTTTTGGGCATTTTTCCGCATGACGAACTTGGCGCCAAGGGGTTCAGCTGCTCTTTTTTTGGCGCGGCTGTGCCCGCGGCCTATTTTTCTCGCGGGGAGGGGGTGGGAAAAGTCTTGGCCCATTCCGAGTCCGGCGGACGTAGTTCGCCGGCTCCACGCCCCAAGGCTATAGCCCACCCCTTTTTTTGGCATTTTTCCGCCGGAGGAAATTGGCGCCAAGGCCTTCGGCTGCTCTTTTTTGGGCATGGCTGTGCCTGCGGCCTATTTTGGGCGCGGCTGTGCGTGCGGCCTATTTTTGGCGCGGGGAGAGGGTGGTCAAAATCTCGGTCCATTCCGAGGAAGGCGGATGAACTTTGCCGGCCCCACGCTCAAAGGCTATAGCACACCCCTTTTTTGGGCATTTTTCCGCAGGACGAACATGGCGCCAAGGGGTTCGGCAGCTCTTTTTTGGGCGTGGCTGTGCCCGCGACCTAGTTTGTTTCGTGGGGAGGGGGTGAGAAAGTCTCGGCCCATTCCGAGGAAGGCGGACGAAGTGCGCCTGCCCCACGCCCCAAGGCTATAGCCCCCCCCCCCTTTTTGGGCATTTTTCCGTAGGATGAACTTGGCGCCAAGGGGTTCGGCTGCTCTTTTTTCGCCGCGGCTGTGCCCGCGGCCTATTTTTTTCACGGGGAGGCGGTGGGCAAAGTCTCGGCCCATTCCGAGTCCGGCGGACGAAGTTCGCCCGCCCCACGCCCCGAGGCTATTGCCCACCCCTTTTTTGGGCATTTTTCCGCGGGACGAACTTGGCGCCAAGGCCTTTGGCTGCTCTTTTTTGGGCGCGGCTGTGCCCGCGGCCTATTTTTGTCGTGGAGCGTGGTGGGAAAAGTATCGGCCCATTCCGAGTCCGGCGGACGAACTTCGGCTGCCCCACGCCCCAAGGCTATAGCACACCCCTTTTTTGGGCATTTTTCCGCAGGACGAACTTGGCGCCAAGGGTTTCGGCTGCTCTTTTTTGTGCGCGGCTGTGCCCGCGGCCTATTTTTATCGCGGGGAGGGGTTGGGAAAAGCCTTGGCCCATTCCGAGTCCGGCGGACGAAGTTCGCCAGCCCCACGCCCGAAGGCTATAGCACACCCCCTTTTTGGGCTTTAACCTGCAGGACGAACATGGCGTCAACGGGTTCCGCTGCTATTTTTTGGGCGCGGCTGTGCCCGCCGCCTATTATTGTCGCGGGGAAAGGGGGTCAAAGTCTCGACCATTTAAGAGTCCGGCGGACAAAGTTCGCCCACCCCACTCCCCAAGGCTATAGCCCACCCCCTTCTTGGGCATTTTTCCGCAGGACGAACTTGGCGCCAAGGGGTTCGGCTGCTCTTTTTTGGGCGCGGCTGTGCCCGCAGCCTATTTTTGTCGCGGGGAGGGGGTGGGAAAGGTCTTGGCCCATTCCTAGTCCGGCGGACGATGTTCGCCAGCCCCATGCCCCAAGGCTATCGCCCACCTCTATTTTGGGCATTTTCACGCAGGACGAACTTGGCGCCCAGGGGTTCGGCTGCTCTTTTTTGGGCGCGGCTGTGCACGCGGTCTATTTTTGGCACGGGAAGGGGGTGGCCAAAGTCTCGGCCCATTCCGAGGAAGGCGGACGAAGTTCACCGGCCCCACGCCCATAGGCTACAGCACACCCCTTTTTCGGGCATTTTTTCGCAGGAGAACTTGGCGCCAAGGGGTTCGGCTGCGCTTTTATGGGTGCGACTGTGCCCATGGCCTATTTTTGATGTGGGGAGGGGGTGGGAAAAGTCTCGGCCCATTCCGAATCCGGCGGACGAAGTTCGCCCGCCCCACGCCTCAAGGCTATATAGCCCACCCCCTTTTTGGGCATTTTTCCGCAGGACGAATATGGTGCCAAGGGGTTCGGCTGCTCTTTTTTGGGCGCGGCTGTGGCCGCGGCCTATTTTTGTCGCGGGGACGGGGTGGGCAAAGTCTCGGCCCATTCCGAGGAAGGCGGATGAACTTTGCCGGCCCCACGCCCAAACGCTATAGCACACCCCTTTTTTGGGCATTTTTCCGTAGGACGAACTTGGGGCCAAGGGGTTCAGCTGCTCTTTTTTGGGCGCGGCTGTGCCCACGGCCTATTTTTGTAGCGGGGAGGGGGTGGGAAGAGTCTTGGCCCATTCCGAGTCCGGCGGACGAAGTTCGCCCGCCCGACGCCCCAGGGCTATAGCCCACCCCCTTTGTGGGCATTTTTCTGCAGGACGAACTTGGCGCCAAGGGGTTCGGCTGCTCTCTTTTGGGCGCGGCTGTGCCCGTGGCCTATTTTTGTCGCGCTGAGGGGGTGGGCAAAGGCTCAGCCCATTCCGAGTCCGGTGGACGAAGTTCGCCAGCCCCACGCCCCAAGGCTATAGCCCACCCTCTTTTTGGGCATTTTTCCGCAGGATGAACCCGTCGCCAAGGGGTTCGGCTGCTCCTTTTTGGGCGTGGCTGTGCCTGCGTCCTATTTTTGTCGCGGGGAGGGGGTGCGCAAAGTCTCGGCACATTCCGGGTCCGGCGGACGAAGTTCGCCCGCCCCACGCCCCAAGGCTATAGCCCATCCCCTTTTTGGGCATTTTTCCACCGGACGAACTAGGCGCCAAGGGGTTCGGCAGATCTTTTTTGGGCGTGGCTGTGCCCGCGGCCTATTGTTGTCGCGGTGAGGGGGTGGGCAAAGCCTCGGCCCATTCTGAGCCCGGTGGACGAAGTTCGCCCGCCCCACGCACCAAGGCTATAGCCCACCCCTTTTTGGGCATTTTTCCGCAGGACGAACTTGGCGCCAAGGGTTCGGCTGCTCTTTTTTGGGCGCGGCTGCGCCCGCGGCCTATTTTTATTGCCAGGAGGGGGTGGGAATATCCTCAGCCCATTCCGAGTACGGCGGACGAAGTTCGCCAGCCCCACACCCCAAGGCTTTATCCCACCCCTTTTTTGGGCTTTTTTCCGCAGGACGAACTTGGCGCCAAGGGGTTCGGCTACTCTTTTTCGGGCGCGGCTAGGCCCGCGGCCTATTTTTGTCTCAGGGAGGGGGTGGGACAGGTCTCGGCCCATTCCGAGTCCGGCGGACGAAGTTCGCCCGCCCCACACCCCAAGGCTATAGCCCACCCCTTTTTTGGGCATTTTTCCGCCGGACGAACTTGGCGCCAAGGGGTTCGGCTCCTCTTTTTTGGGCGCGGCTGCGCCCGCGGCCTATTTTTATTGCGGGGAGGGGGTGGGAATATCCTCAGCCCATTCCGAGTCCGGCGGACGAAGTTCGCCAGCCCCACGCCCCAAGGCTTTAGCCCACCCCTTTTTTGGGCTTTTTTCAGCTGGACGAACTTGGCGCCACGGGGTTCGGCAGCTCTTTTTAGGGCGTGGCTGTGCCCGCGGCCTATTTTTGTCTCAGGGAGGGGGTGGACAAAGCCTCGGCCCATTCCGAGTCTGGCGGACGAAGTTCGCCAGCCCCACGCCCCAAGGCTATAGCCCATCCCCTTTTTGGGCATTTTTCCTCAGGACGAACTTGGCGCCAAGGGGTTCTGCTGATCTTTTTTGGGCGTGGCTTTGCCTGCGGCCTATTGTTGTCGCGGTGAGGGGGTGGGCAAAGGCTCGGCCCATTCTGAGCCCGGTGGACGAAGTTCGCCCGCCCCACGCACCAAGGCTATAGCCCACCCCTTTTTGGGCATTTTTCCGCAGGACGAACTTGGCGCCAAGGGTTCGGCTGCTCTTTTTTGGGCGCGGCTGCGCCCGCGGCCTATTTTTATTGTGGGGAGGGGGTGGGAATATCCTCAGCCCATTCCGAGTCCGGCGGACGAAGTTCGCCAGCCCCACGCCCCAAGGCTTTAGCCCACCCCTTTTTTGGGCTTTTTTCCGCAGGACGAACTTGCCGCCAAGGGGTTCGGCTACTCTTTTTCAGGCGCGGCTAGGCCCGCGGCCTATTTTTGTCTCGGGGAGGGGGTGGGACAGGTCTCGGCCCATTCCGAGTCCGGCGGACGAAGTTCGCCCGCCCCACACCCCAAGGCTATAGCCCACCCCTTTTTTGGGCATTTTTCCGCCGGACGAACTTGGCGCCAAGGGGTTCGGCTCCTCTTTTTTGGGCACGGCTGCGCCCACGGCCTATTTTTATTGCGGGGAGGGGGTGGGAATATCCTCAGCCCATTCCGAGTCCGGCGGACGAAGTTCGCCAGCCCCACGCCCCAAGGCTTTAGCCCACCCCTTTTTTGGGCTTTTTTCCGCTGGGCGAACTTGGCGCCATGGGGTTCGGCAGCTCTTTTTAGGGCGTGGCTGTGCCCGCGGCCTATTTTTGTCCCAGGGAGGGGGTGGACAAAGCCTTGGCCCATTCCGATTCTGGCGGACGAAGTTCGCCAGCCCCACGCCCCAAGGCTATAGCCCATCCCCTTTTTGGGCATTTTTCCTCAGCACGAACTTGGCGCCAAGGGGTTCTGCTGATCTTTTTTGGGCGTGGCTGTGCCCGCGGCCTATTTGTGTCGCGGTGAGGGGGTGGGCAAAGCCTCAGCCCATTCTGAGCCCGGTGGACGAAGTTCGCCCGCCCCACGCACCAAGGCTATAGCCCACCCCTCTTTGGGCATTTTTCCACAGGACGAACTTGGCGCCAAGGGTTCGGCTGCTCTTTTTTGGGCGCGGCTGTGCCCGCGGCCTATTTTTGTCGTGGGGACAGGGTGGGCAAAGTCTCGGCCCATTCCGAGGAAGGCGGATGAACTTTGCCGGCCCCACGCCCAAACGCTATTGCACACCCCTTTTTTGGGCATTTTTCCGTTGGACGAACTTGGGGCCAAGGGGTTCGGCTGCTCTTTTTTGGGCGAGGCTGTGCCCATGGCCTATTTTGGTAGCGGGGAGGGGGTGGGAAAAGTCTCGGCCCATTCCGAGTCCGGCGGACGAAGTTCGCCCGCCCGACGCCCCAAGGCTATAGCCCACCCCCTTTTTGGGCATTTTTCCGCAGGACGAACTAGCCACCTAGGGGTTCGGCTGCTCTTTTTTGGGCGCGGCTGTGCCTGCGGCCTATTTTTGTCGCGGGGAGGGGGTTGGCAAAGTCTCGGCATATTCCAAGTCCGGCGGAGGAAGTGCGCCAGCCCCACGCCCCAAGGCTATAGCCCACCCCCTTTGTCGGCATTTTTCCGCAGGACGAACTTGGCGCCAAGGGGTTCGGCTGCTCTTTTTTCGGCGCGGCTGTGTCCGTGGCCTATTTTTGTCACGGGGAGGGGGTGGGCAAAGTCTCCACCCATTCCGAGTCCGGCGGACGAAGTTCGCCAGCCCCACGCCCCGAGGCCATAGCCCACCCCCTATTTGGGCATTTTTCCGCAGGACGAACTTGACGCCAAGGGGTTCGGCTGCTCTTTTTTTGGGTGCGGCGGTGCCCGAGGCCTATTTTTGTCGCGGGGAGGGGGTGGGAAACGTCTCGGCCCATTCCGAGTCCGGCGGACGAAGTTCGTCAGCCCCACGCCCCAAGGCTATAGCCCACCCCCTTTTTGGGCATTTTTCCGCAGGACAAACATGGCGCCAAGGGGTGCGGCTGCTCGTTTTTGGGCGCGGCTGTGCCCGCAGCCTATTTATGGCATGGGGAGAGGGTGGGAAAAGGCTCGGCCAATTCCGAGGAAGGTGGTGGAACTTTGCCGGCCCCACGCCCAAAGGCTATAGCACACCCCTTTTTTGGACATTTTTCCGCAGGACGAACTTGGCGCCAAGGGGTTCGGCTGCTCTTTTTTGGGCGCGGCTGTGCCCTTGGCCTATTTTTGTCTCAGGGAGGGGGTCGGCAAAGTCTCGGCCCATACCGAGTAAGGCGGACGAAGTTCGCCAGCCCCACGCCCCAAGGCTATAGCCTACCCCCTTTTTGGGCATTTTTCCACAGGACGAACTTGGCACCAAGGGGTACGGCAGCTCGGTTTTGGGCGCGGCTGTGCCCGCGGCCTATTTTTGGGGTGGGGTGAGGGTGGGAAAAGGCTCGGCCCATTCCGAGGAAGGCGGAGGAACTTTTCCGGCCCCACGCCCAAAGGCTATAGCACACCCCTTTTTTGGGCATTTTTCCGCAGGACGAACTTGGCGCCAAGGGGTTCGCCTGCTCTTTTTTGGGCGCGGCTGTGCCCGCGGCCTAGTTTTGTCGCGGGGAGGGGGTGGGCAAAGTCTCGGCCCATTCCGAGGCTGGCGGACGAAGTGCGCCAGCCCCACGCCCAAAGGCTATAGCCCACCCCCTTTTTGGGCATTTTTCCGCAGGACGAATTTGGCCCCAAGGGATTCGGCTGCTCTTTTTTGGACGCGGCTGTGTCCGCGGCCTATTTTTGTCGCGGGGAGGGGGTGGGAAACGTCTCGGCCCATTCCGAGTCCGGCGGACGAAGTTCGTCAGCCCCACGCCCCAAGGCATATAGCCCACCCCCTTTTTGGGCATTTTTCCGCAGGATGAACTTGGCGCCTAGGGGTTTGGCTGCTCTTTTTTGGGCGCGGCTGTGCCTGCGGCCTATTTTTGTCGCGGGGAGGGGGTTGGCAAAGTCTCGGCATATTCCGAGTCCGGCGGAGGAAGTGCGCCAGCCCCACGCCCCAAGGCTATAGCGCACCCCCTTTGTCGGCATTTTTCCGCAGGACGAACTTGGCGCCAAGGGGTTCGGCTGCTCTTTTTTCGGCGCGGCTGTGTCCGTGGCCTATTTTTGTCACGGGGAGGGGGTGGGCAAAGTCTCCACCCATTCCGAGTCCGGCGGACGTAGTTCGCCTGCCCCACGCCCCAAGGCCATAGCCCACCCCCTATTTGGGCATTTTTCCGCAGGACGAACTTGACGCCAAGGGGTTCGGCTGCTCTTTTTTTCGGTGCGGCGGTGCCCGAGGCCTATTTTTGTCGCGGGGAGGGGGTGGGAAACGTCTCGGCCCATTCCGAGTCCGGCGGATGAAGTTCGTCAGCCCCACGCCCCAAGGCTATAGCCCACCCCCTTTTTGGGCATTTTTCCGCAGGACAAACTTGGCGCCAAGGGGTGCGGCTGCTCGTTTTTGGGCGCGGCTGTGCCCGCAGCCTATTTATGGCATGGGGAGAGGGTGGGAAAAGGCTCGGCCAATTCCGAGGAAGGTGGTGGAACTTTGCCGGCCCCACGCCCAAAGGCTATAGCACACCCCTTTTTTGGACATTTTTCCGCAGGACGAACTTGGCGCCAAGGGGTTCGGCTGCTCTTTTTTGGGCGCGGCTGTGCCCTTGGCCTATTTTTGTCTCAGGGAGGGGGTCGGCAAAGTCTCGGCCCATACCGAGTAAGGCGGACGAAGTTCGCCAGCCCCACGCCCCAAGGCTATAGCCTACCCCCTTTTTGGGCATTTTTCCACAGGACGAACTTGGCACCAAGGGGTACGGCAGCTCGGTTTTGGGCGCGGCTGTGCCCGCGGCCTATTTTTGGGGTGGGGTGAGGGTGGGAAAAGGCTCGGCCCATTCCGAGGAAGGCGGAGGAACTTTTCCGGCCCCACGCCCAAAGGCTATAGCACACCCCTTTTTTGGGCATTTTTCCGCAGGACGAACTTGGCGCCAAGGGGTTCGCCTGCTCTTTTTTGGGCGCGGCTGTGCCCGCGGCCTAGTTTTGTCGCGGGGAGGGGGTGGGCAAAGTCTCGGCCCATTCCGAGGCTGGCGGACGAAGTGCGCCAGCCCCACGCCCAAAGGCTATAGCCCACCCCCTTTTTGGGCATTTTTCCGCAGGACGAATTTGGCCCCAAGGGATTCGGCTGCTCTTTTTTGGACGCGGCTGTGTCCGCGGCCTATTTTTGTCGCGGGGAGGGGGGTGGGAAACGTCTCGGCCCATTCCGAGTCCGGCGGACGTAGTTCGCCTGCCCCACGCCCCAAGGCCATAGCCCACCCCCTATTTGGGCATTTTTCCGCAGGACGAACTTGACGCCAAGGGGTTCGGCTGCTCTTTTTTTCGGTGCGGCGGTGCCCGAGGCCTATTTTTGTCGCGGGGAGGGGGTGGGAAACGTCTCGGCCCATTCCGAGTCCGGCGGATGAAGTTCGTCAGCCCCACGCCCCAAGGCTATAGCCCACCCCCTTTTTGGGCATTTTTCCGCAGGACAAACTTGGCGCCAAGGGGTGCGGCTGCTCGTTTTTGGGCGCGGCTGTGCCCGCAGCCTATTTATGGCATGGGGAGAGGGTGGGAAAAGGCTCGGCCAATTCCGAGGAAGGTGGTGGAACTTTGCCGGCCCCACGCCCAAAGGCTATAGCACACCCCTTTTTTGGACATTTTTCCGCAGGACGAACTTGGCGCCAAGGGGTTCGGCTGCTCTTTTTTGGGCGCGGCTGTGCCCTTGGCCTATTTTTGTCTCAGGGAGGGGGTCGGCAAAGTCTCGGCCCATACCGAGTAAGGCGGACGAAGTTCGCCAGCCCCACGCCCCAAGGCTATAGCCTACCCCCTTTTTTGGCATTTTTCCACAGGACGAACTTGGCACCAAGGGGTACGGCAGCTCGGTTTTGGGCGCGGCTGTGCCCGCGGCCTATTTTTGGGGTGGGGTGAGGGTGGGAAAAGGCTCGGCCCATTCCGAGGAAGGCGGAGGAACTTTTCCGGCCCCACGCCCAAAGGCTATAGCACACCCCTTTTTTGGGCATTTTTCCGCAGGACGAACTTGGCGCCAAGGGGTTCGGCTGCTCTTTTTTGGGCGCGGCTGTGCCCGCGGCCTAGTTTTGTCGCGGGGAGGGGGTGGACAAAGTCTCGGCCCATTCCGAGGAAGGCGGGCGAAGTTCGCCAGCCCCACGCCAAATGCTATAGCCTACCCCCTTTTTGGGCATTTTTCCGCATGACGAACTTGGCGCCAAGGGGTTCGGCTGCTCTTTTTTGGACGCGGCTGTGTCCGCGGCCTATTTTTGTCGCGGGGAGGGGGTGGGAAACGTCTCGGCCCATTCCGAGTCCGGCGGACGAAGTTCGCCAGCCCCACGCCCAAAGGCTATAGCCCACCCCCTTTTTGGGCATTTTTCCGCAGGACGAATTTGGCCCCAAGGGATTCGGCTGCTCTTTTTTGGACGCGGCTGTGTCCGCGGCCTATTTTTGTCGCGGGGAGGGGGTGGTCAAAGCCTGGGCCCATTCTGAGTCCGGCGGACGTAGTTCGCCCGCCCCACGCCCCAATGCTATAGCATACGCCTTTTTTGTGGCATTTTTTCGCACGACGAACTTGGCGCCAAGGGGTTCGACTGCTCTTCTTTGGGCGCGGCTGTGCCTGCGGCCTATTTTTGTCGCGGCGAGGAAGTGGGAAAAGTCTCGGCCCATTCCGAGTCCGGCGGACGAAGTTCGCCATCCCCACGCCCAAAGGCTATAACACACCCCTTTTTTGTGGCATTTTTTCGCTGGACGAACTTGTTGCCAAGGGGTTCGACTGCTCTTGTTTGGGCGCGGCTGTGCCTGCGGCCTATTTTTGTCGCGGGGAGGAAGTGGGAAACGTCTCGGCCCATTCCGAGTCCGGCGGACGTAGTTCGCCCGCCCCACGCCCCAAGGCTATAGCACACGCGTTTTTTGGGCATTTTTCCGCAGGACGAACTTGGCGCCAAGGGGATCGGCTGCTCTTTTTTGGGCGCGGCGATGCCCGCGCCTTATTTTTGTCATGGGGAGGGGGTGGGAAATGTCTCGGCCCATTCTGAGTCCGGCGGACAAAGTTCGCCAGCCCCACGCCCCAAGGCTATAGCCCGCCCCCTTTTTGGGCATTTTTCCGCAGGACGAACTTGGCGCCAAGGGGTTCGGCTGCTATTTTTTGGGCACAGCTGTGCCCGCGGCCTATTTTTGGCGGGGGAGGGGGTCGCCAAAGTCTCGTCCATTCCGAGGAAGGCGGACGAAGTTCGCCGGCCCCACGCCCAAAGGCTATAGCACACCACTTTTTTGGGCATTTTTCCGCAGGTCGAACTTGGCGCCAAGGGGTTCGGCTGCTCTTTTTTGGGCGCGGCTGTGCCCACGGCCTATTTTTGTCGCGGGGAGGGGTGGGAAAAGTCTCGGCCCATTCCGAGTCCGACGGACGAAGTTCGCCAGCCCCACGCCCCAACGCTATAGCCCACCCCCTTTTTGGGCATGTTTCCGCAGGGTGAATTTGGCGCCAAGGGGTTCGGCTGCTCTTTTTTGGGCGGGGCTGTGCCCGCGGCTTATTTTTGTCATGGGGAGGGGGTGCGAAAAGTCTCGGCCCATTCCGAGTCCGGCGGACGAAGTTCGCCAGCCCCACGCCCCAACGCTATAGCCCACCCCCTTTTTGGGCATGTTTCCGCAGGGCGAATTTGGCGCCAAGGGGTTCGGCTGCTCTTTTTTGGGCGCGGCTGTGCCCGCGGCTAATTTTTTGCGCGGGGAGGGGGTGGCCAAGGACTCGGCCCATTCTGCGGAAGGCGGACGAAGTTCGCCGGCCCCACGCCCAAAGGCTATAGCACACCCCTTTTTTGGGCATTTTTCCGCAGGAAGAACTTGGCGCCAAGGGGATCGGCTGCTCTTTTTTGGGCGCAGCTGTGCCCGTGGCCTATTTTTGTCGTGGGGAGGGGGTGGGAAAAGTCTCGGCCCATTCCGAGTCCAGCAGACGAAGTTCATCCGCCCCACGGCTCAAGGTTATAGCCCACCCCCTTTTTGGGCATGTTTCCGCAGGACGAACTTGGCGCCAAGGGGTTCGGCTGCTCTTTTTTGGGCGCGGCTGTGCCCGCCGCCTATTTTTGCCTCGGGGAGTGGGTGGGCAATGTTTCGGCCCATTCTGCGTAAGGCGGACGAAGTTCGCCAGCCCCACGCCCCAAGGCTATAGGCCACCTCCTTTTTGGGCATTTTTCCGCAGGACGAACTTGGCGCCAAGGGGTGCGGCTGTGCCCGCGGCCTATTTTTGGCGTGGGGAGAGGGTGGGAAAAGGCTCGGCCCATTCCGAGGAAGGCGGAGGAACTTTTCCGGCCCCACGCCCAAAGGCTATAGCACACCCCTTTTTTGGGCATTTTTCCGCAGGACGAACTTAGCGCCAACGGGTTCGGCTGCTCTTTTTTGGCCGCGGCTGTGCCCGCGGCCTATTTTTGTCGTGGGGAGGGGGTGGGAAAAGTCTCGGCCCATTCCGAGTCCGGCGGACGGAGTTCGCCCGCCCCACGCCCCAAGGCTATAGCCCATCCCTTTTTGGGGCATTTTTCCGCAGGACGAACTCGGCGCCTAGGGGTTCGGCTGCTCTTTTTTGGGCGCAGCTGTGCCCGCGGCCTATTTTTGTCGCGGGAGGGGGTGGGAAAAGACACGGCCCATTCTGAGTCCGGCGGACGAAGTTCACCAGCCCCACACCCCAAGGCTATAGCCCACCGCTTTTTTGGGCATTATTCCGCAGGGCGAACTTTGCGCCAAGGCGTTCGGCTGCTCTTTTTTTGGCACGGCTGTGCCTGCGGCCTATTTTTGTCGCGGGGAGGGGGTGGGCAAAGTCTCGGCACATTCCGAGTCCGGCGGACGAAGTGCGCCCGCCCCACGTCCCAAAGCTATAGCCTACCCCGTTTTTGGGCATTTTTCCGCAGGACGAACTTGACGCCGAGGGGTTCGGCTGCACTTTCTTCGGCGCGGCTGTGCCCGCGGCCTATTTTTATCGCTGGGAGGGGGTGGGCAAAGTCTCGGCCCATTCCTAGTCCGGCGGACGAAGTTCGCCAGCCCCACACCCCAAGGCTATAGCACACCCCTTTTTTGGGCGCGGCTGTGCCCGCGGCCTATATTTGATGCGAGGAGGGGGTGGGAAAAGGCTCGGCCCATTACGAGGAAGGCGGACGAAGTTCCCCAGCCTCATGCCCCAAGGCTATAGCCCGCCCCTTTTTTGCGCATTTTTCCGCAGGACGAACACGGCGCCAACGGGTTCGGCTGCTCTTTTTTGGGCGCGGCTGTGCCCGCGGCGTATTTTTATCACGGGGAGGGGGTGGGCAAAGTCTCCACGCATTCAGAGTCCGGCGGACGAAGTTCGCTAGCCCCACGCCCCAAGGCTATAGCCCACCCCCTTTTTGGGCATTTTTCCGCAGGATGAACTTGGCGCCAAGGGGTTCGGCTGCTATTTTTTGGGCGCGGCTGTGCCCGCGGCGTATTATTGTTGCGGGGAGGGGGTGGGCAAAGTCTCGGCCCATTCCAAGTCCGGCGGACGAAGTTCGCCGGCCCCACGCCCAAAGGCTATAGCCCACCCCTTTTTTGGGCATTTTTCCGCAGGACGAACATGGCGCCAGGGGGTTCGGCTGCTCTTTTTTGGGCGCGGCTGTGCCCGCGGCCTATTTTTGTCGCGGGGAGGGGGTGGGCAAAGTCTCGGCCCATTCCGAGGAAGGCGGACGAAGTTCGCCGGCCCCACGCCCAAAGGCTATAGCACACCCCTTTTTTGGGCGGGGCTGTGCCCGCGGCCTATTTTTGGCGCGGGGAGGGTGTCGTCAAAGTCTCGGCCCATTTCGGGGAAGGCGGACAAAGTTCGCCGGCCCCACGCCCAAAGGCTATAGCACACCCCTTTTTTGGCCATTTTTCCGCAGTACGAACTTGGCGCCAAGGGGTTCAGCTGCTCTTTTTGGGGCGCGGCTGTGCCCGTGGCCTATTTTTGTCGCGGGGTGGAGGTGGGCAAAGTCTAGGCCCATTCCGAGTCCGGCGGACGAAGTTCGCCAGCCCCACGCTCCAAGGCTATAGCCCACCCCCTTTTTGGGCATTTTTCCGCAGGACGAACTTGGCGCCAAGGGGTTCGGCTGCGCTTTTTTGGGCGCGGCTGTGCCCGCGGCCTATTTTTGTCGCGGGGAGGGGGTGGGCAAAGTCTCGGCCCATTCCGAGGAAGGCGGACGAAGTTCGCCGGCCCCATGCCTAAAGGCTATAGCACACCCCTTTTTTGGGCGGGGCTGTGCACGCGGCCTATTTTTGGCGTGGGGAGGGGATCGCCAAAGTCTCAGCCCATTCCGAGGAAGGCGGACGAAGTTCGCCGGCCCCACGCCCAAAGGCTATAGCACACCCCTTTTTTGGGCATTTTTCCGCAGGATGAACTTTGCGCCAAGGGGTTCAGCTGCTCTTTTTTGAGCGCGGCTATGCCCGCGGCCTATTTTTGTCGCGGGGTGGGGGTGGGCATAGCCTCGGCCCATTCCGAGTCCGGTGGACGAAGTTCGCCGGCCCCACGCCCCAAGGCTATAGCCCATCCCCTTTTTGGGCATTGTTCTGCAGGGCGAACTTGGCGCCAACGGGTTCGGTTGCTATTTTTTGGGGGCGGCTGTGCCCGCGGCCTTTTTTTTGTCTCGGGGAGGGGGTGGGCAATGTCTCGGCCCTTTCCGAGTCCGGCGGACGATGTTTGCCAGCCCCACACCCCAAGCCTATAGCACACCCCTTTTTTGGGCGCGGCTGATCCCGCGGCCTATTTTTGGCGCGGGGAGGGGGTGGCCAAAGTCTCGGCCCATTCCGAGGATGGCGGACGAAGTTCGCCGGCCCCACGCCCAAAGGCTATAGCACACCCCTTTTGTGGGCATTTTTCCGCAGGACGAACTTCGCGCCAAGGGGTTTGGCTGCTCTTTTTTTGGGCGCGGCTGTGCCCGCGGCCTATTTTAGTCGTGGGGAGGGGGTGGGCATAGCCTCGGCCCATTCCGAGGAAGGCAGACGAAGTTCGCCAGCCCCACACCCCAAGCCTATAGCACACCCTTTTTTTGGGCGCGGCTGATCCTGCGGCCTATTTTTGGCGCGGGGAGGGGGTGGCCAAAGTCTCGGCCCATTCCGAGTCTGGCTGACGAAGTTCGCCAGCCCCACTCCCAAAGGCTATAGCACACCCCTTTTTTGGGCGCGGCTGTGCCCGCGTCCTATTTTTCGTGCGGTGAGGGGGTGGCCAAAGTCTCGGCCCATTCCGAGGAAGGCGGATGAAGTTCGCCGGCCCCACGCCCCAAGGTTATAGCCCATCCCCTTTTTGGGCATTTTTCTGCAGGACGAACTTTGCGCCAAGGGGTTCGGCTGCTCTTTTTTGGGTGCGGCTGTGCCCGCAGCCTATTTTTGTGGCGGGGAGGGGGTGGGCATAGCCTCGGCCCATTCCGAGCCCAGCAGACGAAGTTCGCCGGCCCCACGCCCCAAGGCTATAGCCCACCCCTTTTTCGGGCATTTTTCCGCAGGACGAAATTGGCGGCAACGGGTTCGGCAGCTATTTTTTGGGCACGGGTGTGCCCGCGGCCTTTTTTTGTCGCGAGGAGGGGGTGGCCAAAGTCTCGGCCCATTCTGAGTCCAGCGGACGATGTTCGCCAGCCCCACACCCCAAGGCTTTTTTTGGGCGCGGCTGTGCCCGCGGCCTATTTTTTCCGTGGGGAGGGGGTGGCCAAAGTCTCGGCCCATTCCGAGGAAGGCGGGCGAAGTTCGCCGGCCCCACGCCCCAAGGCTATAAGCCATCCCCTTTTTGTGCATTTTTCAGCAGGACGAACTTGGTGCCAAGGGGTTCGGCAGCTATTTTTTGGGCGCGGCTGTGCCCGCGTCCTATTTTTGTCGCGGGGAGGGGGTGGGCATAATCTCTGCCCATTCCGAGTCTGGCGGATGAAGTTCGCCGGCCCCACGTCCCAACGCTATAGCCCATCCCCCTTTTGGGCGTTTTTCCGCAGGACGAACTTGGCGCCAAGGGGTTCGGCAACTATTTTTTGGGTGCGGCTATGCCCGCGGCCTATTTTTTGCGTGGGGAGTGGGTAGCCAAAGTCTCGTCCCATTCTGAGGAAGGCGGACGAAGTTCGCCGGCCGCACGTCCAAAGGCTATAGCACAACCGTTTTTTGGGCGCGGCTGTGCCCGCTGCCTATTTTTGGAGTGGGGAGGGGGTGGCCAAAGTCTCGGCCCATTCCAAGGAAGGCGGGCGAAGTTCGCCGGACCCACGCCCCAAGGCTATAGGCCATCCCCTTTTTGTGCATTTTTCAGCAGGACGAACTTGGTGCCAAGGGGTTCGGCAGCTATTTTTTGGGCGCGGCTGTGCCCGCGGCCTAGTTTTGTCGCGGGGAGGGTGTGGGCACAGTCTCGGCCCATTCCGAGTCCGGCGGACGAAGTTCGCCAGCCCCACACCCCAAGGCTATAGCACCCCCCTTTTTTGGGCGCCGCTGTGCCCGCGGGCTATTTTTGGCGTGGGGAGGGGGTGGCCAAAGTCTCGGCCCATTCTGAGGAAGGCGGACGAAGTGCGCCAGCACCACGCGCCAAGGCTATAGCCCACCCCCTTTTTGGGCATTTTTCCGCAGGACGAACTTGGCGCCAAGGGGTTCGGCTGCACTTCTTGGGGCGCGGCTGTGCCCGGGGCCTATTTTTGTTGAGGGGTGAGGGTGGGAAAAGTCTCGGCCCACTTCAAAGAAGGCAGACGAAGTTCGCCAGCCCCAGGCCCAAAGGCTATAGCACACCCCTTTTTTGGGCATTTTTCAGCAGGACGAACTTGGCGCCAAGGGGTTCCGCTGCTCGTTTTTGGGCGCGGCTGTGCCCGCGGCCTATTTTTGTTGGGGGGAGGGGGTGGGCAAAGTCTCGGCCCACTCCGAAGAAGGCGGACGAAGTTCGCCAGCCCCACGCCCCAGGGCGATAGCCCACCCCTTTTTTGGGCATTTTTCCGCAGGACGAACTTGGCGCCAAGGGTATCGGCTGCTATTTTTTGGTCCCGGCTGTGCCCGCGGCCTATTTTTGTCACAAGGAGGGGGTGGGCAATGTCTCGGCCCATTCTGGGTAAGGCGGAAGAAGTTCGCCAGCTCCACGCCCCAAGTCTATAGCCCACCCCATTTTTGGGCATTTTTCCGCAGGACGAACTTGGCGCCAAGGGGTTCCGCTGCTCCTTTTTGGGCACGGCTGTGCCCGCGGCCTATTTTTGTCGCGTTGAGGGGGTGGGAAAAGTCTCGGCCCATTCCGAGTCCAGCGGACGAGGTTCGACAGGCCCACGGCCCAAGGCTATAGCTCACCCCCTTTTGGGGCATTTTTCCGCTGGACGAACCTGGCGCTAAGGGGTTCCGCGGCTCTTTTTTGGCGCGGCTGTGCCCGCGGCCTAGTTTTGTCGCAGGGAGGGGGTGGGAAAAGTCTCGGCCCATTCCGTGTCCGGCGGACGAATTGCGCCAGCACCACGCGCCAAGGCTATAGCCCACCCCCTTTTTGGGCATTTTTCCGCAGGACGAACTTGGCGCCAAGGGGTTCGGCTGCACTTTTTGGGGCGCGGCTGTGCCCGGGGCCTATTTTTGTTGCGGGGTGGGGGTGGGAAAAGTCTCGGACCATTCCGAAGAAGGCGGACGAAGTTCGCCAGCCCCACGCCCAAAGGCTATAGCACACCCCTTTTTTGGGCATTTTTCAGCAGGACGAACTTGGCGCCAAGGGGTGCCGCTGCTCTTTTTTGGGCGCGGCTGTGCCCGCGGCCTATGTTTGTTGGGGGGAGGGGGTGGGCAAAGTCTCGGCCCACTCCGAAGAAGGCGGACGAAGTTCGCCAGCCCCACGCCCCAGGGCTATAGCCCACCCCTTTTTTGGGCATTTTTCCGCAGGACGAACTTGGCGCCAAGGGGATCGGCTGCTATTTTTTGGTCCCGGCTGTGCCCGCGGCCTATTTTTGTCACAAGGAGGGGGTGGACAATGTCTCGGCCCATTCCGAGTAAGGCGGAAGAAGTTCGCCAGCCCCACGCCCCAAGTCTATAGCCCACCCCATTTTTGGGCATTTTTCCGCAGGTCGAACTTCGCGCCAAGGGGTTCCGCTGCTCCTTTTTGGGCGCGGCTGTGCCCGCGGCCTATTTTTGTCTCGTTGAGGGGGTGGGAAAAGTGTCAGCCCATTCCGAGTACGGCGGACGAGGTTCGACAGCCCCACGGCCCAAGGCTATAGCCCACCCCCTTTTTGGGCATTTTTCCGCAGGACGAACTTGGCGCCACGGGGTTCGGTTGCTCTTTTTTGGGCGCGGCTGTGCCCGCGGCCTATTTTTGTCTCGGGGAGGGGGTGGGGTAATTCTCGGCTCATTCCGAGACCTGCGGACGAAGTGCGCCAGCACCACGCGCCAAGGTTATAGCCCACCCCCTTTTTGGGCATTTTTCCGCAGGACGAACTTGGCGCCAAGGGGTTCGGCTGCTCTTTTTGGGGCGCGGCTGTGCCCGGAGTCTATTTTTGTTGCGGGGTGGGGGTGGGAAAAGTCTCGGTCCACTCTGAAGATGGCGGACGAAGTTCGCCAGCCCCACGCCCAAAGGCTATAGCACACCCCTTTTTTGGGCATTTTTCCGCAGGACGAACTTGGCGCCAAGGGGTTCCGCTGCTCTTTTTTGGGCGCGGCTGTGCCCGCGGCCTATTTTTGTTGGGGGTAGGGGGTGGTTAAAGTCTCGGCCCACTCCGAAGAGGGCAGACGAAGTTCGCCAGGCCCACGCCCCAGGGCTATGGCCCACACCTTTTTTGGGCATTTTTCCGCAGGACGAACATGGCGCCAAGGGGTTCGGCTGCTCTTTTTTGGGCGCGGCTGTGCCCGTAGCCTATTTTTGTCGCAGGGAGGGGGTGTGAAAAGTCTCGGCTCATTCCGAGTCCGGCGGACGAAGTTCGCCTGCCCCACGCCCCAAGGCTATAACCCACCCTTTTTTTGGGCATTTTTCCGCAGGACGAACTTGGCGCCAAGGGGTTCGGCTGCTCTTTTTTGGGCACAGCTGTGCCCGCGGCCTATTTTTGGCATGGGGAGGGGGTGGGCAATGTCTCGACCCATTCCGAGTCCGGCGGACGAATTTCGCCAGCCCCACGCCCCAAGGCTATAGCCCACCCCCTTTTTGGGCATTTTTCCGCAGGATGAACTTGGCGCCAAGGGGTTTGGCAGCTCTTTTTTTGGCGCGGCTGTGCCCGCGGCCTATTTTTGTTGCGGAGAGGGGGTGGGCAATGTCTCGGCACATTCGGAGTCCGGCGGACGAAGTTCGCCCGCCCCACGCCCAAAGGCTATAGCACACCCTTTTTTTGGGCATTTTTCCGCAGGACGAACTTGGCGCCAAGGGGTTCGGCTGCTCTTTTTTGGGCGCGGCTGTGCCCGCGGCCTATTTTTTGCATGGGGAGGGGGTGGGCAAAGTCTCGACCCATTCCGAGTCCGGCGGACGAATTTCGCCAGCCCCACGCCCCAAGGCTATAGCCCACCCCCCTTTTTGGGCATTTTTCCGCAGGACGAACTTGGCGCCAAGGGGTTCGGCTGCTCTTTTTTGGGCACAGCTGTGCCCGCGGCCTATTTTTGGCATGGGGAGGGGGTGGGCAATGTCTCGACCCATTCCGAGTCCGGCGGACGAATTTCGCCAGCCCCACGCCCCAAGGCTATAGCCCACCCCCTTTTTGGGCATTTTTCCGCAGGATGAACTTGGCGCCAAGGTGTTTGGCAGCTCTTTTTTCGGCGCGGCTGTGCCCGCGGCCTATTTTTGTTGCGGAGAGGGGGTGGGCAATGTCTCGGCACATTCGGAGTCCGGCGGACGAAGTTTGCCCGCCCCACGCCCAAAGGCTATAGCACACCCTTTTTTTGGGCATTTTTCCGCAGGACGAACTTGGCGCCAAGGGGTTCGGCTGCTCTTTTTTGGGCGCGGCTGTGCCCGCGGCCTATTTTTTGCATGGGGAGGGGGTGGGCAAAGTCTCGACCCATTCCGAGTCCGGCGGACGAATTTCGCCAGCCCCACGCCCCAAGGCTATAGCCCACCCCCTTTTTGGGCATTTTTCCGCAGGACGAACTTGGCGCCAAGGGGTTTCGCAGCTCGTTTTTCGGCGCGGCTGTGCTCGTGGCCTATTTTGTTTGTGGGGATGGGGTGGGAAAAGTCTCGGCCCATTCCGAGTCCAGCGGATGAACTTCGGCAGCCCCACGCCCCAAGGCTATAGTACACCCCTTTTTTGGGCATTTTTCCGCCGGACGAACTTGGCGCCAAGGGGTTCGACTGCTCTTTTTTGAGCGCGGCTGTGCCCGCGGCCTACTTTTGGCGCGGAGAGGGAGATGGCAATGTCTCGGCCCATTCCGAGGAAGGCGGATGAACTTTGGCGGCCCCACGCCCAAAGGCTATAGCACACCCCTTTTTTGGGCATTTTTCCGCAGGACGAACTTGGCGCCAAGGGGTTCGGCTGCTCTTTTTTGGGCGCAGCTGTGCCCGCGGCCTATTTTTGGCATGGGGAGGGGGTGGGCAAAGTCTCGACCCATTCCGAGTCCGGCGGACGAATTTCGCCAGCCCCACGCCCCAAGGCTATAGCCCACCCCCTTTTTGGGCATTTTTCCGCAGGATGAACTTGGCGCCAAGGGGTTTGGCAGCTCTTTTTTTGGCGCGGCTGTGCCCGCGGCCTATTTTTGTTGCGGAGAGGGGGTGGGCAATGTCTCGGCACATTCCGAGTCCGGCAGACGAAGTTCGCCCGCCCCACGCCCAAAGGCTATAGCACACCCTTTTTTTGGGCATTTTTCCGCAGGACGAACTTGGCGCCAAGGGGTTCGGCTGCTCTTTTTTGGGCGCGGCTGTGCCCGCGGCCTATTTTTTGCATGGGGAGGGGGTGGGCAAAGTCTCGACCCATTCCGAGTCCGGTGGACGAATTTCGCCAGCCCCACGCCCCAAGGCTATAGCCCACCCCCTTTTTTGGGCATTTTTCCGCAGGACGAACTTGGCGCCAAGGGGTTCGGCTGCTCTTTTTTGGGCGCGGCTGTGCCCGTAGCCTATTTTTGTCGCAGGGAGGGGGTGAGAAAAGTCTCGGCTCATTCCGAGTCCGGCGGACGAAGTTCGCCTGCTCCACGCCCCAAGGCTATAACCCACCCTTTTTTTGGGCATTTTTCCGCAGGACGAACTTGGCGCCAAGGGGTTCGGCTGCTCTTTTTT
The DNA here is from genome assembly GCA_029633175.1 of Citrus glauca. Classification (NCBI taxonomy): domain Eukaryota; kingdom Viridiplantae; phylum Streptophyta; class Magnoliopsida; order Sapindales; family Rutaceae; genus Citrus; species Citrus glauca. Next base: position 287,355 of record JAQOOD010000025.1, read on the forward strand.
GGGCACAGCTGTGCCCGCGGCCTATTTTTGGCATGGGGAGGGGGTGGGCAATGTCTCGACCCATTCCGAGTCCGGCGGACGAATTTCGCCAGCCCCACGCCCCAAGGCTATAGCCCACCCCCTTTTTGGGCATTTTTCCGCAGGATGAACTTGGCGCCAAGGGGTTTGGCAGCTCTTTTTTCGGCGCGGCTGTGCCCGCGGCCTATTTTTGTTGCGGAGAGGGGGTGGGCAATGTCTCGGCACATTCGGAGTCCGGCGGACGAAGTTCGCCCGCCCCACGCCCAAAGGCTATAGCACACCCTTTTTTTGGGCATTTTTCCGCAGGACGAACTTGGCGCCAAGGGGTTCGGCTGCTCTTTTTTGGGCGCGGCTGTGCCCGCGGCCTATTTTTTGCATGGGGAGGGGGTGGGCAAAGTCTCGACCCATTCCGAGTCCGGTGGACGAATTTCGCCTGCCCCACGCTCCAAGGCTATAGCCCACCCCCTTTTTGGGCATTTTTCCGCAGGACGAACTTGGCGCCAAGGGGTTTCGCAGCTCGTTTTTCGGCGCGGCTGTGCTCGTGGCCTATTTTGTTTGTGGGGATGGGGTGGGAAAAGTCTCGGCCCATTCCGAGTCCAGCGGATGAACTTCGGCAGCCCCACGCCCCAAGGCTATAGTACACCCCTTTTTTGGGCATTTTTCCGCCGGACGAACTTGGCGCCAAGGGGTTCGACTGCTCTTTTTTGAGCGCGGCTGTGCCCGCGGCCTACTTTTGGCGCGGAGAGGGAGATGGCAATGTCTCGGCCCATTCCGAGGAAGGCGGATGAACTTTGGCGGCCCCACGCCCAAAGGCTATAGCACACCCCTTTTTTGGGCATTTTTCCGCAGGACGAACTTGGCGCCAAGGGGTCGGCTGCTCTTTTTTGGGCGCAGCTGTGCCCGCGGCCTATTTTTGGCATGGGGAGGGGGTGGGCAAAGTCTCGACCCATTCCGAGTCCGGCGGACGAATTTCGCCAGCCCCACGCCCGAAGGCTATAGCCCACCCCCTTTTTGGGCATTTTTCCGCAGGATGAACTTGGCGCCAAGGGGTTTGGCAGCTCTTTTTTTGGCGCGGCTGTGCCCGCGGCCTATTTTTGTTGCGGAGAGGGGGTGGGCAATGTCTCGGCACATTCGGAGTCCGGCGGACGAAGTTCGCCCGCCCCACGCCCAAAGGCTATAGCACACCCTTTTTTTGGGCATTTTTCCGCAGGACGAACTTGGCGCCAAGGGGCTCGGCTGCTCTTTTTTGGGCGCGGCTGTGCCCGCGGCCTATTTTTTGCATGGGGAGGGGGTGGGCAAAGTCTCGACCCATTCCGAGTCCGGTGGACGAATTTCGCCTGCCCCACGCTCCAAGGCTATAGCCCACCCCCTTTTTGGGCATTTTTCCGCAGGACGAACTTGGCGCCAAGGGGTTTCGCAGCTCGTTTTTCGGCGCGGCTGTGCTCGTGGCCTATTTTGTTTGTGGGGATGGGGTGGGAAAAGTCTCGGCCCATTCCGAGTCCAGCGGATGAACTTCGGCAGCCCCACGCCCCAAGGCTATAGTACACCCCTTTTTTGGGCATTTTTCCGCCGGACGAACTTGGCGCCATGGGGTTCGACTGCTCTTTTTTGAGCGCGGCTGTGCCCGCGGCCTACTTTTGGCGCGGAGAGGGAGATGGCAATGTCTCGGCCCATTCCGAGGAAGGCGGATGAACTTTGGCGGCCCCACGCCCAAAGGCTATAGCACACCCCTTTTTTGGGCATTTTTCCGCAGGACGAACTTGGCGCCAAGGGGTTCGGCTGCTCTTTTTTGGGCGCAGCTGTGCCCGCGGCCTATTTTTGGCATGGGGAGGGGGTGGGCAAAGTCTCGACCCATTCCGAGTCCGGCGGACGAATTTCGCCAGCCCCACGCCCCAAGGCTATAGCCCACCCCCTTTTTGGGCATTTTTCCGCAGGATGAACTTGGCGCCAAGGGGTTTGGCAGCTCTTTTTTTGGCGCGGCTGTGCCCGCGGCCTATTTTTGTTGCGGAGAGGGGGTGGGCAATGTCTCGGCACATTCCGAGTCCGGTAGACGAAGTTCGCCCGCCCCACGCCCAAAGGCTATAGCACACCCTTTTTTTGGGCATTTTTCCGCAGGACGAACTTGGCGCCAAGGGGTTCGGCTGCTCTTTTTTGGGCGCGGCTGTGCCCGCGGCCTATTTTTGGCATGGGGAGGGGGTGGGCAAAGTCTCGACCCATTCCGAGTCCGGCGGACGAATTTCGCCTGCCCCACGCTCCAAGGCTATAGCCCACCCCCTTTTTGGGCATTTTTCCGCAGGACGAACTTGGCGCCAAGGGGTTTGGCAGCTCTTTTTTTGGCGCGGCTGTGCTCGTAGCCTATTTTGTTTGTGGGGATGGGGTGGGAAAAGTCTCGGCCCATTCCGAGTCCAGCGGATAAACTTCGGCAGCCCCACGCCCCAAGGCTATAGTACACCCCTTTTTTGGGCATTTTTCCGCCGGACGAACTTGGCGCCAAGGGGTTCGACTGCTCTTTTTTGAGCGCGGCTGTGCCCGCGGCCTACTTTTGGTGCGGAGAGGGAGATGGCAATGTCTCGGCCCATTCCGAGGAAGGCGGATGAACTTTGGCGGCCCCACGCCCAAAGGCTATAGCACACCCCTTTTTTGGGCATTTTTCCGCAGGACGAACTTGGCGCCAAGGGGTTCGGCTGCTCTTTTTTGGGCGCAGCTGTGCCTGCGGCCTATTTTTGGCATGGGGAGGGGGTGGCCAAAGTCTCGACCCATTCCGAGTCCGGCGGACGAATTTCGCCAGCCCCATGCCCCAAGGCTATAGCCCACCCCCTTTTTGGGCATTTTTTCCGCAGGATGAACTTGGCGCCTAGGGGTTTGGCAGCTCTTTTTTTGGCGCGGCTGTGCCCGCGGCCTATATTTGTTGCGGAGAGGGGGTGGGCAATGTCTCGGCACATTCCGAGTCCGGCGGACGAAGTTCGCCCGCCCCACGCCCAAAGGCTATAGCACACCCTTTTTTTGGGCATTTTTCCGCAGGACGAACTTGGCGCCAAGGGGTTCGGCTGCTCTTTTTTGGGCGCGGCTGTGCCCGCGGCCTATTTTTGGCATGGGGAGGGGGTGGGCAAAGTCTCGACCCATTCCGAGTCCGGCGGACGAATTTCGCCTGCCCCACGCTCCAAGTCTATAGCCCACCCCCTTTTTGGGCATTTTTCCGCAGGACGAACTTGACGCCAAGGGGTTCAGCTGCTCTTTTTTTGGCGCGGCTGTGCCCGCGGCCTATTTTTCTCGCGGGGAGGGGGTGGGAAAAGTCTTGGCCCATTCCGAGTCCGGCGGACGTAGTTCGCCAGCCCCACGCCCCAAGGCTATAGCCCACCCCTTTTTTTAGCATTTTTCCGCCGGAGGAAATTGGCGCCAAGGCCTTCGGCTGCTCTTTTTTGGGCATGGCTGTGCCTGCGGCCTATTTTGGGCGCGGCTGTGCGTGCGGCCTATTTTTGGCGCGGGGAGAGAGTGGTCAAAATCTCGGCCCATTCCGAGGAAGGCGGATGAACTTTGCCGGCCCCACGCTCAATGGCTATAGCACACCCCTTTTTTGGGCATTTTTCCGCTGGACGAACATGGCGCCAAGGGGTTCGGCAGCTCTTTTTTGGGCGTGGCTGTGCCCGCAACCTATTTTGTTTCGTGGGGAGGGGGTGGGAAAGTCTCGGCCCATTCCGAGGAAGGCGGACGATGTGCGCCTGCCCCACGCCCCAAGGCTATAGCCCCCCCCCCTTTTTGGACATTTTTCCGTAGGACGAACTTGGCGCCATCGGGTTCGGCTGCTCTTTTTTCGCCGCGGCTGTGCCCGCGGCCTATTTTTTTCGCGGGGAGGCGGTGGGCAAAGTCTCGGCCCATTCCGAGTCCGGCGGACGAAGTTCGCCGGCCCCACGCCCCGAGGCTATTGCCCACCCCTTTTTTGGGCATTTTTCCGCGGGACGAACTTGGCGCCAAGGCCTTTGGCTGCTCTTTTTTGGGCGCGGCTGTGCCCGCGGCCTATTTTTGTCGTGGAGCATGGTGGGAAAAGTATCGGCCCATTCCGAGTCCGGCGGACGAACTTTGGCTGCCCCACGCCCCAAGGCTATAGCACACCCTTTTTTTGGGCATTTTTCCGCAGGACGAACTTGGCGCCAAGGGGTTCGGCTGCTCTTTTTTGTGCGCAGCTGTGCCCGCGGCCTATTTTTGTCATGGGGCGGGGTTGGGAAAAGCCTTGGCCGATTCCGAGTCTGGCGGACGAAGTTCGCCAGCCCCACGCCCCAAGGCTATAGCCCACCCCCTTTTTGGGCTTTAACCTGCAGGACGAACATGGCGTCAATGGGTTCCGCTGCTATTTTTTGGGCGCGGCTGTGCCCGCCGCCTATTATTGTCGCGGGGAAAGGGGGTCAAAGTCTCGACCATTTAAGAGTCCGGCGGACAAAGTTCGCCCCCCCCCACTCCCCAAGGCTATAGCCCACCCCCTTCTTGGGCATTTTTCCACACTACGAACTTGGCGCCAAGGGGTTCGGCTGCTCTGTTTTGGGCGCGGCTGTGCCCGCAGCCTATTTTTGTCCCGGGGAGGGGGTGGGAAAGGTCTTGGCCCATTCCGAGTCCGGCGGACGATGTTCGCCAGCCCCATGCCCCAAGGCTATCGCCCACCTCTATTTTGGGCATTTTCACGCAGGACGAACTTGGCGCCCAGGGGTTCGGCTGCTCTTTTTTGGGCGCGGCTGTGCACGCGGTCTATTTTTGGCACGGGAAGGGGGTGGCCAATGTCTCAGCCCATTCCGAGGAAGGCGGACGAAGTTCACCGGCCCCACGCCCATAGGCCACAGCACACCCCTTTTTCGGGCATTTTTCCGCAGGAGAACTTGGCGCCAAGGGGTTCGGCTGCGCTTTTTTGGGTGCGACTGTGCCCATGGCCTATTTTTGACGTGGGGAGGGGGTGGGAAAAGTCTCGGCCCATTCTGAGTCCGGCGGACGAAGTTCGCCCGCCCCACGCCTCAAGGCTATATAGCCCACCCCCTTTTTGGGCATTTTTCAGCAGGACGAATATGGTGCCAAGGGGTTCGGCTGCTCTTTTTTCGGCGCGGCTGTGGCCGCGGCCTATTTTTGTCGCGGGGACGGGGTGGGCAAAGTCTCGGCCCATTCCGAGGAAGGCGGATGAACTTTGCCGGCCCCACGCCCAAACGCTATAGCACACCCCTTTTTTGGGCATTTTTCCGTCGGACGAACTTGGGGCCAAGGGGTTCAGCTGCTCTTTTTTGGGCGCGGCTGTGCCCACGGCCTATTTTTGCAGCGGGGAGGGGGTGGGAAGAGTTTTGGCCCATTCCGAGTCCGGCGGACGAAGTTCGCCCGCCCGACGCCCCAGCGCTATAGCCCACCCCCTTTGTGGGCATTTTTCTGCAGGACGAACTTGGCGCCAAGGGGTTCGGCTGCCCTTTTTTGGGCGCGGCTGTGTCCACGGCCTATCTTTGTCACGGGGAGGGGGTGGGCAAAGTCTCGACCCATTCCGAGTCCGGCGGACGAAGTTAGCCAGCTCCACGCCGCAAGGCTATAGCCCACCCCCTATTTGGGCATTTTTTCGCAGGACGAACTTGGCGCCAAGGGGTTCGGCTGAACTTTTTTGGGCGCGGCTGTGTCCGCGGCCTATTTTTGTCGCGGGGCGGGGGTGGGCAAAGTCTCGACCCATTCCGAGTCCGGCGGACGAAGTTCGCCCGCCCCACGCCCCAAGGCTATAGCCCACCCCCTTTGTGGGCATTTTTCCGCAGGACGAACCTCGTGCCAAGGGGTTCGGCTGCTCTTTTTTGGGCGCGGCTGTGTCCGCGGCCTATTTTTGTCACGGGGAGGGGGTGGCCAAAGCCTCGGCCCAATCTGAGTCCGGCAGATTTAGTTCGCCCGCCCCACGCCCCAAGGCTATAGCGCACGCCTTTTTTGTGGCATTTTTTCGCACGACGAACTTGGCGCCAAGGGGTTCGACTGCTCTTCTTTGGGCGCGGCTGTGCCTGCGGCCTATTTTTGTCACGGGGAGGGAGTGGGAAAAGTCTCGGCCCATTCCGAGTCCGGCGGACGAAGTTCGCCGGCCCCACGCCCCAAGGCTATAAAGCCCACCCCCTTTTTGGGCATGTTTCCGCAGGACGAACTTGGCACCAAGGGGTTCGGCTGCTCTTTTTTGGGCGCGGCTGTGCCGCCGCCTATTTTTGCCTCGGGGAGGGGGTAGGCAAAGTCTCGGCCCATTCCGCGTAAGGCGGACGAAGTTCGCCAGCCCCACGCCCCAAGGCTATAGCCCACCTCCTTTTTGGGCATTTTTCCGCAGGACGAACTTGGCGCCAGGGGGTGCGGCTGCTCGTTTTTGTGCGCGGCTGTGCCCGCGGCCTATTTTTGTCGTGGGGAGAGGGTGGGAAAAGGCTCGGCCCATTCCGAGCAAGGCGGAGGAACTTTGCCGGCCCCACGCCCAAAGGCTATAGCACACCCCTTTTTTGGGCATTTTTCCGCAGGACGAACTTGGCGCCAAGGGGTTCGGCTGCTCTTTTTTAGGCGCGGCTGTGCCCGCGGCCTATTTTTGTCGCGGGGAGTGGGTGGGCAAAGTCTCGGCCCATTCCGAGGCAGGCGGACGACGTTCGCCAGCCCCACGCCCAAAGGCTATAGCCCACCCCCTTTTTGGGCATTTTTCCGCAGGACGAATTTGGCGCCAATGGGTTCGGCTGCTCTTTTTTGGGCGCGGCCGTGTCCGCGGCCTATTTCTGTCACGGGGAGGGGGTGGTCAAAGCCTCGGCCCATTCTGAGTTCAGCGGACATAGTTCGCCCACCCCACGCCCCAAGGCTATAGCACACCCCTTTTTTGTGGCATTTTTTCGCAGGTCGAACTTGGCGCCAAGGGGTTCGACTGCTCTTTCTTGGGCGCGGCTGTGCGTGCGGCCTACCCCTTTTTTTTGTTGCGGGGAGGGAGTGGGAAAAGTCTCGGCCCATTCCGAGTCCGGCGGACGAAGTTCGTCAGCCCCACGCCTCAAGGCTTATAGCCCACCACCATTTTGGGCATTTTTCCGCCGGATGAACTTGGCGCCAAGGGTTTCGGCTGCTCTTTTTTGGGCGCGGCTCTGCTCGCGGCCTATTTTTGTCGCGGGGAGGGGGTGGGCAAAGTCTCAGCACATTCCGAGGAAGGCAGACGAAGTTCGCCAGCCCCACGCCCCAAGGCTATAGCCTACCCCCTTTTTGGGCATTTTTCCGCATGACGAACTTGACGCCAAGGGGTTCGGCTGCTCTTTTTTGGGCGCGGCTGTGTCCGCGGCCTATTTTTGCCGCGTGGAGGGGGAGGTCAAAGCCTCGGCCCATTCTGAGTCCGGCGGACGTACTTGCCTTTTTTGTGGCATTTTTTCGCACGACGAACATGGGGCCAAGGGGTTGATTTCTTTTCTTTGGGCGCGGCTGTGCCTGCGGCCGATTTTTGTCACGGGGAGGGAGTGGGAAAAGTCTCGGCCCATTCCGAGTCCGGTGGACGAAGTTCGCCAGCCCCACGCCCAAAGGCTATAACACACCCCTTTTTTGTGGCATTTTTTTGCAGGACGAACTTGGTGCCAAGGGGTTCGACTGCTCTTTTTTGGGCGCGGCTGTGCCCGCGGCCTATTTTTGTCACGGGGAGGGAGTGGGAAATGTCTCGGCCCATTCCGAGTCCGGCGGACGTAGTTCGCCCGCCCCACGCTCCAAGGCTATAGTACATGCCTTTTTTGGGCATTTTTCCACAGGATGAACTTGGCGCCTAGGGGATCGGTCCTCTTTTTTGGGCGCGGCGGTGCCCGCGGCCTATTTTTGTCGTGGGGAGGGGGTGGGAAAAGTCTTGGCCCATTCCGAGTCCGGCGGACGAGGTTCGCCAGCCCCACGCCCAAAGGCTATAGCCCACCCCTTTTTTGGGCATTTTTCCGCAGCACGAACTTGGCGCCAAGGGGTTCGGCTGCTCTTTATTGGGCGCGGCTGTGCCCTCGGCCTATTTTTGTCGCAGGAGGGGGTGGGAAAAGTCTCGGCCCATTCCGAGTCCGGTGGACGAAGTTCGCCAGCCCCACGCCCCAAGGCTATAGCCGACCCCCTTTTTGGGCATTTTTCCGCAGGACGAACTTTTCGCCAAGGGGTTCGGCTGCTCTTTCTTGGGTGCGGCTGTGCCCGCGTCCTACGTTTGTCGCGGGGAGGGGGTGGGAAAAGTCTCGGCCCATTCCGAGTCCGGCGGACGAAGTTCGCCAGCCCCACGCCCAAAGGGTATAGCCCACCACTTTTTTGGGCATTTTTCCGCAGGACGAACTTGGCGCCAAGGGGTTCAGCTGCTCTTTTTTGGGCGCGGCTGTGCCCTCGGTCTATTTTTGTCATGGGGAGGGGGTGAGCAAAGTCTCGGCCCATTCCGAGGAAGGCAGATGAAGTTCGCCAGCCCCACGCCCCAAGGCTATAGCCCACCCCCTTTTTGGGCATTTTTCCGCATGACGAACTTTGCGGCAAGGGGTTCGGATGCTCTTTTTTGGGCGCGGCTGTGCCCGTCGCTTAATTTTCTCATGGGGAGGGGGTGGGAAATGTCTCGGCCCATTCCGAATCCGGCGGACGAGGTTCGCCAGCCCCACGCCCAAAGGCTATAACACACCCCTTTTTTGGGCATTTTTCCGCAGCACGAACTTGGCGCCAAGGGGTTCGGCTGCTCTTTATTTGGCGCGGCTGTGCCCTCGGCCTATTTTTGTCGCAGGAGGGGGTGGGAAAAGTCTCGGCCCATTCCGAGTCCGGTGGACAAAGTTCGCCAGCCCCACGCCCCAAGGCTATAGCCGACCCCCTTTTTGGGCATTTTTCCGCAGGACGAACTTTTCGCCAAGGGGTTCGGCTGCTCTTTCTTGGGCGCGGCTGTGCCCGCGTCCTAATTTTGTCGCGGGGAGGGTGTGGGAAAAGTCTCGGCCCATTCCGAGTCCGGTGGACGAAGTTCGCCAGCCCCACGCCCCAAGGCTATAGCCGACCCCCTTTTTGGGCAATTTTCCGCTGGACGAACTTTTCGCCAAGGGGTTCGGCTGCTCTTTCTTGGGCGCGGCTGTGCCCGCGGCCTACTTTTGTCGCGGGGAGGGGGTGGGAAAAGTCTCGGCCCATTCCGAGTCCGGCGGACGAAGTGCGCCGGCCCTACGCCCCAAGGGTATAGCCCACCACTTTTTTGGGCATTTTTCCGCAGGACGAACTTGGCACCAAGGGGTTTGGCTGCTCTTTTTTGGGCGCGGCTGCGCCGGCGGCCAATTTTTGTCGCGGGGAGGGGGCAGGCAAAGCCTCGGCCCATTCCGAGTCCGGCGGACGAAGTTCGCCGGCCCCACGCCCCGAGGCCATAGCCCATCCCGTTTTTGGGCATTTTTCTGCAGGACAAACTTCGCGCCAAGGGGTTCGGCTGCTCTTTTTTGGGCGCGGCTGTGCCCGGGCCTATTTTTGTCACGGGGAGGGGGTCGCCAATGTCTCGGCCCATTCCGACTCCGGCGGACGAACTTCGGTAGCCGCACGCCCCAAGGCTATTGCCCACCCCTTTTTTCGGCATTTTTCCGCAGGACGAACTTGGCGCCAAGGGGTTCGGCTGCTCTTTTTTGCGCGCGGCTGCGCCCGCGGCCTATTTTTTATCGCGGGGACGGGTTAGCCAAAGCCTCGGCCCATTCCGAGTCCGGCGGACGAAGTTCGGCGGCCCCACGCCCAAAGGCTATAGCACACCCCTTTTTTGCGCATTTTTCTGCCGGACGAACTTGGCGCCAAGGGATTTGGCTGCTCTTTTTTGCGCGCGGCTGTGCCCGCGGCCTATATTTGTCGCAGGGAGGGGGTAGGCAAATCCTCGGCCCATTCCGAGTCCGGCGGACGAAGTTCGCCGGCCCCACGCCCCAAGGCCATAGCCCATCCCGTTTTTGGGCATTTTTCCGCAGGACAAACTTCGCGCCAAGGGGTTCGGGTGCTCTTTTTTGCGCGCGGCTGTGCCCGCGGCCTATTTTTGTCACGGGGAGGGGGTGGGCAAAGTCTCGGCCCATTCCGAGTCCGGCGGACGAAGTTCGCCCGCCTCACGCCCCAAGGTTATAGCCCATCCCCTTTTTGGGCATTTTTCCGCAGGACGAACTTGGCGCCAAGGGGTTCGGCTGCTCTTTTTTGGGCGCCGCTGTGCCCGGGCCTATTTTTGTCACGGGGAGGGGGTCGCCAAAGTCTCGGCCCATTCCGAGTCCGGCGGACGAAGTTCAGCGGCCCCACGCCCAAAGGCTATAGCACACCCCTTTTTTGCTCATTTTTCCGCAGGATGAACTTGACGCCAAGGGGTTTGGCTGCTCTTTTTTGGGCGCGGCTGTGCCCGCAGCCTATTTTTGCCACGGCGAGGGGTAGCCAAAGCCTCGGCCCATTCCGAGTCCGGCGAACGAAGTTCAGCGGCCCCACGCCCAAAGGCTATAGCACACCCCTTTTTTGGGCATTTTTCCGCAGGACGAACTTGGCGCCAAGGGGTTTGGCTGCTCTTTTTTGTGCGCGGCTGTGCCCGCGGCCTATTTTTGTCACGGCGAGGGGTAGCCAAAGCCTCGGCCCATTCTGAGTCCGGCGGACGATGTTCGGCGGCCCCACGCCCAAAGGCTATAGCACACCCCTTTTTTGTGCATTTTTCCGCCGGACGAACTTCGCGCCGCGGGGTTTGGCCGCACTTTTTTGGCCGCGGCTGTGCCCTCGCCCTATTTTTGTCCTGGGGAGGTGGTGGGAAAAGTCTTGGCCCATTCCGAGTCCGGCGGACGAAGTGCGCCGGCCCCACGCCCCAAGGCCATAGCCCATCCCCTTTTTGGGCATTTTTCCGCAGGACAAACTTCACGCCAAGGGGTTCGGCTGCTCTTTTTTGGGCGCGGCTGTGCACTCGCCCTATTTTTGTACTGGGGAGGTGGTGGGAAAAGTCTTGGCCCATTCCGAGTCCGGTGGACGAAGTTCGCCAGCCCCACGCCCCAAGGCTATAGCCCACCCCCTTTTTGGGCATTTTTCCGCAGGACGAAGTTTTTGCCAAGGGGTTCGGCTGCTCTTTTTTTGGCGCGGCTATGCCCGCGTCCTATTTTTGTCGCTGGGAGGGGGTGGGCAAAATCTCGGCCCATTCCTAGTCCGGCGGACGAAGTTCGCCAGCCCACGCCCCAAGGCTATAACCCATCCCCTTTTTGAGCATTTTTCCGCAGGACGAACTTGGCGCCAAGGGGTTCGGCTCCTCTTTTTTGTCCGCGGCTGTGGCCTCGGCCAATTTTTGTCACGGGGAGGGGGTGGGAAAAGTCTCGGCCCATTCCGTGTCCGGTGGACGAAGTTTGCCAGCCCCACGCCCAAAGGCTATAGCATACCCCTTTTTTGCGCATTTTTCCGCAGGACGAACATGGCGCCAAGGGGTTTGGCTGCTCTTATCTGGTCGCGGCTGTGCCCGCGGCCTATTTTTTTCGCGGGGAGGGGGTAGACAAATCCTCGGCCCATTTCGAGTCCGGCGGACGAAGTTCGCCGGCCCAACGCCCAAAGGCTATAGCACACCCCTTTTTTGCGCATTTTTCTGCACGACGAACTCGGCGCCACGGGGTTTGGCTTCACTTTTTTGGGCGCGGCTGTGCCCGCGGCCTATTTTTGTCGCGGGGAGGGGGTAGGCAAATCCTCGGCCCATTCCGGGGAAGGCGGACGAAGTTCGCCGGCCCCACGCCCCAAGGCCATAGCCCATCCCCTTTTTGGGCATTTTTCCGCAGGACACACTTCGCGCCAAGGGGTTCGGCTGCTCTTTTTTGGACGCGACTGTGCCCGCGGCCTATTTTTGTCGCGGGGAGGGGGTGGGCAAAGTCTCGGCCCATTCCGAGTCCGGCGGACGAAGTTCGCCGGCCTCACGCCCCAAGGCTATAGCCCACCCCCTTTTTGGGCATTTTTCCGCAGGACGAGCTTTTCGCCAAGGGGTTCGGCTGCCCTTTTTTGGGCGCGGCTCTGCCCACGGCCTATTTTTGTCGTGGGGAGGGTGTGGACAATGTCTCGGCCCATTCCGAGGAAGGCGGACGAAGTTCGCCAGCCCCAAACCCCAAGGCTATAGCCCACCCCTTCTTTGGGCATTTTTCCGCAGGACGAACTTTGCGCCAAGTGTTCGGCTGCTTTTTTTTGGGCGCGGCTGTGCCCGCGGCCTATTTTTGTCGCAGGGAGGGGGTGGGCAAAGTCTTGGCGCATTCCGAGTCCGGCGAACTAAGTTCGCCGGCCCCACGCCCCAATGCTATAGCACACCCCTTTTTTGGGTATTTTTCCGCAGGACGAACTTGGCGCCAAGGGATTCGGCAGCTCTTTTTTGGGCGCGGCTGTGCCCGCGACCGATTTGTGTCACGGGGAGGGGGTGGAAAAAAACTCGGCCCATTCCGACTCCGGCGGACGAACTTCGGTAGCCGCACGCCCCAAGGCTATAGCCCACCCCTTTTTTTGGCATTCTTCCGCAGGCCGAACTTGGCGCCAAGGGGTTCGGCTGCTCTTTTTTGCGCGCGGCTGTGCCCGCGGCCTATTTTTGTCGCGGGGAGGGGTTAGCCAAAGCCTCGGCCCATTCCGAGTCCGGCGGACGAAGTTCGGCGGCCCCACGCCCAAAGGCTATAGCACACCCCTTTTTTGCGCATTTTTCCGCCGGACGAACTTGGCGCCAAGGGATTTGGCTACTCTTTTTTACCGCGGCTGTGCCCGCGGCCTATATTTGTCACGGGGAGGGGGTAGGCAAATCCTCGCCCCATTCCGAGTCCGGCGGACGAAGTTCACCGGCCCCACGCCCCAAGGCCATAGCCCATCCCCTTTTTGGGCTTTTTTCCGCAGGACAAACTTCGCGCCAAGGGGTTCGGGTGCTCTTTTTTGGGCGCGGCTGTGCCCGCGGCCTATTTTTGTCGCGGGGAGGGGGTGGGCAAAGTCTCGGCCCATTCCGAGTCCGGCGGACGAAGTTCAGCGGCCCCACGCCCAAAGGCTATAGCACACCCCTTTTTTGCGCATTTTTCCGCAGGATGAACTTGGCATTTGGCTGCTCTTTTTTGGGCGCGGCTGTGCCCGCAGCCTATCTTTGTAACGGCGAGGGGTAGCCAAAGCCTCGGCCCATTCCGAGTCCGGCGGACGAAGTTCAGCGGCCCCACGCCCAAAGGCTATAGCACACCCCTTTTTTGGGCATTTTTCCACAGGACGAACTTGGCGCCAAGGGGTTTGGCTGCTCTTTTTTGCGCGCGGCTGTGCCTGCGGCCTATTTTTGTCGCGGGGAGGGGGTAGCCAAAGCCTCGGCCCATTCCGAGTCCGGCGGACGATGTTCGGCGGCCCCACGCCCAAAGGCTATAGCATACCCCTTTTTTGCGCATTTTTCCGCAGGACGAACTTGGCGCCAAGGGGTTCGGCTGCTGTTTCTTGGACGCGGCTGTGCCTGCGGCCTATTTTTGTCGCGGGGAGGGGGTAGCCAAAGCCTCGGCCCATTCCGTCTCCGGCGGACGAACTTCGGTAGCCGCACGCCCCAAGTCTATAGCCCACCCCTTTTTTGGGCATTTTTCAACAGGACAAACTTGGCGCCAAGGGGTTCGGCTGCTCTTTTTTGCGCGCGGCTGTGCCCGCGGCCTATATTTGTCACGGGGTGGGGTAGGCAAATCCTCGGCCCATTCCGAGTCCGGCGGACGAAGTTCGCCGGCCCCACGCCCCAAGGCCATAGCCCATCCCCTTTTTGGGCATTTTTCCGCAGGGCAAGCTTCACGCCTAGGGGCTCGGCTGCTCTTTTTTGGGTGCGGCTGTGCCCTAGCCCTATTTTCGTCCTGGGGAGGGGGTGGGAAAAGTCTTGGCCCATTCCGAGTCCGGTGGACGAAGTTCGCCAGCCCCACGCCCCAAGGCTATAGCCAACCCCCTTTTTGGGCATTTTTCCGCAGGACGAAGTTTTCGCCAAGGGGTTCGGCTGTTCTTTTTTTGGCGCGGCTATGCCCGCGGCCTATTTTTGTCGCTGGGAGGGGGTGGGCTATGGCCTTGGGGCGGCTGTGCCCACAGCCTATTTTGTCGTGGCTGTGCCCGCGGCCCATTTTTTTCGCAGGGAGAGGGTGGGAAAAGTCTCAGCCCATTCCGAGTCCGGCGGATGAAGTTCGCCAACCCCACTCCCGAAGGCTATAGCCCACCCCCTTTTTGGGCATTTTTCCGCAAGACGAACTTGGCGCCAAGGGGTTCGGCTACTCTTTTTTGGGCGCGTCTGTGCCCGCAGCCTATTTTTGACGCGGGGAGGGGGTGGGGAAAGTCTCGGCCCATTCCGAGCCCGGCGGACGAAGGTCGCCCGCCCCACGCCCCAAGGCTATAGCCCATCCCTTTTTTGGGCATTTTTCCGCAGGACGAACTGGGCCCCAAGGGGTTCGGCTGCTCTTTTTTGGGCGCGGCTGTGCCCGCGGCCTATTTTTGTCACTGGGAGCGGGTAGGAAAAGTCTAGGCCCATTCCGAGGGAGGCGGATGAACTTTGCCGGCCCCACGTCCAAAGGCTATAGCACACCCCTTCTTTGGGCATTTTCCGCCGGACGAACTTCGCGCCAAGGGGTTCGGCTGCTCTCTTTTGGGCGCGGCTATGCCCGCGGCCTATTTTTGTCGTGGGGAGGGGGTGGGCAAAGTCTCAGCCCATGCCGAGGAAGGCGACAATGTTCGCTGGCCCCACACCCAAAGGCTATAGCACACCCCTTTTTTGGGCATTTTTCCGCAGGACGAACTTGGCGCCAAGGGTTCGGCTGCTCTTTTTTGGGCGCGGCTGTGCCCGCGGCCTATTTTTGTCACGGGGAGGGGGTGGGCAAAGTCTCGGCCCATTCCGAGGTAGGCGGACGATGTTCGCCGGCCCCACGCCCAAAGGCTATAGCACACCCCTTTTTTGGGCATTTTTCCGCAGGACGAACTGGGCCACAAGGGGTTCGGCTGCTCTTTTTTGGGCGCGGCTGCGCCCACAGCGTATTTTTGTCGCGGCTGTGCCCGCGGCCTATTTTTTTCGCAGGGAGAGGGTGGGAAAAATCTCAGCCCATTCCAAGTCCGGCGGATGAAGTTCGCCAACCCCACGCCCCAAGGCTATAGCCCACCCCGTTTTTGGGCATTTTTCCGCAGGACGAACTTGGCGCCAACGGGTTCGGCTGCTCTTTTTTGGGCTCGGCTGTGTCCGCGGCCTATTTTTGTCGTGGGGAGGGGGTGGGCAAAGTCTCGGCCCATTCTGAGTCCGGCGGACGAAGTTTGCCCGCCCGACGCCCCAAGGCTATAGCCCACTCCTTTTTTGGGCATTTTTCCGCTGGACGAACTTAGCGCCAAGGGGTTCGGCTGCTCTTTTTTGGGCTCGGCTGTGCCCTCGGCCTATTTTTGTAGCGGGGAGGGGGTGGGAGAGTCTAGGCAAATTCCGAGTCCGGCGGACGAAGTTCGCCAGACCCACGCCCCATGGCTATAGCCCACCCTTTTTTTGGGCATTTTTCCGCAGGACGAACACGGCGCTAAGGGGTTCGACAGCTCTTTTTTGGGCGCGGCTGTGCCCGCGGCCTATTTTTGTCGTGGGGAGGGGGTGGGCAAAGTCTCGGCCCATTCTGAGTCCGGCGGACGAAGTTTGCCCGCCCGATGCCCCAAGGCTATAGCCCACTCCTTTTTTGGGCATTTTTCCGCTGGACGAACTTAGCGCCAAGGGGTTCGGCTGCTCTTTTTTGGGCTCGGCTGTGCCCTCGGCCTATTTTTGTAGCGGGGAGGGGGTGGGAAAGTCTAGGCAAATTCCGAGTCCGGCGGACGAACTTCGGGAACTCCACACCCCAAGGCTATAGCGCACCCCTTTTTTGGGCATTTTTCCGCAGGACGAACTTCGCGCCAAGGGGTTCGACTGCTCTTTCTTGGGCGCGGCTGTGCCCGCGGCCTATTTTTGGCCCGGGGGGGGTTGGGCAAAGTCTCGGCCCATTCCGAGGGAGGCGGATGAACTTTGCCGGCCCCACGTCCAAAGGCTATAGCACACCCCTTCTTTGGGCATTTTTCCGCAGGACGAACTTGGCGCCAAGGGGTTCGGCTGCTCTCTTTTGGGCGCGGCTGTGCCCGCGGCCTTTTCTTGTCGTGGGGAGGGGGTGGCCAAAGTCTCAGCCCATTCCGAGGAAGGCGGACAATGTTCGCTGGCCCCACACCCAAAGGCTATAGCACACCCCTTTTTTGGGCATTTTTCCGCAGGACGAACTTGGTGCCAAGGGTTCGGCTGCTCTTTTTTGGGCGCGGCTGTGCCCGCGGCCTATTTTTGTCACGGGGAGGGGGTGGGCAAAGTCTCGGCCCATTCCGAGGAAGGCGGACGATGTTCGCCGGCCCCACGCCCAAAGGCTATAGCACACCCCTTTTTTAGGCATTTTTCCGCAGGACGAACTGGGCCCCAAGGGGTTCGGCTGCTCTTTTTTGGGCGCGGCTGTGCCCGCGGCCTATTTTTGTCACTAGGAGGGGGTGGGCAAAGTCTCGGCCCATTCCGAGGAAGGCGGACGATGTTCGCTGGCCCCACACCCAAAGGCTATAGCACACCCCTTTTTTGGGCATTTTTCCGCAGGACGAACTTGGTGCCAAGGGTTCGGCTGCTCTTTTTTGGGCGCGGCTGTGCCCGCGGCCTATTTTTGTCACGGGGAGGGGGTGGGCAAAGTCTCGGCCCATTCCGAGGAAGGCGGACGATGTTCGCCGGCCCCACGCCCAAAGGCTATAGCACACCCCTTTTTTGGGCATTTTTCCGCAGGACGAACTGGGCCCCAAGGGGTTCGGCTGCTCGTTTTTGGACGCGGCTGTGCCTGCGGCCTATTTTTGTTGTGGGGAGGGGGTGGAAAAAGTCTCGGCCCATTCCGAGGAAGACGGATGAACTTCGCCGGCCCCACGCCCAAAGGCTATAGCACACCCGTTTTTTGGGCATTTTTCCGCAGGACGAACTTGGCACCAAGGGGTTCGGCTGCTCTTTTTTGTGCGCGGCTGTTCCCACGGCCTATTTTTGTCGCGCGGATAGGATGGGCAATGTCTCGGCCCATTCCGAGTCTGGCGGACGAATTTCGCCAGCCCCACGCCCCAAGGCTATAGCCCACCCCTTTTACGGGCATTTTTCCACAGGACGAACTTGGCGCCCAGGGGTTTGACTGCTCTTTTTTGGGAGCGGCTGTGCCCGCAGCCTATTTTTGGCGCGGGGAGGGCTTGGGCAAAGTCTCGGCCCACTCCGAGGAAGGCGGATGAACTTCGCCGGCCCCACGCCCAAAGGCTATAGCACACCCCTTTTTTGGGCATTTTTCCATAGGACGAACTTGGCGCCAAGGGGTTCGGCTGCTCTTTTTAGGGCGCGGCTGTGCCCGCGGCCTATTTTTGTCGCGGGGAGGGGGTGGGAAGAGTCTCGGCCCATTCCGAGTCCGGCGGACTAAGTTCGCCAGCCCCACGCCCGAAGGCTATAGCCCATCCCTTTTTTGGGCATTTTTCCGCAGGACGAACTTGGCGCCAAGGGGTTCGACTGCTCTTTTTTGGGCGCAGCTGTGCCCTCGGCCTATTTTTGCCGCAGCGAGGGGGTGGTCAAACTCTCGTCCCATTCCGAGTGCGGCGGACGAAGTTCGCCAGCCCCACGCCCGGAGGATATAGGCCACCCCTTTTTTGGGCATTTTTCTGCAGGACGAACTTGGCGCCAAGGGGTTCGGCTGCTCTTTTTTGGGCGCGGCTGTGCCCGGGGCCTATTTTTGTTGTGGGGAGGGGGTGGCCAAACTCTTGTCCCATTCCGAGGAAGGCGGACAAAGTTCGCCGGCCCCACGCCCAAAGGCTATAGCACACCCCTTCTTTGGGCATTTCTCCTTAGGACGAACTTGGCGCCAAGGGGTTCGGCTGCTCTTTTTTGGGCACGGCTGTGCCCGCAGCCTATTTTTGTCACTGGGAGGGGGTGGGAAAAGTCTCGGCCCATTCCGAGTCTGGCGGACGAAGATCGCCAGCCCCACGCGCCAAGGCTATAGCCCACCGCCTTTTTGGGAATTTTTCCGCAGGATAAACTTGGCACCAAGGGGTTCGGCTGGTCTTTTTTGGGCGCGGCTGTGCCCGTGGCCTATTTTTGTCGCGGGGAGGGTGGGCAAAGTCTCGGCCCGTTCCGAGTCCGGCGGACGAAGTTCGCCCGCCCCACGCCCCAAGGCTATAGCCCACCCTTCTTTTTGGGATTTTTCCACAGGACGAAGTTTGTGCCAAGGGGTTCGGCAGCTCTTTTTTGGGCGTGGCTGTGCCCACGGCCTATTTATGTCACTGGGCGGGGGTGGCCAAAGTCTCGGCCCATTCCGAGTCCAGCGGACGAAGTTCGCCAGCCCCACGCCCCAAGGCTATAGTCCACCCCCATTTTGGGCATTTTTCCACAGGACGAACTTGGCGCCAAGGGGTTCGACTGCTCTTTTTTGGGCGCGGCTGTGCCGATGGCCTATTTTTGTTGCGGGGAGGGGTTGGGCAAAGTCTCGTCGCATTCCCAGTCCGGCGGACGAAGTTCGCCAGCCACACGCCCCAAGGCTATAGCCCACCCCTTTTTTGGGCTTTTTTCCGCAGGACGAACTTGGCGCCATGGGGTTCGGCTGCTCTTTTTTGGGCGCGGCTATGCCCGCAACCTATTTTTGTCACGGAGAGGGGGCGGGCAATGTCTCCGCCCATTCCGAGTCCGGCGGACGAAGTTCGCCAGCCACACGCCCCAAGGCTATAGCCCACCCCTTTTTTGGGCTTTTTTCCGCAGGACGAACTTGGCGCCATGGGGTTCGGCTGCTCTTTTTTGGGCGCGGCTATGCCCGCAACCTATTTTTGTCACGGAGAGGGGGCGGGCAATGTCTCCGCCCATTCCGAGTCCGGCAGAAGAAGTTCGCCAGCCCCACGCCCCAAGGCTATAGCCCACCCCCTTTTTGGGCATTTTTCCACAGGACGAACTTGGCGCCAAGGGGTTCGGCTGCTCTTTTTTGGGCGCGGCTGTGCCTGCGGCCTATTTTTGTCGTGGGGAGGGGGTGGGCAAAGGTTCAGCCCATTCCGAGTCCGGCGGACAAAGTTCGCCTGCCCCACGCCCCAAGGCTATAGCCCACCTCTTTTTTGGGCATTTTTCCGCAGGACGAACTTGGAGCCAAGGGGTTCGGCTGCCCTTTTTTGGGCGCGGCTGTGCCCACGGCCTATTTTTGTTGCGGGGAGGGGTTGGGCAAAGTCTCGTCGCATTCCGAGTCCGGCGGACGAAGTTCGCCAGCCACACGCCCCAAGGCTATAGCCCACCCCTTTTTTGGGCTTTGTTCCGCAGGACGAACTTGGCGCCAACGGGTTCGGCTGCTCTTTTTTGGGCGCGGCTATGCCCGCAACCTATTTTTGTCACGGGGAGGGGGTGGGCAATGTCTCCGCCCATTCCGAGTCCGGCAGTAGAAGTTCGCCAGCCCCACGCCCCAAGGCTATAGCCCACCCCCTTTTTGGGCATTTTTCCACAGGATGAACTTGGCGCCAAGGGGTTCGGCTGCTCTTTTTTAGGCGCGGCTGTGCCCGCAGCTTATTTTTAGTGCGGGGTGGGGGTGGGCAAAGTCTCGGCCCATTCCGAGTCCGGCGGACGAAGTTCGCCCGCCCCACGCCCCAAGGCTATAGCCCACTCTTTTTTGGGCATTTTTCCGCAGGACGAACTTGGAGCCAAGGGGTTCGGCTGCCCTTTTTTGAGCGCGGCTGTGCCCGCATCCTATTTTTGTCGTGGGGAGGGGGTGGGAAAAGTCTCAACCCATTCCGAGTCCGGCGGACGAAGTTCGCCAGCCCCACGCCCCAAGGCTATAGCCCACCCTTTTTTTGGGAATTTTTCCGCAGCCGAACTTGGCGCCAAGGGGTTCGGCTGCTCTTTTTTGGGCGCGGCTGTGACCGCGGCCTATTTTTGTCGCGGGGAGGGGTTGGGGAATGTCTCGGCCCATTCCGAGTCCGGCGGACGAAGTTCGCCAGCCCCACGCCCCAAGGTTTAGCCCACCCCTTTTTTGGGCTTTTTTCCGCAGGACGAACTTGGCGCCAAGGGGTTCGGCTGCTCTTTTTAGGGTGTGGCTGTGCCCGCGGCCTATTTTTGTCCCAGGGAGGGGGTGGACGAAGCCTCGGCCCATTCCGAGTCTGGCGGACGAAGTTCGCCATCCCCACGCCCCAAGGCTATAGCCCACCCCCATTTTGGGCATTTTTCCTTTGGGCGAACTTGGCGCCAAAGGGTTCGGCTGCTCTTTTTTGGACACGGCTGTGCCCGCGGCCAATTTTTGTCTGGGGGAGGGGGTGGTCAAAGCCTCCGCCCATTCCGAGTCCGGCGGACGAAGGTCGCCCGCCCCACACCCCAAGGCTATAGCCCACCCCTTTTTTGGGCATTTTTCCTCAGGACGAACTTGGCGCCAAGGGGTTCGGCTGCTCTCTTTTGGGTGCGGCTGTGCCCGCGGCCTATTTTTGTCGCGGGGAGGGGGTGGGGAA
The DNA here is from genome assembly GCA_029633175.1 of Citrus glauca. Lineage (NCBI taxonomy): Eukaryota > Viridiplantae > Streptophyta > Magnoliopsida > Sapindales > Rutaceae > Citrus > Citrus glauca. The sequence goes on from JAQOOD010000025.1 coordinate 307,767, forward strand.
AGTCTGGGCTTATTCCGAGTCCAACGGACGAAGTTCGCCAGCCCCACGCCCCAAGGCTATAGCCCAGCCCTTTTTGGGCATTTTTCCGCAGGACGAACTTGGAGCCAAGGGGTTCGGCTGCTCTTTTTTGGGCGCGGCTGTGCCCGCGGCCTATTTTTCCCGCGGGGAGGGGGTGGCCAATGTCTCGGCCCATTCCGAGGAAGGCGGACGAAGTTCGCCGGCCCCACGCCCAAAGGCTATAGCACACCCCTTTTTTGGGCATTTTTCCTCAGGACGAACTTGGCGCCAAGGGGTTCGTCTACTCTTTTTTGGGCTCGGCTGTGCCCATGGCCTATTTTTGTCCCGGGGAGGGGGGGCAAAGTCTCGGCCCTTTCCGAGTCCGGCGGACGAAGTTCGCCAGCCCCACGCCCCAAGGCTATAGCCCACCCCCTTTTTGGGCATTTTCCAGCAAGACGAACGTGGCGCCAAGGGGTTTGGCTACTCTTTTTTGGGTACGGCTAGGCCCGCGGCCTATTTTTGTCTTGGGGAGGGGGTGGGACAGGTCTCGGCCCATTCCGAGTCCGCGCCCCACACCCCAAGGCTATAGCCCACCCCCTTTTTGGGCATTTTTCCTCAGGACGAACTTGGCGCCATGGGGTTCGGCTGCTCTTTTTTGGGTGCGGCTGTGCCCGCGGCCTATTTTTGTCGCGGGGAGGGGGTGGGGAAAGTCTTGGCTTATTCCGAGTCCAACGGACGAAGTTCGCCAGCCCCACGCCCCAAGGCTATAGCCCAGCCCTTTTTGGGCATTTTTCCGCAGGACGAACTTGGCGCCAAGGGGTTCGGCTGATCTTTTTTGGGCGTGGCTGTGCCCGCGGCCTATTGTTGTCGCGGTGAGGGGGTGGGCAAAGCCTCGGCCCATTCTGAGCCCGGTGGACGAAGTTCGCCCGCCCCACGCACCAAGGCTATAGCCCACCCCTTTTTGGGCATTTTTCCACAGGACGAACTTGGCGCCAAGGGTTCGGCTGCACTTTTTTGGGTGCGGCTGTGCCCGCGGCCTATTGTTGTCGCGGTGAGGGGGTGGGCAAAGCCTCGGCCCATTCTGAGCCCGCGGGACGAAGTTCGCCAGCCCCAAGCCCCAAGGCTATAGCCCACCCCCTTTTTGGGCATTTTTCTGCAGGACGAACGTGGCGCCAAGGGTTTCGGCTGCTCTTTTTTGGGTGCGGCTGTGCCGGCGGCCTATTTTTGTCGCGGGGAGGGGGTGGGCAAAGTCTCGGCACATTCCGACTCCGGCGGACGAAGTTCGCCCGCCCCACGTCCCAAGGCTATAGCCCACCCCTTTTTTGGGCATTTTTCCGCGGGACGAACGTGGGGCCAAGGGGTTTGGCTTCTCTTTTTCGGGCGCGGCTAGGCCCGCGGCCCATTTTTGTCTCGGGAGGGGGTGGGACAGGTCTCGGCCCATTCCGAGTCCGGCGGACGAAGGTCGCCCGCCCCACACCCCAAGGCTATAGCCCACCCCTTTTTTGGGCATTTTTCCTCAGGACGAACTTGGCGCCAAGGGTTTCGGCTGCTCTTTTTTGGGTGCGGCTGTGCCCGCGGCCTATTTTTGTCGCGGGGAGGGGGTGGGGAAAGTCTTGGCTTATTCCGAGTCCAACGGACGAAGTTCGCCAGCCCCACGCCCCAAGGCTATAGCCCAGCCCTTTTTGGGCATTTTTCCGCAGGACGAACTTGGAGCCAAGGGGTTCGGCTGCTCTTTTTTGGGCGCGGCTGTGCCCGCGGCCTATTTTTCCCGTGGGGAGGGGGTGGCCAATGTCTCGGCCCATTCCGAGGAAGGCGGACGAAGTTCGCCGGCCCCACGCCCAAAGGCTATAGCACACCCCTTTTTTGGGCATTTTTCCGCAGGACGAACTTGGCGCCAAGGGGTTCGTCTACTCTTTTTTGGGCTCGGCTGTGCCCATGGCCTATTTTTGTCCCGGGGAGGGGGGGCAAAGTCTCGGCCCTTTCCGAGTCCGGCGGACGAAGTTCGCCAGCCCCAAGCCCCAAGGCTGTAGCCCACCCCCTTTTTGGCATTTTTCTGCAGGATTAACGTGGCGCCAAGGGGTTCGGCTGCTCTTTTTTGGGCGCAGCTGTGCCCGCGGCCTATTTTTGTCGCGGGGAGGGGGTGGGCAAAGTCTCGGCACATTCCGACTCCGGCGGATGAAGTTCGCCAGCCCCACGTCCCAAGGCTATAGCCCACCCCTTTTTTGGGCATTTTTCCGCGGGACGAACGTGGCGCGAAGGGGTTCGGCTGCTCATTTTTTGGCACGGCTGTGCCCGCGGCCTATTTTTGTCGCGGTGAGGGGGTGGGCAAAGCCTCGGCCCATTCCAAGTCCGGCGGACGAAGTTCGCCAGCCCCACGCCCCAAGGCTATAGACCACCCCCTTTTTGGGCATTTTTCCACAGGACGAACTTGGCGCCAAAGCGTTCGACTGCTCCTTTTTGGGTGCGGCTGAGCCAGCGGCCTATTTTTGTCACGGGGAGGGGATGGGCAAAGTCTCGGCAAATTCCGAGTCCGGCGGTCGAAGTTCGCCAGCCGCACGCCGCAAGGCTATAGCCCACCCCTTTTTTGGGCATTTTTCCGCAGGACGAACTTGGTGCCAAGGGGTTTGGCTGCTCTTTTTTGTGTGTGGCTGTTCCCGCGGCCTATTTTTGGTATGGGGAGGGGGTGGCCAAAGTCTCGGCCCATTCCGAGTCCGGCGGACGAAGTGCGCCGGCCCCACGCCCAAAGGCTAAAGTACACCCCTTTTTTGGGCATTTTTCCGCAGGACGAACTTGGCGCTAAGGGTTTCGGCTGTGCCCATGGCCTATTTTTGTCGCGGGGTGGGGATGGGCAAAGTCTCAGCCCATTCCGAGGAAGGCGGACGAAGTTTGCCAGCCCCACGCCCCAAGGCTATAGCTCACCCCTTTTTTGGGCATTTTTCCGCGGGATGAACTTGGGGCCAAGGGGTTCGGCTGCTCTTTTTCGGGCGCGGCTGTGCCCGCGGCCTATTTTTGTCGCGGGGAGGGGGTGGGCAAAGTTTCGGCCCATTCCGAGGAAGGCGGACGAAGTTCGTCAACACCACGCCCAAAGGCTATAGCACACCCCTTTTTTGGGCATTTTTCCGCAGGACGAACTTGGAGCCAAGGGGTTCGTCTACTCTTTTTCGGGCTCGGCTGTGCCCATGGCCTATATTTGTCGCGGGGAGGGGGGGCAAAGTCTCGGCCCTTTCCGAGTCCGGCGGACGAAGTTCGCCAGCCCCAAGCCCCAAGGCTGTAGCCCACCCCCTTTTTGGGCATTTTTCTGCAGGACGAACATGGCGCCAAGGGGTTCGGCTGCTCTTTTTTGGGCGCAGCTGTGCCCGCGGCCTATTTTTCTCGCGGGGAGGGGGTGGGCAAAGTCTCGGCACATTCCGACTGCGGCGGACGAAGTTCGCCAGCCCCACGTCCCAAGGCTATAGCCCACCTCTTTTTTGGGCATTTTTCCGCGGGACGAACGTGGCGCGAAGGGGTTCGGCTGCTCATTTTTGGGCACGGCTGTGCCCGCGGCCTATTTTTGTCGCAGTGAGGGGGTGGGCAAAGCCTCGGCCCATTCCGAGTCCGGGGGACGAAGTTCGCCAGCCCCACGCCCCAAGGCTATAGACCACCCCCTTTTTGGGCATTTTTCCGCAGGACGAACTTGGCGCCAAAGCGTTCGGCTGCTCCTTTTTGGGTGCGGCTGTGCCCGCGGCCTATTTTTGTCGCGGGGAGGGGGTGGGCAAAGTCTCGGCCCATTCCGAGTCCGGCGGACGAAGTGCGCCAGCCCCACGCCCCATGGCTATAGCCCACCCATTTTTGGGCATTTTTCCACAGGATGAACTTGGCGCCAAGGGGTTCAGCTGCTCTTTTTTGGGTGCGACTGTGCCCGCGGCCTATTTTTATTGCGGGGAGGGGGTGGGAATATCCTCGGCCCATTCTGAGTCCGGCGGACGAAGTCCGCCGGGCCCACGCCCCCTGGCTATAGCCCATCCCCTTTTTTAGCATTTTTCCGCAGGACGAACATGGCGCCAAAGGGTTCGGCTGCAATTTTTGGGCGCGGCTGCCCCCGTGGCCTATTTTTGCCCCGGGGAGGGGGTGGGAAAAGTCTCGGCCCGTTCCGAGTCTGGCGGATGATGATCGCCGGCCCCACGCCCCAAGGCTATAGTCCACCCCCTTTTTGGGCATTTTTCAGCAGGACGAACTTGGCGCCAAGGGGTTTGGCTGCTTTTTTTTGGTCGCGGCTGTGCTCGTGGCCTATTTTTGTTGCGGGGAGGGAGTGGGCAAAGTCTCGGCACATTCCGAGGAAGGCGGACGAAGTTCGCCGGCCCCACGCCCAAAGGCTATAGCATACGCCTTTTATGGGCATTTTTCCGCAGGTCGAACTTGGCGCCAAGGGGTTCGGCTGCTCTTTTTTGGGCGCGGCTGTGCCGGCAGCCTATTGTTGTCACGGGGAGGGGGCGGGCAAAGTCTCGGCCCATTCCGAGTCCGGCGGACGAAGTGCGCCAGCCCCACGCCCCATGGCTATAGCCCACCCATTTTTGGGCATTTTTCCACAGGACGAACTTGGCGCCAAGGGGTTCGGCTGCTCTTTTTTGGCGCGGCTGTGCCCGTGCCCTATTTTTGTCGCGGGGAGGGGGTGGACACCGTCTCGGCCCATTCCGAGGAAGGCGGACGAGCTTTCCCGGCCCCACGCCAAAAGGCTATAGCACACGCCTTTTATGGGCATTTTTCCGCAGGTCGAACTTGGCGCCAAGGGGTTTGGCTGTTCTTTTTTGGCCGCGGCTGTGCCGGCGGCCTATTGTTGTCATGGGGAGCGGGTGGGCAAAGTCTCGGCCCATTCCGAGTCCGGCGGACGAAGTTCGCAAGCCCCACGCCCCAAGCCTATAGCCCACCCCTTTTTTGGGCATTTTTCCGCAGGACGAACTTGGCGCCAAGGGGTTCGGCTGTTCTTTTTAGGGTGCGGCTGAGCCCGCGGCCTATTTTGTCACGGGGAGGGGGTGGGCAAAGTCTCGGCCCATTCCGAGTCCCGCGGACGATGTTCGTCGGCCCCACGCCCCAAGGCTATAGCACACCCCTTTTTTGGGAATTTGTCCGCAGGACGAACTTGGTGCCATGGGGTTCGGCTGCTCTTTTTTGGGCGCGGCTGTGCCCGCGGCCTATTTTTGTCTCGGGGAGGGGGTGGGAAAAGTCTCGGCCCAGTCCGAGTCCGGCGGACGAAGTGCGCCCGCCCCACGCCCCAAGGCTATAGCCCACCCCTTTTTTCGGCATTTTTCCGCAGGACGAACTTGGCGCCAAGGGGTTCGGCTGCTCTTTTTTGGGCGCGGCTGTGCCCGCGGCCTATTTTCGTTGTGGAGAGGGGGTGGTCAAAGTCTCGGCCCATTCCGAGTCCGCCGGACGATGTTCGCCTGCCCCACGCATCAAGGCTATAGCCCACCCCTTTTTTTGGCATTTTTCCGCAGGACGAACTTGGCGCCAAGGGGTTCGGCTGCTCTTTTTTGGGCGCGGCTGTGCACACGGTCTATTTTTGGTGCGGGGAGGGGGTGGCGAGAGTCTCGGCCCATTCCGAGTCCGGCGGACGAAGTTCGCCAGCCCCACGCCCCAAGGCTATAGCCCACCCCCTTTTTTGGGCTTTTTTCCGCAGGACGAACTTGGCGCCAAGGGGTTCGGCTGCTCTTTTTTGGGCGCGGCTGTGCCCGTGTCCTATTTTTGTCGCGGGGAGGGTGTGGGAAAAGTCTCGGCCCATTCCGAGTCCGGCGGACGAACTTTCCCGGCCCCACGTCCCAAGGCTATAGCCCACCCCCTTTTTGGGCATTTTTCAGAGGGACGAACTTGGCGCAAAGGGGTTCGGCTGCTCTTTTTTTGGCGCGGGGAGGGGGTGGCCAAAGTCTCGGCCCATTTCGGGGAAGGCGTACGAAGTTCGCATGCCCCACGCCGAAAGGCTATAGCCCACCCCTTTTTGGGCATTTTTCCGCAGGACGAACTTGGCGCCAAGGGGTTCGGCTGCTCTTTTTTGGGCTCGGCTGTGCCCGCGGCCTATTTTTGTTGCGGAGAGGGGGTGGGCAAAGTCTCGGCCCATTCCGAGTGCGCCGGTCGAAGTTCGCCGGCCCCACACCCCAAGGCTATGGCCCACCCCTTTTTTCGGCATTTTTCTGCAGGACGAACTTTGCGCCAAGGGGTTCGGCTGCTCTTTTTTGGGCGCGGCTGTGCCCGCGGCCAATTTTGTCACGGGGAGGGGGTCGGCAAAGTCTCGGCCCATTCTGAATCCGGCGGACGAAGTTCGCCATCCCCACGCCCCAAGGGTATAGCCCACCTCCTTTTTGGGCATTTTTCCGCAGGACGAACTTGGCACCAAGGGGTTCGGCTGCTCTTTTTGGGCGCGGCTGTGCCTGCGGCCTATTTTTGTTGCGGAGAGGGCGTGGGCAAAGTCTCGGCCCATTCCGAGTCCACCGGACGAAGTTCGCCGGCCCCACACCCCAAGGCTATAGCCCACCCCCTTTTTGGGCATTTTTCCGCAGGATGAACTTGGTGCCAAGGGCTTCGGCTGCTCTTTGTTGGGCGCGGCTGTGCCCGTGGTCTACTTTTGTCGTGGGGAGTGGGTGGGGAAAGTCTCGGCCCATTCCGAATCCAGAAGACGAAGTTCGCCCGCCCCACGCCCCATGGCTATAGCCCACCCCCTTTTTGGGCATTTTTCCGCAGGACGAAGTTTGCGCCAAGGGGTTCGGCTGCTCTTTTTTGGGCTCGGCTGTGCCCGCGGCCTATTTTTGTTGCGGAGAGGGGGTGGGCAAAGTCTCGGCCCATTCCGAGTGCGCCGGTCGAAGTTCGCCGGCCCCACACCCCAAGGCTATAGCCCACCCCCTTTTTGGGCATTTTTCTGCAGGACGAACTTGGCACCAAGGGGTTCAGCTGCTCTTTTTTTGGTGCGGCTCTGCCCGCAGCCTATTTTTGACGCAGGGAGGGGGTGGGCAAAGTCTCGGCCCATTCCGATGAAGGCAGACGAAGTTCACCGGCCCTACGCCCAAAGGCTATAGCCCACCCCTTTTTTGGGCATTTTTCCGCAGGACGAACTTGGCGCCAAGGGGTTCGGCTGCTCTCTTTTGGTCGCGGCTGTGCCCGCAGCCTATCTTGTCCCGGGGAGGGGGTGGGCAAAGTCTCGGCACATTCCGAGTCCAGCGGACGAAGTTCGCCCGCCCCACACCCCAAGGCTATATAGCCCACCCCTTTTTTGGGCATTTTTCCGCAGGACGAACTTGGCGCCAAGGGGGTCGGCTGCTCTTTTTTGGGCCCGGCTGTGCCCGCGGCCTGTTTTTGTTGCGGGGAGGGGGTGGGAAAAGTCTCAGCCCATTCCGCGTCAGGCGGACGAAGTTCGCCAGCCCCACGCCCCAAGGCTATAGCCCACCCCTTTTTTGGGCATTTTTCCGCAGGACGAACTTGGCGCCGAGGGGTTCGGCTGCTCTTTTTTGGGCGCGGCCGCGCCCGCAGTCTATTTATATTGCGGGGAGGGGGTGGGAAACGTCTCGGCCCATTCCGAGTCCGGCGGACGAAGTCCGCCTGCCCCACGCCCCAAGGCTATAGCCCACCCCTTTTTTGGGCATTTTTCCGCAGGACGAACTTGGCGCCAAGGGGTTCGGCTGCTCTTTTTTGGGCGCGGCTGTGCCCGCGGCCTCTTTTTGTCACGGCGAGGGGGTGGGCAATGTCTCGGCCCATTCCGAGGAGGCGGACGAAGTTCGCCCGCCCCACGCTCCAAGGCTGTAGCACACGCCTTTTTTGGGCATTTTTCCGCAGGTCGAACTTGGCGCCAATGGGTTCGGCTACTCTTTTTTGGGCGCGGCTGTGCCCGCGGCCTATTTTTGTCGCGGGGAGGGGGTGGGCAATGTCTCGGCCCATTCCGAGTCCGGCGGACGAAGTTCGACAGCCCCACACCCCAAGGCTATAGCCCACCCCTTTTTTGGGCATTTTCCCTCAGGACGAACTTGGCGCCACGGGGTTCGGCTGCTCTTTTTTGGGTGCGGCTGAGCCCGTGGCCTATTTTATCGCGGGGAGGGGGTGGGCAAACTCTCGGCACATTCAAAGTCCAGCGGACGTAGTTCGCCCGCCCCACGCCCCAAGGCTATAGCACACCCCTTTTTTGGGCATTTTTCCGCAGAACGAACTTGGCGCCAAGGGTTTCGGCTGCTCTTTTGTGGGCGCAGCTGTGCCGCGGCCTATTTTATCCCGGAGAGGGGGTGGGTAAAGTCTCGCCCCATTCCGAGGCCGGCGGACGAAGTTCGCCCGCCCCACGCCCAAAGGCTACAGCACACCTCTTTTTTGGGCATTTTTCCGCAGGACGAACTTGGCGCCAAGGGGTTCGGTCGCCCTTTTCTGGGTGCGGCTGTGCCCGCGGCCTATTTTTGTCGCGGGGAGTGGGTGGTCAAGGTCTCGGCCCATTCCGAGTCCGGCGGACGATGTTCGCCCGCCCCACGCCCCAAGGCTATAGCCCATCCCCTTTTTGGGCATTTTTTCGCGGGACGAACTTGGCGCCATGGGGTTCGGCTGCTCTTTTCTGGGCACGGCTGCGCCCTTGGCTTATTTTTGTCGCGGGGAGGGGGTGGGCAAAGTCTCGGCCCGTTCCGAGGAAGGCGGACGAAGTTCGCAAGCCCCCACCCCAAGGCTATAGCCCACCCCTTTTTTGGGCATTTTTCCGCAGGGCGAACTTGGCGCCAAGAGGTTCGGCAGCTCTTTTTTGGGTGCGGCTTTGTCCGCTGCCTATTTTTGCCGCGGGGAGGGGGTGAGAAAAGTTTCGGACCATTCCAAGTCCTGCGGACGAAGTTTGCCCGCCCCACGCCCCAAGGCTATAGCCCACCTCCTTTTTGGGCATTTTTCCGCAGGACGAACTTGGCGCCGAGGGGTTCGGCTACTGTTTTTTGGGCGCGGCTGTGCCCGCAGTCTATTTATGTTGCGGGGAGGGGGTGGGAAATGTCTCGGCCCATTCCGAGTCTGGCGGACGAAGTCCGCCTGCCCCACGCCCCAAGGCATAGCCCACCCCCTTTTTGGGCATTTTTCCGCAGGACGAACTTGGCGCCAAGGGGTTCGGCTGCTATTTTTTGGGCGCGGCTGTGCCCGCGGCCTATTTTTGTCGTGGGGAGGGGATGGGCAAAGTCTCGGCCCATTCCGAGGAAGGCGGAAGAAGTTCGCCAGCCCCACGCCCCAAGGCTATAGCCCGCCCCATTTTTGGGCATTTTTCCGCTGGACGAACTTGGCGCCAAGGGGTTCGGCTGCTCTTTTTTGGGCACGGCTGCGCCCGCGGCCTGTTTTTGTCGCGGGGAGGGGTTGGCCACAGTCTCGGCCCTTTCCGATGAAGGCGGACGAAGTGCACCGGCCCCACGCCCAAAGGCTGTAGCACACGCCTTTTTTGGGCATTTTTCCGCAGGACGAACTTGGCGCCAAGGGGTTCGGCTGCTCTTTTTTGGGTGCGGCTGAGCCCGTGGCCTATTTTGTCGCGGGGAGGGGGCGGTCAAGGTCTCGGCCCATTCCTAGTCCGGCGGACGATGTTCGCCCGCCCCACGCGCCAAGGCTGTAGCCCATCCCCTTTTTGGGCATTTTTCTGCAGGACGAACTTGGCGCCAAGCGGTTCAGCTGCTCTTTTTTGGGCACGGCTGCGTCCGCGGCCTATTTTTATCGCGGGGAGGGGGTGGGCAAAGTCTCGGCCCGTTCCGAGGAAGGCGGACGAAGTTCGCCAGCCCCCGCGCCAAGGCTATAGCCCACCCCTTTTTTTGACATTTTTCCGCAGGGCGAACTTGGCGCCAAGGGTTTCGGCAGCTCTTTTTTGGATGCGGCTTTGTCCGCGGCCTATTTTTGCCGTGGGGAGGGGGTGAGAAAAGTCTCGGCCCATTCCGAGTCCGGCGGACGAAGTTCGCCCGCCCCACGCCCCAAGGCTATAGCCCACCTCCTTTTTGGGCATTTTTCCGCAGGACGAACCTGGCTTCAAGGGGTTCGGCTGCTCTTTTTTGGCGCGGCTGTGCCCGCTGCCTATTTTGTCCCGTGGAGGGGGTGGGCAAAGTCTCGGCCCATTTCGAGTCCGCCTGCCCCACGCCCCAAGGCTACAGCCCACCCCTTTTTTGGGCATTTTTCCGCAGGACGAACTTGGCGCCAAGGGGTTCGGCTGCTCTTTTTTGGGCACGGCTGTGCCCGCGGCCTATTTTTGTCGCGGGGAGGGGGTGGGCAAAGTCTCGGCCCATTCCGAGGAAGGCGGACGAAGTCCGCCAGCACCACGCCCCAAGGCTATAGCCTACGCCTTTTTTGGGCGTTTTTGCGTAGGACGAACTTGGCGCCAAGGGGTTCGGCTGCTCTTTTTTGGGCGCGGCTGTGCCCGCAGTCTATTTTTGTCGTGGGGAGAGGGTGGGAAAAGTCTCGGCCCATTCCGAGTCCAGCGGACGAAGTCCGCCCGCCTCACGCCCCAAGGCTATAGCCCACCCCCTTTTTGGGCATTTTTCCGCAGGACGAACTTGGCGCCAAGGGGTTTGGCTGCTCTTTTTTGGGCGCGGCTGAGCCCGCGGCCTATTTTTGTAGCGGGGAGGGGGTGGGCAGAGTCTCGGCCCATTCCGAGTCCGGCGGACGAAGTTCGCTAGCCCCACGCCCCAAGGCTATGGCCCATCCCCTTTTTGGGCATTTTTCCGCAGGACGAACTTGGCGCCAAGGGGTTCGGCTGCTCTTCTTTGGCCGTGGCTGTGTCCGCGGCCTGTTTTTGTCGCGGGGAGCGGGTGGGAAAAGTCTCTGCCCATTCTGAGTCCGGCGGATGAAGTTCGCAGGTCCCACGCCCCAAGGCTATAGCCCATCCCCTTTTTTGGGCATTTTTGCGCAGGACGAACTTGGCGCCAAGGGGTTCGGCTGCTCCTTTTTGGGCGCGGCTGTGCCCGCGGCCTATTTTTGTCTCGGGGAGGGGGTGGGAAAATTCTCGGCTCATTCCGAGTCCGGCGGACGAAGTGCGCCAGCACCACGCGCCAAGGCTATAGCCCACCACCTTTTTGGGCATTTTTCCGCAGGACGAACTTGGCGCCTAGGGGTTCGGCTGCACTTTTTGGTGCGCGGCTGTGCCCGGGGCCTATTTTTGTTGCGGGGTGGGGGTGGGAAAAGTCTCGGCCCACTCCGATGAAGGCGGACGAAGTGCGCCAGCACCACGCGCCATGGCTATAGCCCACCACCTTTTTTGGGCATTTTTCCGCAGGACGAACTTGGCGCCAAGGGGTTCGGCTGCTACTTTCTTGGTGCCCGGCTGTGCCCGGGGCCTATTTTTGTTGCATGGGGTGGGGGTGGGCAAAAGTCTCGGCCCACTCCGATGAAGGCGGAAGAAGTTCGCCAGCCCCACGCCCCAAGGCTATAGCCCACCCCTTTTTTGGGCATTTTTGCGCAGGACGAACTTGGAACCCAGGGGTTCGGCTGCTCCTTTTTGGGCGCGGCTGTGCCCGCGGCCTATTTTTTTCGCGGGGAGGGTGTGGGAAAAGTCTCGGCCCATTCTGAGTCCAGAGGACGAACTTCGGCAGCCCCACGCCCCAAGGCTATAATACACCCCTTTTTTGGGCATTTTTCCACATGACGAACTTGGCGCCAAGGGGTTCCGCTGCTCTTTTTTGGGCGCAGTTGTGCCCGCAGCCTATTTTTGTTGGGGGGAGGGGGTGGGCAAAATCTCGGCCCACTCCGAAGAAGGCGGACGAAGTTCGCCAGCCCCACGCCCCAGGGCTATAGCCCACCCCTTTTTTGGGCTTTTTTGCGCAGGACGAACTTGGCGCCCAGGGGTTCGGCTGCTCCTTTTTGGGCGCGGCTGAGCCTGCACTCTATTTTTGTCGTGGGGAGGGGGTGGGAAAAGTCTCAGCCCATTCCGAGGAAGGCGGACGAAGTCCGCCAGCCCCACGCCCCAAGGCTACAGCCCACCCCCTTTTTGGGCATTTTTCCGCTGGACGAACTTGGCGCCAAGGGGTTCGGCTGCTCTTTTTTGGGCGCGGCGGTGCCCGCTGCCTGTTTTTGTCGCGGGGTGGGGCTGGGAAAACTCTCAGCCCATTCCGAGACCGGCGGACGAAGTGCGCCAGCCCCACGCCCCAAGGCTATAGCCCACCCCCTTTTTTGGCATTTTTCCGCGGGACGAACTTGGCGCCAAGGGGATCGGCAGATCTTTTTTGGGCGCGGCTGTGCCCGCGGCCTATTTTTGTCGCGGGGAGGGGGTGGGCAAAGTCTCGGCCCATTCCGAGGAAGGCGGACGAAGTGCGCCAGCCCTACGCCCCAAGGCTATAGCACACCCCTTTTTTGGGCATTTTCCCGCAGGACGAACTAGGCGCCAAGGGGTTCGGCTGCTCTTCTTTGGGCGTGGCTGTGTCCGCGGCCTGTTTTTGTCGCGGGGAGGGGGTGGGAAAAGTCTCTGCGCATTCCGAGTCCGGCGGATGAAGTTCGCAGGTCCCACGCCCCAAGGCTATAGCCCATCCCCTTTTTTGGGCATTTTTGCGCAGGACGAACTTGGAACCCAGGGGTTCGGCTGCTCCTTTTTGGGCGCGGCTGTGCCCGCGGCCTACTTTTTTCGCGGGGAGGGTGTGCGAAAAGTCTCGGCCCATTCTGAGTCCAGAGGACGAACTTCGGCAGCCCCACGCCCCAAGGCTATAGTACACCCCTTTTTTGGGCATTTTTCCACAGGACGAACTTGGCGCCAAGGGGTTCCGCTGCTCTTTTTTGGGCGCAGTTGTGCCCGCAGCCTATTTTTGTTGGGGGGAGGGGGTGGGCAAAATCTCGGCCCACTCCGAAGAAGGCGGACGAAGTTCGCCAGCCCCACGCCCCAGGGCTATAGCACGCCCCAGGGCTATAGCACGCACCAGGGCTATAGCACGCCCCAGGGGTTCGGCTGCTCCTTTTTGGGTGCGGCTGAGCCTGCAGTCTATTTTTGTCGTGGGGAGGGGGTGGGAAAAGTCTCGGCCCATTCCGAGGAAGGCGGACGAAGTCCGCCAGCCCCACGCCCCAAGGCTACAGCCCCACGCCCCAAGGCTACAGCCCACCCCCTTTTTGGGCATTTTTCCGCTGGACGAACTTGGCGCCAAGGGGTTCGGCTGCTCTTTTTTGGGTGCGGCGGTGCCCGCTGCCTGTTTTTGTCGCGGGGAGGGGCTGTGAAAACTCTCAGCCCATTCCGAGACCGGCGGACGAAGTGCGCCAGCCCCACGCCCCAAGGCTATAGCCCACCCCCTTTTTTGGCATTTTTCCGCAGGACGAACTTGGCGCCAAGGGGTTCGGCTGCTCTTTTTTGGGCGCGGCTGTGCCCGCGGCCTATTTTTGTCGCGGGGAGGGGGTGGGCAAAGTCTTGGCCCATTCCGAGGAAGGCGGACGAAGTGCGCCAGCCCTACGGCCCAAGGCTATAGCACACCCCTATTTTGGGCATTTTCCCGCAGGACGAACTAGGCGCCAAGGGGTTCGGCTCCTCTTCTTTGGGCGTGGCTGTGTCCGCGGCCTGTTTTTGTCGTGGGGAGGGGGTGGGAAAAGTCTCTGCCCATTCCGAGTCCGGCGGATGAAGTTCGCAGGTCCCACGCCCCAAGGCTATAGCCCATCCCCTTTTTGGGCATTTTTCCGCTGGACGAACTTGGCGCCAAGGGGTTCGGCTGCTCTTTTTTGGGCACGGCTGTGCCCGCGGCCTATTTTTGTCACTGGGAGGCATGGGCAAAGTCTCCACCCATTCCGTGTCCGGCGGACGAAGTTCGCCAGCCCCACGCCCCAAGGCTATAGCCCACCCTTTTTTTGGGAATTTTTCCGCTGCCGAACTTGGCGCCAAGGGGTTCGGCTGCTCTTTTTTGGGCGCGGCTGTGACCGCGGCCTACTTTTGTCGCGGGGAGGGGTTGGGGAATGTCTCGGCCCATTCCGAGTCCGGCGGACGAAGTACGCCGGCCCCACGCCCCAAGGCTTTAGCCCACCCCTTTTTTGGGCTTTTTTCCGCAGGACGAACTTGGCGCCAAGGGGTTCGGCTGCTCTTTTTTGGGCGCGCCTGTGCCCGCAGTCTATTTTTGTCGCGGGGAGGGGGTGGGAAAAGTTTTGGCCAATTTCGAGTAAGGCGGACGAAGTTCGCCAGCCCCACGCCCCAAGGCTATAGCCCACCCCCTTTTTGGGCATTTTTCCGCTGGACGAACTTGGCGCCAAGGGGACCGGCTGCTCTTTTTTGGGCGCGGCTGTGCCTGCGGCCTATTTTTGTCGTGGGGAGGGGGTGGTCAAAGTCTCGTTCCATTCCGAGTCCGGCGGACGAAATTCGCCCGCCCCACGCCCCAAGGCTATAGTCCACCTCTTTTTTGGGCTTTTTTCCGCAGGACGAACTTGGCGCCACGGGGTTCGGCTGCCCTTTTTTGGGCGCGGCTGTGCCCGCGTCCAATTTTTGTCACGGGGAGGGGGTGGGAAAAGTCTCCACCCATTCCGTGTCCGGCGGACGAAGTTCGCCAGCCCCACGCCCCAAGGCTATGGCCCACCCTTTTTTTGGGAATTTTTCCGCTGCCGAACTTGGCGCCAAGGGGTTCGGCTGCTCTTTTTTGGGCGCGGCTGTGCCCGCGGCCTATTTTTTACGCAGACAGGCGGTGGCCAAAGTCTCGGCCCATTCCGTGGAAGGCGGATGCACTTTGCCGGCCCCACGCCCAAAGGCTAGCACACCCCTCTTTTGGGCATTTTTCCGCCGGACGAACTTGGCGCCAAGGGGTTCGGCTGCGCTTTTTTGGGCGCGGCTGTGCCCGCGGCCTATTTTTGTCGCAGGGAGGGGTTGGGGAATGTCTCGGCCCATTCCGAGTCCGGCGGACGAAGTTCGCCAGCCCCACGCCCCAAGGCTTTAGCCCACCCCTTTTTTGGGCTTTTCTCCGCAGGACGAACTTGGCGCCAAGGGGTTCGGCTGCTCTTTTTTGGGCGTGGCTGTGCCCGTGGCCTATTTTTGTCGCAGGGAGGACGTGGACAAAGCCTTGGCCCATTCCGAGTCCGGCGAACGAAGTTCGCCGTCCCCACGCCCGAAGGCTATAGCCCACCCTGTTTTTGGGCATTTTTCCGAAGGACGAACTTGGCGCCAAGGGGTTCGGCTGCTCCTTTTTGGGCGCAGCTGTACCCGCGGCCTATTTTTGTCGCGGGGAGGGGGTGGGGAAAGTCTTGGCTTATTCCGAGTCCGACGGACGAAGTTCGCCAGCCCCACGCCCCAAGGCTATAGCCGACCCCGTTTTGGGCATTTTTCCGCAGGACGAACTTGGCGCTAAGGGGTTCAGCTGCTCCTTTTCGGCCGCGGCTGTGTCCTCGGCCTATTTTTGTCACGGGGACGGGGTTGGCTAAGTCTCGGCACATTCCGAGACCGGTGGACGAAGTTCGCCCGCCCCACGCCCCAGGGCTACAGCCCAATCCTTTTTTGGGTATTTTTCCGCAGGACGAACTTGGCGCCAAGGGGTTCGGCTGCTCTCTTTTGGGCTCGGCTGTGCCCGCGGCCTATTTTTGTCGCACTGAGGGGGTGGGCAAAGGCTCAGCCCATTCCGAGTCCGGTGGACGAAGTTCGCCAGCCCCACGCCCCAAGGCTATAGCCCACCCTCTTTTTGGGCATTTTTCCGCAGGATGAACCGGGCGCCAAGGGGTTCGGCTGTTCTTTTTTGGGCGTGGCTGTGCCTATGTCCTATTTTTGGCGCGGGGAGGGGGTACGGAAAGTCTCGGCACATTCCGAGTCCGGCGGACGAAGTTCGCCCGCCCCACGCCCCAAGGCTATAGCACACCCCTTTTTTGGGCATTTTTCCGCCGGACGAACTTGGCGCCAAGGGGTTCGACTGCTGTTTTTTGGGTGCGGCTGTGCCCGGAGCCTATTTTTTGCGCGGGGAGGGGGTGGGACAAGCCTCGGCCCATTCCGAGTCCGGCGGATGAAGTTCTCCCGCCCCACGCCCCAAGGCTATAGCCCACCCCTTTTTTGGGCATTTTTCCGCAGGACGAACTTGGCGCCAAGGGGTTTGGCTGCTCTTTTTTGGGCGCGGCTGTGCCCTCGGCCTATTTTTGTCATGGGGAGGGGGTGGTCAAAGTCTCGGCCCACTCCGAGTCCGGCGGACGAAGTTCGCCAGCCCCACGCCCCAAGGCTATAGCCCATCCCCTTTTTGGGCATTTTTCCCCAGGACGAACTTGGCGCCAAGGGGTTTGGCTGATCTTTTTTGGGCGTGGCTGTGCCCGCGGCCTATTGTTGTCGCGGGGAGGGGGTGCACAATGTCTCGGCACATTCCATTTTTCTGCAGGACGAACTTGGCTTATTCTTGGCTTATTCCGAGTCCGGCGGACGAAGTTCGCCCGCCCCACGCCCCAAGGCTATAGCCCACCCCTTTTTGGGCATTTTTCCGCAGGACGAACTTGGCGCCAAGGGTTCGGCTGCTCTTTTTTGCGCGCGGCTGTGCCCGCGGCCTATTTTTGTTGCGGGGAGGGGGTGGGAATATCCTCGGCCCATTTCGAGTCCGGCGGACGATGTTCGCCCGCCCCACGCCCCAAGGCTATCGCCCACCCCCTTTTTGGGCATTTTTCCTCAGGACGAACTTGGCGCCAAGGGGTTCGGCTGCTCTTTTTTGGGTGCGGCTGTGCCCGCGGCCTATTTTTGTCGCGGGGAGGGGGTGGGGAAAGTCTTGGCTTATTCCGAGTCCAACGGATGAAGTACGCCAGCCCCACGCCCCAAGGCTATAGCCCACCCCTTTTTGGGCATTTTTCCGCAGGACGAACTAGGAGCCAAGGGATTCGGCTGCTTTTTTTGGGTGCGGCTGTGCCCGCGGCCTATTTTTCTCGCGGGGAGGGGGTGGCCAATGTCTCAGCCCATTCCGAGGAAGGCGGACGAAGTGCGCCGGCCCCACGCCCAAAGGCTATAGCATACCCCTTTTTTGGTCATTTTTCCGCAGGACGAACTTAGCGCCAAGGGGTTCGGCTACTCTTTTTTGGGCTCGGCTGTGCCCGTGGCCTATTTGTGTCACGGGGAGGGTGTGGACAAAGTCTCGGCCCATTCCGAGTCCGGCGGACAAATTCGCCAGCCCCAAGCCCCAAGGCTATAGCCCACCCCCTTTTTGGGCATTTTTCTGCAGGACGAACGTGGCGCCAAGGGGTTCGGCTGCTCCTTTTAGGCGCGGCTATGCCCGCGTCCTATTTTTGTCGCGGGGAGGGGGTGCACAATGTCTCGGCACATTCCGAGTCGGGCGGACGAAGTTCGCCCGCCCAACGCCCCAAGGCTATAGCCCACCACCTTTTTGGGCATTTTTCCACAGGACGAACTTGGCGCCATGGGGTTCAGCTGCACTTTTTGGTGCGCAGCTGTGCCCGGGGCCTATTTTTGTTGCGGGGTGGGGGTGGGAAAAGTCTCGGCCCACTCCGAAGAAGGCGGACGAAGTTCCCCAGCCCCACGCCCCAGGGCTACAGCCCACCCATTTTTTGGGCATTTTTCCGCAGGACAAACTTGGCGCCAAGGGGATCAGCTGCTATTTCTTGGGCCCGGCTGTGCCCTCGGCCTATTTTTGTCATGAGGAGGGGGTGGGCAATGTCTCGGCCCATTCCGAGGAAGGCGGAAGAAGTTCGCCAGCCCCACGCCCCAAGGCTATAGCCCACCCCTTTTTTGGGCATTTTTCCGCAGGACGAACTTGGCGCCAAGGGGTTCAGCGACTCCTTTTTGGGCACGGCTGTGCCCGCGGCCTATTTTTGTCGTGGGGAGGGGGTGGGAAAAGTCTCGGCCCATTCCGAGTCCGGCTGACGAGGTTCGACTGCCCCACGCCCCAAGGCTATAGCCCACCCCCTTTTTGGGCATTTTTCCGCTGGACAAACTTGCCGCCACGGGGTTCAGCTGCTCTTTTTTGGGCGCGGCTGTGCCCGCGGCCTATTTTTGTCTCGGGGAGGTGGTGGGAAAATTCTCGGCTCATTCCGAGTCCGGCGGACGAAGTGCGCCAGCACCACGCCCCAAGGCTATAGCCCACCCCCTTTTTGGGCATTTTTCCGCAGGATGAACCTGGAGCCATGGGGTTCGGCTGCTCCTTTTTAGGCGCGGCTGTGCCCACGTCCTATTTTTGTCGCGGCGAGGGGGTGCGCAAAGTCTCGGCACATTCCGAGTCCGGCGGACGAAGTTCGCCCGCCCCACGCCCCAAGGCTATAGCACACCCCTTTTTTGGGCATTTTTCCGCAGGACGAACTTGGCGCCAAGGGGTTTGGCTGCTCTTTTTTGGGCACAGCTGTGCTGGCGGCCTAATTTTGTTGTGGGGAGGGGGTGGGCAAAGTCTCGGCCCATTCCGAGTCCGGCGGGCGAAGTTCGACGGCCCCCCACCCCAAGGCTATAGCCCACCCCTTTTTGGGCATTTTTTCGCAGGACGAACTGGGCGCGAAGGGGTTCGGCTGCTCTTTTTTGGGCGTGGTTGTGCCCGCTGCCTATTTTTGTCGCGGGGAGGGGGTGGGAATATCCTCGGCCCATTCCGAGTTCGGCGGACAAAGTTCGCCAGCCCCACGCCCCAAGGCTATAGCCCACCCCCTCTTTGGGCATTTTTCCGCAGGATGAACCTGGCGCCAAGGGGTTCGGCTGCTCCTTTTAGGCGTGGCTGTGCCCGCGTCCTATTTTTGTCGCGGGGAGGGGGTGGACAATGTCTCGGCACATTCCGAGTCGGGCGGACGAAGTTCGCCCGCCCAACGCCCCAAGGCTATAGCACACCCCTTTTTTGGGCATTTTTCCGCAGGACGAACTTGGCGCCAAGGGGTTCGGCGGCTCTTTTTTGGGCGCAGCTGTGCCGGCGGCCTGTTTTTGTTGTGGGGAGGGGGTGGGAAAAGTCTCGGCCCATTCCGAGTCCGGCGGACGAAGTTCGACGGCCCCACACCCCAAGGCTATTGCCCACCCCTTATTGGGCATTTTTCCGCAGGACGAACTTGGCGCCAAGGGGTTCGGTTGCTCTTTTTTGGGCGTGCTTGTGCCCGCTGCCTATTTTTGTCACGGGGAGGGGGTGGTAATATCCTCGGCCCATTCCGAGTCCGGCGGAAGAAGTTCGCCAGCCCCACGCCCCAAGGCTATAGCCCACCCCCTTTTTGGGCATTTTTCCGCAGGATGAACCTGGCGCCAAGGGGTTCGGCTGCTCCTTTTTAGGCGCGGCTGCGCCCGCGGCCTATTTTTCTCATGGGGAGGGGGTGGCCAATGTCTCGGCACATTCCGAGTCCGGCGGACGAAGTTCGCCCGCCCCACGCCCCGAGGCTATAGCACACCCCTTTTTTGGGCATTTTTCCGCCGGACGAACTTGGCGCCAAGGGTTCGACTGCTGTTTTTTGGGTGCGGCTGTGCCCACAGCCTGTTTTTTGCACGGGGAGGGGGTGGGAAAATCCTCGGCCCATTCCGAGTCCGGTGGATGAAGTTCGTCCGCCCCACGCCCCAAGGCTATAGCCCACCCCCTTTTTGTGCATTTTTCTGCAGGACGAACGTGGCGCCAAGGGGTTCGGCTGCTCTTTTTTGGGCGCGGCTGTGCCCGCGGCCTATTTTTGTCGCGCGGAGGGGGTGGGCAAAGTCTCGGCACATTCCGACTCCGGCGGACGAAGTTCGCCCGCCCCACGCCCCAAGGCTATAGCCCACCCCTTTTTTGGGCATTTTTCCGCAGGATGAACGTGGCGCGTAGGGGTTTGGCTGCTCTTTTTTGGGTGCGGCTGTGCCCGCGGCCTATTTTTGTCGTGGGGAGGGGGTGGTCAATGTCTCGGCCCATTCCGAGGAAGGCGGACGATGTTCGCCAGCCCCACGCCCCCAGGCTATAGCCCACCCCTTTTTTGGGCATTTTTCCGCGGGATGAAGTTGGGGCCAAGGGGTTCGGCTGCTCTTTTTTGGGCGCGGCTGTGCCCGCGGCCTATTTTTGTCGCGGGGAGGAGGTGGACAAAGTCTCGGCCCATTCCGGGGAAGGCGGACGAAGTTCGCCAACACCACGCCCAAAGGCTATAGCACGCCCCTTTTTTGGGCATTTTTCCGCAGGATGAACTTGGCGCCAAGGGGTTCGGCCACTCTTTTTTGGGCACAGCTGTGCCCGTGGCCTATTTTTGTCTCGGGGAGGTGGTGGGCAAAGTCTCGGCCCTTTCCGAGTCCGGCGGACGAAGTTCGCCCGCCCCACGCCCCAAGGCTATAGCCCACCCCTGTTTTGGGCATTTTTCCGCAGGACGAACTTGGCGCCAAGGGGTTTGGCTGCTCTTTTTTTGGCGTGGCTGTGCCCACGGCCTATTTTTTTCACGGGGAGGGGGTGGGAAAAATATCGGCCCATTCCGAGTCCGGCAGACAAATTTCGCCAGCCCCACGCCCCAAGGCTATAGCCCTCCCCTTTTTTGGGCATTTTTCCGCAGGACGAACTTAGGGCCAAGGGGTTCGGCTCCTTTTTTTTGGGCGCGGCTGTGCCCGCGGCCTATTTTTGTCATGGGGAGGGGGTGGCCAAAGTCTCTGCCCATTCAAAGGAAGGCGGACGAAGTTCGCCCACCGCATGCCCGAAGGCTGTCGCCCACCCCCTTTTTGGGCATTTTTCCGCAGGACGAACTTTGCGCCAAGGGTTTCGGCTGCTCTTTGTTGGGCGCGGCTGTGCCCGCGGCCTATTTTTGTCACGGCGAGGGGGTGGCCCAAGCCTCGGCCCATTCCGGGTCCGGCGGACGAAATTCGCCGGCCCCACGCCCCAATGCTATGGCCCATCCCCTTTTTGGGCATTTTTCAGCAGGATGAACTTGGCGCCAACGGGATCGGCTGCTATTTTTTGGACGCGGTTGTCCCCGCGGCCTATTT
Organism: Citrus glauca; assembly: GCA_029633175.1. Lineage (NCBI taxonomy): Eukaryota > Viridiplantae > Streptophyta > Magnoliopsida > Sapindales > Rutaceae > Citrus > Citrus glauca. The sequence continues at coordinate 328,504 of JAQOOD010000025.1, forward strand.
TTGTCGCGGGGAGGGGGTGATCAAAGTCTCGGCCCATTCCGAGTCCGGCGGACGAAGTGCGCCGGCCCCACGCCCCCTTGCTATAGCCCATCCCCTTTTTTAGCATTTTTCCGCAGGGCGAACATGGCGCCAAAGGGTTCGGCTGCAATTTTTGGGCGCGGCTGCCCCCGCGGCCTATTTTTGCCATGGGGAGGGGGTGGGAAAAGTCTCGGCCCGTTCCGAGTCCGGCGGATGATGATCGGAAACCCCACGCCCCAAGGCTATAGCCCACCCCGTTTTTGGACATTTTTCCGCAGGATGAACTTGGCGCCAAGGGGTTCGGCTGCTCTTTTTTGGGCGCGGCTGTGCCCGCGGCCTATTTTTGTCGGGGTGAGGGGGTGGGCAAATTCTCGGCCCATTCTGAGTCCGGCGGACGAACTCCGCCCGCACCACGCCCCAAGGCTATAGCCCACCCCTTTTTTGGGCATTTTTCAGCAGGACGAACTTGGCACCAAGGGGTTCGGCTGCTCTTTTTTGGGCGCGGCGGTGCCCACGGCCTATTTTTGTCGCGGGGAGGGGGTTGGGCAAAGTCTCGGCCCATTCCGAGGAAGGCAGACGAAGTTCGCTAGCCCCTTGCCCCAAGGCTATAGCCCACCCCTTTTTTGGGCATTTTTCCGCAGGACGAACTTGGCGCCAACGGGTTCGGCTGCTCTTTTTTGGGTGCGGCTATGCCCGCGGACTATTTTTGTCATGGGGAGGGGGTGAGAAAAGTCTTGGCCCATTCCGAGTCCGGCGGACGAACTTTGCCGGCCGCACGCCCCAAGGCTATAGCACACCACTACTTTGGTCACTTCTCCGCAGGACGAACTTGGCGCCAGGGGGTTCGGCTGTTTTGTTTTCGGCGCGGCTGTGCCCGCGGCCTATTTTTGTCACAGGGAGAGCGTGGGCAAAGTCTCGGCCCATTCCGAGACCGGCGGATAAAGTTCGCCAGCCCCACGCCCCAAGGCTATAGCCCATCCGTTTTTTGGGCATTTTTCCGCAGGACGAACTTGGCGCCAAGGGGTTCGGCTGCTCTTTTTTGGGCGCGGCTGTGCCCGCGGCCTATTTTTGTCGCGGTGAGGGGGTGGGCAAATTCTCGGCCCATTCTGAGTCCGGCGGACGAAGTCCGCCCGCACCACGCCCCAAGGATATAGCCCACCCCTTTTTTGGGCATTTTTCAGCAGGACGAACTTGGCACCAAGGGGTTCGGCTGCTCTTTTTTGGGCGCGGCTGTGCCCACGGCCTATTTTTGTCGCTGGGAGGGGGTTGGGCAAAGTCTCGGCCCATTCCGAGGAAGGCAGACGAAGTTCGCCAGCCCCACGCCCCAAGGCTATAGCCCACCCCTTTTTGGGGCATTTTTCCGCAGGACGAACTTGGCGCCAACGGGTTCGGCTGCTCTTTTTTGGGCGCGGCTGTGCCCGCGGCCTATTTTTGTCGCGGTGAGGGGGTGGGCAAATTCTCGGCCCATTCTGAGTCCGGCGGACGAACTCCGCCCGCACCACGCCCCAAGGCTATAGCCCACCCCTTTTTTGGGCATTTTTCAGCAGGACGAACTTGGCACCAAGGGGTTCGGCTGCTCTTTTTTGGGCGCGGCGGTGCCCACGGCCTATTTTTGTCGCGGGGAGGGGGTTGGGCAAAGTCTCGGCCCATTCCGAGGACGGCAGACGAAGTTCGCCAGCCCCACGCCCCAAGGCTATAGCCCACCCCTTTTTTGGGCATTTTTCCGCAGGACGAACTTGGCGCCAATGGGTTCGGCTGCTCTTTTTTGGGCGCGGCTGTGCCCGCGGCCTATTTTTGTCATGGGGAGGGGGTGAGAAAAGTCTTGGCCCATTCCGAGTCCGGCGGATAAAGTTCGCCAGCCCCACGCCCCAAGGCTATAGCCCATCCGTTTTTTGGGCATTTTTCCGCAGGACGAACTTGGCGCCAAGGGGTTCGGCTGATCTCTTTTGGGCGCGGCTGTGCCCGCGCGCTACTTTTGTTGCGGAGAGGGGGTGGGCAAAGTCTCGGCACATTCCGAGTCCGGCGGACGAAGTGCGCCAGCCCCACGCCCCAAGGCTATAGCCCACCCCTTTTTTGGGCATTTTTCCGCAGGACGAACTTGGCGGCAACGGGTTCGGCTGCTCTTTTTTGGGCGCGGCTGTGCCCGCGGCCTATTTTTGTCGCGGTGAGGGGGTGGGCAAATTCTCGGCCCATTCTGAGTCCGGCGGACGAACTCCGCCCGCACCACGCCCCAAGGCTATAGCCCACCCCTTTTTTGGGCATTTTTCAGCAGGACGAACTTGGCACCAAGGGGTTCGGCTGCTCTTTTTTGGGCGCGGCTGTGCCCACGGCCTATTTTTGTCGCGGGGAGGGGGTTGGGCAAAGTCTCGGCCCATTCCGAGGAAGGCAGACGAAGTTCGCCAGCCCCACGCCCCAAGGCTATAGCCCACCCCTTTTTTGGGCATTTTTCCGCAGGACGAACTTGGCGCCAACGGGTTCGGCTGCTCTTTTTTGGGCGCGGCTGTGCCCGCGGCCTATTTTTGTCATGGGGAGGGGGTGAGAAAAGTCTTGGCCCATTCCTAGTCCGGCGGACGAACTTTGCCGGCCGCACGCCCCAAGGCTATAGCACACCACTACTTTGGTCACTTCTCCGCAGGACGGACTTGGCGCCAGGGGGTTCGGCTGTTTTGTTTTCGGCGCGGCTGTGCCCGCGGCCTATTTTTGTCACAGGGAGAGCGTGGGCAAAGTCTCGGCCCATTCCGAGACCGGCGGATAAAGTTCGCCAGCCCCACGCCCCAAGGCTATAGCCCATCCGTTTTTTGGGCATTTTTCCGCAGGACGAACTTGGCGCCAAGGGGTTCGGCTGATCTCTTTTGGGCGCGGCTGTGCCCGCGCGCTACTTTTGTTGCGGAGAGGGGGTGGGCAAAGTCTCGGCACATTCCGAGTCCGGCGGACGAAGTGCGCCAGCCCCACGCCCCAAGGCTATAGCCCACCCCTTTTTTGGGTATTTTTCCACAGGACGAACACGGCGCCAAGGGGTTCGGCTGCTCTTTTTTAGGCGCGGCTGTGCCCGCTACCTATTTTTATCATGGGGAGGGGGTGGGAAAAGTTTCGGCCCATTCCGAGTCCGGCGGACGAAGTTCGCCAGTCCCACGCCCCAAGGTTATAGCCCACCCCCTTTTGGGGCATTTTTCAGCAGGACGAAATTGGCGCCAAGGGGTTCGGCTGCTCTTTTTTGGGCGCGGCTATGCCCCCGGCCTATTTTTGTAGCGGCGAGGGGGTGGGCAAAGTCTCAGCCCATTCCGAGTCCGGCGGACGAAGCTCGCCAGCCGCACGCCCCAAGGTTATAGCCCACCCCCTTTTTGGGCATTTTTCCGCAGGACGAAATTGGCGCCAAGGGGTTCGGCTGCTCTTTTTTGGGCGCGGCTATGCCCGCGGCCTATTTTTGTAGTGGCGAGGGGGTGGGCAAAGTCTCGGCCCATTCCGAGTCCGGCGGACGAAGCTCGCCAGCCGCACGCCCAAAGGCTATAGCCCACCGCCTTTTTGGGCATTTTTCCGCAGGACGAACATGTCGCCAAGGGGTTCGGCTGCTATTTTTTGGGCGCGACTGTGCCCGCGGCCTATTTTTGTCGCGGGGAGGGGGTTGGGCAAAGTCTCTGCCCATTCCAAGGAAGGCGGACGAAGTTCGCCAGCCCCATGCCCCAAGGCTATAGCCCACCCCTTTTTTGGGCATTTTTCCGCAGGACGAACTTGGCGCGAAGGGGTTCGGCTGATCTCTTTTGGGCGCGGCTGTGCCTGCGCGCTACTTTTGTAGCGGAGAGGGGGTGGGCAAAGTCTCGGCACATTCCGAGTCCGGCGAACGAAGTTCGCCAGCCCCACGCCCCAAGGCTATAGCCCACCCCTTTTTTGGGTATTTTTCCACAGGACGAACTTGGCGCCAAGGGGTTCGGCTGCTCCTTTTTGGCCGCGGCTGTGTCCGCGGCCTATTTTTGTCCCGGGGAGGGAGTGGGAAAAGTCTCAGCCTGTTCTGAGTCCGGCGGACGATCTTCGGCAGCCCCACGCCCCAAGGCTATAGCACACCCCTTTTCTGGGATTTTTTCCGCAGGACGAACTTGGCGCAAAGGGTTCGGCTGCCCTTTTTTGGGTGCGGCTATGCCCGCGGCCTATTTTTGGTGCGGGGAGGGGGTGGCCAAAGTCTCGGCCCATTCCGAGTCCGGCGGACGAAGTTCGCCAGCCCCACGCCCCAAGGCTATAGCCCACCCTTTTTTTGGGCATTTTTCCGCAGGACGAACTTGCGCCAAGGGGTTCGGCTGCTCTTTTTTGGGCGCGGCTATGCCCGTGGCCTATTTTTGTAGCGGCGAGGGGGTTGGCAAAGTCTCGGCCCATTCCGAGGAAGGCGGACGAAGTTCGCCAGCCCCACGCCCCAAGGCTATCGCACACCCCTTTTTTGGGCATTTTTCCGCAGGACGAACTTGGCGCCAAGGGGTTCGGCTGCTCTTTTTTGGGCGCGGCTGCGCCCGCGGCCAATTTCTGTCGCGGGGAGGGGGTGGGCAAAGTCTCGGCACATTCCGAGTCCGGCGGACGAAGTTCGCCAGCCCCACGCCCCAAGGCTATAGCCCACCCTTTTTTTGGGCATTTTTCCGCAGGACGAACTTGGCGCCAAGGGGTTCGGCTGTGCCCGTGGCCTATTTTTGTAGCGGCGAGGGGGTGGGCAAAGTCTCGGCCCGTTCTGAGGAAGGCGGACGAAGTTCGCCAGCCCCACGCCTCAAGGCTATCGCACACCCCTTTTTTGGGCATTTTTCCGCAGGACGAACTTGGCGCCAAGGGGTTCGGCTGCTCTTTTTTGGGCGAGGCTGTTCCCACAGCCTATTTTTGTCGTGGGGAGGGGGTGGACAAAGTCTCGGCACATTCCGAGTCCGGCGGACGAGGTGCGCCAGCCCCACGCCCCAAGGCTATAGCCCACCCCTTTTTTGGGTATTTTTCCACAGGACGAACACGGCGCCAAGGGGTTCGGCTGCTCTTTTTTGGTGCGGCAGTGCCCGCGGCCTATTATTGGTGTGGGAAGAGGGTGGCCAAAGTCTCGGCCCATTCCAAGGAAGGCGGATGAACTTTCCCGGCCCCACGCCCCAAGGCTATAGCCCACACCCTTTTTGGGCGTTCTTCCGCAGGACGAACTTGGCGCCATGGGGTTCGGTTGCTCTTTTTTGGACGTGCCTGTGCCCGCGGCCTATTTTTGTCGCGGGGAGGGGGTGGGCAAAGTCTCGGCCCATTCCGAGTCCGGCGGACGAAGTTCGCCAGCCCCACGCCCCAAGCCTATAGCCCACCCTTTTTTTGGGCATTTTTCCGCAGGACGAACTTGCGCCAAGGGGTTCGGCTGCTCTTTTTTGGGCGCGGCTATGCCCGCGGCCTATTTTTGTAGCGGCGAGGGGGTGGGCAAAGTCTCGGCCCATTCCGAGGAAGGCGGACGAAGTTCGCCAGCCCCACGCCCCAAGGCTATCGCACACCCCTTTTTTGGGTATTTTTCCGCAGGACGAACTTGGCGCCAAGGGGTTCGGCTGCTCTTTTTTGGTTGCAGCTATGCCCGCGGCCTATGTTTGTCACGGGGAGGGGGTGGGCAAAGTCTCGGCACATTCCGAGTTCGGCGGACGAAGTTCGCCAGCCCCATGCCCCAAGGCTATAGCCCACCCTTTTTTTGGGCATTTTTCCGCAGGACGAACTTGCGCCAAGGGGTTCGGCTGCTCTTTTTTGGGTGCGGCTGTGCCCGCGGCCTATTATTGTCGCGGGGAGGGGGTGGGCAAAGTCTCGGCCCATTCCGAGTCCGGCGGACGAAGTTCGCCCGCCCCACGCCCCAAGGCTATAGGCCACCCCTTTTTTGGGCATTTTTTCGCAGGACGAACTTGGCGCCAAGGCGTTCGGCTGTGCCCGTGGCCTATTTTTGTCGCGGGGTGGGGGTGGGGAAAGTCTCGGCCAATTCTGAGGAAGGAGGATGAACTTTGCCAGCCCCACGCCCAAAGGCTATAGCACACCCCTCTTTTGGGCATTTTTCCGCAGGACGAACTTGGCGCCAAGGGGTTCGACTGCTTTTTTTTGGGCGCGGCTGTGTCCGCGCCCTATTTTTGGCGTGGGGAGGGGGTGGACAAAGTCTCCGCCCATTCCGAGGAAGGCGGATGAACTTTGCCTGCCCCATGCCCAAAGGCTATAGCGCACCCCTTTTTTTGGCATTTTTCCGCAGGACGAACTTGGCGCCAAGGGGTTCGGGTGCTCTTTTTAGGGCGCGGCTATGTCCGCGGCCTATTTTTGTCGCGGGGAGGGTGTGGGCAATGTCTCGGCCCATTCCGAGGAAGGCGGACAAAGTTCGCCAGCCCCACACCCCAAGGCTCTAGCCCACCCCTTTTTTGGGCATTTTTCCGCCGGACGAACTTGGCGCCATGGGTTTCAGCCGCTCTTTTTTGGGCGCAGTTGTGCGCGTGGCCTATTTTTGTCGTGGGCAGGGGGTGGGAAATGTCTCGGCCCATTCCGAGTCCGGCGGACGAAGTTCGCCAGCCCCACGCCCCAAGGCTATAGCCCACCCTTTTTTTGGGCAATTTTCCGCAGGACGAACTTGGCGCCAAGGGGTTCGGCTGCTCTTTTTTGGGCGCGGCTGTGCCCGCAGCCTATTTTTGTCACAGGGAGGGGGTGGGGAAAGTCTCGGCCCATTCTGAGGAAGGCGGATGAACTTTGCCGGCCCCACGCCCAAAGGCTATAGCACACCCCTCTTTTGGGCATTTTTCCGCAGGACGAACTTGGCGCCAAGGGGTTCGGCTGCTCGTTTTTGGGCGCGGCTGTGCCCGCAGCCTATTTTTGTCACAGGGAGGGGGTGGGGAAAGTCTCGGCCCATTCTGAGGAAGGCGGATGAACTTTGCCGGCCCCACGCCCAAAGGCTATAGCACACCCCTCTTTTGGGCATTTTTCCGCAGGACGAACTTGGCGCCAAGGGGTTCGACTGCTTTTTTTTGGGCGCGGCGCGGGGAGGGGGTGGGTAAAGTCTCCGCCCATTCCGAGGAAGGCGGATGAACTTTGCCTGCCCCATGCCCAAAGGCTATAGCGCACCCCTTTTTTGGGCATTTTTCCGCAGGACGAACTTGGCGCCAAGGGGTTCGGGTGCTCTTTTTAGGGCGCGGCTATGTCCGCGGCCTATTTTTGTCGCGGGGAGGGTGTGGGCAATGTCTCGGCCCATTCCGAGGAAGGCGGACAAAGTTCGCCAGCCCCACACCCCAAGGCTCTAGCCCACCCCTTTTTTGGGCATTTTTCCGCCGGACGAACTTGGCGCCATGGGTTTCAGCCGCTCTTTTTTGGGCGCAGTTGTGCGCGTGGCCTATTTTTGTCGTGGGCAGGGGGTGGGAAATGTCTCGGCCCATTCCGAGTCCGGCGGACGAAGTTCGCCAGCCCCACGCCCCAAGGCTATAGCCCACCCTTTTTTTGGGCAATTTTCCGCAGGACGAACTTGGCGCCAAGGGGTTCTGCTGCTCTTTTTAGGGCGCGGCTGTGCCCGTGGCCTATTTTTGTCGCAGGGAGGGGGTGGGCAATGTCTCGGCCCATTCCGAGGCAGGCGGACAAACTTCGCCAGCCCCACGCCCCAGGGCTCTAGCCCACCCCTTTTTTGGGCATTTTTCCGCAGGACGAACTTGGCGCCATGGGTTTCAGCCGCTCTTTTTTGGGCGCAGTTGTGCGCGTGGCCTATTTTTGTCGTGGGCAGGGGGTGGGAAATGTCTCGGCCCATTCCGAGTCCGGCGGACGAAGTTCGCCAGCCCCACGCCCCAAGGCTATAGCCCACCCTTTTTTTGGGCAATTTTCCGCAGGACGAACTTGGCGCCAAGGGGTTCGGCTGCTCTTTTTTGGGCGCGGCTGTGCCCGCAGCCTATTTTTGTCACAGGGAGGGGGTGGGCAAAGTTTCGGCCCATTCCGAGGAAGGCGGATGAACTTTGCCGGCCCCACGCCCAAAGGCTAGCACACCCCTCTTTTGGGCATTTTTCCGCTGGACGAACTTGGCGCCAAGTGGTTCGGCTGCTCTTTTTTGGGCGCGGCTGTGCCCGCGGCCTATTTTTGTCGCGGGGAGAGGGTGGGCAAAGTCTCGGCCCATTCTGAGGAAGGCGGATGAACTTTGCCGGCCCCACGCCCCAAGGCTATAGCCCACCCCCTTTTTGGGCATTTTTCCCCAGGACGAACTTGGCGCCAAGGGGTCAACTGCTCTTTTTTGGGCGCGGCTGTGCCCATGGCCTATTTTTTTGGCGGGGAGGGTGTGGCCAAAGTCTCGGCCAATTCCGAGGAAGGCGGACGGAGTTCGCCAGCCCCACGCCCCAAGGCTATAGCCCACCCCTTTTTTGGGCATTTTTCCACTGGACGAACTTGGCGCCAAGGGGACCGGCTGCTCTTTTTTGGGCGCGGCTGTGCCCGCGGCCTATTTTTTTTTACGGGGAGGGTGTGGGCAAAGTCTCGGCCCATTCCGAGTCTGGCGGACGAATTGTGCCAGCCCCACGCCCCAAGGCTATAGCCCACCCGTTTTTTGGGCATTTTTCCGCAGGACGAACTTGGCGCGAAGGGGTTCGGCTGCTCTTTTTTGGGCACGGCTGTGCCCGCGGCCTATTTTTGACACGGGGAGAGGGAGGGCAAAGTCTCGGCCCATTCTGAGTCCGGCGGACGAACTTCGGCAGCCCCACACCCCAAGGGTATAGCACACCCCTTTTTTGGGCATTTTTCCGCTGGACAAACTTGGCGCCAAGGGGTTCTGCTGCTCTTTTTAGGGCGCGGCTGTGCCCGTGGCCTATTTTTGTCGCAGGGAGGGGGTGGGCAATGTCTCGGCCCATTCCGAGGCAGGCGGACAAACTTCGCCAGCCCCACGCCCCAGGGCTCTAGCCCACCCCTTTTTTGGGCATTTTTCCGCAGGACGAACTTGGCGCCAAGGGTTTCAGCTGCACTTTTTTGGGCGCGGCTGTGCCCACGGCCTATTTTTTTAGCGGGGAGGGTGTGGGCAAAGTCTCGGCCAATTCCGAGGAAGGCGGACGAAGTTCGCCAGCCCCATGCCCCAAGGCTATAGCCCACCCCCTTTTTGGGCATTTTCCCGATGTACGAACTTGGCGCCCAGGGGATCGGCTGTTCTTTTTGGGGCGCGGCTGTGCCCGCGGCCTATTTTTGTCACGGGGGGGGTGTGGGCAAAGTCTCGGGCCATTCCGAGTCTGGCGGACGAATTGCGCCAGCCCCACGCCCAAAGGCTATAGCCCACCCGTTTTTTGGGCATTTTTCTGCAGGACGAACTTGGCGCCAAGGGGTTCGGCTGCTATTTTTTGGGCGCGGCTGTGGCCGTGGCCTATTTTTGTCACTGGGAGGGGGTGGGCAAAGTCTCGACCTATTCCTAGTCTGGCGGACGAACTTCAGCAGCCCCACGCCCCAAGGCTATAACACACCCGTTTTTTGGGCATTTCTCCGCAGGACGAACTTGGCGCTAAGTGGTCCGGCTGCTCTTTTTTGGGCGCGGCTGTGCCCGCGGCCTATTTTTGGCACGGGGAGGGGGTGGCCAAAGTCTCGGCCCATTCTGAGGATTGCGGATGAACTTTGCCGGCCCCACGCCCAAAGGCTATAGCACACCCCTTTTTTGGGCAATTTTCCACAGGACGAACTTGGCGCCAAGGGGTTTGGCTGCTCTTTTTTGGGCGCGGCTGTGTCCACGGCCTATTGTTGTCGCGGGGAGGGGGTGGGAAAAGTCTCGGCCCATTCCGAGTCCGGCGGACGAAGTTCGCCTGGCCCACGCCCGAAGGCTATAGCCCACCCCCTTTTGGGGCATTTTTCCGCTGGACGAACTTGGCGCCAAGGGGTTCGGCTGCTCTTTTTTGGGCGCGGCTGTGCCCGCGGCCTATTTTATTCGCAGGGAGGGGGTGGGCAAAGTCTCGGGACATTCCGAGTCCGGCGGACGAAGTTCGCCAGCCCCACGCCCCACGGCTATAGCCCACCCTTTTTTTGGGCATTTTTCCGCAGGACGAACTTGGCGCCAAGGGGTTCGGCTGCTCTTTTTTGGGCGCGGCTGTGCCCGCGGCTTTTGGCGCGGGGAGGGGGTGGCCAAAGTCTCGGCCCATTCTGAGGATTGCGGATGAACTTTGCCGGCCCCACGCCCAAAGGCTATAGCACACCCCTTTTTTGGGCAATTTTCCACAGGACGAACTTGGCGCCAAGGGGTTTGGCTGCTCTTTTTTGGGCGCGGCTGTGTCCACGGCCTATTTTTGTCGCGCGGAGGGGGAGGGTAAAGTCTCGGCACATTCCGAGTCCGGCGGATGATGTTCGCCAGCCCCACGCCCCAAGGCTATAGCCCACCCCTTTTTTGGGCATTTTTCCGCATGACGAACTTGGCGCCAAGGGGTTCAGCTGCTCTTTTTTTGGCGCGGCTGTGCCCGCGGCCTATTTTTCTCGCGGGGAGGGGGTGGGAAAAGTCTTGGCCCATTCCGAGTCCGGCGGACGTAGTTCGCCGGCTCCACGCCCCAAGGCTATAGCCCACCCCTTTTTTTGGCATTTTTCCGCCGGAGGAAATTGGCGCCAAGGCCTTCGGCTGCTCTTTTTTGGGCATGGCTGTGCCTGCGGCCTATTTTGGGCGCGGCTGTGCGTGCGGCCTATTTTTGGCGCGGGGAGAGGGTGGTCAAAATCTCGGTCCATTCCGAGGAAGGCGGATGAACTTTGCCGGCCCCACGCTCAAAGGCTATAGCACACCCCTTTTTTGGGCATTTTTCCGCAGGACGAACATGGCGCCAAGGGGTTCGGCAGCTCTTTTTTGGGCGTGGCTGTGCCCGCGACCTAGTTTGTTTCGTGGGGAGGGGGTGAGAAAGTCTCGGCCCATTCCGAGGAAGGCGGACGAAGTGCGCCTGCCCCACGCCCCAAGGCTATAGCCCCCCCCCCCTTTTTGGGCATTTTTCCGTAGGATGAACTTGGCGCCAAGGGGTTCGGCTGCTCTTTTTTCGCCGCGGCTGTGCCCGCGGCCTATTTTTTTCACGGGGAGGCGGTGGGCAAAGTCTCGGCCCATTCCGAGTCCGGCGGACGAAGTTCGCCCGCCCCACGCCCCGAGGCTATTGCCCACCCCTTTTTTGGGCATTTTTCCGCGGGACGAACTTGGCGCCAAGGCCTTTGGCTGCTCTTTTTTGGGCGCGGCTGTGCCCGCGGCCTATTTTTGTCGTGGAGCGTGGTGGGAAAAGTATCGGCCCATTCCGAGTCCGGCGGACGAACTTCGGCTGCCCCACGCCCCAAGGCTATAGCACACCCCTTTTTTGGGCATTTTTCCGCAGGACGAACTTGGCGCCAAGGGTTTCGGCTGCTCTTTTTTGTGCGCGGCTGTGCCCGCGGCCTATTTTTATCGCGGGGAGGGGTTGGGAAAAGCCTTGGCCCATTCCGAGTCCGGCGGACGAAGTTCGCCAGCCCCACGCCCGAAGGCTATAGCACACCCCCTTTTTGGGCTTTAACCTGCAGGACGAACATGGCGTCAACGGGTTCCGCTGCTATTTTTTGGGCGCGGCTGTGCCCGCCGCCTATTATTGTCGCGGGGAAAGGGGGTCAAAGTCTCGACCATTTAAGAGTCCGGCGGACAAAGTTCGCCCACCCCACTCCCCAAGGCTATAGCCCACCCCCTTCTTGGGCATTTTTCCGCAGGACGAACTTGGCGCCAAGGGGTTCGGCTGCTCTTTTTTGGGCGCGGCTGTGCCCGCAGCCTATTTTTGTCGCGGGGAGGGGGTGGGAAAGGTCTTGGCCCATTCCTAGTCCGGCGGACGATGTTCGCCAGCCCCATGCCCCAAGGCTATCGCCCACCTCTATTTTGGGCATTTTCACGCAGGACGAACTTGGCGCCCAGGGGTTCGGCTGCTCTTTTTTGGGCGCGGCTGTGCACGCGGTCTATTTTTGGCACGGGAAGGGGGTGGCCAAAGTCTCGGCCCATTCCGAGGAAGGCGGACGAAGTTCACCGGCCCCACGCCCATAGGCTACAGCACACCCCTTTTTCGGGCATTTTTTCGCAGGAGAACTTGGCGCCAAGGGGTTCGGCTGCGCTTTTATGGGTGCGACTGTGCCCATGGCCTATTTTTGATGTGGGGAGGGGGTGGGAAAAGTCTCGGCCCATTCCGAATCCGGCGGACGAAGTTCGCCCGCCCCACGCCTCAAGGCTATATAGCCCACCCCCTTTTTGGGCATTTTTCCGCAGGACGAATATGGTGCCAAGGGGTTCGGCTGCTCTTTTTTGGGCGCGGCTGTGGCCGCGGCCTATTTTTGTCGCGGGGACGGGGTGGGCAAAGTCTCGGCCCATTCCGAGGAAGGCGGATGAACTTTGCCGGCCCCACGCCCAAACGCTATAGCACACCCCTTTTTTGGGCATTTTTCCGTAGGACGAACTTGGGGCCAAGGGGTTCAGCTGCTCTTTTTTGGGCGCGGCTGTGCCCACGGCCTATTTTTGTAGCGGGGAGGGGGTGGGAAGAGTCTTGGCCCATTCCGAGTCCGGCGGACGAAGTTCGCCCGCCCGACGCCCCAGGGCTATAGCCCACCCCCTTTGTGGGCATTTTTCTGCAGGACGAACTTGGCGCCAAGGGGTTCGGCTGCTCTCTTTTGGGCGCGGCTGTGCCCGTGGCCTATTTTTGTCGCGCTGAGGGGGTGGGCAAAGGCTCAGCCCATTCCGAGTCCGGTGGACGAAGTTCGCCAGCCCCACGCCCCAAGGCTATAGCCCACCCTCTTTTTGGGCATTTTTCCGCAGGATGAACCCGTCGCCAAGGGGTTCGGCTGCTCCTTTTTGGGCGTGGCTGTGCCTGCGTCCTATTTTTGTCGCGGGGAGGGGGTGCGCAAAGTCTCGGCACATTCCGGGTCCGGCGGACGAAGTTCGCCCGCCCCACGCCCCAAGGCTATAGCCCATCCCCTTTTTGGGCATTTTTCCACCGGACGAACTAGGCGCCAAGGGGTTCGGCAGATCTTTTTTGGGCGTGGCTGTGCCCGCGGCCTATTGTTGTCGCGGTGAGGGGGTGGGCAAAGCCTCGGCCCATTCTGAGCCCGGTGGACGAAGTTCGCCCGCCCCACGCACCAAGGCTATAGCCCACCCCTTTTTGGGCATTTTTCCGCAGGACGAACTTGGCGCCAAGGGTTCGGCTGCTCTTTTTTGGGCGCGGCTGCGCCCGCGGCCTATTTTTATTGCCAGGAGGGGGTGGGAATATCCTCAGCCCATTCCGAGTACGGCGGACGAAGTTCGCCAGCCCCACACCCCAAGGCTTTATCCCACCCCTTTTTTGGGCTTTTTTCCGCAGGACGAACTTGGCGCCAAGGGGTTCGGCTACTCTTTTTCGGGCGCGGCTAGGCCCGCGGCCTATTTTTGTCTCAGGGAGGGGGTGGGACAGGTCTCGGCCCATTCCGAGTCCGGCGGACGAAGTTCGCCCGCCCCACACCCCAAGGCTATAGCCCACCCCTTTTTTGGGCATTTTTCCGCCGGACGAACTTGGCGCCAAGGGGTTCGGCTCCTCTTTTTTGGGCGCGGCTGCGCCCGCGGCCTATTTTTATTGCTGGGAGGGGGTGGGAATATCCTCAGCCCATTCCGAGTCCGGCGGACGAAGTTCGCCAGCCCCACGCCCCAAGGCTTTAGCCCACCCCTTTTTTGGGCTTTTTTCAGCTGGACGAACTTGGCGCCACGGGGTTCGGCAGCTCTTTTTAGGGCGTGGCTGTGCCCGCGGCCTATTTTTGTCTCAGGGAGGGGGTGGACAAAGCCTCGGCCCATTCCGAGTCTGGCGGACGAAGTTCGCCAGCCCCACGCCCCAAGGCTATAGCCCATCCCCTTTTTGGGCATTTTTCCTCAGGACGAACTTGGCGCCAAGGGGTTCTGCTGATCTTTTTTGGGCGTGGCTTTGCCTGCGGCCTATTGTTGTCGCGGTGAGGGGGTGGGCAAAGGCTCGGCCCATTCTGAGCCCGGTGGACGAAGTTCGCCCGCCCCACGCACCAAGGCTATAGCCCACCCCTTTTTGGGCATTTTTCCGCAGGGCGAACTTGGCGCCAAGGGTTCGGCTGCTCTTTTTTGGGCGCGGCTGCGCCCGCGGCCTATTTTTATTGTGGGGAGGGGGTGGGAATATCCTCAGCCCATTCCGAGTCCGGCGGACGAAGTTCGCCAGCCCCACGCCCCAAGGCTTTAGCCCACCCCTTTTTTGGGCTTTTTTCCGCAGGACGAACTTGCCGCCAAGGGGTTCGGCTACTCTTTTTCGGGCGCGGCTAGGCCCGCGGCCTATTTTTGTCTCGGGGAGGGGGTGGGACAGGTCTCGGCCCATTCCGAGTCCGGCGGACGAAGTTCGCCCGCCCCACACCCCAAGGCTATAGCCCACCCCTTTTTTGGGCATTTTTCCGCCGGACGAACTTGGCGCCAAGGGGTTCGGCTCCTCTTTTTTGGGCACGGCTGCGCCCACGGCCTATTTTTATTGCGGGGAGGGGGTGGGAATATCCTCAGCCCATTCCGAGTCCGGCGGACGAAGTTCGCCAGCCCCACGCCCCAAGGCTTTAGCCCACCCCTTTTTTGGGCTTTTTTCCGCTGGGCGAACTTGGCGCCATGGGGTTCGGCAGCTCTTTTTAGGGCGTGGCTGTGCCCGCGGCCTATTTTTGTCCCAGGGAGGGGGTGGACAAAGCCTTGGCCCATTCCGATTCTGGCGGACGAAGTTCGCCAGCCCCACGCCCCAAGGCTATAGCCCATCCCCTTTTTGGGCATTTTTCCTCAGCACGAACTTGGCGCCAAGGGGTTCTGCTGATCTTTTTTGGGCGTGGCTGTGCCCGCGGCCTATTTGTGTCGCGGTGAGGGGGTGGGCAAAGCCTCAGCCCATTCTGAGCCCGGTGGACGAAGTTCGCCCGCCCCACGCACCAAGGCTATAGCCCACCCCTCTTTGGGCATTTTTCCACAGGACGAACTTGGCGCCAAGGGTTCGGCTGCTCTTTTTTGGGCGCGGCTGTGCCCGCGGCCTATTTTTATTGCGGGGAGGGGGTGGGAATATCCTCGGCCCATTCCGAGTCCGGCGGACGAAGTTCGCCCGCCCCACGCCCCAAGGCTATAGCCCACCCCCTTTTTGGGCATTTTCCCGCAAGACGAACGTGGCGCCAAGGGGTTCGGCTACTCTTTTTCGGGCGCGGCTAGGCCCGTGGCCTATTTTTATCTCGGGGAGGGGGTGGGACAGGTCTCGGCCCATTCCGAGTCCAGCGGACGAAGTTCGCCCGCCCCACACCCCAAGGCTATAGCCCACCCCTTTTTTGGGCCTTTTTCCGCCGGACGAACTTGGCGCCAAGGGGTTCGGCTGCTGTTTTTTGGGTGCGGCTGTGCCCGCAGCTTGTTTTTTGTGAGGTGATGGGGTGGGAAAAGCCTCGGCCCATTCCGAGTCCGGCGGATGAAGTTCGCCCGCCCCACGCCCCAAGGCTATAGCCCACCCATTTTTTGGGCATTTTTCCGCAGCACGAACTATGCGCCAAGGGGTTCGGCTGCTCTTTTTTGCGCGCGGCTGTGCCCTCAGCCTATTTTTGTCATGGGGAGGGGGTGGTCAAAATCTCGGCCCACTCCGAGTCCGGCGGACGAAGTTCGCCAGCCCCACGCGCCAAGGCTATAGCCCAGCCCTTTTTGGGCATTTTTCCGCAGGACGAACTTGGAGCCAAGGGGGTCGGCTGCTCTTTTTTCGGGCACGGCTGTGCCCGCGGCCTGTTTTTGTCTCGGGGAGGGGGTGGGAAAAGTCTCAGCCCATTCCGTGTCAGGCGGACGAAGTTCGCCAGCCCCACGCCCCAAGGCTATAGCCCACCCCCTTTTTGGGCATTTTCCAGCAAGACGAACGTGGCGCCAAGGGGTTCGGCTACTCTTTTTTGGGTGCGGCTTGGCCCGCGGCCTATTTTTGTCTTGGGGAGGGGGTGGGACAGGTCTCGGCCCATTCTGAGTCCGGCGGACGAAGTTCGCCCGCCCCACACCCCAAGGCTATAGCCCACCCCTTTTTTGGGCATTTTTCCTCAGGACGAACTTGGCGCCAAGGGGTTCGGCTGCTCTTTTTTGTGTTTGGCTGTGCCCGCGGCCTATTTTTGTCGCGGGGAGGGGGTGGGGAAAGTCTTGGCTTATTCCGAGTCCAACGGACGAAGTTCGCCAGCCCCACGCCCCAAGGCTATAGCCCAGCCCTTTTTGGGAATTTTTCCGCAGGACGAACTTGGAGCCAAGGGGTTCGGCTGCTCTTTTTTGGGCGCGGCTGTGCCCGCGGCCTATTTTTCTCGCGGGGAGGGGGTGGCCAATGTCTCGGCCCATTCCGAGGAAGGCGGACGAAGTTCGCCGGCCCCACGCCCCAAGGCTATAGCCCACCCCTTTTTTGAGCATTTTTTCGCAGCACGAACTATGCGCCAAGGGGTTCGGCTGCTCTTTTTTGCGCGCGGCTGTGCCCTCGGCCTATTTTTGTCTCGGGGAGGGGGTGGGACAGGTCTCGGCCCATTCCGAGTCCGGCGGACGAAGTTCGCCCGCCCCACACCCCAAGGCTATAGCCCGCCCCTTTTTTGGGTATTTTTCCGCCGGACGAACTTGGCGCCAAGGGGTTCGGCTGCTGTTTTTTGGGTGCGGCTGTGCCCGCAGCTTGTTTTTTTGCGAGGTGATGGGGTGGGAAAAGCCTCGGCCCATTCCTAGTCCGGCGGATGAAGTTCGCCCGCCCCACGCCCCAAGGCTATAGCCCACCCCTTTTTTGGGCATTTTTCCGCAGCACGAACTATGCGCCAAGGGGTTCGGCTGCTCTTTTTTGCGCGCGGCTGTGCCCTCGGCCAATTTTTGTCTTGGGGAGGGGGTGGGACAGGTCTCGGCCCATTCCGAGTCCGGCGGACAAAGTTCGCCCGCCCCACACCCCAAGGCTATAGCCCACCCCTTTTTTGGGCATTTTTCCTCAGGACGAACTTGGCGCCAAGGGGTTCGGCTGCTCTTTTTTGGGTGCGGCTGTGCCCGCGGCCTATTTTTGTCGCGGGGAGGGGGTGGGGAAAGTCTTGGCTTATTTCGAATCCAACGGACGAAGTTCGCCAGCCCCACGCCCCAAGGCTATAGCCCAGCCCTTTTTGGGCATTTTTCCGCAGGACGAACTTGGAGCCAAGGGGTTCGGCTGCCCTTTTTTGGGCGCGGCTGTGCCCGCGGCCTATTTTTCTCACGGGGAGGGGGGTGGCCAATGTCTCGGCCCATTCCGAGGAAGGCGGACAAAGTTCGCCGGCCCCACGCCCAAAGGCTATAGCACACCCCTATTTTGTGCATTTTTCCGCAGGACGATCTTGGCGCCAAGGGGTTCGTCTACTCTTTTTTGGGCTCGGCTGTGCCCGTGGCCTATTTTTGTCGCGGGGAGGGGGGGCAAAGTCTCGGCCCTTTCCGACTACGGCGGACGAAGTTCGCCCGCCCCCACGTCCCAAGGCTATAGCCCACCCCTTTTTTGGGCATTTTTCCGCGGGACGAACGTGGCGCCAAGGGGTTCGGCTACTCTTTTTCGGACGCGGCTAGGCCCGCGGCCTATTTTTGTCTCGGGGAGGGGGTGGGACAGGGCTCGGCCCATTCCGAGTCCGGCGGACGAAGTTCGCCCGCCCCACACCCCAAGGCTATAGCCCACCCCTTTTTTGGGCATTTTTCCTCAGGACGAAGTTGGCGCCAAGGGGTTCGGCTGCTCTTTTTTGGGTGCGGCTGTGCCCGCAGCCTATTTTTGTCGCGGGGAGGGGGTGGGGAAAGTCTTGGCTTATTCCGAGTCCAACGGACGAAGTTCGCCAGCCCCACGCCCCAAGGCTATAGCACACCCCTTTTTTGTGCATTTTTCGGCAGGACGATCTTGGCGCCAAGGGGTTCGTCTACTCTTTTTTGGGCTCGGCTGTGCCCATGGCCTATTTTTGTCGCGAGGAGGGGGGGCAAAGTCTCGGCCCTTTCCGAGTCCGGCGGACGAAGTTCGCCAGCCCCAAGCCCCAAGGCTATAGCCCACCCCCTTTTTGGGCATTTTTCTGCAGGACGAACGTGGCGCCAAGGGGTTCGGCTGCTCTTTTTTGGGCGCGGCTGTGCCCGCGGCCTATTTTTGTCACGGGGAGGGGGGTGGGCAAAGTCTCGGCACATTCCGACTACGGCGGACGAAGTTCGCCCGCCCCACGTCCCAAGGCTATAGCCCACCCCTTTTTTGGGCATTTTTTCCGCGGGACGAACGTGG
The DNA here is from genome assembly GCA_029633175.1 of Citrus glauca. Taxonomy (NCBI): domain Eukaryota; kingdom Viridiplantae; phylum Streptophyta; class Magnoliopsida; order Sapindales; family Rutaceae; genus Citrus; species Citrus glauca. Next base: position 346,683 of record JAQOOD010000025.1, read on the forward strand.
CGCCAAGGGGTTCGGCTACTCTTTTTCGGACGCGGCTAGGCCCGCGGCCTATTTTTGCCTCGGGGAGGGGGTGGGACAGGTCTCGGCCCATTCCGAGTCCGGCGGACGAAGTTCGCCCGCCCCACACCCCAAGGCTATAGCCCACCCCTTTTTTGGGCATTTTTCCTCAGGACGAACTTGGCGCCAAGGGGTTCGGCGGCTCTTTTTTGGGTGCGGCTGTGCCCGCGGCCTATTTTTGTCGCGGGGAGGGGGTGGGGAAAGTCTTGGCTTATTCCGAGTCCAACGGACGAAGTTCGCCAGCCCCACGCCCCAAGGCTATAGCACACCCCTTTTTTGTGCATTTTTCCGCAGGACGATCTTGGCGCCAAGGGGTTCGTCTACTCTTTTTTGGGCTCAGCTGTGCCCATGGCCTATTTTTCTCGCGGGGAGGGGGGGGCAAAGTCTCGGCCCTTTCCGAGTCCGGCGGACGAAGTTCGCCAGCCCCAAGCCCCAAGGCTATAGCCCACCCCCTTTTTGGGCATTTTTCTGCAGGACGAACGTGGCGCCAAGCGGTTCGGCTGCTCTTTTTTGGGCGCGGCTGTGCTCGCGGCCTATTTTTGTCGCGGGGAGGGGGTGGGCAAAGTCTCGGCACATTCCGACTCCGGCGGACGAAGTTCGCCAGCCCCACGTCCCAAGGCTATAGCCCACCCCTTTTTTGGGCATTTTTCCGCGGGACGAACGTGGCGCCAAGGGGTTCGGCTACTCTTTTTCGTGCGCGGCTAGGCCCGCGGCCTATTTTTGTCTCGGGGAGGGGGTGGACACAGTCTCGGCCCATTCCGAGGAAGGCGGACGAACTTTCCCGGCCCCACGCCCAAAGGCTATAGCACACGCCTTTTATGGGCATTTTTCCGCAGGTCGAACTTGGCGCCAAGGGGTTCGGCTGTTCTTTTTTGGGCGCGGCTGTGCCGGTGGCCTATTGTTGTCATGGGGAGCGGGTGGGCAAAGTCTCGGCCCATTCCGAGTCCGGCGGACGAAGTTCGCAAGCCCCACGCCCCAAGCCTATAGCCCACCCCTTTTTTGGGCATTTTTCCGCAGGACGAACTTGGCGCCAAGGGGTTCGGCTGTTCCTTTTAGGGTACGGCTGAGCCCGCGTCCTATTTTGTCACGGGGAGGGGGTGGGCAAAATCTCGGCCCACTCCGAAGAAGGCGGACGAAGTTCGCCAGCCCCACGCCCCAGGGCTATAGCCCACCCCTTTTTTGGGCTTTTTTGCGCAGGACGAACTTGGCGCCCAGGTGTTCGGCTGCTCCTTTTTGGGCGCGGCTGAGCCTGCAGTCTAGTTTTGTTGTGGGGAGGGGGTGGGAAAAGTCTCGGCCCATTCCGAGGAAGGCGGACGAAGTCCGCCAGCCCCACGCCCCAAGGCTACAGCCCACCCTCTTTTTGGGCATTTTTCCGCTGGACGAACTTGGCGCCAAGGGGTTCGGCTGCTCTTTTTTGGGCGCGGCTGTGCCCGCCCCCTATTTTTGTCGCGGGGAGGGGGTGGGGAAAGTCTTGGCTTATTCTGAGTCCAACGGACGATGTTCGTCAGCCCCACGCCCCAAGGCTATAGCCCAGCCCTTTTTGGGCATTTTTCCGCAGGATGAACTTGGAGCCAAGGGGTTCGGCTGCTCTTTTTTGGGCGCGGCTGTGCCCGTGGCCTATTTTTCTCGCAGGGAGGGGGTGGCCAATGTCTCGGCCCATTCCAAGGAAGGCGGACGATGTTCGCCAGCCCCACGCCCCAAGGCTATAGCCCAGCCCTTTTTGGGCATTTTTCCGCAGGACGAACTTGGCGCCAAGGGGTTTGGCTGCTCTTTTTTGTGTGTGGCTGTTCCCGCGGCCTATTTTTGGTATGGGGAGGGGGGTGGCCAAAGTTCGGCCCATTCCGAGTCCGGCGGACGAAGTGCGCCGGCCCCACGCCCAAAGGCTAAAGTACACCCCTTTTTTGGGCATTTTTCCGCAGGACGAACTTGGCGCTAAGGGTTTCGGCTGTGCCCATGGCCTATTTTTGTCGCGGGGTGGGGATGGGCAAAGTCTCAGCCCATTCTGAGGAAGGCGGACGAAGTTTGCCAGCCCCACGCCCCAAGGCTATAGCTCACCCCTTTTTTGGGCATTTTTCCGCGGGATGAACTTGGGGCCAAGTGGTTCGGCAGCTCTTTTTTGGGCGCGGCTGTGCCCGCGGCCTATTTTTGTCGCGGGGAGGGGGTGGGCAAAGTTTCGGCCCATTCCAAGGAAGGCGGACGAAGTTCGCCAACACCACGCCCAAAGGCTATAGCACGCCCCTTTTTTGGGCATTTTTCCGCAGGATGAACTTGGCGCCAAGGGGTTCAGCTGCTCTTTTTTGGGTGCGGCTGTGCCCGCGGCCTATTTTTACTGCGGGGAGGGGGTGGGAATATCCTCGGCCCATTCCGAGTCCGACGGACGAAGTTCGCCGGCCCCACGCCCCCTGTCTATAGCCCATCCCCTTTTTTAGCATTTTTCCGCAGGACGAACATGGCGACAAAGGGTTCGGCTGCAATTTTTGGGCGCGGCTGCCCCCGCGGCCTATTTTTGCCCCGGGGAGGGGGTGGGAAAAGTCTCGGCCCGTCCCGAGTCTGGCGGATGATGATCGCCGGCCCTACGCCCCAAGGCTATAGTCCACCCCCTTTTTGGGCATTTTTCAGCAGGACGAACTTGGCGCCAAGGGGTTCGGCTGCTTTTTTTTGGGCGCGGCTGTGCTCGTGGCCTATTTTTGTCGCGGGGAGGGAGTGGGCAAAGTCTCGGCACATTCCGAGGAAGGCGGACGAAGTTCGCCGGCCCCACGCCCAAAGGCTATAGCACACGCCTTTTATGGGCATTTTTCCGCAGGTCGAACTTGGTGCCAAGGGGTTCGGCTGCTCTTTTTTGGACGCGGCTGTGCCGGCGGCCTATTGTTGTCGCGGGGAGGGGGCGGGCAAAGTCTCGGCCCATTCCGAGTCCGGCGGACGAAGTGCGCCAGCCCCACGCCCCATGGCTATAGCCCACCCATTTTTGGGCATTTTTCCACAGGACGAACTTGGCGCCAAGGGGTTCGGCTGCTCGTTTTTTGGCGCGGCTGTGCCCGTGGCCTATTTTTCTCGCAGGGAGGGGGTGGCCAATGTCTCGGCCCATTCCAAGGAAGGCGGACGAAGTTCGCCAGCCCCACGCCCCAAGGCTATAGCCCAGCCCTTTTTGGGCATTTTTCCGCAGGACGAACTTGGCGCCAAAGCGTTCGGCTGCTCCTTTTTGGGTGCGGCTGTGCCCGCGGCCTATTTTTGTCGCGGGGAGGGGGTGGGCAAAGTCTCGGCACATTCCGACTCCGGCGGACGAAGTTCGCCAGCCCCACGTCCCAAGGCTATAGCCCACCCCTTTTTTGGGCATTTCTCCGCGGGACGAACGTGGCGCCAAGGGGTTCGGCTACTCTTTTTCATGCGCGGCTAGGTCCGCGGCCTATTTTTGTCTCGGGGAGGGGGTGGACACAGTCTCGGCCCATTCCGAGGAAGACGGACGAACTTTCCCGGCCCCACGCCCAAAGGCTGTAGCACACGCCTTTTATGGGCATTTTTCCGCAGGTCGAACTTGGCGCCAAGGGGTTCGGCTGTTCTTTTTTGGGCGCGGCTGTGCCGGTCGCCTATTGTTGTCATGGGGAGCGGGTGGGCAAAGTCTCGGCCCATTCCGAGTCCGGCGGACGAAGTTCGCAAGCCCCACGCCCCAAGCCTATAGCCCACCCCTTTTTTGGGCATTTTTCCGCAGGACGAACTTGGCGCCAAGGGGTTCGGCTGTTCCTTTTAGGGTACGGCTGAGCCCGCGTCCTATTTTGTCACGGGGAGGGGGTGGGCAAAATCTCGGCCCACTCCGAAGAAGGCGGACGAAGTTCGCCAGCCCCACGCCCCAGGGCTATAGCCCACCCCTTTTTTGGGCTTTTTTGCGCAGGACGAACTTGGCGCCCAGGTGTTCGGCTGCTCCTTTTTGGGCGCGGCTGAGCCTGCAGTCTATTTTTGTCGTGGGGAGGGGGTGGGAAAAGTCTCGGCCCATTCCGAGGAAGGCGGACGAAGTCCGCCAGCCCCACGCCCCAAGGCTACAGCCCACCCTCTTTTTGGGCATTTTTCCGCTGGACGAACTAGGCGCCAAGGGGTTCGGCTGCTCTTTTTTTGGCGCGGCTGTGCCCGCCGCCAATTTTTGTCGCGGGGAGGGGGTGGGCAAAGTCTCGGCCCATTCCGAGGAAGGCGGACGAAGTCCGCCAGCCCCACTCCCCAAGGCTATAGCCCGCCCCTTTTTTGGGCATTTTTCCGCAGGATGAACTTGGCGCCAAGGAGTTCGGCTTCTCTTTTTTGGGCGCGGCTGCGCCCGCAGTACATTTTTGACGTGGGGAGGGGGTGGGAAAAGTCTCGGCCCATTCCGAGTCCGGGGGACGAAGTCCGCCTGCCCCACGCCCCAAGGCTATAGCCCACCCCTTTTTTGGGCATTTTTCCGCCGGACGAACATGGCGCCAAGGGGTTCGGCTGTTCTTTTTTGGGCGCGGTTGTGCCCGCGGCCTATTTTTGTCGCGGGGAGGGGGTGGGCAAAGTCTCGGCCCATTCCAAGTCCGGCGGACGACCTCCGCCTGCCCCACGCCCCAAGGCCATAGCCTACCCCTTTTTTGGGCTTTTTTGCACAGGACGAGCTTGGCGCCAAGGGCTTCGGCTGTTCTTTTTTGGGCGCGGCTGTGCCCGCAGTCTATTTTTGTCGTGGGGAGCGGGTGGGAAAAGTCTCGGCCCATTCCGAGTCCGGCGGACGAAGTCCGCCCGCCCCACGCCCCAAGGCTATAGCCCACCCCCTTTTTGGGCATTTTTCCTCAGGCTGAACTTGGGGCCAAGGGGTTCGGCTGCTCTTTTTTGGGCGCGGCTGTGCCCGCGGCCTATTTTTGTCGCGGGGAGAGGGTGGGCAAAGTGTCGGCCTATTCCGAGTCCGGCGGATGAAGTTCGCAGGTCCCACGCCCTAAGGCTATAGCCCATCCCCTTTTTGGGCATTTTTCCGCAGGACGAACTTGGCGCCAAGGGGTTCGGCTGCTCTTCTTTGGGCGTGGCTGTGTCCGCGGCCTGTTTTTGTCGCGGGGAGCTGGTGGGAAAAGTCTCTGCCCATTTTGAGTCCGGCGGATGAAGTTCGCAGGTCCCACGCCCCAAGGCTATAGCCCATCCCTTTTTTGGGCATTTTTGCGCAGGACGAACTTGGCGCCAAGGGGTTCGGCTGCTCCTTTTTGGGCGCGGATGTGCCCGCGGCCTATTTTTGTCTCGGGGAGGGGGTGGGAAAATTCTCGGCTCATTCCGAGTCCGACGGACGAAGTGCGCCAGCACCACGCGCCAAGGCTATAGCCCACCACCTTTTTGGGCATTTTTCCGCAGGACAAACTTGGCGCCAAGGGGTTCGGCTGCTCGTTTTTTGGCGCGGCTGTGCCCGTGGCCTATTTTTCTCGCAGGGAGGGGGTGGCCAATGTCTCGGCCCATTCCAAGGAAGGCGGACGAAGTTCGCCAGCCCCACGCCCCAAGGCTATAGCCCAGCCCTTTTTGGGCATTTTTCCGCAGGACGAACTTGGCGCCAAAGCGTTCGGCTGCTCCTTTTTGGGTGCGGCTGTGCCCGCGGCCTATTTTTGTCGCGGGGGAGGGGGTGGGCAAAGTCTCGGCACATTCCGACTCCGGCGGACGAAGTTCGCCAGCCCCACGTCCCAAGGCTATAGCCCACCCCTTTTTTGGGCATTTTTCCGCGGGACGAACGTGGCGCCAAGGGGTTCGGCTACTCTTTTTCGTGCGCGGCTAGGCCCGCGGCCTATTTTTGTCTCGGGGAGGGGGTGGACACAGTCTCGGCCCATTCCGAGGAAGGCGGACGAACTTTCCCGGCCCCACGCCCAAAGGCTATAGCACACGCCTTTTATGGGCATTTTTCCGCAGGTCGAACTTGGCGCCAAGGGGTTCGGCTGTTCTTTTTTGGGCGCGGCTGTGCCGGTGGCCTATTGTTGTCATGGGGAGCGGGTGGGCAAAGTCTCGGCCCATTCCGAGTCCGGCGGACGAAGTTCGCAAGCCCCACGCCCCAAGCCTATAGCCCACCCCTTTTTTGGGCATTTTTCCGCAGGACGAACTTGGCGCCAAGGGGTTCGGCTGAGCCCGCGTCCTATTTTGTCACGGGGAGGGGGTGGGCAAAATCTCGGCCCACTCCGAAGAAGGCGGACGAAGTTCGCCAGCCCCACGCCCCAGGGCTATAGCCCACCCCTTTTTTGGGCTTTTTTGCGCAGGACGAACTTGGCGCCCAGGTGTTCGGCTGCTCCTTTTTGGGCGCGGCTGAGCCTGCAGTCTATTTTTGTCGTGGGGAGGGGGTGGGAAAAGTCTCGGCCCATTCCGAGGAAGGCGGACGAAGTCCGCCAGCCCCACGCCCCAAGGCTACAGCCCACCCTCTTTTTGGGCATTTTTCCGCTGGACGAACTTGGCGCCAAGGGGTTCGGCTGCTCTTTTTTGGGCGCGGCTGTGCCCGCCGCCTATTTTTGTCGCGGGGAGGGGGTGGGGAAAGTCTTGGCTTATTCTGAGTCCAACGGACGATGTTCGTCAGCCCCACGCCCCAAGGCTATAGCCCAGCCCTTTTTGGGCATTTTTCCGCAGGATGAACTTGGAGCCAAGGGGTTCGGCTGCTCTTTTTTGGGCGCGGCTGTGCCCGTGGCCTATTTTTCTCGCAGGGAGGGGGTGGCCAATGTCTCGGCCCATTCCAAGGAAGGCGGACGAAGTTCGCCAGCCCCACGCCCCAAGGCTATAGCCCAGCCCTTTTTGGGCATTTTTCCGCAGGACGAACTTGGCGCCAAGGGGTTTGGCTGCTCTTTTTTGTGTGTGGCTGTTCCCGCGGCCTATTTTTGGTATGGGGAGGGGGTGGCCAAAGTCTCGGCCCATTCCGAGTCCGGCGGACGAAGTGCGCCGGCCCCACGCCCAAAGGCTAAAGTACACCCCTTTTTTGGGCATTTTTCCGCAGGACGAACTTGGCGCTAAGGGTTTCGGCTGTGCCCATGGCCTATTTTTGTCGCGGGGTGGGGATGGGCAAAGTCTCAGCCCATTCTGAGGAAGGCGGACGAAGTTTGCCAGCCCCACGCCCCAAGGCTATAGCTCACCCCTTTTTTGGGCATTTTTCCGCGGGATGAACTTGGGGCCAAGTGGTTCGGCTGCTCTTTTTTGGGCGCGGCTGTGCCCGCGGCCTATTTTTGTCGCGGGGAGGGGGTGGGCAAAGTTTCGGCCCATTCCAAGGAAGGCGGACGAAGTTCGCCAACACCACGCCCAAAGGCTATAGCACGCCCCTTTTTTGGGCATTTTTCCACAGGACGAACTTGGCGCCAAGGGGTTCGGCTGCTCGTTTTTTGGCGCGGCTGTGCCCGTGGCCTATTTTTCTCGCAGGGAGGGGGTGGCCAATGTCTCGGCCCATTCCAAGGAAGGCGGACGAAGTTCGCCAGCCCCACGCCCCAAGGCTATAGCCCAGCCCTTTTTGGGCATTTTTCCGCAGGACGAACTTGGCGCCAAAGCGTTCGGCTGCTCCTTTTTGGGTGCGGCTGTGCCCGCGGCCTATTTTTGTCGCGGGGAGGGGGTGGGCAAAGTCTCGGCACATTCCGACTCCGGCGGACGAAGTTCGCCAGCCCCACGTCCCAAGGCTATAGCCCACCCCTTTTTTGGGCATTTTTCCGCGGGACGAACGTGGCGCCAAGGGGTTCGGCTACTCTTTTTCATGCGCGGCTAGGTCCGCGGCCTATTTTTGTCTCGGGGAGGGGGTGGACACAGTCTCGGCCCATTCCGAGGAAGGCGGACGAACTTTCCCGGCCCCACGCCCAAAGGCTGTAGCACACGCCTTTTATGGGCATTTTTCCGCAGGTCGAACTTGGCGCCAAGGGGTTCGGCTGTTCTTTTTTGGGCGCGGCTGTGCCGGTGGCCTATTGTTGTCATGGGGAGCGGGTGGGCAAAGTCTCGGCCCATTCCGAGTCCGGCAGACGAAGTTCGCAAGCCCCACGCCCCAAGCCTATAGCCCACCCCTTTTTTGGGCATTTTTCCGCAGGACGAACTTGGCGCCAAGGGGTTCGGCTGTTCCTTTTAGGGTACGGCTGAGCCCGCGTCCTATTTTGTCACGGGGAGGGGGTGGGCAAAATCTCGGCCCACTCCGAAGAAGGCGGACGAAGTTCGCCAGCCCCACGCCCCAGGGCTATAGCCCACCCCTTTTTTGGGCTTTTTTGCGCAGGACGAACTTGGCGCCCAGGTGTTCGGCTGCTCCTTTTTGGGCGCGGCTGAGCCTGCAGTCTATTTTTGTCGTGGGGAGGGGGTGGGAAAAGTCTCGGCCCATTCCGAGGAAGGCGGACGAAGTCCGCCAGCCCCACGCCCCAAGGCTACAGCCCACCCTCTTTTTGGGCATTTTTCCGCTGGACGAACTTGGCGCCAAGGGGTTCGGCTGCTCTTTTTTTGGCGCGGCTGTGCCCGCCGCCAATTTTTGTCGCGGGGAGGGGGTGGGCAAAGTCTCGGCCCATTCCGAGGAAGGCGGACGAAGTCCGCCAGCCCCACTCCCCAAGGCTATAGCCCGCCCCTTTTTTGGGCATTTTTCCGCAGGATGAACTTGGCGCCAAGGAGTTCGGCTTCTCTTTTTTGGGCGCGGCTGCGCCCGCAGTACATTTTTGACGTGGGGAGGGGGTGGGAAAAGTCTCGGCCCATTCCGAGTCCGGCGGACGAAGTCCGCCTGCCCCACGCCCCAAGGCTATAGCCCACCCCTTTTTTGGGCATTTTTCCGCCGGACGAACATGGCGCCAAGGGGTTCGGCTGTTCTTTTTTGGGCGCGGTTGTGCCCGCGGCCTATTTTTGTCGCGGGGAGGGGGTGGGCAAAGTCTCGGCCCATTCCAAGTCCGGCGGACGACCTCCGCCTGCCCCACGCCCCAAGGCCATAGCCTACCCCTTTTTTGGGCTTTTTTGCACAGGACGAACTTGGCGCCAAGGGCTTCGGCTGTTCTTTTTTGGGCGCGGCTGTGCCCGCAGTCTATTTTTGTCGTGGGGAGCGGGTGGGAAAAGTCTCGGCCCATTCCGAGTCCGGCGGACGAAGTCCGCCCGCCCCACGCCCCAAGGCTATAGCCCACCCCCTTTTTGGGCATTTTTCCTCAGGCTGAACTTGGGGCCAAGGGGTTCGGCTGCTCTTTTTTGGGCGCGGCTGTGCCCGCGGCCTATTTTTGTCGCGGGGAGAGGGTGGGCAAAGTGTCGGCCTATTCCGAGTCCGGCGGATGAAGTTCGCAGGTCCCACGCCCTAAGGCTATAGCCCATCCCCTTTTTGGGCATTTTTCCGCAGGACGAACTTGGCGCCAAGGGGTTCGGCTGCTCTTCTTTGGGCGTGGCTGTGTCCGCGGCCTGTTTTTGTCACGGGGAGCTGGTGGGAAAAGTCTCTGCCCATTTTGAGTCCGGCGGATGAAGTTCGCAGGTCCCACGCCCCAAGGCTATAGCCCATCCCTTTTTTGGGCATTTTTGCGCAGGACGAACTTGGCGCCAAGGGGTTCGGCTGCTCCTTTTTGGGCGCGGATGTGCCCGCGGCCTATTTTTGTCTCGGGGAGGGGGTGGGAAAATTCTCGGCTCATTCCGAGTCCGACGGACGAAGTGCGCCAGCACCACGCGCCAAGGCTATAGCCCACCACCTTTTTGAGCATTTTTCCGCAGGACAAACTTGGCGCCAAGGGGTTCGGCTGCTCGTTTTTTGGCGCGGCTGTGCCCGTGGCCTATTTTTCTCGCAGGGAGGGGGTGGCCAATGTCTCGGCCCATTCCAAGGAAGGCGGACGAAGTTCGCCAGCCCCACGCCCCAAGGCTATAGCCCAGCCCTTTTTGGGCATTTTTCCGCAGGACGAACTTGGCGCCAAAGCGTTCGGCTGCTCCTTTTTGGGTACGGCTGTGCCCGCGGCCTATTTTTGTCGCGGGGAGGGGGTGGGCAAAGTCTCGGCACATTCCGACTCCGGCGGACGAAGTTCGCCAGCCCCACGTCCCAAGGCTATAGCCCACCCCTTTTTTGGGCATTTTTCCGCGGGACGAACGTGGCGCCAAGGGGTTCGGCTACTCTTTTTCGTGCGCGGCTAGGCCCGCGGCCTATTTTTGTCTCGGGGAGGGGGTGGACACAGTCTCGGCCCATTCCGAGGAAGGCGGACGAACTTTCCCGGCCCCACGCCCAAAGGCTATAGCACACGCCTTTTATGGGCATTTTTCCGCAGGTCGAACTTGGCGCCAAGGGGTTCGGCTGTTCTTTTTTGGGCGCGGCTGTGCCGGTGGCCTATTGTTGTCATGGGGAGCGGGTGGGCAAAGTCTCGGCCCATTCCGAGTCCGGCGGACGAAGTTCGCAAGCCCCACGCCCCAAGCCTATAGCCCACCCCTTTTTTGGGCATTTTTCCGCAGGACGAACTTGGCGCCAAGGGGTTCGGCTGAGCGCGCGTCCTATTTTGTCACGGGGAGGGGGTGGGCAAAATCTCGGCCCACTCCGAAGAAGGCGGACGAAGTTCGCCAGCCCCACGCCCCAGGGCTATAGCCCACCCCTTTTTTGGGCTTTTTTGCGCAGGACGAACTTGGCGCCCAGGTGTTCGGCTGCTCCTTTTTGGGCGCGGCTGAGCCTGCAGTCTATTTTTGTCGTGGGGAGGGGGTGGGAAAAGTCTCGGCCCATTCCGAGGAAGGCGGACGAAGTCCGCCAGCCCCACGCCCCAAGGCTACAGCCCACCCTCTTTTTGGGCATTTTTCCGCTGGACGAACTTGGCGCCAAGGGGTTCGGCTGCTCTTTTTTGGGCGCGGCTGTGCCCGCCGCCTATTTTTGTCGCGGGGAGGGGGTGGGGAAAGTCTTGGCTTATTCTCAGTCCAACGGACGATGTTCGTCAGCCCCACGCCCCAAGGCTATAGCCCAGCCCTTTTTGGGCATTTTTCCGCAGGATGAACTTGGAGCCAAGGGGTTCGGCTGCTCTTTTTTGGGCGCGGCTGTGCCCGTGGCCTATTTTTCTCGCAGGGAGGGGGTGGCCAATGTCTCGGCCCATTCCAAGGAAGGCGGACGAAGTTCGCCAGCCCCACGCCCCAAGGCTATAGCCCAGCCCTTTTTGGGCATTTTTCCGCAGGACGAACTTGGCGCCAAGGGGTTTGGCTGCTCTTTTTTGTGTGTGGCTGTTCCCGCGGCCTATTTTTGGTATGGGGAGGGGGTGGCCAAAGTCTCGGCCCATTCCGAGTCCGGCGGACGAAGTGCGCCGGCCCCACGCCCAAAGGCTAAAGTACACCCCTTTTTTGGGCATTTTTCCGCAGGACGAACTTGGCGCTAAGGGTTTCGGCTGTGCCCATGGCCTATTTTTGTCGCGGGGTGGGGATGGGCAAAGTCTCAGCCCATTCTGAGGAAGGCGGACGAAGTTTGCCAGCCCCACGCCCCAAGGCTATAGCTCACCCCTTTTTTGGGCATTTTTCCGCGGGATGAACTTGGGGCCAAGTGGTTCGGCTGCTCTTTTTTGGGCGCGGCTGTGCCCGCGGCCTATTTTTGTCGCGGGGAGGGGGTGGGCAAAGTTTCGGCCCATTCCAAGGAAGGCGGACGAAGTTCGCCAACACCACGCCCAAAGGCTATAGCACGCCCCTTTTTTGGGCATTTTTCCACAGGACGAACTTGGCGCCAAGGGGTTCGGCTGCTCGTTTTTTGGCGCGGCTGTGCCCGTGGCCTATTTTTCTCGCAGGGAGGGGGTGGCCAATGTCTCGGCCCATTCCAAGGAAGGCGGACGAAGTTCGCCAGCCCCACGCCCCAAGGCTATAGCCCAGCCCTTTTTGGGCATTTTTCCGCAGGACGAACTTGGCGCCAAAGCGTTCGGCTGCTCCTTTTTGGGTGCGGCTGTGCCCGCGGCCTATTTTTGTCGCGGGGAGGGGGTGGGCAAAGTCTCGGCACATTCCGACTCCGGCGGACGAAGTTCGCCAGCCCCACGTCCCAAGGCTATAGCCCACCCCTTTTTTGGGCATTTTTCCGCGGGACGAACGTGGCGCCAAGGGGTTCGGCTACTCTTTTTCATGCGCGGCTAGGTCCGCGGCCTATTTTTGTCTCGGGGAGGGGGTGGACACAGTCTCGGCCCATTCCGAGGAAGGCGGACGAACTTTCCCGGCCCCACGCCCAAAGGCTGTAGCACACGCCTTTTATGGGCATTTTTCCGCAGGTCGAACTTGGCGCCAAGGGGTTCGGCTGTTCTTTTTTGGGCGCGGCTGTGCCGGTGGCCTATTGTTGTCATGGGGAGCGGGTGGGCAAAGTCTCGGCCCATTCCGAGTCCGGCGGACGAAGTTCGCAAGCCCCACGCCCCAAGCCTATAGCCCACCCCTTTTTTGGGCATTTTTCCGCAGGACGAACTTGGCGCCAAGGGGTTCGGCTGTTCCTTTTAGGGTACGGCTGAGCCCGCGTCCTATTTTGTCACGGGGAGGGGGTGGGCAAAATCTCGGCCCACTCCGAAGAAGGCGGACGAAGTTCGCCAGCCCCACGCCCCAGGGCTATAGCCCACCCCTTTTTTGGGCTTTTTTGCGCAGGACGAACTTGGCGCCCAGGTGTTCGGCTGCTCCTTTTTGGGCGCGGCTGAGCCTGCAGTCTAGTTTTGTCGTGGGGAGGGGGTGGGAAAAGTCTCGGCCCATTCCGAGGAAGGCGGACGAAGTCCGCCAGCCCCACGCCCCAAGGCTACAGCCCACCCTCTTTTTGGGCATTTTTCCGCTGGACGAACTTGGCGCCAAGGGGTTCGGCTGCTCTTTTTTGGGCGCGGCTGTGCCCGCCGCCTATTTTTGTCGCGGGGAGGGGGTGGGCAAAGTCTCGGCCCATTCCGAGGAAGGCGGACGAAGTCCGGCAGCCCCACGCCCCAAGGCTATAGCCCGCCCCTTTTTTGGGCATTTTTCCGCAGGATGAACTTGGCGCCAAGGAGTTCGGCTTCTCTTTTTTGGGCGCGGCTGCGCCCGCAGTACATTTTTGACGTGGGGAGGGGGTGGGAAAAGTCTCGGCCCATTCCGAGTCCGGCGGACGAAGTCCGCCTGCCCCACGCCCCAAGGCTATAGCCCACCCCTTTTTTGGGCATTTTTCCGCCGGACGAACATGGCGCCAAGGGGTTCGGCTGTTCTTTTTTGGGCGCGGTTGTGCCCGCGGCCTATTTTTGTCGCGGGGAGGGGGTGGGCAAAGTCTCGGCCCATTCCAAGTCCGGCGGACGACCTCCGCCTGCCCCACGCCCCAAGGCTATAGCCTACCCCTTTTTTGGGCTTTTTTGCACAGGACGAACTTGGCGCCAAGGGGTTCGGCTGCTCCTTTTTGGGCGCGGATGTGCCCGCGGCCTATTTTTGGCTCGGGGAGGGGGTGGGAAAATTCTCGGCTCATTCCGAGTCCGACGGACGAAGTGCGCCAGCACCACGCGCCAAGGCTATAGCCCACCACCTTTTTGGGCATTTTTCCGCAGGACAAACTTGGTGCCAAGGTGTTCGGCTGCTCGTTTTTTGGCGCGGCTGTGCCCGTGGCCTATTTTTCTCGCAGGGAGGGGGTGGCCAATGTCTCGGCCCATTCCAAGGAAGGCGGACGAAGTTCGCCAGCCCCACGCCCCATGGCTATAGCCCAGCCCTTTTTGGGCATTTTTCCGCAGGACGAACTTGGCGCCAAAGCGTTCGGCTGCTCCTTTTTGGGTGCGGCTGTGCCCGCGGCCTATTTTTGTCATGAGGAGGGGGTGGGCAATGTCTCGGCCCATTCCGAGGAAGGCGGAAGAAGTTCGCCAGCCCCACGCCCCAAGGCTATAGCCCACCCCTTTTTTGGGCATTTTTGCGTAGGACGAACTTGGCGCCCAGGGGTTCGGCTGCTCCTTTTTGGGCGCGGCTGTGCCCGCGGCCTATTTTTGTCTCGGGGAGGGGGTGGGAAAATTCTCGGCTCATTCCGAGTCCGGCGGATGATGTGCGCCAGCACCACGCGCCAAGGCTATAGCCCACCACCTTTTTGGGCATTTTTCCGCAGGACGAACTTGGTGCCAAGGGTTCGGCTGCACTTTTTGGTGCGCGGCTATGCCCGGGGCTTATTTTTGTTGCGGGGTGGGGGTGGGAAAAGTCTCGGCCCACTCCGAAGATGGAGGACGAAGTTCGCAAGCCCCACGCCCCAGGGCTATAGCCCATACCTTTTTTGGGCATTTTTCCGCAGGACGAACTTGGCGCCAAGGGTTCGGCTGCACTTTTTGGTGCGCGGCTGTGCCCGGGGCCTATTTTTGTTGCGGGGTGGGGGTGGGAAAAGTCTCGGCCCACTCCGAAGATGGCGGACGAAGTGCGCCAGCCCCACGCCCCAGGGCTATAGCCCATACCTTTTTGGGGCATTTTTCCGCAGGACGAATTTGGCGCCAAGGGGTTCGGCTGCTCTTTTTTGGGCGCGGCCGTGCCCACGGCCTATTTTTTTCGCGGGGAGGGTGTGGGAAAAGTCTCGGCCCATTCCGAGTCCAGGGGACGAACTTCGGCAGCCCCACGGCCCAAGGCTATAGTACACCCCTTTTTTGGACATTTTTCCACAGGACGAACTTCGCGCCAAGGGGTTCCGCTGCTCTTTTTTGGGCGCGGCTGTGCCCGCGGCCTATTTTTGTTGGGGGGAGGGGGTGGGCAAAGTCTCGGCCCACTCCGAAGATGGCGGACGAAGTTCGCCAGCCCCACGCCCCAGGGCTATAGCCCATACCTTTTTTGGGCATTTTTCCGCAGGACGAACTTGGCGCCAAGGGGTTCGGCGGCTCTTTTTTAGACGCGGCTGTGCCCGCGGCCTATTTTTTTCGCGGGGAGGGTGTGAGAAAAGTCTCGGCCCATTCCGAGTCCAGAGGACGAACTTCGGCAGCCCCACGGCCCAAGGCTATAGTACACCCCTTTTTTGGGCATTTTTCCACAGGACGAACTTGGCGCCAAGGGGTTCCGCTGCTCTTTTTTGGGCGCGGTTGTGCCCGCGGCCTATTTTTGTTGGGGGGAGGGGGTGGGCAAAATCTCGGCCCACTCCGAAGAAGGCGGACGAAGTTCGCCAGCCCCACGGCCCAGGGCTATAGCCCACCCCTTTTTTGGGCTTTTTTGCGCAGGACGAACTTGGCGCCCAGGTGTTCGGCTGCTCCTTTTTGGGCGCGGCTGAGCCTGCAGTCTATTTTTGTCGTGGGGAGGGGGTGGGAAAAGTCTCAGCCCATTCCGAGGAAGGCGGATGAAGTCCGCCAGCCCCACGCCCCAAGGCTACAGCCCACCCCCTTTTTGGGCATTTTTCCGCTGGACGAACTTGGCGCCAAGGGGTTCGGCTGCTCTATTTTGGGCGCGGCGGTGCCCGCTGCCTGTTTTTGTCGCGGGGAGGGGCTGGGAAAAGTCTCAGCCCATTCCGAGACCGGCGGACGAAGTGCGCCAGCCCCACGCCCCAAGGCTATAGCCCACCCCCTTTTTGGGCATTTTTCCGCAGGACGAACTTGGCGCCAAGGGGTTCGGCTGCTCTTTTTTGGGCGCGGCTGTGCCCGCCGCCTATTTTTGTCGCGGGGAGGGGGTGGGCAAAGTCTCGGCCCATTCCGAGGAAGGCGGACGAAGTGCGCCAGCCCTACGGCCCAAGGCTATAGCACACCCCTTTTTTGGGCATTTTCCCGCAGGACGAACAAGACGCCAAGGGGTTCGGCTGCTCTTCTTTGGGCGTGGCTGTGTCCGCGGCCTGTTTTTGTCGCGGGGAGGGGGTGGGAAAAGTCTCTGCCCATTCCGAGTCCGGCGGATGAAGTTCGCAGGTCCCACGCCCCAAGGCTATAGCCCATCCCCTTTTTGGGCATTTTTCCGCTGGACGAACTTGGCGCCAAGTGGTTCGGCTGCTCTTTTTTGGGCACGGCTGTGCCCGCGGCCTATTTTTGTCACTGGGAGGCATGGGCAAAGTCTCGGACCATTCCGAGGAATGCGGACGAAGTGCGCCAGCCCCACGCCCCAAGGCAATAGCCCACCCCCTTTTTCGGCATTTTTCCGCTGGACGAACTTGGCGCCAAGGGGTTCGGCTGGTCTTTTTTGGGTTCGGCTGTGCCCGCGGCCTATTTTTGGCGGGGGGAGGGGGTCGTCAATGTCTCGGCCCATTTCGAGGAACGCGGACAAAGTTTGCCGGCCCCACGCCCAAAGGCTATAGCACACCCCTTTTTTGGCCATTTTTCCGCAGGACGAACTTTGTGCCAAGGGGTTCAGCTGCTCTTTTTTGAGCGCGGCTGTGCCCGCGGCCTATATTTGTCGCGGGGTGGGGGTGGGCATAGCCTCGGCCCATTCCGAGTCCGGCGGACGAAGTTCGCCGGCCCCACGCCCCAAGGCTATAGCCCATCCCCTTTTTGGGCATTTTTCTGCAGGACGAGCTTGGCGCCAACGGGGTCGGCTGCTATTTTTTGGGGGTGGCTGTGCCCGCGGCCTTTTTTTGTCCCGGGGAGGGGGTGGGCAAAGTCTCGGCCTATTCCGAGTCCGGCGGACGATGTTCGCCTGCCCCACACCCCAAGCCTATAGCACACCCCTTTTTTGAGCGCGGCTGAGCCCGCGGCCTATTTTTGGCGCGGGGAGGGGGTGGCCAAAGTCTCGTCCCATTCCGAGGATGGCGGGCGAAGTTCGCCGGCCGCACGCCCAAAGGCTATAGCACACCCCTTTTGTGGGCATTTTTCCGCAGGACGAACTTCGCGTCGAGGGGTTTGGCTGCTCTTTTTTTGGGCGCGGCTGTGCCCGCGGCCAATTTTAGTCGTGGGGAGGGGGTGGGCATAGCCTCGGCCCATTCCGAGGAAGGCTGATGAAGTTCGCCGGCCCCACGCCCCAAGGCTATAGCCCATCCCCTTTTTGGGCATTTTTCTGCAGGACGAACTTGGCGCCAACGGGTTCGGCTGCTATTTTTTGGGCGCGGCTGCGCCCGCGGCCAATTTTTGTCACGGGGAAGGGGTGGGCAAAGTCTCGGCCCATTCCGAGTCCGGCTGACGAAGTTCGCCAGCCGCACTCCCAAAGGCTATAGCACACCCCTTTTTTTGGCGCGGCTGTGCCCGCGGCCTATTTTTCGCGCGGTGAGGGGGTGGCCAAAGTCTCGGCCCATTCCGAGGAAGGCGGATGAAGTTCGCCAGCCCCACGCCCAAAGGCTATAGCACACCCCTTTTTTGGAAATTTTTCCGCAGGACGAACTTGGCGCCAAGGGGTTCCGCTGCTCTTTTTTGGGCGCGGCTGTGCCCGCGGCCTATTTTTGTGGCGGGGAGGGGGTGGGCATAGCCTCGGCCCATTCCGAGCCCAGCGGACGAAGTTCGCCGGCCCCACGCCCCAAGGCTATAGCCAACCCCTTTTTCGGGCATTT
Organism: Citrus glauca; assembly: GCA_029633175.1. NCBI lineage: Eukaryota > Viridiplantae > Streptophyta > Magnoliopsida > Sapindales > Rutaceae > Citrus > Citrus glauca. Next base: position 363,991 of record JAQOOD010000025.1, read on the forward strand.
TTCCGCAGGACAAAATTGGCGCCAACGGGTTCGGCAGCTATTTTTTGGGCGCGGCTGTGCCCGCGGCCTTTTTTTGTCGCGAGGAGGTGGTGGGCAAAGTCTCGGCCCATTCCGAGTCCAGCGGACGATGTTCGCCAGCCCCACACCCCAAGGCGTTGTTTTGCGCGCCGCTGTGCCCGCGGCCTATTTTTGTCACGGGGAGGGGGTGGGCATAGCCTCGGCCCATTCCGAGCCAGCAGACGAAGTTCGCCGACCCCACGCCCCAAGGCTATAGCCCATCCCCTTTTTGGGCATTTTTCCGCAGGACGAACTTGGCGCCAACGGGTTCGGCTGCTATTTTTTGGGCGTGCTGTGCCCGCGGCCTGTTTTTGTCGCGCGGAGGGGGTGGGCAAAGTCTCGGCTCATTCTGAGTCCGGCGGACGAAGTTCACCAGCCCCGCACCCCAAGGCTATAGCACACCCCTTTTTTGGGCACGGCTGTGCCCGCGACCTATTTTTGGCGCGAGGAGGGGGTGGCCAAAGTCTCGGCCCATTCCGAGGAAGGCGGACGAAGTTCGCCGGCCCCACGCCCAAAGGCTATAGCACACCCCTTTTTTGGGCGCGGCTGTGCCCACGGCCAATTTTTGGCGCGGGGAGGGGGTGGCCAAAGTCTCGGCCCATTCCGAGGAAGGCGGACGAAGTACGCCGGCCCCACCCCCAAAGGCTATAGCACACCCCTTTTTGGGGCATTTTTCCGCAGGACGAACCTGGCGCCAAGGGGTTCAGCGGCTCTTTTTTGGGCGCGGCTGTGCCCGCGGCCTAGTTTTGTCGCAGGGAGGGGGTGAGCAAAGTTTCGGCCCATTCCGTGTCCGGCGGACGATGTTCGCCTGCCCCACGCCCAAAGGCTATAGCACACCCCTTTTTTGGGCATTTTTCTGCAGGACGAACTTAGCGCCAAGGGGTTCAGCTGCTCTTCTTTGGGCGCGGCTGTGCCCGCGGCCTATTTTTTTGAGTGGGGAGTGGGTGGCCAAAGTTTCGTCCCATTCTGAGGAAGGCGGACGAAGTTCGCCGGCCGCACGCCCAAAGGCTATAGCACACCCGTTTTTTGGGCGCGGCTGTGCCCTCGGCCTATTTTTGGCGTGGGGAGGGGGTGGCCAAAGTCTCGGCCCATTCCGAGGAAGGCGGGCGATGTTCGCCGGCCCCACGCCCCAAGGCTATAGGCCATCCCCTTTTTGTGCATTTTTCAGCAGGACGAACTTGGTGCCAAGGGGTTCGGCAGCTATGTTTTGGGCGAGGCTGTGCCCGCGTCCTATTTTTGTCGCGGGGAGGGGGTGGGCAAAATCTCGGCCCATTCCGAGTCTGGCGGACGATGTTCGCCGACCCCACGTCCCAACGCTATAGCCCATCTCCCTTTTGGGAATTTTTCCGCCGGACGAACTTGGTGCCATGGGGTTCGGCTGCTATTTTTAGGGCGCGGCTGTGCCCGCGGCCTAGTTTTGTCGCCGGGAGGGTGTGGGCACAGTCTCGGCCCATTCCGAGTCCGGTGCACGAAGCTCGCCAGCCCCACACCCCAAGGCTATAGCACACCCCTTTTTTGGGTGCGGCTGTGCCCGCGGCCTATTTTTGGCGTGGGGAGCGGGTGGCCAAAGTCTCGGCCCATTCTGAGGAAGGCGGATGAAGTTCGCCGGCCGCACGCCCAAAGGCTATAGCACACCTGTTTTTTGGGCGCGGCTGTGCCCGCGGCCTATTTTTAGCATGAGGAGGGGGTGGGCAATGTCTCGGCCCATTCCGAGGAAGGCGGAAGAAGTTCGCCAGCCCCACGCCCCAAGGCTATAGCCCACCCCTTTTTTGGGCATTTTTCCGCAGGACGAACTTGGCGCCAAGGGGTTCAGCGGCTCTTTTTTGGGCGCGGCTGTGCCCGCGGCCTATTTTTGTCTCGGGGAGGTGGTGCGAATATTCTCGTCTCATTCCGAGTCCGGCGGACGAAGTGCGCCAGCACCACGCGCCAAGGCTATAGCCCACCCCCTTTTTGGGCATTTTTCCGCAGGACGAACTTGGCGCCAAGGGGTTCGGCTTCACTTTTTGGGGCGCGGCTGTGCCCGGGGCCTATTTTTGTTGTGGAGTGGGGGTGGGAAAAGTCTCGGCCCACTCCGAAGAAGGCGGACGAAGTTCGCCAGCCCCACGCCCAAAGACTGTAGCACACCCCTTTTTTGGACATTTTTCTGCAGGACGAACTTCGCGCCAAGGGGTTCCACTGCTCTTTTTTGGGCGCGGCTGTGCCCGCAGCCTATTTTTGTTGGGGGGAGGGGGTGGGCAAAGTCTCGGCCCACTCCGAAGAAGGCGGACGAAGTTCGCCAGCCCCACGCCCCAGGGCTATAGCCCATACCTTTTTTGGGCATTTTTCCGCAGGACGAACTTGGCGCCAAGGGGTTCGGCTGCTCTTTTTTGGGCGCGGCTGTGCCCGCGGCCTATTCTTTTCGCGGGGAGGGTGTGGGAAAAGTCTAGGCCCATTCCGAGTCCAGAGGACGAACTTCGGCAGCCCCACGCCCCAAGGCTATAGTACACCCCTTTTTTGGGCATTTTTCCACAGGACGAACTTGGCGCCAAGGGGTTCCGCTGCTCTGTTTTGGGAGCGGTTGTGCCCGCGGCCTATTTTTGTTGGGGGGAGGGGGTGAGCAAAATCTCGGCCCACTCCGAAGAAGGCGGACGAAGTTCGCCAGCCCCACGCCCCAGGGCTATACCCCACCCCTTTTTTGGGCTTTTTTCCGCAGGACAAACTTGGCGCCAAGGGGATCGGCTGCTATTTTGTGGTCCCGGCTGTGCCCGCGGCCTATTTTTGTCACGAGGAGGGGGTGGGCAATGTCTCGGCCCATTCTGAGGAAGGCGGAAGAAGCTGGCCAGCCCCACGCCCCAAGGCTATAGCCCACCCCATTTTTGGGCATTTTTCCGCAGGACGAACTTGGCGCCATGGGGTTCCGCTGCTCCTTTTTGGGCGCGGCTGTGCCCGCGGCCTATTTTTGTCTCAGGGAGGGGGTGGGAAAATTCTCGGCTCATTCCGAGTCCGGCGGACGAAGTGCGCCTGCACCACGCGCCAAGGCTATAGCCCACCCCCTTTTTGGGCATTTTTCCGCAGGACGAACTTGGCGCCAAGGGGTTCGGCTGCTCTTTTTGGGGCACGGCTGTGCCCGGGGCCTATTTTTGTTGCGGAGTGAGGGTGGGAAAAGTCTCGGCCCACTCCGAAGAAGGCGGACGAAGTTCGCCAGCCCCACGCCCAAAGGCTATAGCACACCCCTTTTTTGGGCATTTTTCCGCAGGACGAACTTCGCGCCAAGGGGTTCCGCTGCTCTTTTTTGGGCGCGGCTGTGCCCGCGGCCTATTTTTGTCTCGGGGAGGTGGTGGGAAAATTCTCGGCTCATTCGGAGTCTGGCGGACGAAGTGCGCCAGCACCACGCGCCAAGGCTATAGCCCACCCCCTTTTTGGGCATTTTTCCGCAGGACGAACATGGCGCGAAGGGGTTCGGCTGCACTTTTTGGGGCGCGGCTGTGCCCGGGGCCTATTTTTGTTGCGGAGTGGGGGTGGGAAAAGTCTCGGCCCACTCCGAAGAAGGCGGACGAAGTTCGCCAGCCCCACGCCCAAAGGCTGTAGCACACCCCTTTTTTGGACATTTTTCCGCAGGACGAACTTGGCGCCAAGGGGTTCGGCTGCTCTTTTTTGGGCGCGGCTGTGCCCGCGGCCTATTTTTTTTGCGGGGAGGGGGTGGGAAAAGTCTCGGCCCATTCCGAGTCCAGAGGACGAACTTCGGCAGCCCCACGCCCCAAGGCTATAGTACACCCCTTTTTTGGGCATTTTTCAGCAGCACTAACTTGGCGCCAGGGGGTTCGACTGCTCTTTTTTGGGCGCGGCTCTGCCCGCGGCCTACTTTTGGCACAGGGTGGGAGTTGGCAATGTGTCGGCCCATTCCGAGGAAGGCGGATAAACTTTGGCGGCCCCACGCCCAAAGGCTATAGCAGACCCCTTTTTTGGGCATTTTTCCGCAGGACGAACTTGGCGCCAAGGGCTTCGGCTACTCTTTTTTTGGCGAGCCTGTGCCCACGGCCTATTTTTGGAACGGGGAGGGGGTGGGTAAAGTCCCGACCCAATCCGAGTCCGGCGGACGAATTTCGCCAGCCCCACACCCCAAGGCTATAGCCCACCCTTTTTTGGTCATTTTTCCGCAGGACGAACTTGGCTCCAAGGGGTTCGGCTGCTCTTTTTTCGGTGCGGCTGTGTCCACGGCCTATTTTTATCGCGGGGAGGGGTGGGAAAAGTCTCGGCCCATTCCGAGGAAGGCGAACGAAGTTCGCCAGCCCCACGTCCCAAGGCTATAGCCCACCCCCTTTTTGGGCATTTTTCCGCAGGACGAACTTGGCGCCAAGGGGTTCGGCTGCTCTTTTGCGGGCGCGGCTGTGCCCGCGGCATATTTTTGTCGCAGGGAGGGGGTGGAAAAGTCTCGGCCCATTCCGTGTCCAGCGGACGAATTTCGGCAGCCCCACGCCCCAAGGCTATAGAACACCCACTTTTTGGGCTTTTTTCCGCAGGACGAACTTGGCGCCAAGGGGTTCGACAGCTCTTTTTTGGGCGCAGCTGTGCCCGCGGCCTATTTTTGTCGCGGGAAGGGGTGGGCAAAGTCTCGGCCCATTCCGAGGAAGGCGGACGAAGTTCGCCCGCCCCACGTCCCAAGGCTATAGCCCACCCCCTTTTTGGGCATTTTTCCGCAGGACGAACTTGGCGCCCAGGGGTTCGACTGCTCTTTTTTGGGCGCAGCTGTGCCCGCGGCCTATTTTTGTCGCGGGGAAGGGGTGGGCAAAGTCTCGGCCCATTCCGAGGAAGGCGGACGAAGTTCGCCAGCCCCACGTCCCAAGGCTATAGCCCACCCCCTTTTTGGGCATTTTTTCCGCAGGATGAACTTTGCGCCCAGGGGTTCGGCTGCTCTTTTTTGGGCGCGGCTGTGCCCGCGGCCTATTTTTGTCGCGGGGATGGGGTGGGAAAAGTCTCGGCCCATTCCGAGTCCAGCGGACGAATTTCGGCAGCCCCACGCCCCAAGGCTATTGTACACCCCTTTTTTGGGCATTTTTCCGCAGGACGAACTTGGCGCCAAGGGGGTCGACTGCTCTTTTTCGGGTGCGGCTGTGCCCGCGGCCTATTTTTGGTGCGGGGAGGGGTGGACAAAGTCTCGGCCCTTTCCGAGTCCGGCGCACGAACTCCGGCAGCCTCACGCCCCAAGGCTATATCACACCCGTTTTTTGGGCGCGGCTGTGCCCGCGGCCTATTTTTAGCGTGGGGAGGGGGTGGCCAAAGTCTCGGCCCATTCCAAGGAAGGCGGGCGAAGTTCGCCGGCCCCACGCCCAAAGGCTATAGCACACCCCTTTTGTGGGTATTTTTCCGCCGGACGAACTTCGCGCCAAGGGGTTTGGCTGCTCTTTTTTTGGGCGCGGCTGTGCCCGCGGCCTATGTTAGTCGTGGGGAGAGGGTGGGCATAGCCTCGGCCCATTCCGAGGAAGGCTGATGAAGTTCGCCGGCCCCACGCCCCAAGTCTATAGCCCATCCCCTTTTTGGGCATTTTTCTGCAGGACGAGCTTGGTGCCAACGGGTTCGGCTGCCATTTTTTGGGTGCGGCTGCGCCCGTGGCCTATTATTGGCACGGGGAGGGGGTGGGCCAAGCCTCGGCCCATTCCGAGGAAGGCGGACGAAGTTCGCCGGCCCCATGCCCAAAGGCTATAGCACACCCCTTTTTTGGGCATTTTTCCGCAGGACGAACATTGCGCCAAGGGGTTCAGCTGCTCTTTTTTGAGCGCGGCTGTGCCCGCGGCCTATTTTTGTTGCGGGGTGGGGGTGGGCATAGCCTCGGCCCATTCTGAGTCCGGCGGACGATGTTCGCCGGCCCCACGCCCCAAGGCTATAGCCCATCCCCTTTTTGGGCGTTTTTCCGCAGGACGAGCTTGGCGCCAACGGGTTCGGCTGCTATTTTTTGGGGGCGGCTGTGCCCGCGGCCTTTTTTTTTTCAGGGGAGGGGGTGGGCAAAGTCTCGGCCCATTCCGAGTCCGGCGGACGATGTTCGCCAGCCCCACACCCCAAGCCTATAACACAGCCCTTTTTTGGGCGCGGCTGAGCCCGCGGCATATTTTTGGCGCGGGGAGGGGGTGGCCAAAATCTCGGTTCATTCCGAGGATGGCGGACGAAGTGCGCCGGCCCCACGCCCAAAGGCTATAGCACACCCCTTTTGTGGGCATTTTTCCGCAGGATGAACTTCGCGCCAAGGGTTTTGGCTGCTCTTTTTTTGGGCGCGGCTGTGCCCACGGCCTATTTTAGCCGTGGGGAGGGGGTGGGGATAGCCTCGGCCCATTCCGAGGAAGGCTGATGAAGTTCGCCGGCCCCACGCCCCAACGCTATAGCCCATCCCCTTTTTGGGCATTTTTCTGCAGGACGAACTTCGTACCAACGGGTTCGGCGGCTATTACTTGGGCGCGGCTGCGCCCGCGGCCAATTTTTGTCACGGGGAAGGGGTGGGAAAAGTCTCGGCCCATTCCGAGTCCGGCTGACGAAGTTCGCCAGCCCCACTCCCAAAGGCTATAGCACACCCCTTTTTTGGGCGCAGCTTTACCCGCGGCCTATTTTTCGCGCGGTGAGGGGGTGGCCAAAGTCTCGGCCCATTCCGAGGAAGGCGGATGAAGTTCGCCGGCCCCACGCCCAAAGGGTATAGCACACCCCTTTTTTGGCAATTTTTCCGCAGGACGAACTTGGCGCCTAGGGGTTCAGCTGCTCTTTTTTGGGCACGGCTGTGCCCGCGGCCTATTTTTGTGGCGGGGAGGGGGTGGGCATAGCCTCGGCCCATTCCGAGCCCAGCGAATGAAGTTCACCGGCCCCACGCCCCAAGGCTATAGCCAACCCCTTTTTCGGGCATTTTTCCGCAGGACAAAATTGGCGCCAACGGGTTCGGCAGCTATTTTTTGGGCGCGGCTGTACCCGCGGCCTTTTCTTGTCGCGAGGAGGGGATGGGCAAAGTCTCGGCCCATTCCGAGTCCAGCGGACGATGTTCGCCAGCCCCACACCCCAAGGCGTTGTTTTGGGCGCGGCTGTGCCCGCGGCCTATTTTTGGTGCGGGGAGGGGGTCGCCAAAGTCTCGGCCCATTCCGAGGAAGGCGGACGAAGTCCGCCGGCCCCACGCCCAAAGGCTAAAGCACACACCTTTTTTGGACATTTTTCCGCAGGACAAACTTGGCGTCATAGGGTTCAGCTGCTCTTTTTTGGGCGCGGCTGTGCCCGCGGCCTAGTTTTGTCACGGGGAGGGGGTGGGCAAAATCTCGGCCCATTCCGAGTCTGGCGGACGAAGTTCGACGACCCCACGTCCCAACGCTATAGCCCATCCCCCTTTTGGGCATTGTTCCGGAGGACGAACCTGGCGCCAAGGGGTTCGGCTGCTATTTTTTGGGTGCGACTGTGCCCGCGTCCTATTTTTGTTGCGGGGAGGGGGTGGGAAAAGTCTCGGCCCATTCCGAGTCCGGCGGACGAACTTCGGCAGCCCCACGCCCCAAGGCTATAGCACAACCCGTTTTTGGGCGCGGCTGTGCCCGCGGCCTATTTTTGGCGCGGGGAAGGGGTGGCCAAAGTCTCGGCCCATTCCGAGGAAGGCGGATGAAGTTCGCCGGCCCCAAGCACACACCTTTTTTGGGCATATTTCTGCAGGACGAACTTGGCGCCCATGGGTTCAGCTGCTCTTTTTTGGGCGCGGCTGTGCCCGCGGCCTATTTTTGTGGCGGGGAGGTGGTGAGCATAGCCTCCGCCCATTCCGAGTCCGGCGGACAAAGTGCGCCGGCCCCACGGCCCAAGGCTAGAGCCCATCCCCTTATTGGGCATTTTTCTGCAGTACGAACTTGGCGCCAATGGGTTCAGCTGCTATTTTTTGGGCGCGGCTGTGCCCGTGGCCTATTTTTATCGTGGGGAGGGGGTGGGCAATGTCTCGGCCCACTCCGAAGAAGGGGGACGAAGTTCGCCAGCCCCACGCCCCAAGGCTACAGCCCACCCCTTTTTTGGGCATTTTTCCGCAGGACGAACTTGGCGCCAAGGGGTTCGGCTGCTCTCTTTTGGGCGCGGCTGTGCCCGCGGCCTATTTTTGTCGCTGGGAGGGGGTCGGAAAATTCTCGGCTCATTCCAAGCCCAGCGGACCAAGTGCGCCAACCCCACCCCCCAAGGCTATAGCCCACCCCTTTTTTGGGCATTTTTCCGCAGGACGAACTTGGTGCCAAGGGGTTCGGCTGCTCTTTTTTGGGCGCAGCTGTGCCCGCGGCCTATGTTTGTCGCGGGGAGGGGGTGGGCAAAGTCTCCGCACATTCCGAGTCCGGCGGATGAAGTTCACCAGCCCCACCCCCCAAGGCTATAGCCCACCCCTTTTTTGGCATTTTTTCCGAAGGACGAACTTGGCGCCAAGGGGTTCGGCGGCTATTTTTTGGGCCCGGCTGTGGCTGCGGCCTATTTTTGTCATGAGGAGGGGGTGGGCAATGTGTCGGCCCATTCCGAGGAAGGCGGAAGAAGTTCGCCAGCCCCACGCCCCAAGGCTATAGCCCACCCCATTTTTGGGCATTTTTCCGCAGGACGAACTTGGCGCCAAGGGGTTCAGCTGCTCCTTTTTGGGAGCGGCTGTGTCCGTGGCCTATTTTTGTCGCGGGGAGGGGGTGGGAAAAGTCTCGGCCCATTCCGAGTCCGGCGGACGAGGTTCGACAGCCCCACGCCCCAAGGCTATAGCCCACCCCCTTTTTGGGCATTTTTCCGCAGGACGAACTTGGCGCCACGGGGTTCAGCTGCTCTTTTTGGGGCGCGGCTGTGCCCGCGGCCTATTTTTGTCTCGGGGAGGGGGTGGGAAAATTCTCGGCTCATTCGGAGTCCGGCGGACGAAGTGCGCCAGCACCACGCGCCAAGGCTATAGCCCACCCCCTTTTTGGGCATTTTTCCGCAGGACGAACTTGGCGCCAAGGGGTTCCGCTGCTCCTTTTTGGGCGCGGCTGTGCCCGCGGCCTATTTTTGGAACGGGGAGGGGGTGGGCAAAGTCTCGACCCATTCCGAGTCCGGCGGACGAATTTCGGCAGCCCCACGCCCCAAGGCTATAGTACACCCCTTTTTTGGGCATTTTTCCGCAGGACGAACTTGGCGCCAAGGGGTTCGACTGCTCTTTTTTGGGCGCGGCTGTGACCGCGGCCTATTTTTGTCACGGGGAAGGGGTGGGCAAAGTCTCGGCCCATTCCAAGGAAGGCGGACGAAGTTCGCCAGCCCCACGTCCCAAGGCTATAGCCCACCCCCTTTTTGGGCATTTTTCCGCAGGACGAACTTGGCGCCAAGGGGTTCGGCTGCTCTTTTGTGGTCGCGGCTGTGCCCGCTGCCTATTTTTGTCGCGGGGAGGGGGTGGGAAAAGTCTTGGCCCATTCCGAGTCCAGCGGACGAATTTCGGCAGCCCCACGCCCCAAGGCTATTGTACACCCCTATTTTGGGCATTTTTCCGCAGGACGAACTTGGCGCCAAGGGGTTCGACTGCTCTTTTTTGGGCGCGGCTGTGCCCGCGGCCTATTTTTGTCGCGGGGAAGGGGTGGGCAAAGTCTCGGCCCATTCCGAGGAAGGCGGACGAAGTGCGCCAGCCCCACGTCCCAAGGCTATAGCCCACCCCCTTTTTGGGCATTTTTCCGCGGGACGAACTTTGCGCCCAGGGGTTCGGCTGCTCTTTTTTGGGCGCGGCTGTCCCCGCGGCTAATTTGTGTCGCTGGGAGGGGGTGGGTAAAATGTGGGCACATTCCGAGTCCGGCGGACGTGGTTCGCCCACCCCACGCCCCAAGGCTATAGCCCACCCCCTTTTTGGGCATTTTTCCGCAGGACGAACTTGGCGCCAAGGGCTTCGGCTGCTCTTTTTTGGGCGCGGCTGTGCCCGTGGTCTACTTTTGTCGTGGGGAGTGGGTGGGGAAAGTCTCGGCCCATTCTGAGTCCGGAGGACGAAGTTCGCCCGCCCCACGCCCCATGGCTATAGCCCACCCCCTTTTTGGGCATTTTTCCGCAGGACGAAGTTTGCGCCAAGGGGTTCGGCTGCTCTTTTTTGGGCTGGCTGTGCCCGCGGCCTATTTTTGTCGCGGGGAGGGGGTGGGCAAAGTCTCGGCCCATTCCGAGTCCGGCAGACGAAGTTCGCCCGCCCCACGCCCCGAGGCTATAGCCCACCCCCTTTTTGGGCATTTTTCCGCAGGACGAACTTGGCGCCAAGGGGTTCGGCTGCTCTTTTTCGGGCGCGGCTGTGCCCGCAGCCTATCATTGCCGCGGGGAGGGGATGGGTAAATCCTCGGCCCATTCCGAGTCTGGCGGACGAAGTTCGCCAGCCCCACGCCCCAAGGCTATAGCCCACCCCTTTTTTGGGCATTTTTCGCAGGACGAACTTGGCGCCAAGGGGTTCGACTGCTCTTTTTTGGGCGCGGCTGTGCCCGCGGCCTATTTTTGTCGCGGGGAAGGGGTGGGCAAAGTCTCGGCCCATTCCCAGGAAGGTGGATGAAGTTCGCCAGCCCCACGTCCCAAGGCTATAGCCCACCCCCTTTTTGGGCATTTTTCCGCAGGACGAACTTGGTGCCAGGGGGTTCCGCTGCTCCTTTTTGGGCGCGGCTGTGCCCGCGGCCTATTTTTGTCGCGGCGAGGGGGTGGGCAAAGTCTCTGCCCATTCCGAGTCCGGCGGACGAAGTTCGACGGCCCCACACCCCAAGGCTATAGCCCACCCCTTTTTTGGGCATTTTTCCGCAGGACAAACTTGGCGCCGAGGGGTTCGGCTGCTTTTATTTGGGCGCGGTTGTGGCCGTGGCCTATTTTTGTCGCGGGGAGGGGGTGGGCAAAGTCTCGGCCCATTCCGAGTCCGGCGGACGAAGTTCGCCCGCCCCACGCCCCGAGGCTATAGCCCACCCCCTTTTTGGGCATTTTTCCGCAGGACGAACTTGGCGCCAAGGGGTTCGGCTGCTCTTTTTCGGGCGCGGCTGTGCCCGCAGCCTATCATTGCCGCGGGGAGGGGATGGGTAAAGCCTCGGCCCATTCCGAGTCTGGCGGACGAAGTCCGCCAGCCCCACGCCCCAAGGCTATAGCCCACCCCTTTTTTGGGCATTTTTCCGCAGGACGAACTTGGCGCCAAGGGGTTCGACTGCTCTTTTTTGGGCGCGGCTGTGCCCGCGGCCTGTTTTTGTCGCGGGGAAGGGGTGGGCAAAGTCTCGGCCCATTCCCAGGAAGGTGGATGAAGTTCGCCAGCCCCACGTCCCAAGGCTATAGCCCACCCCCTTTTTGGGCATTTTTCCGCAGGACGAACTTGGTGCCAAGGGGTTCCGCTGCTCCTTTTTGGGCGCGGCTGTGCCTGCGGCCTATTTTTGTCGCGGCGAGGGGGTGGGCAAAGTCTCTGCCCATTCCGAGTCCGGCGGACGAAGTTCGACGGCCCCACACCCCAAGGCTATAGCCCACCCCTTTTTTGGGCATTTTTCCGCAGGACAAACTTGGCGCCGAGGGGTTCGGCTGCTTTTATTTGGGCGCGGTTGTGGCCGTGGCCTATTTTTGTCGCGGGGAGGGGGTGGGCAAAGTCTCTGCCCATTCCGAGTCCGGCGGACGAAGTTCGACGGCCCCACACCCCAAGGCTATAGCCCACCCCTTTTTTGGGCATTTTTCCGCAGGACGAACTTGGCGCCAAGGGGTTCGACTGCTCTTTTTTTGGGCGCGGCTGTGCCCGCGACCTGTTTTTGTCGCGGGGAAGGGGTGGGCAAAGTCTCGGCCCATTCCCAGGAAGGTGGATGAAGTTCGCCAGCCCCACGTCCCAAGGCTATAGCCCACCCCCTTTTTGGGCATTTTTCCGCAGGACGAACTTGGTGCCAAGGGGTTCCGCTGCTCCTTTTTGGGCGCGGCTGTGCCCGCGGCCTATTTTTGTCGCGGCGAGGGGGTGGGCAAAGTCTCTGCCCATTCCGAGTCCGGCGGACGAAGTTCGACGGCCCCACACCCCAAGGCTATAGCCCACCCCTTTTTTGGGCATTTTTCCGCAGGACAAACTTGGCGCCGAGGGGTTCGGCTGCTTTTATTTGGGCGCGGTTGTGGCCGTGGCCTATTTTTGTCGCGGTGAGGGGGTGGGCAAAGTCTCGGCCCATTCCGTGGAAGGCGGCCGAAGTTTGCCAGCCCCACGCCCCAAGGCCATAGCCCACCCCCTTTTTGGGCATTTTTCCGCATGACGAACTTGGCGCCTAGGGGTTCGGCTGCTGTTTTTTAGGCGTGGCTGTGCCCGTAGCTTATTTTTTTTGATGGAAAGGGGGTGGGAAATGTCTCGGCCCATTCCGAGTCTGGTGGACGAACTTCGCCAGCCCCATTCCCCAAGGCTATAGCCCACCCCCTTTTGGGGCATTTTTCTGCAGGACGAACTTGGCGCCAAGTGGTTCGGCTGCTCTTTTTTGGGCGCGGCTGTGCCCGCGGCCTATTTATGTCGCGGGGAGGGGTTGGCAACGTCTGGGACCATTCCGAGTCCGGCGGACGATGTTCGCCAGCCCCACGCCCCAAGGCTATAGCCCACCCCTTTTTTGGTCATTTTTCCGCAGGACGAACTTGGCGCCAAGTGGTTCGGCTGCTCTTTTTTGGGTGCGGCTGTGCCCGCGACCTATTTTTGGCACGGGGAGGGGGTGGGCAAAGTCTCGGTCCATTCCGAGGAAGGGGGATGAACTTTGCCGGCCCCAGGCCCAAAGGCTATAACACACCAATTTTTTGGCAATTTTGCCGCAGGACGAACTTGGCGCCCAGAGATTTGGCTGCTCTTTCATGGGCGCGACTGTGTCTGCGGCCTATTTTTGTCGCGGGGAGGGGGTGGGAAAAGTCTCGGCCCATTCCGAGTCCAGCGGACGGAGTGCGCCAGCCCCACACCCCAAGGCTATAGCCCACCACCTTTTTGGGCATTTTTCCGCAGGACGAATTTGGCGCCAAGGGGTTCGGCTCCTCTTTTGTGGGCGCGGCTGTGCCCGCTGCCTATTTTTGTCACGGGGAGGGGGTGGGAAAAGTCTCGGCCCATTCCGAGTCCGGCGGACGAAGTTCATCAGCCCCACGCCCCAAGGCTATGGCCCGCCCCCTTTTTGGGCATTTTTCCGCAGGACGAACTTGGCGCCAAGGGGTTTGGCTGCTCTTTTTTGGGCACGGCTGTGCCCGCGGCCTATTTTTGTCGCGGGGAGGGGGTGGGAAAAGTCTCGGCCCATTCCGAGTCCAGCGGACGAAATTCGGCAGCCCCACGCCCCAAGGCTATAGCCCACCACCTTTTTGGGCATTTTTCGGCAGGACGAATTTGGCGCCAAGGGGTTCGGCTCCTCTCTTGTGGGCGCGGCTGTGCCCGCTGCCTATTTTTGTCGCGGGGAGGGGGTGGGAAAAGTCTCGGCCCATTCCGAGTCCGGCGGACGAAGTTCATCAGCCCCACGCCCCAAGGCTATGGCCCACCCCCTTTTTGGGCATTTTTCCGCAGGACGAACTTGGCGCCAAGGGGTTTGGCTGCTCTTTTTTGGGCGCGGCTGTGCCCGCGGCCTATTTTTGTCGCGGGGAGGGGGTGGGAAAAGTCTCGGCCCATTCCGAGTCCAGCGGACGAATTTCGGCAGCCCCACGCCCCAAGGCTATAGTACACCCCCTTTTTGGGCATTTTTCCGCAGGACGAACTTGGCGCCAAGGGGTTCGGCTGCTCTTTTGTGGGCGCGGGTGTGCCCGCTGCCTGTTTTTGTCGCGGGAAGGGGGTGGGAAAAGTCTCGGCCCATTCTGAGTCCAGCGGACGAATTTCGGCAGCCCCACGCCCCAAGGCTATAGTACACCCCCTTTTTGGGCATTTTTCCGCAGGACGAACTTGGCGCCAAGGGGTTCGGCTGCTCTTTTGTGGGCGCGGCTGTGCCCGCTGCCTATTTTTGTCGCGGGGAGGGGGTGGGAAAAGTCTCGGCCCATTCCGAGTCCAGCGGACGAATTTCGGCAGCCCCACGCCCCAAGGCTATAGTACACCCCTTTTTTGGGCATTTTTCCGCAGGACGAACTTGGCGCCAAGGGGTTCGACTGCTCTTTTTTGGGCGCGGCTGTGCCCGCGGCCTATTTTTGTCGCGGGGAAGGGGTGGGCAAAGTCTCGGCCCATTCCGAGGAAGGCGGACGAAGTTCGCCAGCCCCACGTCCCAAGGCTATAGCCCACCCCCTTTTTGGGCATTTTTCCGCGGGACGAACTTTGCGCCCAGGGGTTCGGCTGCTCTTTTTTGGGTGCGGCTGTGGCCGCGGCGTATTTTTGTCGTGGCGAGGGAGTGGGCAAAGTCAATGCCCATTCTAAAGTCTCTGCCCATTCCGAGTCCAGCGGACGCGGTTCGCCAGCCCCACGCCCCAAGGCTATAGCCCACCCCTTTTTTGGGCATTTTTTCGCAGGACAAACTTGGCGCCAAGGGGTTCGCCAACTCTTTTTTGGGCGCGGCTGTCCCCGCGGCTAATTTGTGTCGCTGGGAGGGGGTGGGCAAAATCTGGGCACATTCCGAGTCCGGCGGACGTGGTTCGCCCGCCCCACGCCCCAAGGCTATAGCCCACCCCCTTTTTGGGCATTTTTCCGCAGGACGAACTTGGCGCCAAGGGCTTCGGCTGCTCTTTTTTGGGCGCGGCTGTGCCCGCGGTCTACTTTTGTCGTGGGGAGTGGGTGGGAAAAGTCTCGGCCCATTCCGAGTCCGGAGGACGAAGTTCGCCCGCCCCACGCCCCATGGCTATAGCCCACCCCCTTTTTGGGCATTTTTCCGCAGGACGAAGTTTGCGCCAAGGGGTTCGGCTGCTTTTATTTGGGCGCGGTTGTGGCCGTGGCCTATTTTTGTCGTAGGGAGGGGGTGGGCAAAGTCTCGGCCCATTCCGTGGAAGGCGGACGAAGTTCGCCAGCCCCACGCCCCAAGGCCATAGCCCACCCCCTTTTTGGGCATTTTTCCGCATGACGAACTTGGCGCCTAGCGGTTCGGCTGCTGTTTTTTGGGCGTGGCTGTGCCCGTGGCTTATTTTTTTTCATGGAAAGGGGGTGGGAAATGTCTCGGCCCATTCCGAGTCCGGTGGACGAACTTCGCCAGCCCTATTCCCCAAGCCTATAGCCCACCCCCTTTTGGGGCATTTTTCCGCAGGACGAACTTGGCGCCAAGGGCTTCGGCTGCTCTTTTTTGGGTGCGGTTGTGCCCGTGGCCTATTTTTGTCGCGGGGAGGGGGTAGCCAAAGTCTCCGCCCATTCCGAGGAAGGCGGACGAAGTTCACCAGCCCCACGCCCCAAGGCTATAGCCCACCCCTTTTTTGGGCATTTTTCCGCTGGACGAACTTGGCGCCAAGGGGTTCGGCTGCTCTTTTTTGGGCGCGGCTGTGCCCGCGGCCTATTTTTGTCACGGGGACGGGGTGGGCAAAGTCTCGGCCCATTCCGAGACCGGCGGACGAAGTTCGCCAGCCCCAGGCCCCAAGGCTACAGCCAACCCCCCTTTTGGGCATTTTTCCGCAGGACGGACTTGGCGCCAAGGGGTTCGGCTGCACTTTTTCGGGCGCGGCTGTGCCTGCGGCCTATTTTTGTCACGAGGAGGGGCTGGCCAAAGTCTCGGCCCATTCCGAGGAAGGCAGACGAAGTGCGCCGGCCCCATGCCCAAAGTCTATAGCCAACCCCCCTTTTGGGCATTTTTCCGCTGGACGAACTTGGCACCAAGGGTTTTGGCTGCTCTTTTTTGGGCGCGGCTATGCCCGCGGCCTATTTTTGGTGCTGGGAGGGGGTTGTCAAAGTCTCAACCCATTCCGGCGAAGGCGAATGAACTTTGCCATCCCCACGCCCAAAGGCTATAGCACACCCCTTTTTTGGGCATTTTGCGGCAGGACGAACTTGGCGCCAAGGGGTTCGGCTGCTCTTTTTTGGGCGCGGCTGTGCCCGCGGCCTATTTTTGTCATGGGGTAGGGGTGGGAAAAGTCTCGGCCCATTCCGAGTCCGGCGGACGTAGTTCGCCCGCCCCGCGCCCCAAGGCTATAGCCAACCCACCTTTTGGGCATTTTTCCGCAGGACGAACTTTGCGCCAAGGGGTTCGTCTGCTCTTTTTTGGGTGCGGCAGTGCCCGCGGCCTATTTTTGTCATGGGGAGGGGGTGGGCAAAGTCTCGGCCCATTCCGAGGAAGGCGGACGAAGTGCGCCATCCCCACGCCCCAAGGTTATAGCCCAACACCTTTTTAGGCATTTATCCCAAGGACGAACTTGGCGCCAGGGGGTTCGGCTGCTCTTTTTTGGGCGCGGGTGTGCCGCGGACTATTTTTGTCGCAGGGAGGGGGGGAAAGTCTCGGCCCATTCCGAGTCAGGCGGACGAAGTGCGCCAGCCCCACGCCCCAAGGCTATAGCCCACCCCCTTTTTTGGCATTTTTCCGCAGGACGAACTTGGCGCCAAGGGGTTTGGCTGCTCTTTTTTGGGCGCGGCTAAGCCCGCGGCCTATTTTTGGTGCGGGGAGGGGGTGGGCAATGTCTCGACCCATTCCGAGGAAGGCGGATGAACTTTGCGGTCCCCACGCCCAAAGGCTATAGCACACCCCTTTTTTGGGCATTTTTCCGCAGCACAAACTTGGCGCCAAGGGGTTCGGCTGCTCTTTTTTAGGCGCGGCTGTGCCCGCAGCCTATTTTTGTCACGGGGAGGGGGTGGCCAAAGTCTCGGCCCATTCCGAGGAAGGCGGACGAAGTTCCCCGGCCGCACGCCCGAAGGCTATAGCACAACCCTTTTTTGGGCATTTTTCTGCAGGACGAACTTGGCGCCAAGGGGTTCGGCAGCTCTTTTTTGGGCGCGGCCGTGCCTGCCGTCTATTTTTGGCACGGGGAGAGGGTGGGCATAGTGTCGGCCCATTCCGAGGAAGGGGGATGAACTTTGCCGCCCCACGCCCAAAGGCCACAGCACACCCCTTTTTTGGGCCTTTTGCCGCAGGACGAACTTGGCGCCAAGGGGTCCGGCTGCTCTTTTTTGGGCGCGGTTGTGCCCGCGGCCTATTTTTGTCACGGGGAGGGGGTGTCCAAAGTCTCGGCCCATTCCGTGGAGGGCGGACGAAGTTCTCCGGCCCCACGCCCAAAGGCTATAGCACACCCCTTTTTTGGGCATTTTTTGCGCAGGGCGAACTTGGCGCCAAGGGGTTAGGCTGCTCTTTTTTGGGCGTGGCTGTGCCCGCGGCCTATTTTTGGTGTGGGGAGGGGGTGGGCAAAGTCTCGGCCCATTCCGAGCAAGGCGGATGAACTTTGCCGCCCCACGCCCAAAGGCTATAGCACACCCCTTTTTTGGGCCTTTTCCCGCAGGGCGAACTTGGCGCCAAGGGGTTCGGCCGCTCTTTTTTGGGCGCGGCTGCGCCCATGGCCTATTTTGTCGCGGGGAGGGGTGGCCAAAGTCTAGGCCCATTCCGAGTCCGGCGGACGAAGTTCGCCAGCCCCACGCCCCAAGGCTATAGCCCACCACCTTTTTGGGCATCTTTCCGCTGGACGAACTTGGCGCCAAGGGGTTCGTCTGCTCTTTTTTGGACACGGCTATGCCCGGGGCCTATTTTTCTTGCGGGGAGGGGGTGGGCAAAGTCTCGGCCCATTCCAAGTCCGGCGGACGAAGTTCGCCCGCCCCACGCCCCAAGGCTATAGCCCACCCCATTTTTGGGCATTTTTCCGCAGGACGAACTTGGCGCCAAGGGCTTCGGCTGCTCTTTTTTGGGCGCGGTTGTGCCCGTCGCCTATTTTTATCGCGGGGAGGGGGTAGCCTAAGTCTCCAGCCATTCCGAGGAAGGCGGACGAAGTTCACCAGCCCCACGCCCCAAGGCTATAGCCCACCCCTTTTTTGGGCATTTTTCCGCTGGACGAACTTGGCGCCAAGGGGTTCGGCTGCTCATTTTTGGGCGCGGCTGTGCCCGCGGCCTATTTTTGTCGCGGGGAGGGAGTGACCAAAGTCTCGGCTCATTCCGAGGAAGACGGACCAAGTTCGCCGGCCCCACGCCAAAAGGCAATAGCACACCCCTTTTTTGGGCATTTTTCCGCAGGACGAACTTGGCGCCAAGGGGTTCGGCCGCTCGTTTTTGGGCGTGGCTGCGTCCACGGCCTATTTTTGTCGCGGGGAGGGGGCGGCCAAAGTCTCGGCCCATTCCGAGTCTGGCGGACGAAGTTCGCCAGCCCCACGCCCCAAGGCTATAGCCCACCCCTTTTTTGGGCATTTTTCCGCTGGACGAACTTGGCGCCAAGGGGTTCGGCTGCTCATTTTTGGGAGCGGCCGTGCCTGCCGTCTATTTTTGGCACGGGGAGAGGGTGGGCATAGTGTCGGCCCATTCCGAGGAAGGGGGATGAACTTTGCCGCCCCACGCCCAAAGGCCACAGCACACCCCTTTTTTGGGCCTTTTGCCGCTGGACGAACTTGGCGCCAAGGGGTTCGGCTGCTCATTTTTGGGAGCGGCCGTGCCTGCCGTCTATTTTTGGCACGGGGAGAGGGTGGGCATAGTGTCGGCCCATTCCGAGGAAGGGGGATGAACTTTGCCGCCCCACGCCCAAAGGCCACAGCACACCCCTTTTTTGGGCCTTTTGCCGCAGGACGAACTTGGCGCCAAGGGGTCCGGCTGCTCTTTTTTGGGCGCGGTTGTGCCCGCGGCCTATTTTTGTCACGGGGAGGGGGTGTCCAAAGTCTCGGCCCATTCCGTGGAGGGCGGACGAAGTTCTCCGGCCCCACGCCCAAAGGCTATAGCACACCCCTTTTTTGGGCATTTTTTGCGCAGGGCGAACTTGGCGCCAAGGGGTTAGGCTGCTCTTTTTTGGGCGTGGCTGTGCCCGCGGCCTATTTTTGGTGTGGGGAGGGGGTGGGCAAAGTCTCGGCCCATTCCGAGCAAGGCGGATGAACTTTGCCGCCCCACGCCCAAAGGCTATAGCACACCCCTTTTTTGGGCCTTTTGCCGCAGGGCGAACTTGGCGCCAAGGGGTTCGGCCGCTCTTTTTTGGGCGCGGCTGCGCCCATGGCCTATTTTGTTGCGGGGAGGGGTGGCCAAAGTCTAGGCCCATTCCGAGTCCGGCGGACGAAGTTCGCCAGCCCCACGCCCCAAGGCTATAGCCCACCACCTTTTTGGGCATCTTTCCGCTGGACGAACTTGGCGCCAAGGGGTTCGTCTGCTCTTTTTTGGACACGGCTATGCCCGGGGCCTATTTTTCTTGCGGGGAGGGGGTGGACAAAGTCTCGGCCCATTCCAAGTCCGGCGGACGAAGTTCGCCCGCCCCACGCCCCAAGGCTATAGCCCACCCCATTTTTGGGCATTTTTCCGCAGGACGAACTTGGCGCCAAGGGCTTCGGCTGCTCTTTTTTGGGCGCGGTTGTGCCCGTCGCCTATTTTTATCGCGGGGAGGGGGTAGCCAAAGTCTCCAGCCATTCCGAGGAAGGCGGACGAAGTTCACCAGCCCCACGCCCCAAGGCTATAGCCCACCCCTTTTTTGGGCATTTTTCCGCTGGACGAACTTGGCGCCAAGGGGTTCGGCTGCTCATTTTTGGGCGCGGCTGTGCCCGCGGCCTATTTTTGTTGCGGGGAGGGGGTGACCAAAGTCTCGGCTCATTCCGAGGAAGACGGACCAAGTTCGCCGGCCCCACGCCCAAAGGCAATAGCACACCCCTTTTTTGGGCATTTTTCCGCAGGACGAACTTGGCGCCAAGGGGTTCGGCCGCTCGTTTTTGGGCGTGGCTGCGTCCACGGCCTATTTTTGTCGCGGGGAGGGGGCGGCCAAAGTCTCGGCCCATTCCGAGTCTGGCGGACGAAGTTCGCCAGCCCCACGCCCCAAGGCTATAGCCCACCCCTTTTTTGGGCATTTTTCCGCTGGACGAACTTGGCGCCAAAGGGTTCGGCTGCTCATTTTTGGGCGCAGCCGTGCCTGCCGTCTATTTTTGGCACGGGGAGAGGGTGGGCATAGTGTCGGCCCATTCCGAGGAAGGGGGATGAACTTTGCCGCCCCACGCCCAAAGGCCACAGCACACCCCTTTTTTGGGCCTTTTGCCGCAGGACGAACTTGGCGCCAAGGGGTCCGGCTGCTCTTTTTTGGGCGCGGTTGTGCCCGCGGTCTATTTTTGTCACGGGGAGGGGGTGTCCAAAGTCTCGGCCCATTCCGTGGAGGGCGGACGAAGTTCTCCGGCCCCACGCCCAAAGGCTATAGCACACCCCTTTTTTGGGCATTTTTTGCGCAGGGCGAACTTGGCGCCAAGGGGTTAGGCTGCTCGTTTTTGGGCGTGGCTGCGTCCACGGCCTATTTTTGTCGCGGGGAGGGGGCGGCCAAAGTCTCGGCCCATTCCGAGTCTGGCGGACGAAGTTCGCCAGCCCCACGCCTCAAGGCTATAGCCCACCCTCTTTTTGGGCATCTTTCCGCTGGATGAACTTGGCGCCAAGGGGTTCGGCTGCTCTTTTTAGGACGCGGCTGTGCCCGCGGCCTATTTTTCTTGCGGGGAGGGGGTGGGCAAAGTCTCGGCCCATTCCGAGTCCGGCGGACGAAGTTCGCCCGCCCCACGCCCCAAGGCTATTGCCGACCCCTTTTTTGGCCATTTTTCCGCAAGATGAACGTGGCACCAAGGGGTTTGGCAGCTCTTTTTTGCGTGCGGCTGTGCCCGTGGCTTAGTTTTGTCTTGGGGAGGGGGTGGGAAAAGTCTCGGACCATTCCGAGTCCGGCGGACGAACTGCGCCGGCACCATGCCCCAAGGCTATAGCCAACCCCCTTTTTGGGCATTTTTCCGCAGGACGAACTTGGCGCCAAGGGGTTCGGCTGCCCTTTTTTGCGCGCGGCTGTGCCCGCGGCGTATTTTTGTCGCGGGGAGGGGGTAGCCAAAGTCTCAGCCCATTCCGAGGAAGGCGGACGAAGTTCGCCTGCCCCACGCCCCAAGGCTATAGCCCACCCCTTTTTTGGGCATTTTTCCGCTGGACAAACTTGGCGCCAAGCGGTTCGGCTGCTTTTTTTTGGGCGCGGCTGTGCCCGCGGCCTATTTTTGTCACGGGGAGGGGTGGCCAAAGTCTCGGCCCATTCTGAGGAAGGCGGACGAAGTTCGCCGGCCCCGCGCCCAAAGGCTATAGCACACCCCTTTTTTGGGCATTTTTCCGCAGGACGAACTTGACGCCAAGGGGTTCGGCGGCTCTTTTTTGGGCGCGGCTGTGCCCGCGGCCTAGTTTTGGTGCGGGGAGGGGGTGGGCAAAGTCTCAGCCTATTCCGAGGAAGGCGGATGAACTTTGCCGCCCCACGCCCAAAGGCTGTAGCACACCCCTTTTTTGGGCCTTTTGCCGCCGGACGAACTTGGCGCCAAGGGGTTCGGCTGCTCTTTTTTGGGCGCGGCTGTGCCCGCAGCCTATTTTTGTCGCGGGAGGGGGTGGCCAAAGTCTCGGCCCATTCCGAGGAAGGCGGATGAACTTTGTCGGCCCCACGCCCAAAGGCTATAGCACACCCCTTTTTTGGGCATTTTTCCGCAGGACAAACTTGGCGCCAAGCGGTTCGGCTGCTCTTTTTTGGGCGCTAGGCCGCAGGCACAGCCATGCCCAAAAAAGAGCTGCCCAACACCTTGGCGCCAATTTCCTCCGGCGGAAAAATGCTAAAAAAAGGGGTGGGCTATAGCCTTGGGGCGTGGGGCTGGCGAACTACGTCCGCCGGACTCGGAATGGGCCAAGACTTTTCCCACCCCCTCCCCGCGAGAAAAATAGGCCGCGGGCACAGCCACGCCAAAAAAAGAGCAGCTGAACCCCTTGGCGCCAAGTTCGTCATGCGGAAAAATGCCCAAAAAAGGGGTGGGCTATAGCCTTGGGGCGTGGGGCGGGCGAACAACATCCGCCGGACTCGGAATGTGCCGAGACTTTACCCTCCCCCTCCGCGCGACAAAAATAGGCCGTGGACACAGCCGCACCCAAAAAAGAGCAGCCAAACCCCTTGGCGCCAAGTTCGTCCAGTGGAAAATTGCCCAAAAAAGGGGTGTGCTATAGCCTTTGGGCGTGGGGCCGGCAAAGTTCATCCGCAATCCTCAGAATGGGCCGAGACTTTGGCCACCCCCTCCCCGCACCAAAAATAGGCCGCGGGCACAGCCGCACCCAAAAAAGAGCAGCCGGACCACTTGGCGCCAAGTTCATCCTGCGGAGAAATGCCCAAAAAAGGGGTGGGCTATAGCCATGGGGCGTGGGGCGGGCGAACTTCGTCCGCCGGACTCAGAATGGGCCGAGACTTTGCCCACCCCCTCCCCACGACAAAAATAGGCCGCGGGCACAGCCGCGTCCAAAAAAGAGCAGCCGAACCCCTTGGCGCCAAGTTCGTCCGGCGGAAAAATGCCCAAAAAAAGGGTGGGCTATAGCCTCGGGGCGTGGGGCTGGCGAACTTCGTCCGCCGGACTCGGAATGTCCCGAGACTTTGCCCACCCCCTCCCTGCGAATAGAATAGGCCGCAGGCACAGCCGCGCCCAAAAAAGAGCAGCCGAACCCCTTGGCCCCAAGTTCGTCCTGCGGAAAAATGCCCCAAAAGGGGGTGGGCTATAGCCTTCGGGCGTGGGCCTGGCGAACTTCGTCCGCCGGTCTCAGAATGGGCCGAGACTTTTCCCACCCCCTCCCCGCGACAACAATAGGCCGTGGACACAGCCGCGCCCAAAAAAGAGCAGCCAAACCCCTTGGCGCCAAGTTCGTCCTGTGGAAAATTGCCCAAAAAAGGGGTGTGCTATAGCCTTTGGGCGTGGGGCCGGCAAAGTTCATCCGCAATCCTCAGAATGGGCCGAGACTTTGGCCACCCCCTCCCCGTGACAAAAATAGGCCACGGGCACAGCCGCGCCCAAAAAATTGCAGCCGAACCCCTTGGCACCAAGTTCGTCCTGCAGAAAAATGCCCAAAAAACGGGTGGGCTATAGCCTTGGGGCGTGGGGCTGGCGCAATTCGTCCGCCAGACTCGGAATGGCCCGAGACTTTGCCCACAACCTCCCCGTGACAAAAATAGGCCGCGGGCACAGCCGCGCCCCCAAAAGAGCAGCCGATCCCCTGGGCGCCAAGTTCGTCCAGCGGAAAAATGCCCAAAAAGGGGGTGGGCTATAGCCTTGGGGCATGGGGCTGGCGAACTTCGTCCGCCTTCCACGAATTTGGCCGCGACTTTGCCAACACCCTCCCCGCTAAAAAAATAGGCCGTGGGTACAGCCGCGCCCAAAAAAGAGCAGCTGAAGCCCTTGGCGCCAAGTTCGTCCTGCGGAAAAATGCCCAAAAAAGGGGTGGGCTAGAGCCCTGGGGCGTGGGGCTGGCGAAGTTTGTCCGCCTGCCTCGGAATGGGCCGAGACATTGCCCACCCCCTCCCCGTGACAAAAATAGGCCACGGGCACAGCCGCTCCCTAAAAAGAGCAGCAGAACCCCTTGGCGCCAAGTTTGTCCTGCGGAAAAATGCCCAAAAAAGGGGTGTGCTATACCCTTGGGGCGTGGGGCTGCCGAAGTTCGTCCGCCGGACTCAGAATGCGCCGAGACTTTGCCCACCCTCTCCCCGTGACAAAAATAGGCCGCGGGCACAGCCGCGCCCAAAAAAGAGCAGCCGAACCCCTTCGCGCCAAGTTCGTCCGGCGGAAAAATGCCCAAAAAAGGGGTGGGCTATAGCCTTGGGGCGTGGGGCCGGTGAACTTCGTCCGCCGGACTCGGAATGTGCCGAGACTTTGCCCACCCCCTCTCCGCTACAAAAGTTGCGCGCAGGCACAGCCGCGCCCAAAAGAGATCAGCCGAACACCTTGGCGCCAAGTTCGTCCTGCGGAAAAATGCCCCAAAAGGGGGTGGGCTATAGCCTTCGGGCGTGGGCCTGGCGAACTTCGTCCGCCGGACTCGGAATGGGCCGAGACTTTTCCCACCCCCTCCCCGCGACAACAATAGGCCGTGGACACAGCCGCGCCCAAAAAAGAGCAGCCAAACCCCTTGGCGCCAAGTTCGTCCTGTGGAAAATTGCCCAAAAAAGGGGTGTGCTATAGCCTTTGGGCGTGGGGCCGGCAAAGTTCATCCGCAATCCTCAGAATGGGCCGAGACTTTGGCCACCCCCTCCCCGTGCCAAAAATAGGCCGCGGGCGCAGCCGCGCACAAAAAAGAGCAGCCGGACCACTTGGCGCCAAGTTCGTCCTGCGGAGAAATGCCCAAAAAATGGGTGTGCTATAGCCTTGGGGCGTGGGGCTGCTGAAGTTCGTCCGCCAGACTCGGAATAGGTCGAGACTTTGCCCACCCCCTCCCCGTGACAAAAATAGGCCACGGGCACAGCCGCGCCCAAAAAATTGCAGCCGAACCCCTTGGCGCCAAGTTCGTCCTGCAGAAAAATGCCCAAAAAACGGGTGGGCTATAGCCTTGGGGCGTGGGGCTGGCGCAATTCGTCCGCCAGACTCGGAATGGCCCGAGACTTTGCCCACAACCTCCCCGTGACAAAAATAGGCCGCAGGCACAGCCGCGCCCCAAAAAGAGCAGCCGATCCCCTGGGCGCCAAGTTCGTCCAGCGGAAAAATGCCCAAAAAGGGGGTGGGCTATAGCCTTGGGGCATGGGGCTGGCGAACTTCGTCCGCCTTCCACGGATTTGGCCACGACTTTGCCAACACCCTCCCCGCTAAAACAATAGGCCGTGGGCACAGCCGCGCCCAAAAAAGAGCAGCTGAAGCCCTTGGCGCCAAGTTCGTCCTGCGGAAAAATGCCCAAAAAAGGGGTGGGCTAGAGCCCTGGGGCGTGGGGCTGGCGAAGTTTGTCCGCCTGCCTCGGAATGGGCCGAGACATTGCCCACCCCCTCCCCGTGACAAAAATAGGCCACGGGCACAGCCGTTCCCTAAAAAGAGCAGCAGAACCCCATGGCGCCAAGTTTGTCCTGCGGAAAAATGCCCAAAAAAGGGGTGTGCTATACCCTTTGGGCGTGGGGCTGCCGAAGTTCGTCCGCCGGACTCAGAATCGACCGAGACTTTGCCCACCCTCTCCCCGTGTCAAAAATAGGCCGCGGGCACAGCCGCGCCCAAAAAAGAGCAGCCGAACCCCTTCGTGCCAAGTTCGTCCGGCGGAAAAATGCCCAAAAAAGGGGTGGGCTATAGCCTTGGGGCGTGGGGCTGGCGAACTTCGTCCGCCGGACTCGGAATGTGCCGAGACTTTGCCCACCCCCTCTCCACTACAAAAGTTGCGCGCGGGCATAGGCGCGCCCAAAAAAGAGAAGCCGAACCCCTTGGCGCCAAGTTCGTCCTGCGGAAAAATGCCCAAAAAAGGGGTGGGCTATAGCCTTGGGACGTGCGGCTGGCGCACTTCGTCCGCCGGACTCGGAATGTGCCGAGACTTTGCCCACCCCCTCCCCGCAACAAAAATAGGCCGCAGGCGCAGCCGCGCCCAAAAAAGAGCAGCCGAACCACTTGGCGCCAAGTTCGTCCTGCGGAAAAATGCCCAAAAAAGTTGTGTGCTATAGCCTTGGGGCGTGGGACTTGCGAACTTCGTCCGCCGGACTCGGAATGGACCGAGACTTTTCCCACCCCCTCCCCGTGACAAAAATAAGCCGCGGGCACAGCCGCGCCCAAAAAAGAGCAGCCGAACCCCTTGGCGCCAAGTTCTTCCTGCGGAAAAATGCCCAAAAAAGGGGTGGGCTATAGCCTTGGGGCGTGGGGCCGGCGAACTTCGTCCGCCGGACTCGGAATGCGCCGAGACTTTGTCCACCCCCTCCCCATGACAAAAATAGGCCGCGGGCACAGCCGCGCCCAGAAAAGAGCAGCCGAACCCCTTGGCGCCAAGTTCGTTCTGCGAAAAAATGCCCAAAAAGGGGGTCGGCTATAGCCTTGGGGCGTGGGGCTGGCGAACTTCGTACGCCTTCCTCGGAATAGGCCTATACTTTGCCCACCCCCTCCCCACGACAAAAATAGGCCGCGGGCACAGCCGCACCGAAAAAACAGCAGCCGAACCCCTTGGCGCCAAGTTCGTCCTGCGGACAAATGCCCAAAAAAGTTGTGTGCTATAGCCTTGGGGCGTGGGGCTGCCGAAGTTCGTCCGCCAGACTCGGAATGGGCTGAGAATTTCCCACCCCCTCCCCGAGACGAAAATAGGCTGTGGGCACAGCCGCGCCCAAAAAAGAGCAGCCGAACCCCTTGGCGCCAAGTTCGTCCTGCGGAAAAATGCCCAGAAAGGGGGTGGGCTATAGCCTTGGGGCGTGGGGCTGGCGAACCTCGTCCGCCGGACTCCGAATGAGCCGAGACTTTTTCCACCCCCTCCCCGCGACAAAAATAGGTTGCGGGCACAGCCACATCCAAAAAAGAGCAGCCGAACCCCTTGGCGCCATGTTCGTCCTGCGAAAAAATGCCCAAACAAGGGGTGGGCCATAGCCTTGGGGCGTGGGGCTGGCGAACTTCGTATGCCGGACTCGGAATGGGCCAAGACTTTGGCCACCCCGTCCCCATGACAAAAATAGGCCGCGGGCACAGCCGCACCCAAGAAATAGCAGCCGAACCCGTTGGCGCCAAGTTCATCCTGCTGAAAAATGCCCAAAAAGGGGATGGGCTATAGCCGTGGGGCGTGGGGCCGGCGCACTTCGTCCGCCGGACTCGGCATGGGCCGAGGCTTTGTCCACCCCCTCCCCATGACAAAAATAGGCCTCGGGCACAGCCGCACCCAAAAAAGAGCAGCTGAACCCCTTGGCGCCAAGTTCGTCCTGCGGAAAAATGCCGAAAAAAGCGGTGTGCTATAGCCTTTGGACGTTGGGCCGGTGAACTTCGTCCGTCTTCCCCGGAATGGGCCGAAACTTTGTCCACCCCCTCACCGCGACAAAAATAGGCCGTGAGCACAGCCGCGCCCAAAAAAGAGCAGCCGAACCCGTTGGCGCCAAGTTCGTCCTGCGGAAAAATGCCCAAAAAGGGGGTGGGCTATAGCCTTGGGGCGTCGTCCGC
The DNA here is from genome assembly GCA_029633175.1 of Citrus glauca. Taxonomy (NCBI): domain Eukaryota; kingdom Viridiplantae; phylum Streptophyta; class Magnoliopsida; order Sapindales; family Rutaceae; genus Citrus; species Citrus glauca. The sequence goes on from JAQOOD010000025.1 coordinate 390,860, forward strand.
CGGACTCGGAATTGGCCTAGAATTTTTCCACCCCCTCCCCATGACAAAAATAGGCCACGGGCACAGCCGCGCCCAAAAAAGAGCAGCCGATCCCCTTGGCGCCAAGTTCGTCCTGCGGAAAAATGCCCAAAAAAGGGGTTGGCTATAGTCTTGGGGCGTGGGGCTGGCGAACTTCGTCCGCTTTCTTCGGAATGGGCCGAGACTTTGCCCACCCCCTACCCGCGACAAAAATAGGCCGCGGGCACAACCGCGCCCAAAAAAGAGCAGCCGAACCCCTTGGCGCCATGTTCGTCCTGCGAAAAATGCCCAAAAAAGGGGTGGGCCATAGCCTTGGGGCTTGGGGCTGGCGAACTTCGTATGCCGGACTTGGAATGGGCCAAGACATTGCCCACCCCCTCTCCGTGACAAAAATAGGCCGCGGGCGCAGCCGAACCCCTTGGCGCCAAGTTCGTCCCGAGGAAAAATGCCCAAAAAAGGGGTGTGCTATAGCCTTTGGACGTGGGGCCTGTGAACTTCGTCCATCTTCCTCGGAATGGGCCGAAACTTTGTCCACCCCCTCACCACGACAAAAATAGGCCGCGGGCACAGCCACGTCCAAAAAGAGCAGCCGAACCCCTTGGCGCCAAGTTCGTCCTGCGGAAAAATGCCCAAAAAAGGGGTGGGCTGTAGCCTTGGGGTGTGGGGTTGACGCACTTCGTCCCCCGGACTCGGAATGGGCCGAGACTTTGACCACCCCCTCCCCACAACAAAAATAGGACACGGGACAGCCGCGCCCAAAAAAGAGCAGCCGAACCCCTTGGCGCCAAGTTCGTCCTGCGGAAAAATGCGGAAAAAAGGGATGAGCTATTGCCTTGGGGCGTGGGGCTGGTGAACTTCTTCCGCCGGACTTGGAATGTGCCGAGACTTTGCCCACCCCCTCCCCGCGACAAAAATAGGCCGCGGGCACAGCCGCACCCAATAAAGAGCCGCCGAACCCCTTGGCGCCATGTTCGTCCTATTTTTGACACGGGGAGAGGGTGGGCAAAGTCTCGGCCGATTCTGAGTCCGGCGGACGAACTTCGGCAGCCCCACGCCCCAGCAAAACCCCTTGGCACCAGGTTTGTCCTGCGGAAAAATGCCCAAAAAAGGGGTGGGCTATAGCCTTGGGGCGTGGGGCTGACGAACTACGTCCGCCGGACTCGGAATGGGCCGATACTTTGACCACCCCCTGCCCGCGACAAAAATAGGCCGTGGGCACAGCTGCACCCAAAAAAGAGCAGCTGAGCCCCTTGGCGCCAAGTTCGTCCTACGGAAAAATGCCCAAAAAGGGGGTAGGCTATAGCCTAGGAGCGTGGGGCTGGTGAACTTCGTCCGCCGGACTCGGAATGGGCCGAGACTTTTCCCACCCCCTACCTGCGACAAAAATAGGCCGCGGGCACAGCCGCGCCCAAAAAAGAGCAGCCGAATCCCTTGGTGCCAAGTTCGTCCTGCGGAAAAATGCCGAAAAAAAGATGGGCTATAGCCTTGGGGCGTGGGGCGGGCGAACTTCGTCCGCCGGACTCGGAATGCGCCGAGAATTTTCCCACCCCCTCCCTGCAACAAAAATAGGCCGTGGTCGAAGCCGCGCCCAAAAAAGAGCAGCGGAACCCCTTGGCGCCAGGTTTGTCCTGCGGAAAAATGCCCAAAAAAGGGGTGGGCTATAGCCTTGGGGCGTGGGGCTGACGAACTACGTCCGCCGGACTCGGAATGGGCCGAGACTTTGACCACCCCCTGCCCGTGACAAAAATAGGCCGTGGGCACAGCTGCACCCAAAAAAGAGCAGCTGAGCCCCTTGGCGCCAAGTTCGTCCTACGGAAAAATGCCCAAAAAGGGGGTAGGCTATAGCCTTGGAGCGTGGGGCTGGTGAACTTCGTCCGCCGGACTCGGAATGGGCCGAGACTTTTCCCACCCCCTCCCCACGACAAAAATAGGCCACGGGCACAGCCGTGCCAAAAAAAGAGCAGCCGAACCCCCTTGGCGCAAAGATCGTCCTGCGGAAAATGCCCAAAAAGCGGGTGGGCTATAGCCTTCGGGCGTGGGGCTGGCGCACTTCGTCCGCCTTCCTCGGAATGGGCCAAGACATTGCCCACCCCCTCCCCGCGTCAAAAATAGGCAACGGGCACAGCCGCACCCAAAAAAGAGCAGCCGAACCCCTTGGCGCCAAGTTCGTCCTGCGGAAAAATGCCCAAAAAGGGGGTGGGCTATAGCCTTGGGGCGTGGGGCGGGCGAACTTCGTCCGCCGGACTCGGAATGGGCCGAGACTTTGGTCACCCCCTCCCCGTGACAAAAATAGGCCGCGAGCACAGCCGCGCCCAAAAAAGAGCAGCCGAACCCCTTGGCGCCAAGTTCGTCCTGCGCAAAATGCCGAAAAACGGGGTGGGCTATAGCCTTGGGGCGTGGGGCGGGCGAACTTCGTCCGCGGGACTCGGAATGGCCTGAAACTTTGCCCACCCCCTCCCCACGACAAAAATAGGCCGCGGGCACAACCGCGCCCAAAAAAGAGCAGCCGAACCCCCTTGACGGCAAGTTCGTCCTGCGGAAAATGCCCAAAAAGGGGGTGGGCTATAGCCTTGGGGCGTGGGGCTGGTGAACTTCGTCCGCCTTCCTCGGAATGGGCCAAGACATTGCCCACCCCCTCCCCGCATCAAAAATAGGCAACGGGCACAGCCACCACCAAAAAAGAGCAGCCGAACCCCTTGGCGCCAAGTTTGTCCTGCGGAAAAATGCCCAAAAAAGGGGTGGGCTATAGCCTTGGGGCGTGGGGCTGACGAACTTCGTCCGCCGGACTTGGAATGGGCCGAGACTTTGACCACCCCCTGCCCGCGACAAAAATAGGACGCAAGCACAGCTGCGCCCAAAAAAGAGCAGCCGAGGCCCTTGGCGCCAAGTTCGTCCTACGGAACAATGCCCAAAAAGGGGGTAGGCTATAGCCTTGGAGCGTGCGGCTGGTGAACTTCGTCCGCCGGTCTCGGAATGGGCCGAGACTTTTCCCATCCCCTCCCCGCGACAAAAATAGGCCGCGGGCACAGCCGCGCCCAAAAAAGAGCAGCCGAATCCCTTGGCGCCAAGTTCGTCCTGCGGAAAAATGCCCAAAAAGGGGGTGGGCTATAGCCTTGGGGCGTGGGGCGGGAGAACTTCGTCCGCCGGACTCGGAATGGGCTGAGACTTTGGCCACCCCCTCCCTGTGACAAAAATAGGCCGCGGGCACAGACGCTCCCAAAAAAGAGCAGCCGAACCCCTTGGCGCCAAGTTCGTCCTTCGAAAAAATGCCGAAAAACGGGGTGGGCTATAGCCTTGGGGCGTGGGGCGGGCGAACTTCGTCCGCCGGACTCGGAATGGCCCGAGACTTTGCCCACCCCCTCCCTGCGACAAAAATAGGCCGCGGGCACAGCCGCGCCCAAAAAACAGCAGCCGAACCCCCTTGACGCCAAGTTCGTCCTGCGGAAAATGCCCAAAAAGGGGGTGGGCTATAGCCTTGGGGCGTGGGGCTGGCAAACTTCGTCCGCCTTCCTCGGAATCGGCCAAGACATTGCCCACCCCCTCCCCGCATCAAAAATAGGCAACGGGCACAGCCACGCCCAAAAAAGAGCAGCCGAACCCCTTGGCGCCATGTTTGTCCTGCGGAAAAATGCCCAAAAAAGGGGTGGGCTATAGCCTTGGGGCGTGGGGCTGACGAACTTCGTCCGCCGGACTCGGAATGGGCCGAGACTTTGACCACCCCCTGCCCGCAATAAAAATAGGCCGCAGGCACAGCTGCGCCCAGAAAAGAGCAGCCGAGGCCCTTGGCGCCAAGTTCGTCCTACGGAACAATGCCCAAAAAGGGGGGAGGCTATAGCCTTGGAGCGTGGGGCTGGTGAACTTCGTCCGCCGGTCTCGGAATGGGCTCGACTTTTCCCATCCCCTCCCCGCGACAAAAATAGGCCGCGGGCACAGCCACGCCCAAATAAGAGCAGCCGAATCCCTTGGCGCCAAGTTCGTCCTGCGAAAAAATGCCGAGAAAAGGGGTGGGCTATAGCCTTGGGGCGTGGGGCGGGCGAACTTCGTCCGCCGGACTCGGAATCGCCCGAGACTTTGGCCACCCCCTCCCCGCGACAGAAATAGGCCGCGGGCACAGCCGCGCCCAAAAAAGAGCAGTCGAACCCCCTTGGCGCCAAGTTCGTCCTGCGGAAAATGCCCAAGAAGGGGGTGGGCTATAGCCTTCGGGCGTAGGGCTGGCGAACTTCGTCCGCCAGACTCCGAATGAGCCGAGATTTTTCCCACCCCCTCCCCGCGACAAAAATAGGTAGCGGGCACAGCCGCGCCAAAAAAGAGCAGCCGAACCCCTTGTCGCCTAGTTCGTCCTGCGGAAAAATGCCCAAAAAAGGGGTGGGCTATGGCCTTGGGACGTGGGGCCGGTGAACTTCGTCCCTCTTCCTCGGAATGGGCCGAAACTTTGTCCACCCCCTCCCCACGACAAAAATAGGCCGCACGCACAGCCGCACCCAAAAAAGAGCAGCCGAACCCCTTGGCGCCATGTTCGTCCTGCGGAAAAATGCCCAAAAAGGGGGTGGGTTATAGCCTTGGGGCGTCGGGCCGGCGAACTTTGTCCGCTGGACTCGGAATGGGCCTAGAATCTTCCCACCCCCTCCTCGCGACAAAAATAGGCCGCGGGCACAGCCGCGCCCCAAAAAGAGCAGCCGAACCCCTTGGCGCCAAGTTTCTCCTGCGGAAAAATGTCCAAAAAAGGGGTGGGCTATAGCCTTGGGGAGTGGGGCTGGCGAACTTCGTCTGCCGGACTCGGAATGGACCGAAAATTTTCCCAACCCCTCCCCGCAACAAAAATAGGCCGCGGGCACAGCCGCGCCCCAAAAAGAGCAGCCGAACCCCTTGGCGCCGAGTTTCTCCTGCGGAAAAATGCCCAAAAAAGGGGTGGGCTATAGCCTTGGGGCGTGGGGCTGACAAACTTCGTCCGCCGGACTCGTAATGTGCCGAGACTTTGACCACCCCCTGCCCGCGACAAAAATTGGCCGCGGGCACAGCGGTGCCCAAAGAAGAGCAGCCGAGCCCCTTGGCACCAAGTTCGTCCTACGGAAAAATGCCCAAAAAGTGGGTAGGCTATAGCCTTGGGGCGTGGGTCGGGCGAACTTCGTCCGCCGGACTCGGAATGGGCCGACACTTTTCCCACCCCCTCCCCGCGACAAAAATAGGCCGCGGGACAGCCGCACCCAAAAAAGAGCAGCCGAACCCCTTGGCTTCAAGTTCATCCTGCGGAAAAATGCCCAAAAAAGGGACGGGCTATAGCCTTGGGGCGTGTGGCTGCGAACTTCGTCCGCCTTCTTCGGAGTGGGCCTAGACTTTCCCACCCCCTCCCCACAAAAAAAATAGGCCGCGGGCACTGCCGTGCCCAAAAAAGAGCAGCCGAACCCGTTGGCGCCAAGTTCGTCCTGCGAAAAATGCCCAAAAAGGGGGTAGGCTATAGCCTTGGAGCGTGGGGCGGGCGAACTTCGTCCGCCGGACTCGGAATGGGCCGAGAATTTTCCCACCCCCTCCCCGCAACGAAAATACGCCACGGGCAAAGGCGCGCCCAAAAAAGAGCAGCCGAGCCCCTTGGCGCCAAGTTCGTCCTACGGAAAAACGCCCAAAAAGGGAGTAGGCTATAGCCTTGGAGCGTGGGGTTGGGGAACTTCGTCCGCCGGACTCGGAATGGGCCGAGACTTTTCCCACCACCTCCCCGCGACAAAAATAGGCCACGGGCACAGCCGTGCCCAAAAAAGAGCAGCCGAACCCCTTGGCTTCAAGTTCATCCTGCGGAAAAATGCCCAAAAAAGGGACGGGCTATAGCCTTGGGGCGTGTGGCTGGCGAACTTCGTCCGCCTTCTTTGGAGTGGGCCTAGACTTTCCCACCCCCTCCCCACGACACAAATAGGCCGCGGGCACTGCCGTGCCCAAAAAAGAGCAGCCGAACCCGTTGGCGCCAAGTTCGCCCTGCGGAAAATGCCCAAAAAGGGGGTGGGCTATAGCCTTGGGGCGTGGGGCGGGCGAACTTCGTCCGCCGGACTCGGAATGGGCCGAGAATTTTCCCACCCCCTCCCCGCAACGAAAATACGCCGCGGGCAAAGGCGCGCCCAAAAAAGAGCAGCCGAGCCCCTGGGCGCCAAGTTCGTCCTACGGAAAAATGCCCAAAAAGGGGGTGGGCTATAGCCTTGGGGCGTGGGGCCGGCAAACTTCGTACGCGGGACTAGGAATGGAACGAGACTTTGCCCACACCCTCCCCGTGACAAAAATAGGCCGTGGGCACAGCCGCGCCCAAAAAAGAGCAGCCGAACCCCTTGGCGCCATATTCGTCCTGCGGAAAAATGCCCAAAAAAGGGGTGGGCTATATCCTTGGGGCGTGGGGCTCGCGAACTTCGTTTGCCGGACTCGGAATGGGCCGAGACTTTGCCCACCCCCTCCCCGCGACAAAAATAGGCCGCAGGCACAGCCGTGCCAAAAAAAGAGCAGCCGAACCCCTTGGCGCCAAGTTCGTCCTGCGGAAAAATGCCCAAAAAAGGGGTGGGCTATAGCCTTGGGGCGTGGGGCTGGCGAACTTGGGCCGAGACTTTGCCCACCCCATCCCCGCGACAAACATAGGCCGCGTGCACAGCCTCGCCCAAAAAAGGGCAGCCGAACCCCTAGGCGCCAAGTTCGTCCTGCGGCAAAATGCCCAAAAAATGGGTGTGCTATAGCCTTTGGGCGTGGGGCCGGCAAAGTTCATCCCCCATCCTCGGAATGGGCCGAGACATTGCGCACCCCCTCCCCGCGACAAAAATAGGCCGCGGGCAAAGCCGCGCCAAAAAAGGGCAGCCGAACCCCTTGGCGCCAAGTTCGTCCTGCGGAAAAATTCCCAAAAAATGGGCGTGCTATAGCCTTTGGGTGTGGGGCCGGAATAGTTCATCCCCCTTCCTCGGGATGGGCCGAGACTTTGGCCACCCCCTCCTCACGGCAAAAATTGGCCGCGGGCACAACCGCGCCCAAAAATGAGCAGTCGAACCCCTTGGCGCCAAGTTCGTCCTGGGGAAAAATGACCAAAAAAGGGGTGCGCTATAGCCTTGGGGCGTCGGGCTGGCGAACTTCGTCCGCCGGACTCGGAATGGGCCGAGACTTTGGCCACCCCTTCCCACGACAAAAATAGGCCACGGGCATAGCCGCGCCAAAAAAAGAACAGCAGAACCCCTTGGCGCCAAGTTCGTCCTACGGAAAAATGCCCAAAAAGGGGTGGGCTATAGCCTTGGGGCGTGGGGCTGGCGAACTTCATCTGCCGGACTCGGAATGGGCCGAGACTTTGGCCACCGCATCCCCGCGACAAATATAGGCCGCGGCCACAGCCTCGCCCAAAAAAGAGCGGCCGAACCCCTTGGCGCCAAGTACGTCCTGCGGAAAAATGCCCAAAAAAGGGGTGGGCTATAGCCTTGGGGCGTGGGACTGGCCAACTTCGTCTGCCGGACTCGGAATGGGCCGTGACATTGCCCACCCCCTCCCAGGGACAAAAATAGGCCGCGGGCACAGCCTCGCCAAAAAAAGAGCAGCCGAACCCCTTGGCGCCCAGTTCGTCCGGCGGCAAAATGCCCAAAAAATGGGTGTGCTATAGCCTTTGGGCGTGGGGCCGGCAAAGTTCATCCCCCTTCCTCGGAATGGGCCGAGACTTTGCCCACCCCCTCCCTGCGACAAAAATAGGCCGCGGGCACAGCCGCGCCCAAAAAAGAGCAGCCGAACCCCTTGGCGTCAAGTACGTCCTGCGGAAAAATGCCCAAAAAAGGGGTGGGCTATAGCCTTGGGGCGTGGGGCTGGCCAACTTCGTCTGCCGGACTCGGAATGGGCCGTGACATTGCCCACCCCCTCCCCGGGACAAAAATAGGCCGCGGGCACAGCCTCGCCAAAAAAAGAGCTGCCGAACCCCTTGGCGCCAAGTTCGTCCGGCGGCAAAATGCCCAAAAAATGGGTGTGCTATAGCCTTTGGGCGTGGGGCCGGCAAAGTTCATCCCCCTTCCTCGGAATGGGCCGAAACTTTGCCCACCCCCTCCCCGCGTCAAAAATAGGACGCGGGCACAGCCTCGCCCAAAAAAGAGCAGCCGAACCCCTTGGCGCCGAGTTCGTCCTGCGGCAAAATGCCCAAAAAATGGGTGTGCTATAGCCTTTGGGCGTGGGGCCGGCAAAGTTCATCCCCCTTCCTCAGAATGGGCCGAGACTTTGCCCACCCCCTCCCCGCGACAAAAATAGGCCGCGGGCACAGCCGCGCCTAAAAAAGAGCAGCCAAACCCCATGGTGCCAAGTTCGTCCTGCGGAAAAATGCCAAAAAAAGGGATGTGCTATAGCCTTTGGGCGTGGGGCCGGCGAACTTCATCGGCCTTCCTCGGAATGGGCTGAGACTTTGGCCACCCCCTCCCCGCGTCAAAAATAGGACGCGGGCACAGCCTTGCCCAAAAAAGAGCAGCCGAACCCCTTGGCGCCAAGTTCGTCCTGCCGAAAAATGCCCAAAAAAGGGGTGGGCTATAGCCTTGGGGCGTGGGGCGGGCGAGCTTCGTCTGCCGGACTCGGAATGGGGCGAGACATTGACCACCCCCTCCCCGCGACAAAAATAGGCCGCGGGCACAGCCTCGCCCAAGAAAGGGCAGCCGAACCCCTTGGCGCAAAATTCGTCCTGCGGAAAAATACCCAAATGGGGGTTGGGCTATAGCCTTGGGGCGTGGGACTGGCCAACTTCGTCTGCCGGACTCGGAATGGGCCGTGACATTGCCCACCCCCTCCCCGGGACAAAAATAGGCCGCGGGCACAGCCTCGCCAAAAAAAGAGCAGCCGAACCCCTTGGCGCCAAGTTCGTCCGGCGGCAAAATGCCCAAAAATGGGTGTGCTATAGCCTTTGGGCGTGGGGCCGGCAAAGTTCATCCCCCTTCCTCGGAATGGGCCGAAACTTTGCCCACCCCCTCCCCGCGTCAAAAATAGGACGCGGGCACAGCCTCTCCCAAAAAAGAGCAGCCGAACCCCTTGGCGCCGAGTTCGTCCTGCGGCAAAATGCCCAAAAAATGGGTGTGCTATAGCCTTTGGGCGTGGGGCCGGCAAAGTTCATCCCCCTTCCTCGGAATGGGCCGAGACTTTGCCCACCCCCTCGCCGCGACAAAAATAGGCCGCGGGCACAGCCGCGCCTAAAAAAGAGCAGCCAAACCCCATGGTGCCAAGTTCGTCCTGCGGAAAAATGCCCAAAAAAGGGATGTGCTATAGCCTTTGGGCGTGGGGCCGGCGAACTTCATCGGCCTTCCTCGGAATGGGCTGAGACTTTGGCAACCCCCTCCCCGTGTTAAAAATAGGACGCGGGCACAGCCTTGCCCAAAAAAGAGCAGCCGAACCCCTTGGCGCCAAGTTCGTCCTGCCGAAAAATGCCCAAAAAAGGGGTGGGCTATAGCCTTGGGGCGTGGGGCGGGCGAGCTTCGTCTGCCGGACTCGGAATGGGGCGAGACATTGACCACCCCCTCCCTGCGACAAAAATAGGCCGCGGGCACAGCCTCGCCCAAGAAAGGGCAGCCGAACCCCTTGGCGCAAAATTCGTCCTGCGGAAAAATACCCAAATGGGGGTTGGGCTATAGCCTTCGGTCGCGGGGCGGGCGAACATCGTCTGCCGGACATGGAATGGGCCGAGGCGTTGCCGACCCCCTCCCCGCGAAAAAAATAGGCCACGGGCACAGCCGCGACCAAAAAAGAGCAGCCGAACCCCTTTACGCCAAGTTCGTCCCGCGGAAAAATGCCCAAAAAGGGGGTGGGCTAGAGCCATGGGGCGTGGGGCTGGCGAACTTCGTCCGCCGGGCTCGGAATGGGCCGAGACATTGCCCACTCCCTCGCCGTGACAAAAATACGCCGCGGACACAGCCGCACACAAAAAAGAGCAGGCGAACCCCTTGGCGCCAAGTTCGTCCTGCAGAAAAATGCCCAAAAAAGGGGTGGGCTATAGCCTTCGGGCGTGGGGCCGGCGCACTTCGTCCGCCTTCCTCGGAATAGGCCGAGACTTTGCCCACCCCTTCCCTGCGACAAAAATAGGCCGCGGGCATAGCCACGCCCAAAAAAGAGCACTCGAACCCCTTGGCGCCAAGTTCGTCCTGCGGAAGAATGCCCAAAAAAGGGGGGTACTATACCCTTGGGGCATGGGGCTGCCGAAGTTCGTCCGGTGGACTCGGAGTGGGCCGAGACTTTTCCCACCCCCTCCCCGCGACAAAAATAGGCCGCGGGCACAGCCGCGCCCAAAAAAGAGCAGCCGAACCCCTTGGCACCAAGTTCGTCCTGCGGAAAAATGCCCAAAAAAGGGGTGTGCTATAGCCTTTCGGCGTGGGGCCGGCGCACTTCGTCCGCCTTCCTCGGAATGGGCTGAGACTTTGCCCACCGCCTCCCCACGACAAAAATAGGCCGTGGCCACAGCCTCGCCCAAAAAAGAGCAGCCGAACCCCTTGTCGCCAAGTTCGTCCTGCTGAAAAAATGCCTAAAAAAGAGGTGTGCTATAGCCTTGGGGCGTGGGGCTGCCGGAGTTCGTCCGCCTTCCTCCGAATGGGCGGAGACTTTGACCACCCCTCCCGGCGCCAAAAATAGGCTGCCGGCAGACCGCGCCCAAAAAAGAGCAGGCGAACCCCTTGGCGCCAAGTTCGTGCTGCGGAAAAATGCCCAAAAAAGGGGTGTGCTATAGCCTTGGGGCGTGGGGCTGCCGAAGTTCGTCCGCCGGACTCGGAATGGGCCGAGACTTTTCCCACCCCCTCCCCGCGACAAAAATACGCCGTGGGCACAGCCGCACACAAAAAAGAGCTGGCGAACCCCTTGGCGCCAAGTTCGTCCTGCAGAAAATGCCCAATAAAGGGGTGGGCTGTAGCCTTGGGGCGTGGGGCCGGCCTACTTCGTCCGCCGGACTCGGAAGGGGCCGAGACTTTTCCCACCCCCTCCCCGAGCCAAAAATAGGCCATGGGAGCAGCCGCGCCCAAAAAAGAACAGCCGAACCCCTCGGCGCCAAGTTCGTCATGCGAAAAACGGCCCAAAAAGGGGGTGGGCTATAGCCTTGGGGCGTGGGGCAGGCGAACTTCGTTCGCCGGACTCGGAATGGGCCGAGACTTTTCCCACCACCTCCCCGCGCCAAACATAGGCCGCGGGCACAGCCGCGCACAAAAAAGAGCAGCCGAACCCCTTGGCGCCAAGTTCGTCATGCGAAAAACTGCCCAAAAAGGGGGTGGGCTATAGCCTTGGGGCGTGGGGTCGGTGAACTTCGTCCGCCGGCCTCGGAATCGGCCGAGACTTTTCCCACCCCCTCCCCGTGCAAAAAATAGGCCGCGGGCACAGCCATGCCCAAAAAAGAGCAGCCGAACGCCTTGGTGCCAAGTTCGTCCTGTGGAAAAATGCCCAAAAAAGGGGTGGGCTATAGCCTTGGGGCGTGGGGCGGGCGAACTTCGTCCGCCGGACTTGGAATGGGCCGAGACATTGACCACCCCCTCCCCGCGACAAAAATAGGCGGCAGGCACAACCGCGCCCCATAAAGAGCAGCCGAAACCCTTGGCGCCAAGTTCATCCTGCGGAAGAAAGCCCAAGAAAGGGGTGGGCTATAGCCTTGGGGCGTGGGGCTGGCGAACTTTGTCCGCCTTCCTCCGAATGGGCGGAGACATTGCCCACCCCCTCCCTACGAAAAAAATAGGCCGCGGACACAGCCGCGCCCAAAAAAGAGCAGTCGAATCCCTTGGCGCCAAGTTCGTGCTGCGGAAAAATGCCCAAAAAAGGGGTGTGCTATAGCCTTGGGGCGTGGGGCTGCCGAAGTTCGTCCGCCGGAATCGGAATGGGCCGAGACTTTTCCCACCCCCTCCCCGCGACAAAAATACGCCACGGGCACAGCCGCGCACAAAAAAGAGCAGCCGAACCCCTTGGCGCCAAGTTCGTCATGCGAAAAACTGCCCAAAAAGGGGGTGGGCTATAGCCTTGGGGCGTGGGGCCGGCGAACTTCGTCCACCAGACTCGGAATGGGCTGAGACTTTTCCCACCCCCTCCCCGCGCACAAAATTGGCCGCGGGCACAGCCATGCCCAAAAAAGAGCAGCCGAACCCCTTGGCGCCAAGTTCGTCCTGCGGAAAAATGCCCAAAAAGTGGGTGGGCTATAGCCTTGGGGCGTGGGGCGGGCGAACTTCGTCCGCCGGACTTGGAATGGGCCGAGACATTGACCACCCCCTCCCCGTGACAAAAATAGGCGGCGGGCACAACCGCGCCCAAAAAAGAGCAGCCGAACCCCTTGGCGCCAAGTTCGTCCTGCGGAAGAAAGCCTAAAAAAGGGGTGGGCTATAGCCTTGGGGCGTGGGGCTGGCGAACTTCGTCCGCCGGACTCGGAATGGGCCGAGACTTTTCCCACCCCCTCGCCGTGCCAAACATAGGCCGCGGGCACAGCCGCGCACAAATAAGAGCAGCCTCACCCCTTGGCGCCAAGTTTGTCATGCGAAAAACTCCCTAAAAAGGGGGTGGGCTATAGCGGGCGTGGGGCCGGCGAACTTCGTCCACCAGACTCGGAATGGGCCGAGAATTTTCCCACCCCCTCCCCACGACAAAAATAGGCCGCGGGCATAGCCGCGCCCAAAAATGAGCAGTCGAACCCCTTGGCGCCAAGTTCGTCCTGCGGAAAAATGCCCAAAAAGGGGGTCGGCTATAGACTTGGGACGTGGGGCTGGCGAACTTCGTCTGCTCGACTCGGAATGGGCCGAGACTTTGCGCACCGCCTCCCCACGACAAAAATAGGCCGTGGGCACAGCCGCGCCCAAAAAAGAGCAGCCGAACCACTTGGCACCAAGTTCGTCCTGCGGAAAAATGCCCAAAAAAGTGGTGGGCTATAGCCTTGGGGCGTGGGGCAGGCGAACTTTGTCCGCCGGACTCCGAATGGGCCAACACATTTCCCACCCCCTCCCCATGACAAAAATAGGCCACGGGCACAGCCGCGCCCAAAAAAGAGCAGCCGAACCCCTTGGCGCCAAGTTCATCCTGCGGAAAAATGACCAAAAAAGGGGTGGGCTATACCCTTGGGGCGTGGGGCGGGCGAACTTCGTCTGCCGGACTCGGAATGGGCCGAGACATTGACCACCCCCTCCCCGCGACAAAAATAGGCCGCGGGCACAGCCTCGCCCAAGAAAGAGCAGCCGAACCCCTTGGCACAAACTTCGTACTGCAGAAAAATGCCCAAATGGGGGTTGGGCTATAGCCTTGGGTCGTGGGGCGGGCGAACTTCATCTGCCGCACTTGGAATGGGCCGAGGCGTTGCCCACCCCCTCCCCACCAAAAAAATAGGCCACGGGCACAGCCATGCCCAAAAAAGAGCAGCCGAACCCCTTGGCGCCAAGTTCGTCCTGCGGAAAAATGGGCAAAAAGGGGGTGGGCTATAGCCATGGGGCGTGGGGCTGGCGAACTTCGTCCGCTGGGCTCGGAATGGGCCGAGACTTTGCCCATCCCCTCGCCGCGACAAAAATACGCTGTGGGCACAGCCGCACACAAAAAAGAGCAGGCGAACCCCTTGGCGCCAAGTTCGCCCTGCGGAAAAATGCCCAAAAAAGGGGTGGGCTGTAGCCTTGGGACGTGGGGCCGGCGCCCTTCGTCCGCCGAACTCGGAATGGGCCGAGACATGGCCCACCCCCTCCCCACGCCAATAATGGGCCACGGGCACAGCCGCGCCCAAAAAAGAGCAGCCGAACCCCTTGGCGCCAACTTCGTCCTGCGGAAAAATGCCCAAAAAAGGGGTGTGCTATAGCCTTTGGGCGTAGGGCTGGCGAACTTCGTCCGCCGGACTCGGAATGGGCCGAGACACTGCCAACTCCCTCCCCCCGCCAAAAGTAGGCCGCGGGCACGGTCGCGTCCAAAAAAGAGCAGTCGAACCCCTTGGCGCCAAGTTCCTCCTGCAGAAAAATGCCCAAAAAAGGGGTGTACTATAGCCTTGGGGCGTGGGGCTGCCGAAGTTTGTCCGCTGGACTCGGAATGGGCCGAGACTTTCCCCACCCTCTCCCCGTGAAAAAATTACGCCGCGGGCACAGCCGCGCCCAAAAAAGAGCAGCCGAACCCCTTGGCGCCAAGTTGGTCCTGCGGAAAAATGCCCAAAAAAGGGGTGTGCTATAGCCTTTGGGCGTAAGGCTGGCGAACTTCGTCCGCCGGACTCGGAATGTCCCGAGACATTGCCCACCCCCTCTCCGCAACAAAAATAGGCCGCGGGCACAGCCGCGCCCAAAAAAGGGCAGCCGAAACCCTTGGCGCCAAGTTCGTCCTGCGGAAAAATGCCCAAAAAGGGGGGTGGGCTATAGCCTTGGGGCGTGGGGCGGGCGAACTTCGTCCGCCGGACTCGGAATGTGCCGAGACTTTGCCCACTCCCTCTCCGCAACAAAAATAGGCCGCGGGCACAGCCGTGCCCAAAAAAGAGCAGTCGAACCCCTTGGCGCCAAGTTCGTCCTGCGGAAAAATGCGCAAAAAGGGGGTGGGCTATAGCCTTGGGACGTGGGGCTGGCGAACTTCGTCTGCCTTCCTCGGAATGGGCCGAGACTTTGCCCACCCTTCCCTGCGACAAAAATAGGCCGTGGGCACAGCCGTACCCAAAAAAGAGCAGTCGAACCCCTTGGCGCCTAGTTCGTCCTGCGGAAAAATGCCCAAAAAAGGGGTGTACTATAGCCTTGGGGCATGGGGCTGCCGAAGTTCGTCCGCTGGACTCAGAGTGGGCCGAGACTTTTCCCACCCCCTCCCCGCAAAAAAAATAGGCCTCGGGCACAGCCGCGCCCAAAAAAGAGCAGCCGAACCACTTGGCGCCAAGTTCGTCCTGCCGAAAAATGCCCAAAAAAGGGGTGTGCTATAGCCGTTGGGCGTGGGGATGGCGAACTTCGTCCGCCGGACTCGGAATGTGCCGAGACTTTGCCCACTCCATCTCCGCAACAAAAATAGGCCACGGGCACAGCCGCACCCAAAAAAGAGCGGCCGAACCCCTTGGCGCCAAGTTCGTCCTGCGGAAAAATGCCCAAAAAGGGGGTGGGCTATATCCTTGGGACGTGGGGCTGGCGAACTTCGTCCGCCGAACTCGGAATGGGCTGAGACATGGCCCACCCCCTCCCCACGCCAATAATGGGCCACGGGCACAGCTGCGCCCAAAAAAGAGCAGTCGAACCCCTTGGCGCCAAGTTCATCCTGCGGAAAAATGCCCAAAAAAGGGCTGTGCTATAGCCTTTGGGCGTGGGGCCGCCAAAGTTCATCCGCCTTCCTCGGAATGGGCCGAGACATTGCCAACTCACTCCCCGTGCCACAAGTAGGCCGCGGGCACGGTCGCGCCCAAAAAAGAGTAGTCGAACCCCTTGGCGCCAAGTTCGTCCTGCGGAAAAATGCCCAAAAATGGGGTGTACTATAGCCTTGGGGCGTGGGGCTGCCGAAGTTCGTCCGCTGGACTCGGAATGGGCCGAGACTTTCCCCACACCCTCCCCGCGAAAAGAATAGGCCGCGGGCACAGCCGCGCCCAAAAAAGAGCAGCTGAACCCCTTGGCGCCAAGTTCGTCCCGCGGAAAAATGCCCAAAAAAGGGGTGTGCTATAGCCTTTGGGCGTGGGGCCGCCAAAGTTCATCCGCCTTCCTCGGAATGGGCCGAGACATTGCCAACTCACTCCCCCGTGCCACAAGTAGGCCGCGGGCACGGTCGCGCCCAAAAAAGAGTAGTCGAACCCCTTGGCGCCAAGTTCGTCCTGCGGAAAAATGCCCAAAAATGGGGTGTACTATAGCCTTGGGGCGTGGGGCTGCCGAAGTTCGTCCGCTGGACTCGGAATGGGCCGAGACTTTCCCCACACCCTCCCCGCGAAAAGAATAGGCCGCGGGCACAGCCGCGCCCAAAAAAGAGCAGCCGAACCCCCTTGGCGCCAAGTTCGTCCTGCGGAAAAATGCCCAAAAAAGGGGTGTGCTATAGCCTTTGGGCGTAGGGCTGGCGAACTTCGTCCGCCGGACTCGGAATGTCCCGAGACATTGCCCACCCCCTCTCCGCAACAAAAATAGGCCGCGGGCACCGCCGCGCCCAAAAAAGGGCAGCCGAAACCCATGGCGCCAAGTTCGTCCTGCGGAAAAATGCCCAAACAGGGGGTGGGCTAAAGCCTTGGGTCGTGGGGCTGGCGAACTTCGTCTGCCGAACTTGGAATGGGCCGAGACAAGGCCCACCCCCTCCCCGCACCAATAATAGGCCGCGGGCACAGCCACGCCCAAAAAAGAGCAGTCGAACCCCTTGGCGCCAAGTTCGTCCTGCGGAAAAATGCCCAAAAAAGGGATGTGCTATAGCCTTTGGGCGTGGGGCTGGCGAAGTTTGTCCGCTGGACTCGGAAAGGGCCGAGACTTTGCCCACCCCCTCGCCACGACAAAAAAACGCCGCGGTCACAACCGCACCCAAAAAAGAGCAGCCGAACCCATTGGTGCCAAGTTCGTCCTGCGGAAAAATGTCCAAAAAAGGGGTGGGCTATAGCCTTGGGGCGTGGGGCTGGCGAACTTCGTCCGCTGGACTCGGCATGGGCCGAGACTTTGCCCACCGTCTCCCCGCAATAAAAATAGGCCGTGGGCAGAGCTGCGCCCAATAAAACCGCAGCCGAACCACTTGGCACCAAGTTCGTCCGGCGGAAAAATGCCCAAAAAAGGGGTGTGCTATAGCCTTTGGGCGTGGGGCCGGCGCACTTCGTCCGCCGTCCTCGGAATGGGCTGAAACTTTGGCCACCCCCTCCCCACGACAGAAATATGCCGCGGGCACAGCCTCGCCCAAAAAAGAGCAGCCGAACCCCTTGGCGCCAAGTTCGTCCTGCGGAAAAATGCCCAAAAAAGGGGTGTGCATAGCCTTGGGGCGTGGGGCCGGCTAAGCTCGTCCGCTGGACTCGGAATGGGCCGAGACTTTTCCCTCCCCCTCCCCGTGACAAAAATAGGCCGCGGGCACAGCCGCACCCAAAAAAGAGTAGCCGAACCCATTGGCTCCAAGTTCGTCCTGCGGAAAATGCCCAAAAAAGGGCTGTGCTATAGCCTTTGGGCGTGGGGCAGGTGAACTTCGTCCGCCTTCCTCGGAACCGGCCGGGACTTTGCCAACCCCCTCCCCGCGACAAAAGTAGGCCGCGGGCACAGCCGCGCCCAAAAAAAGGGCAGCCGAACCCCTTGGCGCCTTGTTCGTCCTGCGGAAAAATGCCCAAAAAAGGGGTGTGCATAGCCTTGGGGCGTGGGGCCGGCTAAGCTCGTCCGCTGGACTCGGAATGGGCCGAGACTTTTCCCTCCCCCACCCCGTGACAAAAATAGGCCGCGGACACAGCCGCGCCCAAAAAAGAGTAGCCGAACCCCTTGGCGCCAAGTTCGTCCTGCGGAAAAATGCCCAAAAAAGGGGTGTGCTATAGCCTTGGGGCGTGGGGCCGGCTAAGCTCGTCCGCCGGACTCGGAATGGGCCGAGACTTTTCCCACCCCCTCCACACGATAGAAATATGCCGCGGGCACAGCCTCGCCCCAAAAAAGAGCAGCCGAACCCCTTGGCGCCAAGTTCGTCCTGCGGAAAAATGCCCAAAAAGGCTGTGGGCTATAGCCTTGGGGCGTGGGGCTGCCGAACATCGTCCGCCGAACTCAGAATGGGCTGAGACATGGTCCACCCCCTCCCCACGCCAATAATAGGCCGCGGGCACAGCCGCGCCCAAAAAAGAGCAGTCGAACCCCTTGGCGCCAAATTCGTCCTGCGGAAAAATGCCCAAAAATGGGGTGGGCTATAGCCTTGGGGCGTGGGGCAGGCGAACTTCGTCCGCCGGACTCGGAATGGGCCGAGACTTTTCCCACCCCCTCCCGGTGAAAAAAATGGGCCGCGGGCACTGCCGCGCCAAAAAAAGAGCTGCCGAACCCCTTGGCGCCATGTTCGTCCTGCGGAAAAATGCCCAAAAAGGGGGTGGGCTATAGCCTTGGCGCGTGGGGCTGGTGAACTTCGTCCGCCGGACTCGGAATGGGCCGAGACTTTTCCCACCCCCTCCCCGCGACAAAAATAGGCCGCGGCCACTGCCGCGCCAAAAAAAGAGCTGCCGAACCCCTTGGCGCCATGTTCGTCCTGCGGAAAAATGCCCAAAAAGGGGGTGGGCTATAGCCTTTGGGCGTGGGGCGGGCGAACTTCGTCCGCCGGACTCGGAATGGGACGAGGCTTTGACCACCCCCTCCCTACGACAAAATAGGCCGCGGACATAGCCGCGCCCAAAAAAGAGCAGCCGAACCCCTTGGCGCCAAGTATGTCCTGCGGATAAATGCCCAAAAAAGGGGTGGGCTATAGCCTTGGGGCGTGGGGGCTGGCGAACTTCTTCTGCCGGACTCGGAATGGGCTGAGACTTTGCCCACCCCTCCCCGTGACAAAAATAGGTTGCGGGCATAGCCGCGCCCAAAAAAGAGCAGCCGAACCCCTTGGCGCCAAGTATGTCCTGCGGATAAATGCCCAAAAAAGGGGTGTGCTATAGCCTTGGGGCGTGGGGCCGGCAAAGCTCGTCCGCTGGACTCGGAATGGGCCGAGACTTTTCCCACCCCCTCCACGCGATAGAAATATGCCGCGGGCACAGCCGCTCCCAAAAAAGAGCTGCCGAACCCCTTGGTGCCAAGTTCATCCTGCGGAAAAATTCCCAAAACGGAGGTGGGCTATAGCCTTGGATCGTGGGGCTGGCGATCTTCGTCCGCCAGACACGGAATGGGCCCAGACTTTTCCTACCCCCTCCTAGCGACAAAAATAGGCCGCGGGCACAGCCGCGCCCAAAAAAGAGCAGCCCAACCCCTTGGCGCCAAGTTCCTCCTAAGGAGAAATGCCCAAAAAAGGGGTGTGCTATAGCCATTGGGCGTGGGGCCGGCGAACTTGGTCCGCCTTCCTCGGAATGGGACAAGAGCTTGGCCACCCCCTCCCCGCAACAAAAATAGGCCCCAGGCACAGGCGTGCCCAAAGAAGAGCAGCCGAACCTTTGGCGCCAAGTTCGTCCGGCGGAAAAAATGCCCAAAAAAGGGGTGTGCTATAGCCTTGGGGCATGGGGCCGGCTAATCTCGTCCGCCGGACTCGGAATGGGCCGAGACTTTTCCCTCCCCCTCCCCATGACAAAAATAGGCCGCGGACACAGCCGCGCCCAAAAAAGAGTAGCCGAACCCCTTGGCGCCAAGTTCGTCCTGCGGAAAAATGCCCAAAAAAGGGGTGTGCTATAGCCTTGGGGTGTGGGGCCGGCAAAGCTCGTCCGCTGGACTCGGAATGGGCCGAGACTTTTCCCACCCCCTCCACGCGATAGAAATATGCCGCGGGCACAGCCGCTCCCAAAAAAGAGCTGCCGAACCCCTTGGTGCCAAGTTCATCCTGCGGAAAAATTCCCAAAAAGGAGGTGGGCTATAGCCTTGGATCGTGGGGCTGGCGATCTTCGTCCGCCAGACACGGAATGGGCCCAGACTTTTCCTACCCCCTCCCAGCGACAAAAATAGGCCGCGGGCACAGCCGCGCCCAAAAAAGAGCAGCCCAACCCCTTGGCGTCAAGTTCCTCCTAAGGAGAAATGCCCAAAAAAGGGGTGTGCTATAGCCATTGGGCGTGGGGCCGGCGGACTTCGTCCGCCTTCCTCGGAATGGGACAAGAGCTTGGCCACCCGCTCCCCGCAACAAAAATATGCCCCAGGCACAGGCGCGCCCAAAGAAGAGCAGCCGAACCTTTGGCGCCAAGTTCGTCCTGTGGAAAAATGCCCAAAAAAGGGGTGTGCTATAGCCTTGGGGCGTGGGGCCGGCTAATCTCGTCCGCCGGACTCGGAATGGGCAGAGACTTTTCCCTCCCCCTCCCCGTGACAAAAATAGGCTGCGGTCACAGCCGCGCCCAAAAAAGAGCTGCCGAACCCCTTGGCGCCAAGTTCGTCCTGCGGAAAAATGCCCAAAAAAGGGGTGTGCTATAGCCTTGGGGCGTGGGGCTGGCGAACTTCGTCCGCCGGACTGGGAATGGGCCGAGACTCTGTCCACCCCCTCCCCGCAACAAAAATAGGCCGCGGGCACAAGTGTGCCCAAAAAAGAGCAGACAAACCCCTTGGCGTAAAGTTCGTCCTGCGGAAAAATGCCCAAAAAGGGGGTGGGCTATAGCCTTGGGGCGTGGGGCAGGCGAACTTCGTCCGCCGGACTCGGAATGGGCCGAGACTTTTCCCACCCCCTCCCCGTGACAAAAATGGGCCGCGGACACTGCCGCGCCAAAAAAAGAGCTGCCGAACCCCTTGGCGCCAAGTTCGTCCTGCGGAAAAATGCCCAAAAAGGGGGTGGGCTATAGCCTTAGCACGTGGGGCGGGTGAACTTCTTCCGCCGGACTCAGAATGGGCCGAGACTTTTCCCACCCCCTCCCCGCGACAAAAATAGGCCGCGGGCACTGCCGCGCCAAAAAAAGAGCTGCCGAACCCCTTGGCGCCAAGTTCGTCCTGCGGAAAAATGCCCAAAAAGGGGGTGGGCTATATCCTTGGCGCGTGGGGCTGGCGAACTTCGTCCGCTGGACTCGGAATGGGCAAAGGCTTTGCCCACCCACTCCCCACGACAAAAATAGGCTGCTGGCACAGCCGCGCCCACAAAAGAGCAGCCGAACCCCTTGGCGCCAAGTTCGTCCTGTAGAAGAATGCCCAAAAAAGGGGTGTGCTAGAGCCTTGGGGTGTGGGGCAGCCGAAGTTCGTCCGCCGTACTCAGAACGGGCTGAGACTTTTCCCACCCCCTCCCCATGATAAAAATAGCCGCGGGCACAGCCTCGCCCAAAAAAGAGCAGCCGAACCCCTTGGCGCGAAGTTCGTCCTGCGGAAAAATACCCAAAAAAGGGGTGGGCTATAGCCTTGGAGCGTGGGGCTGGCGAACTTCGTCCGCCGGACTCGGAATGTGCTGAGACTTTGCCCACCCCCTCCGCGCAACAAAAATTGGCCCCGGGCACAGCCACGCCCAAAAAAGGGCTGCCGAACCCCTTGGCGCCAAGTTCGTCCTGCGGAAAAATGCCCAAAAAGGGGGTGGGCTATAGCCTCGGGGCGTGGGGAGGGCGAAGTTCGTCCGCCGGACTCGGAATGGGCCGTGACTTAGTCCACCCCCTCGCCGGGACAAAAATAGGCAGTGGGCACAGCCATGCCCCAAAAAGAGCAGCCGAACCACTGGGCGCCAAATTCGTCCTGCGGAAAAATGCCCAAAAATGGGGTGGGCTATAGCCTTGGGGCGTGGGGCAGGCGAACTTCGTCCGCCGGACTCGGAATGGGCCGAGACTTTTCCCACCCCCTCCCGGTGACAAAAATGGGCCGCGGGCACTGCCGCGCCAAAAAAAGAGCTGCCGAACCCCTTGGTGCCAAGTTCATCCTGCGGAAAAATGCCCAAAAAGGGGGTGGGCTATAGCCTTGGCGCGTGGGGCTGGTGAACTTCGTCCGCCGGACTCAGAATGGGCCGAGACTTTTCCCACCCCCTCCCCACGACAAAAATAGGCCGCGGGCACTGCCGCGCCAAAAAAGAGCTGCCGAACCCCTTGGCGCCATGTTCGTCCTGCGGAAAAATGCCCAAAAAGGGGGTCGGCTATATCCTTGGCGCGTGGGGCTGGCGAACTTCGTCCGCTGGACTCGGAATGGGCCAAGGCTTTGCCCACCCCCTCCCCACGACAAAAATAGGCCGCGGGCACAGCCGTGCCCGCAAAAGAGCAGCCGAACCCCTTGGCGCCAAGTTCGTCCTGTAGAAAAATGCCCAAAAAAGGGTGTGCTATAGCCTTTCGGCGTGGGGCCGGCTAAGTTCATCCGCCTTCCTCGGAATGGGCCGAGACTTTGGCCACCCCCTCCCCGCACCAAAAATAGGCCGCGGGCACAGCTGCGCCCAAAAAATAGCAGCCGAACCCCTTGTCGCCAAGTTCGTCCTGCGGAAAAATGACCAAAAAAGGGGGGTTCTATAGCCTTTGTGCGTGGGGCTGGCAAAGTTCATCCGCCTTCCTCGGAATGGGCCGAGACTTTGGCCAGCCCATCCCAGCACCAAAAATCACCAGCGGGCACAGCCGCGCCCAAAAAAGAGCAGCCGAACCCCCTGGCGCCAAGTTCGTCATGCGGAAAAAATCCCAAAAAAGGGGTGTGCTATAGCCTTGGGGCGTGGGGCTGCCGTAGTTCGTCCGCCGGACTAGGAATGGGCCGAGACTTTTCTAACCCCCTCCCTGCGACAAAAATAGGCCGCGGGCACAGCCGCGTGCAAAAAAGAGCAGCCGAACCCCTTGGCGCGAAGTTCGACCTGCGGAAAAATGCCCAAAAAAGGGGTGGGCTATAGCCTTGCGGCATGGGGCTGGCGGACTTCGTCCGCCGGACACGGAATGGGCCGAGACTTTTCTCACCCCCTCCCTGCGACAAAAATAGGCTGCGGGCACAGCCGCGTGCCAAAAAGAGCAGCCGAACCCCTTGGCGCCAAGTGCGACCTGCGGAAAAATGCCCAAAAAAGGGGTGGGCTATAGCCTTGGGGCGGGGGGCTGGCGAACTTCGTCTGCCGGACTCAGAATTGGCCGAGACTTGGCCACCCCGTCCCCACGCCAAAAATAGGCCGCGGGCACAGCCGCGCCCAAAAAAGAGCAGCCGAACCCCTTGGCGCCAAGTTCGTCCTGCGGAAAAATGCCCAAAAAAGGGGTGTGCAATAGCCTTGGGGCGTGGGGGCCGGCTAAGTTCGTCCGCCGGACTCGGGATGGGCCGAGACTTTTCCCACCCCCCCCCCCCCCCGCAACAAAAATAGCCGCGGGCACAGCCGCATGCAAAAAGAGCTGGCGAACCCCTTGGCGCCAAGTTCGTCCTGCGGAAAAATGCCAAAAAAAGGGGTGGGCTATAGCCTTGGGGCGTGGGGCTGGCGCACTTCGTCCGCCGGACTCGGAATGGGCCGAGACTTTGCCCACCCCCTCCACACGACAAAAATAGGCCGCGGGCACAGCCGCGTGCAAAAAAGAGCAGCCGAACCCCTTGGCGCCAAGTTCGTACTGCGGAAAAATGCCCAAAAAAGGGGTGGGCTATAGCCTTGGGGCGTGGGGCCGGCTAAGCTCGTCCGCCGGACTCGGAATGGGCCGAGACTTTTCCCACCCCCTCCCCGCGACAAAAATAGGCCGCGGGCACAGCCGCGCCCAAAAAAGAGCAGCCGAACCCCTTCGCGCCAAGTTCGTCCTGCGGAAAAATGCCCAAAAAAGGGGTGTGCTGTAGCCTTGGGGCGTGGGGCGGGCGAACTTCGTCCGCCGTACTCGGAATGGGCCGAGACTTTTCCCTCCCCCTCCCCGTGAAAAAAATAGGCCGCGGGCACAGCCGCGCCCAAAAAATAGCAGCCGAACGCCTTGGCGTCAAGTTCGTCCTGCAGAAAAATGCCCAAAAAAGGGGTGGGCTATAGCCTTGGGGCGTGGTGCTGGCGAACTTCGTCTGCCGGACTCGGAATGGGCCGAGACTTTGTCCACTCCCTCCCCACGATAAAGATAGGCCGCGGGCACAACGTCGCCCAAAAAAGAGCAGCCGAACCCCTTGGCCCCAAGTTCGTCCTGTGGAAAAATGCCCAAAAAATGGGTGTGCTATAGCCTGTGGGCGTGGGGCCGGAAAAGTTCGTCCCCCTTCCTCCGAATGGGCCGAGACTGTGCCCACCCCCTCCCCGCGACAGAAATAGGCCGTGGGCACAGCCGCGCCCAAAAAAAGGCAGCCGAACCCCTTTGTGCCAAGTTCGTCCTGCAGAAAAATGCCCAAAAAGGGGTGGGCTATAGCCTTGGGGCGTGGGGCCGGCGCACTTCGTCCGCCGGACTCGGAATGGACCGAGACTTTTCCCAGCCTCTCCCCGTGACAAAAATAGGCCGCGGGCACAGCAGCGCCCAAAAAAGAGCAGCCGAACCCCTTGGCGCCAAGTTCGTCTTGCAGAAAAATGCCCAAAAAAGGGGTGGGCTATAGCCTTTGGGCGTGGGGCCCGCAAAGTTCATCCGCCTTCCTCGGAATGGGCCGAGACTCTGCCCACCCGTCCCCGCACCAAAAATAGGCCGCGGGCACAGCCACGCCCAAAAAAGAGCAGCCGCACCGCACGGCGCCAAGTTCGTCCTGCGGAAAAATGCCCAAAAAAGGGGTGTGCTATAGCCTTTGGGCTTGGGGCCGGCGAACTTCGTCCGCCTTCCTCGGAATGGACCGAGACATTGGCCACCCCCTCCCCGCGACAAAAATAGGCCGCGGGCACAGCCGCGCCCAAAAAAGAGCAGCCGAACCCCTTGGCGCCAAGTTCGTCCTGCAGAAAAATGCCCCAAAAGGGGGTGGGCTATAGCCTTGGGGCGTGGGGCCGGCGCACTTCGTCCGCCGGACTCGAAATGGACCAAGGGTTTTCCCACCCCCTCCCCGCGACAAAAATAGGCCGCGGGCACAGCAGCGCCCAAAAAAAAGCAGCCGAACCCCTTGGCGCCAAGTTCGTCTTGCGGCAAAATGCCCAAAAAAGGGGTGTGCTACAGCCTTTGGGCGTGGGGACGGCGAACATCGTCCGCCTTCCTCGGAATGGGCCGAGACAATGGCCACCCCCTCCCCGCGACAAAAATAGGCCGCGGGCACAGCCGCGCCCAAAAAAGAGCAGCTGAACCCCTTGGCGCCAAGTTCGTCCTGCGGAAAAATGCCCAAAAAAGGGGTGGGCTACAGCCTTGGGGCGTGGGGCTGGCGAACTTCGTCCGCCTTCCTCGGAATGGGCCGAGACTTTACCCACCCCGTCCCCACAACAAAAATAGGCAGCGGGCACAGCCGCATCCAAAAAAGAGCAGCCGAACCCCTTGGCGCCAAGTTCATCCTGTGGAAAAATGCCCAAAAGGAGGGTGGGCTATAGCCTTGGGGCGTGGGGCTGGCGAACTTCGTCCGCCGCACTCGGAATGGGCCGAGACTTTTCTCACACCCTCCCTGCGACAAAAATAGGCTGCGGGCACAGCCGCACCGAAAAAAGAGCAGCCGAACCCTTTGGCGCCAAGTTCGTCCTGCGGCAAAATGCCCAAAAAAGGGGTGGGCCACAGCCTTGGGGCGTGGGGCTGGCGAACTTCGTCCGCCTTCCTCGGAATGGGCCGAGACTTTACCCACCCCGTCCCCAAGACAAAAATAGGCAGCGGACACAGCCGCATCCAAAAAAGAGCAGCTGAACCCCTTAGCGCCAAGTTCATCCTGCGGAAAAATGCCCAAAAGGAGGGTGGGCTATAGCCTTGGGGCGTGGGGCGGGCGAACTTCGTCCGCCGGACTCGGAATGGGCCGTGACTTTTCCCACACCCTCCCTGCGACAAAAATAGGCTGCGGGCACAGCGGAACTGAAAAAAGAACAGCCGAACCCTTTGGCGCCAAGTTCGTCCTGGGGAAAAATGACCAAAAAAGGGGTGTGCTATAGCCTTAGGGCGTGGGGCTGGCGAACTTCGTCCGCCAGACTCGGAATGTGCCGAGACTTCGCCAACCCCCTCCCCGCGACAAAAATAGGCCGCGGGCACAGCCGCGCCTAAAGAAGAGCAGCCGAACCCCTTGGCGCCAAGTTCGTCCTGCGGAAAAATGCCCAAAAGGGGGGTTGCCATAGCCTTGGGGCGTGGGGCTGGCGAACTTCATCCGCCGGACTCGGAATGGGCCGAGACTTTTCCCCCTCTCCCTGCGACAAAAATAGTCCGCGGGCACAGCCGCGCCAAAAAAAGAGCAGCCGAACCCCTTGGCGCCAAGTTCGTCCTGGGGAAAAATGACGAAAAAAGGGGAGTGCTACAGCCTTGGGGCGTGGTGCGGGCGAACATCGTCCGCCGGACTCGGAATGGGCCAAGACTATGGCCACCCCCTCCGGGTGACAATAATAGACCGCGGGCACAGCCGCGCCAAAAAATGGACAGCCGAACACCTTGGCGCCAAGTTCGTCCTGCGGAAAAATGCCCAAAAATGGGGTGCGCTATAGCCTTTGGGCGTGGGGCCGGCGCACTTCGTCCGCCTTCCTCGGAATGGGGCCGAGACTTTGGCCACCCCCTCCCGGCGACACAAATAGGCCGCGGGCACAGCCGCGCCCAAAAAAGAGCAGCCGAACCCCTTGGCGCCAAGTTCGTCTTGCGGAAAAATGCCTAAAAAAGGGGTGGGCTATAGCCTTGGGGCGTGGGGTGGGCGAACTTCGTCCGCCGCACTCGGAATGGGCCGAAACTTTTCCCACCCCACCCCGTGGTAAAAATAGGCGGCGGGCACGGCCACGTCCAAAAAAGAGCAGCAGAAAACCTTGGCGCCAAGTTCGTCCTGGGGAAAAATGCCCAAAAGGGGGGTTGGCTAAAGCCTTGGGGCGTGGGGCTGGCGAATTTCGTCCGCCGGACTTGGAATGGGCCGAGACTTTCCCCCCCTCCCTGCGACGAAAATAGTCCGCGGGCACAGCCGCGCCAAAAAAAGAGCAGCCGAACCCCTTGGCGTCAAGTTTGCCTTGGGGAAAAATGACCAAAAAAGGGGTGTGCTATAGCCTTAGGGCGTGGTGCGGGCGAACATCGTCCGCCGGACTCGGAATGGGCCTAGACTTTGGCCACCCCCTCCCCGCGACAAAAATAGGCCGCGGGCACAGCCGCGCCAAATAAAGGACTGCCGAACCCCTTGGCGCCAAGTTCGTCCTGCGGAAAAATGCCCAAAAAAGGGGTGGGCTATAGCCTTGGGCCGTGGTGCGGGCGAACTTCGTCCGCCGGACGCGGAATGGGCCGAGACTTTGGCCACCCCCTCCCCGCGACAAAAATAGGCCGCGGGCACAGCCACGCCCAAAAAAGAGCAGCCGAACCCCTCGGCACCAGGTTCGTCCTGCGGAAAAAATGCCCAAAAAAGGGGTGTGCTATAGCCTATGGGCGTGGGCCCGGCGAACTTCGTCCGCCTTCCTCGGAATGGGCCTAGACATTGACCACCCCCTCCCCGTGACAAAAATAGGCCGCGGGCACAGCCGCGCCCCAAAAAGAGCAGCCGAAGCCCTTGGCGCCCAGTTCGTCCTGCGGCAAAATGCCCAAAAAAGGGGTGTGCTATAGCATTTGGGCGTGGGGCTGGCGAACTTCATCCGCCGGACTCGGAATGGGCGGAGAATTTGCCCATCCCTTCCCCGCGACAAAAATAGGCCGCGGGCACAGCCGCGCCCAAAAAAGAGCAGCCGAACCCCTTGGCACCAAGTTCGTCCTGCGGAAAAATGCCCAAAAAAGGGGTGTTCTGTAGCCTTTGGGCGTGGGGCCGGCGAACTTCGTTTGCCTTCCTCGGAATTGGCTGAGACTTTGGCCACCCCCTCCCCACGACAAAAATAGGCCGCGGACACAGTCGCGTCCAAGAAAGAGCAGCCGAACCCCTTGGCGCCAAGTTCGTCTTGTGGAAAAATTCCCAAAAAAGGGGTGGGCTATAGCCTTGGGGCGTGGGGTGGGCGAACTTCGTCCGCCGCACTCGGAATGGGCTGAATCTTTTCCCACCCCACACCATGGCAAAAATAGGCAGCGGGCACAGCCGCGCCCAAAAGAGAGCAGCCGAACGCCTTGGCGGCAAGTTCATCCTGCGGAAAAATGCCCAAAAAAGGGGTGTGCTATAGCCTTTGGGCGTGGGGCCGGCGAACTTCAACCGCCTTCCTCGGAATGGGCCGAGACTTTGCCCACCCCCTCCCCGCGACAAAAATAGGCCGCGGGCACAGCCACGCCCAAAAAAGAGCAGCCGAACCCCTTGGCGCCAAGTTCGTCCGGCGGAAAAATGCCCAAAAAAGGGGTGGGCTATAGCCTTGGGGCGTGGGGCTGGTGAACTTCGTCCGCCTTCCTCGGAAAAGGCCGAGACTTCGCCCACCGCCTCCCCACGACAAAAATAGTCCGCGAGCACAGCCGCGCCCAAAAAGGAGCAGTCAAACCCCATGGCGCCAAGTTCGTCCTACGGAAAAATGCCCAAAAAAGGGGTGTGCTATAGCCTTGGGGCGTGGGGCTGCCGAAGTTCGTCCGCCGGACTCGGAATGGGCCGAGACTTTGTCCGACCCCTCCCCGCGACAAAAATAGGCTCCGGGCACAGCCGCGCCCCAAAAAGAGCAGCCGAACCCCTTGGCGCCAAGTTCGTCCTGCGGAAAAAAGCCCAAAAAAGGGGTGGGCTATAGCCTTGGCACGTGGGGCTGGCGAACTTCGTCCCCCGTACTCGGAATGGGCCGAGACTTTTCCCACCCCCTCCCCGCGACAAAAATAGGCCGCGGGCACAGCCTCGCCCCAAAAAGAGCTGGCGAACTCCTTGGCACCAAGTTCGTCCTGCGGAAAAATGCCCAAAAAAGGGGTGTGCTATAGCCTTGGGGTGTGGGGCGGCCGAAGTTCGTCCGCCGGACTCGGAATGGGCCGAGACTTTTCCCACCCCCTCCCTGCAACAAAAATAGGCCATGGCCACAGCCGCGCTCAAAAAAGAGCAGCCGAACCCCTTGACGCCAAGTTCGTCCCGCGGAAAAATGACCAAAAAAGGGGTGGGCTATAGCCTTGGGGCGCGGGGCTGGCGAAGTTCGTACGCCGTACTCGGAATGTGCCGAGACTTTGCCCACCCCATCCCCGCGACAAAAATAGTCCGCGGGCACAGCCGCGCCCAAAAAAGAGCAGCCGAACCCCTTGGCGCAAAATTCGTCCAGCGGAAAATGCCCAAAAAAGGGGTGTGGTATAGCATTGGGGCGTGGGGCCGGCAAAGTTCATCCGCCTTCCTCGGATTGGGCCTAGACTTTGGCCACCCCCTCCCCGTGCCAAAACTAGGCTGCGGGCCCAGCCGCGCCCAAAAAAAGAGCAGCCAAACCTCTTGGCGCCAAGTTCGTCCTGCGGAAAATGCCCAAAAAAGGGGTGTGGTATAGCATTGGGGTGTGGGGCCGGCAAAGTTCATCCGCCTTCCTCGGATTGGGCCTAGACTTTGGCCACCCCCTCCCCGTGCCAAAACTAGGCTGCGGGCCCAGCCGCGCCCAAAAAAGAGCAGCCAAACCCCTTGGCGCCAAGTTCGTCCTGCGGAAAAAAGCCCAAAAAAGGGGTGGGCTATAGCCTTGGGGCGTGGGGCTGGCGAACTTCGTCCGCCTTCCACGGAATGGGCCGAGACTTTGCCCACCCCCTCCCCGTGACAAAAATAGTCCGCGAGCACAGCCGCGCCCAAAAAGGAGCAGTCGAACCCCATGGCGCCAAGTTCGTCCTACGGAAAAATGCCCAAAAAAGGGGTGTGCTATAGCCTTGGGGCGTGGGGCTGCCAAAGTTCGTCCGCCGGACTCGGAATGGGCCGAGACTTTGCCCACCCCCTCCCCGTGACAAAAATTGGCTGCGGGCTCAGCCGCGCCCAAAAAAGAACAGCCGAACCCCTTGGCGGCAAGTTCGTCCTGCAGAAAAATGCCCAAAAAATGGGTGGGCTATAGCCTTGGGGCATGGCGCGGGCAAACTTCTTCCGCCGGACTCGAAATTTGCCCAGACTATGCCCACCCCCTCCCCATGACAACATAGGCCGCGGGCACAGCCGCTCCCAAAAAAGAGCAGCCGAACCCCTTGACGACAAGTTCGTCCTGCGGAAAAATGCCCAAAAAGGGGTTGGGCTATAGCCTTGGGGCATGGGGCGGGCGAACTTTGTCCGCCGGACATGGAATGCGCCGATACTTTTCCCACCCCCTCCCCGCGTCAAAAATACACTGTGGGCACAGCCGCACCCAAAAAAGAGCAGCCGAACCCCTTGGCGCCAAGTTCGTCCGGCGGAAAAATGCCCAAAAAAGGGGTGGGCTATAGCCTTGGGGCGTGGGGCTGGCGAACTTCGGCCGCCTTCAACGGAATGGGCCGAGACTTTGCCCACCCCCTCCTCACGACAAAAATAGGCCGCGGGCACAGCCGCGCCCAAAAAAGAGCAGCCGAACCCCTCGGCGGCAAGTTCGTCCTGCAGAAAAATGCCCAAAAAAGGGGTGGGCTATAGCCTTGGGGCGTGGCGCGGGCAAACTTCTTCCGCCGGACTCGGAATTTGCCCAGACTATGCCCACCCCCTCCCCATGACAACATAGGCCGCGGGCACAGCCACGCCCAAAAAAGAGCAGCCGAACCCCATGGAGCCAAGTTAGTCCTGCGGAAGAATGCCCAAAAAGGGAGTGGGCTATAGCCTTGGGGCGCGGGGCTGGCGAACTTCGTCCGCCGGACTCGGAATGGGCCGAGACTTTGACCACCCCCTCCCCGCGACAAAAATAGACCGCGGGCGCAGCCACGCCCGAAAGAGCAGACGAACCCCTTGTCGCCAAATTCGTCCTGCGGAAAAATTCCCAAAAAGGGGGTGGGCAATAGCCATGGGGCGTGGGGCTGGCGAACTTCGTCTGACGGACTCAGAATGGAGCGAGAGATTGACCACCCCCTCCCCGCGACAAAAATAGGCCGCGGGCACAGCCATGCCAAAAAAAGAGCAGCCGAACCCCAAGGCGCCAAGTTCGTCCTGCGGAAGAATGCCCAAAAAGGGGGTGGGCTATAGCCTTGGTGCGTGGGGTGGGCGAACTTCGTTCGCCGGACTCGGTATGGGCCGAGACTTTGACCACCCCCTCCCCAGGACAAAGATAGGCCACGGGCAAAGCCGCGCCCGAAAAAGAGCAGCCGAACCCCTTGGCACCAAGTTCGTCCTGCGGAAAAATGCCCAAAAAAGGGGTGTGCTATAGCCTTCGGGCATGGGGCCGGCGAAGTTCATCCGCCTTCCTCGGAATGGGCCGACACTTTGCCCACCCCATCCCCACGCCAAAAATAGGCCGAGGCCACAGCCGCGCCCAAAAAAGAGCAGGCGAACCCCTTCGCGCCAAGTTCGTCCTGCGGAAAAATGCCCAAAAAAGGGGTGTGCTATAGCCTTGGGGCGTGGGGCTGCCGAAGTTCGTCCGCGGGACTCGGAATGGGCCGAGACTTTGGCCACCCCCTCCCCACACCAAACATAGGCTGGGGGCACAGCCGCGCACAAAAAAGAGCAGCCGAACCCCTTGGCGCCAAGTTCGTCCTGCGGAAAAATGCCCAAAAAAGGGGTGGGCTATAGCCTTGGGGCGTGGGGCTTGCGAAGTTCGTCCGCCTTCCTCGGAATGGGCGGAGACATTGCCCACCCCCTCCCGACGAAAAAAATAGGCCGCGGACAAAGCCGCGCCCAAAAAAGAGCACGCGAACCCCTTGGCACCAAGTTCGTTCAGCGGAAAAATGCCCAAAAAAGGGGTGTGCTATAGCCTTGGGGCGTGGGGCGGGCGAACTTCGTCCGCCGGACTCGGAATGCGCCAAGACTTTACCCACCCCCTCCCCATGACAAAAAATGCCGCGGGCACAGCCGCGCCAAAAAAAGAGCAGCCGAACCCCTTGGCGCCAAGTTCGTCCTGCGGAAAAATGCCCAAAAAAGGGGGTGCACTATAGCCTTGGGGCGTGGGGCTGCCGAAGCTCGTCTGCCGGATTCGGAATCGGCCGAGACTTTTCCCACCCCCTCCCTGCGTCAAAAATAGGCCTCGGGCACAGCCGCGCCCAAAAAAGAGCAGCCGAACCCCTAGGCACTAAGTTCGTCCTGCGGAAAATGCCCAAAAAAGGGGTGTGCTATAGCCTTTGGGCGTGGGGATGCCGAAGTTCATCCGCCGGACTTGGAATGGGCCGAGACTTTTCCCACCCCCTCCCCGCGCCAAAAATAGGCCATGGGCACAGCCGCACCCAAAAAAGAACCGCCGAACCCCTTGGCACCAAGTTCGTCATGCGGAAAACCGCCCAAAAAGGGGGTGGGCTATAGCCTTGGGGCGTGGGGCCGGCGACCTTCGTCCGCCGAATTCGGAATGGGCCGAGACTTTTCCCACCCCCTCCCCGAGCCAAAAATAGGCCATGGGCACAGCCGCGACCAAAAAAGAGCAGCCGAACCCCTTGGCGCCAAGTTCGTCCTGCGGAAGAATGTGCAAAAGGGGGGGTGGGCTATAGCCTTGGGGCATGGGGCTGGCGAACTTCGTCCGCCGGACTCGGAATGGGCCGAGCCTTCGCCAACCCCCTCCCCGCGACAAAAATAGGACGCGGGGTCAGCCGCGCCCAAAAAAGAGCAGCCGAACCCCCCGGCGCCAAGTTCATCCGGCGGAAATATGCCCAAAAAAGGGGTGGGCTACTCGGAATGGGCCGAGACACTGACAACCCCCTCCCCGCGACAAAAAAGGCCGCGGGCACCGCCGCGCCCATAAAAGAGCAGCCGAACTCCAAGGCGCCAAGTTCGTCCTGCGGAAGAATGCCCAAAAACGGAGTGGGCTATAGCCTTGAAGTTCGCCGGACTCGGAATGGGCCGAGACTTTTCCCACCCCCTCCCCGAGCAAAAAATAGGCAATGGGCACAGCCGTGCCCAAAAAAGAGCAGCCGAACCCCTTGGCGCCAAGTTCGTCCTGCGGAAAAATGCGCAAAAGGGGGGGTGGGCTATAGCCTTGGGGCATGGGGCTGGCGAACTTCGTCCGCCGGACTCGGAATGGGCCGAGGCTTTTCCCACCCCCTCCCTGCGACAAAAATAGGCCGCACGCACAGCCTCGCCCAAAAAAGATGAGCCGAACCCCTTGGCACCAAGTTCGTCCAGCGGAAAAATGCCCAAAAAGGGGGTGGGCTATAGCCATGGGGCGTGGGGCTGGCGAACTTCATCCGTCGGACTTGGAATGGGCCGAGAGATTGACCACCCCCTCCCCACGGCAAAAATAGGCCGCGGGCACAGCCATGCCAGAAAAAGAGCAGCCGAACCCCAAGGCGCCAAGTTCGTCCCGCGGAAGAATGCCCAAGAAGGGGGTGGGCTATAGCCTTGGGGCGTGGGGCGGGCGAACTTCGTCCGCCAGACTCGGAATGGGCCGAGACTTTTCCCACCCCCTCCCTGTGACAAAAATAGGCCGCACGCACAGCCGCACCCAAAAAAGAGCAGCCGAACCCCTTGGCGCCAAGTTCGTCCTGCGGAAAAATGCCCAAAAAAGGGATGGGCTATAGCCTTGGGGCGTGGGGCGGGCGAACTTCGTCCGCCGGACTCGGAATCGGCCGAGACTTTGCCCACCCCTTCCCCGCGCCAAAACTAGGCCGAGGGCACAGCCGGGCCCAAAAAAGAGCAGTCGAACCCCTTGGCGCCAAGTTCGTCCAGCGGAAAAATGCCCAAAAAGGGGGTGGGCTATAGCCTTGGGGCGTGGGGCGGGCGAACTTCGTCCGCCGGACTCGGAATGGGCCGAGACTTTGCTCACCCCCTCCCCACGACAAAGATAGGCCGCGGGCACAGCTGCGCCCGAAAAAGAGCGGCCGAACCCCTTCGCGCCAAGTTCGTCCTGCAGAAAAATGCCCAAAAATGGGGTGGGCTATAGCCTTGGGGCGTGGGGCTGGCGTACTTCGTCCGCCGGACTCGGAATGGGCCGAGGCTTTTCCCACCCCCTCCCTGTGACAAAAATAGGCCGCACGTACAGCCGCGCCCAAAAAAGAGCAGCCGAACCCCTTGGCGCCAAGTTCGTCCAGCGGAAAAATGCCCAAAAAGGGGGTGGGCTATAGCCATGGGACGTGGGGCTAGCGAACTTCGTCCGTCGGACTCGGAATGGGTTGAGAGATTGACCACCCCCTCCCCGCGACAAAAATAGGCCGCGGGCGCAGCCATGCCAAAAAAAGAGCATCCGAAGCCCAAGGCGCCAAGTTCGTCCTGCGGAAGAATGCCCAAAAAGGGGGTGGGCTATAGCCATGGGGCGTGGGGCGGGCGAACTTCGTCCGCCAGACTCGGAATGGGCCGAGACTTTTCCCACCCCCTCCCTGCGACAAAAATAGGCCGCACGCACAGCCGCACCCAAAAAAGAGCAGCCGAACCCCTTGGCGCCAAGTTCGTCCTGCGGAAAAATGCCCAAAAAAGGGATGGGCTATAGCCTTGGGGCGTGGGGCGGGCGAACTTCGTCCGCCGGACTCGGAATCGGCCGAGACTTTGCCCACCCCTTCCCCGCGCCAAAACTAGGCCAAGGGCACAGCCGGGCCCAAAAAAGAGCAGTCGAACACCTTGGCGCCAAGTTCGTCCTGCAGAAAAATGCCCAAAAAGGGGGTGGGCTATAGCCTTGGGGCGTGGGGCGGGCGAACTTCGTCCGCCGGACTCGGAATGGGCCGAGACTTTGCTCACCCCCTCCCCACGACAAAGATAGGCCGCGGGCACAGCTGCGCCCGAAAAAGAGCGGCCGAACCCCTTCGCGCCAAGTTCGTCCTGCAGAAAAATGCCCAAAAATGGGGTGGGCTATAGCCTTGGGGCGTGGGGCTGGCGTACTTCGTCCGCCGGACTCGGAACGGGCCGAGGCTTTTCCCACCCCCTCCCTGTGACAAAAATAGGCCGCACGTACAGCCGCGCCCAAAAAAGAGCAGCCGAACCCCTTGGCGCCAAGTTCGTCCAGCGGAAAAATGCCCAAAAAGGGGGTGGGCTATAGCCATGGGACGTGGGGCTAGCGAACTTCGTCCGTCGGACTCGGAATGGGTTGAGAGATTGACCACCCCCTCCCCGCGACAAAAATAGGCCGCGGGCGCAGCCATGCCAAAAAAAGAGCATCCGAAGCCCAAGGCGCCAAGTTCGTCCTGCGGAAGAATGCCCAAAAAGGGGGTGGGCTATAGCCATGGGGCGTGGGGCGGGCGAACTTCGTCCGCCAGACTCGGAATGGGCCGAGACTTTTCCCACCCCCTCCCTGCGACAAAAATAGGCCGCACGCACAGCCGCACCCAAAAAAGAGCAGCCGAACCCCTTGGCGCCAAGTTCGTCCTGCGGAAAAATGCCCAAAAAAGGGATGGGCTATAGCCTTGGGGCGTGGGGCGGGCGAACTTCGTCCGCCGGACTCGGAATCGGCCGAGACTTTGCCCACCCCTTCCCCGCGCCAAAACTAGGCCAAGGGCACAGCCGGGCCCAAAAAAGAGCAGTCGAACACCTTGGCGCCAAGTTCGTCCTGCAGAAAAATGCCCAAAAAGGGGGTGGGCTATAGCCTTGGGGCGTGGGGCGGGCGAACTTCGTCCGCCGGACTCGGAATGGGCCGAGACTTTGCTCACCCCCTCCCCACGACAAAGATAGGCCGCGGGCACAGCCGCGACCGAAAAAGAGCGGCCGAACCCCTTCGCGCCAAGTTCGTCCTGCAGAAAAATGCCCAAAAACGGGGTGGGCTATAGCCTTGGGGCGTGGGGCTGGCGTACTTCGTCCGCCGGACTCGGAACGGGCCGAGGCTTTTCCCACCCCCTCCCTGTGACAAAAATAGGCCGCACGCACAGCCGCGCCCAAAAAAGAGCAGCCGAACCCCTTGGCGCCAAGTTCGTCCAGCGGAAAAATGCCCAAAAAGGGGGTGGGCTATAGCCATGGGGCGTGGGGCTAGCGAACTTCGTCCGTCGGACTCGGAATGGGCCGAGACTTTGCCCACCCCCTCCACACGACAAAAATAGGCCGCGGGCACAGCCATGCCAAAAAAAGAGCAGCCGAACCCCAAGGCGCCAAGTTCGTCCTGCGGAAGAATGCCCAAAAAGGGGGTGGGCTATAGCCATGGGGCGTGGGGCTGGCGAACTTCGTCCGCCGGACTCGGAATGGGCCGAGACTTTGACCACCCCCTCCCCACGACAAAGATAGGCCGCGGGCACAGCCGCGCCCGAAAAAGAGCAGCCGACCCCCTTGGCGCCAAGTTCGTCCTGCGGAAAAATGCCCAAAAACGGGGTGGGCTATAGCCTTGGGGCGTGGGGCTGGCGTACTTCGTCCGCCGGACTCGGAACGGGCCGAGGCTTTTCCCACCCCCTCCCTGCGACAAAAATAGGCCGCTGGCACAGCCGCGCCCAAAAAAGATAAGCCGAACCCCTTGGCGCCAAGTTCGTCCAGCGGAAAAATGCCCAAAAAGGGGGTGGGCTATAGCCATGGGGCGTGGGGCTAGCGAACTTCGTCCGTCGGACTCGGAATGGGCCGAGAGATTGACCACCCCCTCCCCGCGACAAAAATAGGCCGCGGGCGCAGCCATGCCAAAAAAAGAGCAGCCGAAGCCCAAGGCGCCAAGTTCGTCCCGCGGAAGAATGCCAAAAAAGGGGGTGGGCTATAGCCTTGGGGTGTGGGGCGGGCGAACTTCGTCCGCCGGACTCGGAATGGGCCGAGGCTTTTCCCACCCCCTCCGTGCGACAAAAAGAGGCCGCACGCACAGCCGCGCCCAAAAAAGACCAACCGAACCCTTTGGCGGCAAGTTCGTCCTGCGGAAAAATGCCCAAAAAGGGGGTGGGCTATAGCCTTGGGGCGTGGGGCTGGCGCACTTCGTCCGCCGGACTCGGAATGGGCCGAGGCTTTTCCCACCTCCTCCCTCGGAATGGGCCGAGACTTTGCCCACCCCCTCCCCACGCCAAAAATAGGCCGCGGGCACAGCCTCGCCCAAAAAAGGGCAGCCGAACCCCTTGGCGCCAAGTTCGTCCTGCGGAAAAATGCCCAAAAAAGGGGTGTGCTATAGCCTTTGGGCGTGGGGCCGCCAAAGTTCATCCGCCTTCCTCGGAATGGGCCGAGACATTGCCAACTCCCTCCCCGCGCAAAAAATAAGCCGCGGGCACAGCCGCGCCCAAAAAAGAGCAGTCGAACGCCTTGGCGCCAAGTTCGTCCTGCGGAAAAATGCCCAAAAAAGGGGTGTACTATAGCCTTGGGGCGTGGGGCTGCCTGAGTTCGTCCGCCAGACTCGGAATGGGCCGAGACATTGACCACCCCTCCCCGCGACAAAAATAGGCCGCGGGCACAGCCGCGCACAAAAAAGAGCAGTCGAACCCCTTGGCGCCAAGTTCGTCCTGCGGAAAAATGCCCAAAAAAGGAGTGGGCTATATCCTCGGGGCGTGGGGCTGGTGAACTTCATCCGCTGGACTCGAAATGGGCCGAGACATTACCCACCCCCTCCCCGCGACAAAGATAGGCCGCGGGCACAGCCGCACCCAAAAAAGAGCGGCCGAACCCCTTGGCACCAAGTTCGTCCTTCGGAAAAATGCCCAAAAAAGGGGTGGGCTATAGCCTTGGGGCGTGGGGCTGGCGAACTTCGTCCGCCGGACTCGGAATGGGCTGAGACTTTGCCCACCCCTTCCCCACACCAAAAATAGGCCGCGGGCACAGCCGCGCCCGAAAAAGAGCAGTCGAACCCCTTGGCGCCAAGTTCGTCCTGCGGAAAAATGCCCAAAAAAGGGGTGTACTGTAGCCTTGGGGCTTGGGGCTGCCGAAATTCGTCTGTGGGACTCGGAATGGGCCGTGACTTTTCCCACCCCCTCCCCGCGACAAAAATAGGCCCCGGGCACAGCCGCACCCAAAAAAGAGCAGCCGAGCCCCTTGGCGCCAAGTTCGTCCTGTGGAAAAATGCCCAAAAAAGGGGTGGGCTATAGCCTTGGGGCGTGGGGTGGGCGAACTTCATCCGCCGGACTTGGAATGGGCCGAGACTTTGCCCAGCCCTTCCCCACACCAAAAATAGGCCGCGGGCCCCGCCGCGCCCAAGAAAAAGCAGTCGAACCCCTTGGCGCCAAGTTCGTCCTGCGGAAAAATGCCCAAAAAGGGGGTGGGCTATAGCCATGGGGCGTGGGGCTGGCGAACTTCGTCCGCCGGACTCGGAATGGGCCGAGACTTTGACCACCCCCTCCCCACGACAAAGATAGGCCGCGGGCACAGCCGCGCCCGAAAAAGAGCAGCCGACCCCCTTGGCGCCAAGTTCGTCCTGCGGAAAAATGCCCAAAAACGGGGTGGGCTATAGCCTTGGGGCGTGGGGCTGGCGTACTTCGTCCGCCGGACTCGGAACGGGCCGAGGCTTTTCCCACCCCCTCCCTGCGACAAAAATAGGCCGCTGGCACAGCCGCACCCAAAAAAGATAAGCCGAACCCCTTGGCGCCAAGTTCGTCCAGCGGAAAAATGCCCAAAAAGGGGGTGGGCTATAGCCATGGGGCGTGGGGCTAGCAAACTTCGTCCGTCGGACTCGGAATGGGCCGAGAGATTGACCACCCCCTCCCCGCGACAAAAATAGGCCGCGGGCGCAGCCATGCCAAAAAAAGAGCAGCCGAAGCCCAAGGCGCCAAGTTCGTCCCGCGGAAGAATGCCAAAAAAGGGGGTGGGCTATAGCCTTGGGGTGTGGGGCGGGCGAACTTCGTCCGCCGGACTCGGAATGGGCCGAGGCTTTTCCCACCCCCTCCGTGCGACAAAAAGAGGCCGCACGCACAGCCGCGCCCAAAAAAGACCAACCGAACCCTTTGGCGGCAAGTTCGTCCTGCGGAAAAATGCCCAAAAAGGGGGTGGGCTATAGCCTTGGGGCGTGGGGCTGGCGCACTTCGTCCGCCGGACTCGGAATGGGCCGAGGCTTTTCCCACCTCCTCCCTCGGAATGGGCCGAGACTTTGCCCACCCCCTCCCCACGCCAAAAATAGGCCGCGGGCACAGCCTCGCCCAAAAAAGGGCAGCCGAACCCCTTGGCGCCAAGTTCGTCCTGCGGAAAAATGCCCAAAAAAGGGGTGTGCTATAGCCTTTGGGCGTGGGGCCGCCAAAGTTCATCCGCCTTCCTCGGAATGGGCCGAGACATTGCCAACTCCCTCCCCGCGCAAAAAATAAGCCGCGGGCACAGCCGCGCCCAAAAAAGAGCAGTCGAACGCCTTGGCGCCAAGTTCGTCCTGCGGAAAAATGCCCAAAAAAGGGGTGTACTATAGCCTTGGGGCGTGGGGCTGCCTGAGTTCGTCCGCCAGACTCGGAATGGGCCGAGACATTGACCACCCCTCCCCGCGACAAAAATAGGCCGCGGGCACAGCCGCGCACAAAAAAGAGCAGTCGAACCCCTTGGCGCCAAGTTCGTCCTGCGGAAAAATGCCCAAAAAAGGAGTGGGCTATATCCTCGGGGCGTGGGGCTGGTGAACTTCATCCGCTGGACTCGAAATGGGCCGAGACATTACCCACCCCCTCCCCGCGACAAAGATAGGCCGCGGGCACAGCCGCACCCAAAAAAGAGCGGCCGAACCCCTTGGCACCAAGTTCGTTCTGCGGAAAAATGCCCAAAAAAGGGGTGGGCTATAGCCTTGGGGCGTGGGGCTGGCGAACTTCGTCCGCCGGACTCGGAATGGGCTGAGACTTTGCCCACCCCTTCCCCACACCAAAAATAGGCCGCGGGCACAGCCGCGCCCGAAAAAGAGCAGTCGAACCCCTTGGCGCCAAGTTCGTCCTGCGGAAAAATGCCCAAAAAAGGGGTGTACTGTAGCCTTGGGGCATGGGGCTGCCGAAATTCGTCTGTGGGACTCGGAATGGGCCGTGACTTTTCCCACCCCCTCCCCGCGACAAAAATAGGCCCCGGGCACAGCCGCACCCAAAAAAGAGCAGCCGAGCCCCTTGGCGCCAAGTTCGTCCTGTGGAAAAATGCCCAAAAAAGGGGTGGGCTATAGCCTTGGGGCGTGGGGTGGGCGAACTTCATCCGCCGGACTTGGAATGGGCCGAGACTTTGCCCAGCCCTTCCCCACACCAAAAATAGGCCGCGGGCCCCGCCGCGCCCAAGAAAAAGCAGTCGAACCCCTTGGCGCCAAGTTCGTCCTGCGGAAAAATGCCCAAAAAGGGGGTGGGCTATAGCCTTGGGGCGTGGGGCGGGCGAACTTCGTCCGCCGGACTCGGAATGGGCCGAGACTTTAGCCACCCCCTCCCCGCGACAAAAATAGGCCGCGGGAGCAGCCGCGCCCAAAAAAGTGTAGCCGAACCCCTTGGCACCAAGTTCGTCCTGCGGCAAAATGCCCAAAAAAGGGGTGTGCTATAGACTTTGGGCGTGGGGCCGGAAAACTTCATCCGCCTTCCTCGGAATGGGCCGAGACTTTGTCCACCCCCTCCCCACGCCAAAAATAGGCCGTGGGCACGGCCGCGCCCAAAAAAGAGCAACCGAACCCCTCGGCGCCAAGTTCGTCCAGCGGAAAAATGCCAAAAAAAGGGGTGTGCTATAGCCTTTGGGCGTGGGGCCGGCGAACTTCGTCCGCCTTCCTCGAAATGGGCCGAGACATTGGCCACCCCCTCCCCGCGTCAAAAATAGGCCGCGGGCACAGCCGCGCCCAAAAAAGAGCAGGTGAACTCCTTGGAGCCAAATTCGTCCTGCGGCAAAAGGCCCAAAAAGGGGGTGTGCTATAGCCTTTGGCCATGGGGCCGGCAGAGTTCATCCCCCTTCCTCGGAATGGGCCGAGACTTTTCCCACCCCCTCCCCATTACAAAAATAGGCCGCGGGCACAGCCGCGCCCAAAAAAGAGCAGCCGAACCCCTAGGCGCCGAGTTCGTCCTGCAGAAAAATGGCCAAAAAAGGGGTGTGCTATAGCCTTTGGGCGTGGGGCCGGCGAACTTCATCCGCCTTCCTCGGAATGGGCCGAGACTTTGCCCACCCCCTCCCCATGACCAAAATACACCGCGGGCACAGCCGCGCCCAAAAAAGAGCAGCCGAACCCCTTGGCGCCAAGTTCGTCCTGCGGAAAAATGCCCAAAAAAGGGGTGTGTTACAGCCTTTGGGCGTGGGGCCGGTAAAGTTCATCCGCCTTCCTCGGAATGGGCCGAGACTTTGCCCACCCCCTCCCTGCACCAAAAATAGGCCGCAGGCACAGTCGCGCCCAAAAAAGAGCAGCCGAACCCCTTGGCGCCAAGTTCGTCCTGCGGAAAAATGCCCAAAAGGGGTTGGGCTACAGCCTTGGGGCGTGGGGCCGGCGAACTTCATCCGCCTTCCTCGTAATGGGCCGAGACTTTGCCCACCCCCTCCCCGTGATCAAAATACACCGCGGGCACAGCCGCGCCCAAAAAAGAGCAGCCGAACCCCTTGGCGCCAAGTTCGTCCTGCGGAAAAATGCCCAAAAAAGGGGTGTGTTACAGCCTTTGGGCGTGGGGCCGGTAAAGTTCATCCGCCTTCCTCGGAATGGGCCGAGACTTTGCCCACCCCCTCCCCGCACCAAAAATAGGCCGCAGGCACAGTCGCGCCCAAAAAAGAGCAGCCGAACCCCTTGGCGCCAAGTTCGTCCTGCGGAAAAATGTCCAAAAGGGGTTGGGCTACAGCCTTGGGGCGTGGGGCTGGCGAACTTCGTCCGCCAGACTCGGAATGGGCCGGGACTTTAGCCACCCCCTCCCCGCGATAAAAATAGGCCGTGGACGCAGCCGCGCCCAAAAAAGAGCGGCCGAACCCCTTGGCGCCAAGTTCCTCCAGCGGAAAAATGCGCAAAAAAGGGGTGTGCTATAGCCTTTGGGCGTGGGGCCGGCGAACTTGGTCCGCCTTCCTCGGAATGGGCCGAGACTTTGGCCACCCCCTCCCCGCGACAAAAATAGGCCACGGGCACAGCCGCGACCAAAAAAGAGCTGCCGAACCCCTTGGCGCCAAATTCGTCCTGTGGCCAAAGGCCCATAAAAGGGGGTAGGCTATAGCCTTGGGGTGTGGGGCTGGCGAACTTTGTCCGCCGGACTCGGAATGGGCCGAGACATGGCCCACCCCCTCCCCGCGACAAAAATAGGCCACGGGCACAGCCGCACCCAAAAAAGAGCTGCCGAACCCCTTGGCGCCAAGTTCGTCCTGCGGAAAAATGCCCAAAAAGGGGGTAGGCTATAGCCTTGGGGTGTGGGGCTGGCTAACTTTGTCCGCCGGACTCGGAATGGGCCGAGACATTGGCTACCCCCTCCGCGCGAAAAAAACAGGCCGCAGGCAAAGCCGCGCCCAAAAAAGTGCTGCCGAACCCCTTGGCGCCTAGTTCGTCCAGCGGAAAAATGCCCAAAAAAGGGGTGGGCTATAGCGTTGGGGCATGGGGCTGGCGAACTTCGTCCGCCGGACTCGGAATGGGCCGAGACTTTGGCTACCCCCTCCGCGCGAAAAAAATAGGCCGCAGGCAAAGCCGCGCCCAAAAAAGTGCTGCCGAACCCCTTGGCGCCTAGTTCGTCCAGCGGAAAAATGCCCAAAAAAGGGGTGGGCTATAGCGTTGGGGCATGGGGCTGGCGAACTTCGTCCGCCTTCCTCGGAATGCACTGAGACTTTGGCTACCCCCTCCCCACGACAAAAATAGGCCGCGGGCACAGCCGCGCCCAAAAAAGAGCAGCCGAACCCCTTGGCGCCAAGTTCGTCCTGCGGAAAAATGCCCAAAAAGGGGGTGGGCTATAGCCATGGGGCATGGGGCCGGCGCACTTCGTCCGCCGGACTCGGAATGGGCTGAGACATTGCCCACCCCCTCCCCGCAAGAAAAATAGGCCGCGGACACAGCCGCGTCCAAAAAAGAGCAGCCGAACCCCTTGGCGCCAAGTTCGTCCTGCGGAAAAATGCCCAAAAAGGGGGTGGGCTATAGCCTTGGGGCGTGGGGCCGGCGCACTTCGTCCGCCGGCCTCGGAATGGGCCGAGACTTTGCCCACCCCCTCCCCGCGACAAAAATAGGCCGCAGACAAAGCCGCGCCCAAAAAAGAGCAGCCGAACCCCTTGGCGCCTAGTTCGTTCAGCGGAAAAATGCCCAAAAAAGGGGTGGGCTATAGCCTTGGGGCGTGGGGCTGGCGAACTTCGTCCGCCGGACTTGGAATGGGCCGAGACTTTTCCCACCCCCTCTCCGCGACAAAACTGAGCCACGGGCACAGCCGCGCCCAAAAAAGAGCTGCCGAACCCCTTGGTGCCACGTTCGTCTTGCGGAAAAATGGCCAAAAAAGGGGTGGGCTATTGCCTTGGGGCGTGGGGCTGTCGCACTTCGTCCGGCGGACTCGGAATGGGCCGAGACTTTGCCCACCCCCTCCCCGCAATAAAAATAGGCCGCGGTCACAGCCGCGCCCAAAAAAGAGCAGCCGAACCCCTTGGCGCCAAGTTCGTCTTGCGGAAAAATGCCCAAAAAAGGGGTCGGCAATAGCCTTGGGGCGTGGGGCAGGCGAACTTCGTCCGCCGGACTCGGAATGGGCCGACACTTTGCCCACCCTCTCCCCGCAAGAAAAATAGGCCGCGGGCACAGCCGTGTCCAAAAAAGAGCAGCCGAACCCCTTGGCGCCAAGTTCGTCCAGCGGAAAGATGCCCAAAAAGGCGGTGGGCTATAGCCTTGGGGCGTGGGGTTGGCGAACTTCGTCCGCCGGACTCGGAATGGGCCGAGACTTTGGCCTCCCCCTCCCGCGACAAAAATAGGCCGTGGACGCAACCGCGCCCAAAAAAGAGCGGCCGAACCCCATGGCGCCAAGTTCGTCCTGCGGACCAATTCCCAAAAAAGGGGTGTGCTATAGCCTTGGGGTGTGGGGCGGACGAACATCGTCCGCCAGACTCGGAATGGGCCGAGACTTTTCCCACCCCCTCCCAGTGACAAACATAGGCCGCGGGCACAGCCGCGCCCAAAAAATAGCAGCCGAACCCCTTGGCGCCAAGTTCGTCCTAAGGACAAATGCCCAAAAAAGGGGTGTGCCATAGCCTGTGGGCGTGGGGCCGGCGAACTTCGTCCGCCTTCCTCGGAATGGGACAAGTGTTTGGCCACCCCCTCCCCACAATAAAAATAGGCCCCGGGCACAGCCGCACCCAAAGAAGAGCAGCCGAACCCTTGGCGCCAAGTTCGTCCTGCAGAAAAATGCCCAAAAAGGGGGTGGGCTATAGCCTTGGGGCTTGGGGCTGGCGAACTTCATCCGCCGGACTCGGAATCGGCCGAGACTTGACCAACCCCTCCCCGTGACAAAAATAGGCCGCGGGGAAAGCCGCGGCAAAATATGAGCAGCCGAACCCCTTGGCGCCAAGTTCGTCCTGCGGAAAAATGCCCAAAAAGGTGGTGGGCTATAGCCTTGGGGCGTGGGGCTGGCGATCTTCGTCCGCCAGACTCGGAATGGGCCGAGACTTTTCCCACCCCCTCCCAGCGACAAAAATAGGCCGCAGGCACAGCCGCGCCCAAAAAAGAGCAGCCGAACCACTTGGCGCCAAGTTCGTCCTAAGGAGAAAAGCCCAAAGAAGGGGTGTGCTATAGCCTTTGGGCGTGGGGCCGGCGAACTTCGTCCGCCTTCCTTGGAATGGCACAAGAGTTTGGCCACCGCCTCTCCACAACAAAAATAGGCCCCGGGCACAGCCACGCCCAAAGAAGAGCAGCCGAACCCCTTGGCGCCAAGTTCGTCCTGCGGAAAAATGCCCAAAAAAGGGGTGGGCTATATCCTTCG
Source organism: Citrus glauca (assembly GCA_029633175.1). Taxonomy (NCBI): domain Eukaryota; kingdom Viridiplantae; phylum Streptophyta; class Magnoliopsida; order Sapindales; family Rutaceae; genus Citrus; species Citrus glauca. Next base: position 434,853 of record JAQOOD010000025.1, read on the forward strand.
GGCGTGGGGCTGGCGAACTTCGTTCGCCGCACTCGGAACGGGACGAGAGTGTGACCACCCCCTCGCTGCGGCAAAAATAGGCCGAGGGCACAGCCGCGCCCAAAAAAGAGCAGCCGAACCCCTTGGCGCCAAGTTCGTCCTGCAGAAAAATGCCCAAAAAAGGGATGGGCTATAGCCTTCGGGCGTGGGGCTGGCGAACTTCGTCCGCCGGACTCGGAATGGGCCGAGACTCATCTCACCCCCTCCCCGCGACAAAAATAGGCCGCGGGCACAGCGGCGCCCTAAAAAGAGCAGCCGAACCCCTAGGCGCCAAGTTCATCCTGCGGAAAAATGCCCAAAAAAGGGGTGGGCTATAGCCTTAGGGCGTGGGGCTGGCGATCTTCGTCCGCCAGGCTCGGAATGGGCCATGACTTTTCCCACCCCCTCCCAGCGACAAAAATAGGCCGCGGGCACAGCCGCGCCCCAAAAAGAGCAGCCGAACCCCTTGGCGCCAAGTTCGTCCTAAGGAGAAATGCCCAAAAAAGGGGTGTGCTATAGCCTTTGGGCGTGGGGCCGGCGAACTTCGTCCGCCTTCCTCGGAATGGGACAAAAGTTTGGCCACCCCCTCCCCACAACAAAAATAGGCCCCGGGCACAGCCGCATCCAAAGAAGAGCAGCCGAACCCTTGGCGCCAAGTTCGTCCTGCGGAAAAATGCCCAAAAAAGGGGTGGGCTATAGCCTTGGGGCGTGGGGTTGGCGAAATTCGTCCGCCGGACTCGGAATGGGCCGAGACATTGCCCATCCTAACCCCGTGACAAAAATAGGCCATGGGCACAGCCACGCCCAAGAAAGCGCAGCCGAACCCCTTGCGGCCATGTTCGTCCTGCGGAAAAATGCCCAAAAAAGGGGTGTGCTATAGCCTTTCGGCCTGGGGCCGGCGAAGTTCATCCGCCTTCCTCGGAGTGGGCCGAGACTTTGCCCAACCCCTCCCCGCACCAAAAATAGGCCACGGGCAAAGCCGCTCCCAAGAAAGAGCAGTCAAACCCCTGGGCGCCAAGTTCGTCCTGCGGAAAAATGCCCGTAAAAGGGGTGGGCTATAGCCTCGGGGCGTGGGGCTGCCGAAGTTCGTCCGCCCGACTCGGAATGGGCCGAGACTTTTTCCACCCCCTCCCCACGACAAAAATAGGCCGCGGGCTCAGCCGCGCCCAAAAAAGAGCAGCCGAAACCCTTGGCGCCAGGTTCGTCCTACGGAAAAATGCCCAAAAAAGGGGTGGGCTATAGCCTTGGGGCGTGGGGCTGCCGAAGTTCGCCCGCCGGACTCGGAATGGGCCGAGACTTTTTCCGCCCCCTCCCTGCGACAAAAATAGGCCGCGGGCTCAGCCGCGCCCAAAAAAGAGCAGCCGAACCCCTTGGCGCCAAGTTCGGCTGCGGAAAAATTCCCAAAAAAAGGGTGGGCTATAGCCTTGGGGCGTGGAGCTGGCGAACTTCGTCCGCCGGACTCGGAATGGGTGGAGAATTTTCCCACCCCCTCCCCGCGACAAAAATAGGATGCGGGCACAGCCGCGCCCAAAAGAGGGCAGCCGAACCCCTTAGCGCCAAGTTCGTCCTGCGGAAAAATGCCCAAAAAAGAGGTGGGCTATAGCCTTAGGGCGTGGGGCGGGCGAACTTCGTCCGCCGGACTCGGAATGGGCCGAGACATTGACCACCCCCTCCCCACGACAAAAATAGGCCGCAGGCACAGCCGCACCCAGAAAAGAGCAGCCGACCCCCTTGGCGCCAAGTTCGTCATGTGGAAAAATGCCCAAAAAGGGGGTGGGCTATAGCCTTGGGGCGTGGGGCTGGCGAACTTCGTCCGCCGGACTCGGAATGGGCCGAGGCTTTGCCCACCCCCTCACCGTGACAAAAATAGGCCGCGGGTACAGCCGTGCCCAAAAATGAGCTGCCGAACCCCTACGCGCCACGTTCGTCCTGCAGAAAAATGCACAAAAAGGGGGTGGGCTATAGCCTTGGGGCGTGGGGCGGGCGAACTTCATCCGCCGGACTCGGAATGGCCCGAGGCTTTTCCCACCCCCTCCCCACGCAAAAAACAGGCTGCGGGCACAGCCGCACCCAAAAAACAGCAGTCGAACCACTTGGCGCCAAGTTCGTCCGGCGGAAAAATGCCCAAAAAAGGGGTGTGCTATAGCCTCGGGGTGTGGGGCGGGCGAACTTCGTCCGCCGGACTCGGAATGTGCCGAGACATTGGCCACCCCCTCCCCGCGACAAAAATAGGCCGCGGGCTCAGCCGCGCCCAAAAAAGAGCAGCCGAAACCCTTGGCGCCAGGTTCGTCCTACGGAAAAATGCCCAAAAAAGGGGTGGGCTATAGCCTTGGGGCGTGGGGCTGCCGAAGTTCGCCCGCCGGACTCGGAATGGGCCGAGACTTTTTCCGCCCCCTCCCCGTGACAAAAATAGGCCGCGGGCTCAGCCGCGCCCAAAAAAGAGCAGCCGAACCCCTTGGCGCCAAGTTCGGCTGCGGAAAAATTCCCAAAAAAAGGGTGGGCTATAGCCTTGGGGCGTGGAGCTGGCGAACTTCGTCCGCCGGACTCGGAATGGGTGGAGAATTTTCCCACCCCCTCCCCGCGACAAAAATAGGATGCGGGCACAGCCGCGCCCAAAAGAGGGCAGCCGAACCCCTTAGCGCCAAGTTCGTCCTGCGGAAAAATGCCCAAAAAAGAGGTGGGCTATAGCCTTAGGGCGTGGGGCGGGCGAACTTCGTCCGCCGGACTCGGAATGGGCCGAGACATTGACCACCCCCTCCCCACGACAAAAATAGGCCGCAGGCACAGCCGCACCCAGAAAAGAGCAGCCGACCCCCTTGGCGCCAAGTTCGTCATGTGGAAAAATGCCCAAAAAGGGGGTGGGCTATAGCCTTGGGGCGTGGGGCTGGCGAACTTCGTCCGCCGGACTCGGAATGGGCCGAGGCTTTGCCCACCCCCTCACCGTGACAAAAATAGGCCGCGGGTACAGCCGTGCCCAAAAATGAGCTGCCGAACCCCTACGCGCCACGTTCGTCCTGCAGAAAAATGCACAAAAAGGGGGTGGGCTATAGCCTTGGGGCGTGGGGCGGGCGAACTTCATCCGCCGGACTCGGAATGGCCCGAGGCTTTTCCCACCCCCTCCCCACGCAAAAAACAGGCTGCGGGCACAGCCGCACCCAAAAAACAGCAGTCGAACCACTTGGCGCCAAGTTCGTCCGGCGGAAAAATGCCCAAAAAAGGGGTGTGCTATAGCCTCGGGGTGTGGGGCGGGCGAACTTCGTCCGCCGGACTCGGAATGTGCCGAGACATTGGCCACCCCCTCCCCGCGACAAAAATAGGCCGCGGGTACCGCTGCGCCCAAAAGGAGCAGCCGAACCCCTTGGCGCCAAGTTCGTCCTTCGGAAAAATGCCCAAAAAGGGGGTGGGCTATAGCCTTGGGTCGTGGGGCTGCGAACTTCGTCCACCGGACTCAGAATGGGCCGAGGCTTTGCCCACCCCCTCACCACAACAAAAATAGGCCGCGGGCATAGCCGCGCCCAAAAAAGAGCAGCCGAACCCCTTGGCGCCAAGTTCGTCCTGCGGAAAAATGCCCAAAAAGGGGTGGGCAATAGCCTTGGGGTGTGGGGCCGTCGAACTTCGTCCGCCGGACGCGGAATGGGCCGAGACTTTTCCCACCCCCTCCCCACAACAAAAACAGGCTGCCGGCACAGCTGCGCCCAAAAAAGAGCAGCCGAACCCCTTGGCGCCAAGTTCGTCCTGCGGAAAAATGCCCAAAAAAGGGGTGTGCTATAGCCTTGGGGCGTGGGGCGGGCGAACTTCGTCCTCCCGACTCAGAATGTGCCGAGATTTTGCGCACCCCCTCCCCGCGACAAAAATAGGACGCGGGCACAGCCGCGCCAAAAAAGGAGCAGCCGAACCCCTTGGCACCAGGTTGATCCTGCGGAAAAATGCCCAAAAAGGGGGTGGGGTATAGCCTTGGGGCGTGGGGCGGGCGAACTTCGTCCGCCGGAATCGGAATGGGCCGAGGATATTCCCACCCCCTCCCCGCGACAAAAATAGGCAGCGGGCACAACCACGCTCAAAAAAGAGCAGCCGAACCCCTTGGCGCCAAGTTCGTCCCGCGGAAAAATGCCCAAAAAGGGGTGGGCTATAGCCTTGGGGTGGGGGGCCGTCGAACTTCGTCTGCCGGACTCGGAATGGGCCGAGTCTTTTCCCACCCCGTCCCCACAACAAAAATAGGCCGCCGGCACAGCTGTGCCCAAAAAAGAGCAGCCGAACCCCATGGCGCCAAGTTCGTCCTGCGGAAAAATGCCCAAAAAAGGGGTGTGTTATAGCCTTGGGGCGTGGGGCGGGCGAACTTCGTCCTCCGGACTCGGAATAAGCCGAGACTTTCCCCACCCCCTCCCCATGACAAAAATAGGCCGCGGGCACAGCCGCGCCCAAAAAGGAGCAGCCGAACCCCATGGCGCCCAGTTCGTCCTGCGGAAAAATGCCCAAAAGGGGAGTGGGCTATAGCCTTGGGGCGTGGGGCTGGCGAACTTCGTCCACCGGACTCGGAATGGGCTGAGCCGTTGCCCACCCCCTTAGAACGACAAAAATAGGACGCGGGCACAGCCGCGCCCAAAAGAGAGCAGCCGAACCCCTTGGCGCCAAGTTCGTCCGGCGGAAAAATGCCCAAAAAAGGATTGGGCTGTAGCCTTGGGGCGTGGGGCTGGCGAACTTCGTCCGCCGTACTCGGAATGGGCCGAGGCTTTGCCCACCCCCTCCCCACGACAAAAATAGGCCGTGGGCACAGGCGCGCCGAAAAAAGGAGCAGCTGAACCCCTTGGCGCCAAGTTCGTCCTGCGGCAAAATGCCCAAAAAGGGGGTGGGCTATAGCCTTGGGGCGTGGGGCTGGAAAACTTCGTCCGCCGGACTCAGAATGGGTCGAGACTTTGTCCACACCCTCACCGCGACAAAAATAGGCCACGGGCACAGCCGCGCCCAAAAAAGAGCTGCCGAACCCCTTGGCGCCAAGTTCGTCCGGCGGAAAAATGCCCAAAATGGGGGTGGGCTATAGGCTTGGGGCGTGGGGCTGGCGAACTTCGTCCGCCGGACTCGGAGTGGGCCGAGACTTTGACCACCCCCTCCCCATGACAAAAATAGGGCGAGGACACAGCCGCGCCCAAAAAAGAGCAGCCGATCCCCTTGGCGCCAAGTTCGTCCAGCGGAAAAATGCCAAAAAAGGGGTGGGCTATAGCCTTGGGGCGCGGGGCGGGCGAACTTCATCCGCCGGACTCGGAATGGGCCGAGGCTTTTCCCACCCCCTCCCCGCGCAAAAAACAGGCTGCGGGCACAGCCGCACCCAAAAAACAGCAGTCGAACCCCTCGGCGCCAAGTTCGTCCGGCGGAAAAATGCCCAAAAAAGGGGTGTGCTATAGCATTGGGGCGTGGGGCGGGCGAACTTCGTCCGCCGGTCTCGGAATGTGCCGAGACTTAGCCAACCCCGTCCCCGTGACAAAAATAGGCCGAGGGCACAGCCGCGGCCGAAAAGGAGCAGCTGAACCCCTTAGCGCCAAGTTCGTCCTGCGGGAAAATGCCCAAAACGGGGGTGGGCTAAACCCTTGGGGCGTGGGGCTGGCGAACTTCGTCCGCCGGACTCAGAATGGGTTGAGGCTTTGTCCACCCCCTCACCGCGACGAAAATAGGCCATGGGCACAGCCGCGCCCAAAAAAGAGCTGCCGAACCCCTTGGCGCCAAGTTCGTCCGGCGGAAAAATGCCCAAAAAGGGGGTGGGCTATAGGCTTGGGGCGTGGGGCTGGCGAACTTCGTCCGCCTTCGTCGGAATGGGCCGAGACATTGGCCACCCCCTCCCCGCGCCAAAAATAGGCCGCGGGTGCAGCCGCGCCCAAAAAAGAGCAGCCAAAACCGTTGGCGCCTAGTTCGTTCTACGGAAAAATGCCGAAAAAGTGGGTGGTCTATAGCCTCGGGGCGTGGGGCTGGCGAACTTCGTACGCCTTCCTGGGAATGGGCCGAGACATTGCCCACCACCTCCCCGCGGCAAAAATAGGCCGCGGGCACAGCCGATCCCAAAAAAGAGCAGCCGATCCCCTTGGCACCAAGTTCGTCCAACGGAAAAATACCCAAAAATGGGGTGTGCTATAGCCTTTGGGCGTGGGGCCGGCGCACTTCGTCCGCCTTCGTCGGAATGGGCCAAGACTTTGGCCTCCCCCTCCCCGCGCCAAAAATAGGCCGCGGGCACAGCCGCGCAAAAAAAAGAGCAGCCGACTCCCTTGGCGCAAAGTTCGCCCTGCGGAAAAATGCCCAAAAATGGAGTGTGCTATAGCCTTTGGGCGTGGGGCCGGCGCACTTCGTCCGCCTTCGTCGGAATGGCCCGAGACTTTGGCCACCCCTCCCCGCACCAAAAATAGGCCGCGGGCGCAGCCGCGCCCAAAAAAGAGCTGCCAAAACCGTTGGCGCCTAGTTCGTTCTGCGGAAAAATGCCGAAAAAGTGGGTGGTCTATAGCCTCGGGGCGTGGGGCTGGCGAACTTCGTCCGCCTTCCTCGGAATGGGCCGAGACATTGCCCACCACCTCCCCGCGGCAAAAATAGGCCGCGGGCACAGCCGATCCCAAAAAAGAGCAGCCGATACCCTTGGCACCAAGTTCGTCCTACGGAAAAACGCCCAAAAATGGGGTGTGCTATAGCCTTTGGGCGTGGGGCCGGCGCACTTCGTCCGCCTTCGTCGGAATGGGCCGAGACTTTGGCCACACCCTCCCCGCGCCAAAAATAGGCCGCGGGCGCAGCCGCGCCCAAAAAAGAGCAGCCAAAACCGTTGGCGCCTAGTTCGTTCTGCGGAAAAATGCCGAAAAAGTGGGTGGTCTATAGCCTCGGGGCGTGGGGCTGGCGAACTTCGTACGCCTTCCTCGGAATGGGCCGCGGGTACAGCCGATCCCATAAAAGAGCAGCCGATCCCCTTGGCACCAAGTTCGTCCTGCGGAAAAATGCCCAAAAATGGGGTGTGCTATAGCCTTTGGGCGTGGGGCCGGCGCACTTCGTCCGCCTTCGTCGGAATGGGCCGAGTTTTTGGCCTCCCCCTCCCCGTGCCAAAAATAGGCCGCGGGCACAGCCGCGCACAAAAAAGAGCAGCCGACCCCCTTGGCGCAAAGTTCGCCCTGCGGAAAAATGCCCAAAAATGGGGTGTGCTATAGCCTTTGGGCATGGGGCCGGCGCACTTCGTCCGCCTTCCTCGGAATGGGCCGAGACTTTGGCCACCCCCTCCCCGCGCCAAAAATAGGCCGCTGGCGCAGCCGCGCCCAAAAAAGAGCAGCCAAAACCGTTGGCGCCTAGTTCGTCCAGCGGAAAAATGCCCAAAGAAGGGGTATGCTATAGCCTTGGGGCGTGGGGCGGGCGAACTTCGTCCGCCGGAAACCGAATGGGCCGAGACTTTGGCCACCCCAACCCCGCGCCAAAAATAGGCCACGGGCACAGCCCCGCCCAAAAAAGAGCAGCCGACCCCCTTGGCGCAAAGTTCGCCCTGCGGAAAAATGCCCGAAAAAGGGGTGTGCTATAGCCTTGGGGCGCGGGGCTGGCGAACTTCGTCCTCCGGACTTGGAATGGGCCGAGCCTTTGCCCACCCCCTACCCATGACAAAATTCGGCTGTGGGCGCAGCCGCGCCCAAAAAAGAGCAGCCGAACCCCTTGGCGCGAATTCGTCCTGCGGAAAAATGCCCGAAAAAAAGGGTGGGCTATAGCCAAGGGGCGTGGGGCGGGCGAACATCGTCCGCCGGACTCGGAATAGGCCGAGACTTTGCCCACCCCCACCCCACGACAACAATAGGCTGCGTGCACATCCGCGCCCAAAAAAGAGCAGCCGAACCCCTTGGCGCCAAGTTCGTCCTCCAGAAAAATGCCCAAAAAAGGGGTATGCTATCGCCTCGGGGCGTGGGGCGGGTGAACTTCGTCCGCCGGACTCGAAATGGGCCGACAGTTTGCCCACCCCCTCCCCGCGGCAAAAATAGGCTGCGGGCACAGCCGCGCCAAACAACGAGCAGCCAAACCCCTTGGCGCCAAGTTCGTCCTGCGGAAAGAAGCCCAAAAAAGGGGTATGCTATAGCCTCGGGGCGTGGGGCGGGCGAACTTCGTCCGCCGGACTCGAAATGGGCTGAGACTTTGCCCACCCCCTCCCCATGACAAACATACGCTGCGGGCACATCCGCGCCCAAAAAAGAGCAGCCGAACCCCTTGGCGCCAAATTCATCCAGCGGAAAAATGCCCGAAAATGGGGTGGGCTATAGCCTTGGGGCGTAGGGTTGGCGAACTTCGTCCGCCTTCCTCGGAATGGGCCGAGACATTGCCCACCACCTCCCCACGGCAAAAATATGCCACGGGCACAGCCGATCCCAAAAAAGAGCTGCCGATCACCTTGGCTCCAAGTTCGTCCTACGGAAAAATGCCCAAAAATGGGGTGTGCTATAGCCTTTGGGCGTGGGGCCGGCGCACTTTGTCCGCCTTCGTCGGAATGGGCCGAGACTTTGGTCACCCCCTCCCCGCGCCAAAAATAGGCCGCGGGCGCAGCCACGCCCAAAAAAGAGCAGCCAAAACCCTTGGCGCCTAGTTCGTTCTGCGGAAAAATGCCGAAAAAGTGGGTGGTCTATTGCCCCGGGGCGTGGGGCTGGCGTACTTCGTCCGCCTTCCTCAGAATGGGCCGAGACATTGCCCACCACCTCCCCGCGGCAAAAATAGGCCGCGGGCACAGCCGATCCCAAAAAAGAGCAGCCGATCCCCTTGGCACCAAGTTCGTCCTATGGAGAAATGCCCAAAAATGGGGTGTGCTATAGCCTTTGGGCGTGGGGCCGGCGCACTTCGTCCGCCTTTGTCGGAATGGGTCGAGACTTTGGCCTCCCTCTCCCCGCGCCAAAAATAGGCCGCGGGCACAGCCGCGCAAAAAAAAGAGCAGCCGACCCCCTTGGCGCAAAGTTCGCGCTGCGGAAAAATGCCCAAAAATGGGGTGTGCTATAGCCTTTGGGCGTGGGGCCGGCGAACTTCGTCCGCCTTCGTCGGAATGGCCCAAGACTTTGGCCACCCCCTCCCCGCGCCAAAAATAGGCCGCGGGCGCAGCCGCGCCCAAAAAAGAGCAGCCAAAACCGTTGGAGCCTAGTTCGTTCTGCGGAAAAATGCCGAAAAAGTGGGTGGTCTATAGCCTCGGGGCGTGGGGCTGGCGAACTTCGTCCGCCTTCCTCGGAATGGGCCGAGACATTGCCCACCACCTCCCCGCGGCAAAAATAGGCCGCGGGCTCAGCCGATCCCAAAAAAGAGCAGCCGATCCCCTTGGCACCAAGTTCATCCTACGGAAAAATGCCCAAAAATGGGGTGTGCTATAGCCTTTGGGCGTGGGGCCGGCGCACTTCGTCCGCCTTCGTCGGAATGGGCCGAGACTTTGGCCACCCCCTCCCCGCGCCAAAAATAGGCCGCGGGCGCAGCCGCGCCCAAAAAAGAGCAGCCAAAACCGTTGGCGCCTAGTTCGTTCTGCGGAAAAATGCCGAAAAAGTGGGTGGTCTATAGCCTCAGGGCGTGGGGTTGGCGAACTTCGTTCGCCTTCCTCGGAATGGGCCGAGACTTTGCCCACCCCCTCCCCGTGACAAAAATAGGCTGCGGGCACAGCCGCGCGCAAAAAAGAGCGGCCGAACCCCTTGGCGCCAAGTTCGTCCTGCGGAAAAATGCCCAAAAAGGGGGTGGGCTATAGCCTTGGGGCGTGGGGCTGACGAACTTTGTCCGCCGGACTCAGAATGGGCCGAGACTTTTACCACCCTCTCCCCGAGACAAAAATAGGCCACGGGCACAGCCGCGTCCAAAAAGGAGCAGCCGAACCCCTTGGCGCCAAGTTCGACCTGCGGAAAACTGCCCAAAAAAGGGGTGGGCTATAGCCTTGGGGCGTGGGGCTGGCGAACTTCGTCCGCCTTCCTCGGAATGGGCCGAGACATTGCCCACCACCTCCCCGCGGCAAAAATAGGCCGCGGGCACAGCCGATCCCAAAAAAGAGCAGCCGATCCCCTTGGCACCAAGTTCGTCCTACGGAAAAATGCCAAAAAATGGGGTGTGCTATAGCCTTTGGGCGTGGGGCCGGCGCACTTCGTCCGCCTTCGTCGGAATGGGCCGAAACTTTGGTCTCCCCCTCCCCGCGCCAAAAATAGGCCGCGGGCACAGCCGCGCCTAAAAAAGAGCAGCCAAAACCGTTGGCGCCTAGTTCGTTCTGCGGAAAAATGCCGAAAAAGTGGGTGGTCTATAGCCTCAGGGCGTGGGGCTGGCGAACTTCGTTCGCCTTCCTCGGAATGGGCCGAGACTTTGCCCACCCCCTCCCCGTGACAAAAATAGGCCGCGGGAGCAGCCGCGGCGAAAAAAGAGCAGCCGAACCCCTTGGCGCCAAGTTCGTCCTGCGGAAAAATGCCCAAAAAGGGGGTGGGCTATAGCCTTGGGGCGTGGGGCTGACGAACTTTGTCCGCCGGACTCAGAATGGGCCGAGACTTTTACCACCCCCTCCCCGAGACAAAAATAGGCCACGGGCACAGCCGCGTCCAAAGAGGAGCAGCCGAACCCCTTGGCGCCAAGTTCGACCTGCGGAAAACTGCCCAAAAAAGGGGTGGGCTATAGCCTTGGGGCGTGGGGCTGGCGAACTTCGTCCGCCTTCCTCGGAATGGGCCGAGACTTTGCCACCCCCTCCCCGCGACAAAAATAGGCCGCGGGAGCAGCCGCGCCCAAAAAAGAGCAGCCGAACCCCTTGGCGCCAAGTTCGTCCTGCGGAAAAATGCCCAAAAAAGGGGTGGGCTACAGCCTTGTGGCGTGGGGCTGGCCAACCTCGTCCGCCTTCCTCAAAATGGGCCGAGACTTTGGCCACGCCAACCCCGCCACAAAAATAGGCCGTGGGCACAGCCGCGCCGAAAAAAGAACAGCCGAACCCCATCGCGCCAAGTTCGTCCTGCGGAAAAATGCCCAAAAAAGGGGTGGGCTATAGCCATGGGGCGTGGGGCGGGCGAACTTCGTCCGCCGGACTCGGAATGGGCCGAGACTTTTTTCCCACCCCCTCCCTGCGACAAAAATAGGCCGCGGACGCAGCAGCGCCCAAAAAAGAGCTGCCGAACCCCTTGGCGCCAAGTTCGTCTTGCGGAAAAATGCCCAAAAAGTGGTGGGCTATAGCCTTGGGGCGTGGGGCCGGCGCACTTCGTCCGCCAGACTCGGAAGGGGCCGAGGCTTTGCCCACCCCCTCCCCGCGACAAAAATAGGCCGCGGGCACAGCCGCGCCCAAAAAAGAGCATCCGAACCACTTGGCGCCAAGTTCGTCCTGCGGAAAAATGCCCAAAAAGGGGATGGGCTATAGCCTTGGGGCGTGGGGCTGACGAACTTCGTCCGCCGTACTCGGAATGGGCCGAGACTTTTTCCACCCCCTCCCCGCGACAAAAATAGGCCGCGGGCACAGCCGCGCACAAAAAGGAGCAGCCGAAACCCTTGGCGCCAAGTTCGTCCTGCGGAAAAATGCCCAAAAAAGGGGTGGGCTATAGCCTTGGGGCGTAGGGATGGCGAACTTCGTCCGCCGGGCTCGGAATGGGCCGAGACTTTGTACACCTCCTCCCGTGACAAAAATAGGCCGTGCGAGCAGCCGCGCCCGAAAAATAACAGCCGAACCCCTTGGCGCCAAGTTCGCCCTGCGGAAAAATGCCCAAAAAAGGGGTGGGCTATAGCCTTGGGGCGTTGGGCTGGCGAACTTCGTCCGCGGTACTCGGAATGGGCCGAGACTTTGGCCACCCCCTCCCCGTGACAAAAATAGGCCGCGGGCACGGCCGCACCCAAAAAATAACAGCCGAACCCCTTGGCGCAAAGTTCGTCCTGCGGAAAAATGCCCGAAAAAGTGGTGGGCTATAGCCTTGGGGCGTGGGGCTAGCAAACTTCGTCCGCCGGACTCGGAATGGGTCGAGACTTTGGCCACCCCCTCCCCGTGCCAAAAATAGGCCGCGGACACAGCCGCGTCCAAAAAAGAGCAGCCGAACCCCTTGGCGCCATGTTCGTCCTGCGGAAAAATGGCCAAAAAAGGGGTGGGCTATAGCCTTGGGGCGTAGGGATGGCGAACTTCGTCCGCCGGGCTCGGAATGGGCTGAGACTTTGCACACCCCCTCCCCGCGACAAAAATAGGCCGCGGGAGCAGCCGCGGCCAAAAAAGAGCAGCCGAACCCCTTGGCGCCAAGTTCGTCTTGCGGAAAAATGCCCAAAAAGGGGTTGGCTATAGCCTTGGGGCGTGGGGCGGGCGAACTTCGTCTGCCGGACTCGGAATGGGCCGAGACTTTTGCCACCCCCCTCCCCGCGACCAAAATAGGCTGCAGGCACAGCCGCGCCCAAAAAAGAGCAGCCGAACCCCTTGGCGCCAAGTTCGTCCTGCGGAAAAATGCCCAACAAGGGGGTGGGCTATAGCCTTCGGGCGTGGAGCCCGCGAACTTCGTCCGCCGGACTCAGAACGGGCCGAGACATTGGCCACCGCCTCCCTGCGACAAAAGTAGGCCGCGGGCACAGCCGCGTCCAAAAAAGAGCAGCCGAACCCCTTGGCGCCAAGTTCGTCCTGCGGAAAAATGCCCAAAAAAGGGGTGTGCTATAGCCTTGGGGCGTGGGGCTGCCGAAGTTCATCCGCCGGACTCGGAATGTGCCGAGACATTGCCCACCCCATCCCCACGACAAAGATAGGCCGCGGGCACAGCCGCGCCCAAAAAAGAGCAGCCAAAACCCTTGGCGCCAAGTTCGTCCTGCGGAAAAATGCCCAAAAAGGGGGTGGGCTATAGCCCTGGGGCGTGGGGCCCGTGACTTCGTCCGCCGGACTCGGAATAGGCCGAGACAAAGGCCACCCCTTCCCCATGAAAAAAATAGGCCGCGGGCACAGCCGCGTTAAAAAAAGAGCAGCCGAACACCTTGGCGCCAAGTTCGTCCTGCGGAAAAATGCCCAAAAAAGGGGTGTGCTATAGCCTTGGGGCGTAGGGCTGCCGAAGTTCATCCGCCGGACTCGGAATGTGCCGAGACTTTGCCCACCCCATCCCCACGACAAAAATAGGCCGCGGGCACAGCGGCGCCCAAAAAAGAGCAGCCAAACCCCTTGGCAACAAGTTCATCCTGCGGAAAAATGTCCAAAAAGGGGGTGGGCTTTAGCCTTGGGGCGTGGGGCTGGCGAACTTCATCCGCCTTCCTCGGAATGGGCCGAGACTTTGGCCACCCCCTCCCCGCGACAAAAATTGGCCGAGGGCACCGCCGCGCCCAAAAAAGAGCAGCAGAACCCTCGGCGCCAAGTTCGTCCTGCGGAAAAATGCCCAAAAAAGAGGTGTGCTATAGCCTTTGGGCGTGGGGCCGGCAAAGTTCATCCGCCTTCCTCGGAATGGGCCGAGACATTGCCCGCCCCCTCCCCGCGCCAAAAATAAGCCGCGGGCACAGCCGTGCCCAAAAAAGGGCGGCCGAAACCCTTGGCGCCAAGTTCGTCCTGCGGAAAAATGCCCAACAAGGGGGTGGGCTATAGCCTTGGGGCGTGGAGCCCGCGAACTTCGTCCGCCGGACTCAGAACGGGCCGAGACATTGGCCACCGCCTCCCTGCGACAAAAGTAGGCCGCGGGCACAGCCGCGTCCAAAAAAGAGCAGCCGAACCCCTTGGCGCCAAGTTCGTCTTGCGGAAAAATGCCCAAAAAGGGGTTGGCTATAGCCTTGGGGCGTGGGGCGGGCGAACTTCGTCTGCCGGACTCGGAATGGGCCGAGACTTTTGCCACCCCCCTCCCCGCGACCAAAATAGGCTGCAGGCACAGCCGCGCCCAAAAAAGAGCAGCCGAACCCCTTGGCGCCAAGTTCGTCCTGCGGAAAAATGCCCAACAAGGGGGTGGGCTATAGCCTTCGGGCGTGGAGCCCGCGAACTTCGTCCGCCGGACTCAGAACGGGCCGAGACATTGGCCACCGCCTCCCTGCGACAAAAGTAGGCCGCGGGCACAGCCGCGTCCAAAAAAGAGCAGCCGAACCCCTTGGCGCCAAGTTCGTCCTGCGGAAAAATGCCCAAAAAAGGGGTGTGCTATAGCCTTGGGGCGTGGGGCTGCCGAAGTTCATCCGCCGGACTCGGAATGTGCCGAGACATTGCCCACCCCATCCCCACGACAAAGATAGGCCGCGGGCACAGCCGCGCCCAAAAAAGAGCAGCCAAAACCCTTGGCGCCAAGTTCGTCCTGCGGAAAAATGCCCAAAAAGGGGGTGGGCTATAGCCCTAGGGCGTGGGGCCGTGAACTTCGTCCGCCGGACTCGGAATAGGCCGACACTAAGGCCACCCCTTCCCCACGACAAAAATAGGCCGCGGGCACAGCCGCGAATAAAAAAGAGCAGCCGAACCCCTTGGCGCCAAGTTCGTCCTGCGGCAAAATGCCCAAAAAAGGGGTGTGCTATAGCCTTTGGGCGTGGGGGCGGCAAAGTTCCTCCTCCTTCCTCGGAATGGGCCGAGACTTTGCCCACCCCCTCCCCACGACAAAAATAGGCTGCGGGCACAGCCGCGCCCAAAAAAGAGCAGCCGAACCCCTTCGCGCCAAGTTCGTCCTGCGGAAAAATGCCGAAAAAGAGGGTGGGCTATAGCCTTGGGGCGTGGAGCCCGCGAACTTCGTCTGCCGGACTCAGAATGGGCCGAGACATTGGCCACCGCCTCCCTGCGACAAAAGTAGGCCACGGGCACAGCCGCATCCAAAAAAGAGCAGCCGAACCCCTTGGCGCCAAGTTCGTCCTGCGGAAAAATGCCCAAAAAAGGGGTGTGCTATAGCCTTGGGGCGTGGGGCTGCCGAAGTTCATCCGCCGGACTCGGAATGTGCCGAGACATTGCCCACCCCATCCCCACGACAAAGATAGGCCGCGGGCACAGCCGCGCCCAAAAAAGAGCAGCCAAAACCCTTGGCGCCAAGTTCGTCCTGCGGAAAAATGCCCAAAAAGGGGGTGGGCTATAGCCCTAGGGCGTGGGGCCGTGAACTTCGTCCGCCGGACTCGGAATAGGCCGACACTAAGGCCACCCCTTCCCCACGACAAAAATAGGCCGCGGGCACAGCCGCGAATAAAAAAGAGCAGCCGAACCCCTTGGCGCCAAGTTCGTCTTGCGGAAAAATGCCCAAAAAGGGGTTGGCTATAGCCTTGGGGCGTGGGGCGGGCGAACTTCGTCTGCCGGACTCGGAATGGGCCGAGACTTTTGCCACCCCCCTCCCCGCGACCAAAATAGGCTGCAGGCACAGCCGCGCCCAAAAAAGAGCAGCCGAACCCCTTGGCGCCAAGTTCGTCCTGCGGAAAAATGCCCAACAAGGGGGTGGGCTATAGCCTTCGGGCGTGGAGCCCGCGAACTTCGTCCGCCGGACTCAGAACGGGCCGAGACATTGGCCACCGCCTCCCTGCGACAAAAGTAGGCCGCGGGCACAGCCGCGTCCAAAAAAGAGCAGCCGAACCCCTTGGCGCCAAGTTCGTCCTGCGGAAAAATGCCCAAAAAAGGGGTGTGCTATAGCCTTGGGGCGTGGGGCTGCCGAAGTTCATCCGCCGGACTCGGAATGTGCCGAGACATTGCCCACCCCATCCCCACGACAAAGATAGGCCGCGGGCACAGCCGCGCCCAAAAAAGAGCAGCCAAAACCCTTGGCGCCAAGTTCGTCCTGCGGAAAAATGCCCAAAAAGGGGGTGGGCTATAGCCCTAGGGCGTGGGGCCGTGAACTTCGTCCGCCGGACTCGGAATAGGCCGACACTAAGGCCACCCCTTCCCCACGACAAAAATAGGCCGCGGGCACAGCCGCGAATAAAAAAGAGCAGCCGAACCCCTTGGCGCCAAGTTCGTCCTGCGGCAAAATGCCCAAAAAAGGGGTGTGCTATAGCCTTTGGGCGTGGGGGCGGCAAAGTTCCTCCTCCTTCCTCGGAATGGGCCGAGACTTTGCCCACCCCCTCCCCACGACAAAAATAGGCTGCGGGCACAGCCGCGCCCAAAAAAGAGCAGCCGAACCCCTTCGCGCCAAGTTCGTCCTGCGGAAAAATGCCGAAAAAGAGGGTGGGCTATAGCCTTGGGGCGTGGAGCCCGCGAACTTCGTCTGCCGGACTCAGAATGGGCCGAGACATTGGCCACCGCCTCCCTGCGACAAAAGTAGGCCACGGGCACAGCCGCATCCAAAAAAGAGCAGCCGAACCCCTTGGCGCCAAGTTCGTCCTGCGGAAAAATGCCCAAAAAAGGGGTGTGCTATAGCCTTGGGGCGTGGGGCTGCCGAAGTTCATCCGCCGGACTCGGAATGTGCCGAGACATTGCCCACCCCATCCCCACGACAAAGATAGGCCACGGGCACAGCCGCGCCCAAAAAAGAGCAGCCGAAACCCTTGGCGCCAAGTTCGTCCTGCGGAAAAATGCCCAAAAAGGGGGTGGGCTATAGCCCTGGGGCGTGGGGCCCGTGACTTCGTCCGCCGGACTCGGAATAGGCCGAGACAAAGGCCACCCCTTCCCCATGAAAAAAATAGGCCGCGGGCACAGCCGCGTTAAAAAAAGAGCAGCCGAACACCTTGGCGCCAAGTTCGTCCTGCGGAAAAATGCCCAAAAAAGGGGTGTGCTATAGCCTTGGGGCGTAGGGCTGCCGAAGTTCATCCGCCGGACTCGGAATGTGCCGAGACTTTGCCCACCCCATCCCCACGACAAAAATAGGCCGCGGGCACAGCGGCGCCCAAAAAAGAGCAGCCAAACCCCTTGGCAACAAGTTCATCCTGCGGAAAAATGTCCAAAAAGGGGGTGGGCTTTAGCCTTGGGGCGTGGGGCTGGCGAACTTCATCCGCCTTCCTCGGAATGGGCCGAGACTTTGGCCACCCCCTCCCCGCGACAAAAATTGGCCGAGGGCACCGCCGCGCCCAAAAAAGAGCAGCAGAACCCTCGGCGCCAAGTTCGTCCTGCGGAAAAATGCCCAAAAAAGAGGTGTGCTATAGCCTTTGGGCGTGGGGCCGGCAAAGTTCATCCGCCTTCCTCGGAATGGGCCGAGACATTGCCCGCCCCCTCCCCGCGCCAAAAATAAGCCGCGGGCACAGCCGTGCCCAAAAAAGGGCGGCCGAAACCCTTGGCGCCAAGTTCGTCCTGCGGAAAAATGCCCAAAAAGGGGGTGGGCTATAACCCTGGGGCATGGGCCAGGCGAACTTCGTCCGTCGGACTCGGAATAGGCCGAGACTTTGAACACCCCCTCCCCGCGACAAAAATAGGCCGTGGGCACAGCCGGACCCAAAAAAGAGCAGCGGAACCCCTTAGCGCCAAGTTCGTCCTGTGGAAAACTGCGCAAAAAAGGGGTGTGCTATAGCCTTTGGGCGTGGGGCCGGCGAACTTCGTCCGCCGGACTCGGAATGGGACAAGGCTTTGCGTACCTCCTCCCCAAGACAAAAATAGGCTGCGGACACAGCTGCGTCCAAAAAAGAGCAGCCAAACCCCTCGGCGCCAAGTTCGTCCCGCGGAAAAATGCCCAAAAAGCGGGCAGGCTATAACCTTGGGGCGTGGGGCTGATGAACTTCGTCCGCCGGACTTGGAATGGGCCGAGACTTTTCCCACCCCTTCCCCGCGGCAAAAATAGGCAGCGGTCACAGCCGCGCCCAAAAAAGAGCAGCCGAACCCCTTGCCGCCAAGTTCGTCCTGCGGAAAAATGCCCAAAAAAGAGGTGTGCTATAGCCTTGGGGCGTGGGGCTGCCGAAGTTCATCCGCCGGACTCGGAATGTGCCGAGACATTGCCCACCCCATCCCCACGACAAAGATAGGCCACGGGCACAGCCGCGCCCAAAAAAGAGCAGCCGAAACCCTTGGCGCCAAGTTCGTCCTGCGGAAAAATGCCCAAAAAGGGGGTGGGCTATAGCCCTGGGGCGTGGGGCCCGTGACTTCGTCCGCCGGACTCGGAATAGGCCGAGACAAAGGCCACCCCTTCCCCATGAAAAAAATAGGCCGCGGGCACAGCCGCGTTAAAAAAAGAGCAGCCGAACACCTTGGCGCCAAGTTCGTCCTGCGGAAAAATGCCCAAAAAAGGGGTGTGCTATAGCCTTGGGGCGTAGGGCTGCCGAAGTTCATCCGCCGGACTCGGAATGTGCCGAGACTTTGCCCACCCCATCCCCACGACAAAAATAGGCCGCGGGCACAGCGGCGCCCAAAAAAGAGCAGCCAAACCCCTTGGCAACAAGTTCATCCTGCGGAAAAATGTCCAAAAAGGGGGTGGGCTTTAGCCTTGGGGCGTGGGGCTGGCGAACTTCATCCGCCTTCCTCGGAATGGGCCGAGACTTTGGCCACCCCCTCCCCGCGACAAAAATTGGCCGAGGGCACCGCCGCGCCCAAAAAAGAGCAGCAGAACCCTCGGCGCCAAGTTCGTCCTGCGGAAAAATGCCCAAAAAAGAGGTGTGCTATAGCCTTTGGGCGTGGGGCCGGCAAAGTTCATCCGCCTTCCTCGGAATGGGCCGAGACATTGCCCGCCCCCTCCCCACGATAAAAATAGGCCACGGGCACAGCCGCTCCCAAAAAAGAGCAGCCAAACCCCTTGGCACCAGGTTCGTCCTGCGGAAAAATGCCCAAAAAGGGGGTGTGCTATAGCCTTGGGGCGTGGGGCCGGCAAACTTCGTCCGCCGGACTCGGAATGGGCCGAGACTTTGGCCACCCCTTCCCCGCGACAAAAATAGACCGCGGGCACAGCCGGACCCAAAAAAGAGCAGCGGAACCCCTTAGCGCCAAGTTCGTCCTGTGGAAAACTGCGCAAAAAAGGGGTGTGCTATAGCCTTTGGGCGTGGGGCCGGCGAACTTCGTCCGCCGGACTCGGAATGGGACAAGGCTTTGCGTACCTCCTCCCCAAGACAAAAATAGGCTGCGGACACAGCTGCGTCCAAAAAAGAGCAGCCAAACCCCTCGGCGCCAAGTTCGTCCCGCGGAAAAATGCCCAAAAAGCGGGCAGGCTATAACCTTGGGGCGTGGGGCTGATGAACTTCGTCCGCCGGACTTGGAATGGGCCGAGACTTTTCCCACCCCTTCCCCGCGGCAAAAATAGGCAGCGGTCACAGCCGCGCCCAAAAAAGAGCAGCCGAACCCCTTGCCGCCAAGTTCGTCCTGCGGAAAAATGCCCAAAAAAGAGGTGTGCTATAGCCTTAGGACGTGGGGCTGCCGAAGTTCATCCGCCGGACTCGGAATGGGCCGAGACTTTTCACACCCCCTCCCCGCGATAAAAATAGGCCACGGGCACAGCCGCTCCCAAAAAAGAGCAGCCAAACCCCTTGGCACCAAGTTCGTCCTGCGGAAAAATGCACAAAAAAGGGGTGTGCTATAGCCTTTGGGCGTGGGGCCGGCGCACTTCGTCCGCCGGACTCGGAATGGGACGAGACTTTGCCTACCCCCTCCCCACGACAAAAATAGGCTGCGGTCACAGCCGCGCCCAAAAAAGAGTAGCCAAACCCCACGGCGCCAACTTCGTCCAGCGGAAAAATGCCCAAAAAGGGGGCGGGCTATAGCCTTGGGGCGTGGGGCTGATGAACTTCGTCCGCCGGACTCGGAATGGGCCGAAACTTTTCCCACCCCTTCCCCGCGACAAAAATAGGCAGCGGGTACAGCCGCGCCCAAAAAAGAGCAGCCGAACCCCTTGCCGAAAAGTTCGTCCTGTGGAAAAATGCCCAAAAAGGGGGTGGGCTATAGCCTTGGGGCGTGGGGCAGGCGAACTTCGTCCACCGGAATCGAAATCGGCCGAGACTTTCCCCACCCCCTCCCCGCGTCAAAAATAGGCCTAGGGTACAGCCGCGCCCAAAAAAGAGCAGCCAAACCCCTTGGCACCACGCTCGTGCTGCAGAAAAATGCGCAAAAAAGGGGTGTGCTATAGCCTTTGGGCGTGGGGCCGGCGAACTTCATCCGCCGGACTCGGAATGGGCCGAGACTTTGGCCACCCCCTTCCCGCGACAAAAATAGGCCGCGGGCACAGCCGCACCCAAAAAAGAGCAGCGGAACCCCTTAGCGCCAAGTTCGTCCTGCGGAAAACTGCCCAAAAAAGTGGTGTGCTATAGCCTTTGGGCGTGGGGCCGGCGAACTTCGTCCGCCTTCCTCGGAATGGGCCGAGACTTGGGCCACCCGCTCCCCGCGACAATAATAGGCCACGGGCACAGCCGCGCCCAAAAAAGAGCAGCCGAACCCCTTGCCGAAAAGTTTGTCCTGCGGAAAAATGCCCAAAAAAGGGGTGGGCTATAGCCTTGGGGCGTGGGGCTGGCACACTTTGTCCGCCGGACTCGGAATGAGCCGAGACTTTGCCCACCCCCTCCCCACGACAAAAATAGGCTGCGGGCACAGCCGCGCCCAAAAAAGAGCAGCCGAACCCCTTGGCGCCATGTTCGTCCTGCGGAAAAATGCCCAAAAAAGGTTGTGCCATAGCCTTGGGGCGTGGGGCTGGCGAACTTCGTCCGCCGGACGCGGAATGGGCCGACACTTTGCCCACCCCCTCCCCGTGACAAAAATAAGCCGCGGGGACAGCCGCGCCCAAAAAAGAGCAGCCGAACCCCTTGGTGCCAAGTTCGTCCTGCGGAAAAATGCCCAAAAAAGGGGTGTGCTATAGCCCTTGGGCGTGGGGCCAGTGAACTTCGTCCGCCTTCCTCGGAATGGGCCGAGACATTGGCCGCCCCCTCCCCGCGCAAAAAATATGCCACGGGCACAGCCGCGCCCAAAAAAGAGCAGCCGAACCCCTTGGCACCAAGTTCGTCCAGCGGAAAAATGCCCAAAAAGGGGGTGGGCTATAGCCTTGGGGAATGGGGCTGCCGAAGTTCGTCCACTGGACTCGGAATGGGCCAAGACATTTCCCACCCCCTCCCCATGACATAAATAAGCCGCGGGCGCAGCCGCGCCCAAAAAACAGCAGCCGAACCCCTTGGCGCGAAGTTCGTCATGCGGAAAAATGCCCAAAAAGGGGGTGGGCTATAGCCTTTGGGCGTGGGGCTGGCGAACTTCGTCCGCCTTCCTTGGAATGGGCCGAGACATTTCCCACCCCCTCCCTGCACTAAAAATAGGCCGCGGGCACAGCCGCGCCCAATAAAGAGGAGCCGAACCCCTTGGCGCCAAGTTCGTCCTGCGGAAAAATGCCCAAAAAAGGGGTGTGCTATAGCCTTGGGGCGTGGATCTGCTGAAGTTCGTCCACCGTTCTCGGAATGGGCCGAGACTTTTCCCACCCCCTCCCCACGACAAAAATAGGCCGACGGCACAGCCGCGCCCAAAAAAAAGCAGCCGAACCCGTTGGCACCAAGTTCGTCCTGCGGAAAAATGCCCAAAAAAGCGGTGTGCTATAGCCTTAGGACGTGTGGCTGCCGAAGTTCGTCCGCCGGAGCCGGAATGGGCCGAGACTTTTCATACCCCCTCCCCGCGACAAACATAGGCCGCGGGCACCGCCGCGCCCAAAAAAGAGCTGCCGAACCCCTTGGTGCCAAGTTCGTCCTGCGGAAAAATTCCCAAAAAGAGGATGGGCTATAGCCTTGGGGCGTGGAGCCGGCGCACTTCGTCCGCCGGACTCGGAATGGGCTGAGGCTTTGCCTACCCTCTCCCCGCGACAAAAATAGGCCGCGGACACAGCCGCGCCCAAAAAAGAGCCGCCAAACCTCCTGGCGCCAAGTTCGTCCTGCGGAATAATGCGCAAAAAGGAGGTGGGCTGTAGCCTTGGGGCGTGGGGCTTGCGAACTTTGTCCTCCGGACTCATAATGGGCCGAGACTTTTCCCACCCCCTCCCCGCGACAAAAATAGGCCGAGGGCACAGCCGCGCCCAAAAAAGAGCAGCCGAAACCCTTGGCGCCAAGTTCGTCCTGCGGAAAAATTCCGAAAAAGGGGATGGGCTATAGCCTTGGGGCGTGGAGCCGGCACACTTCGTCCGCCGGACTCGGAATGGGCCGAGGCTTTGCCTAACCCCTCCTCGTGACAAAAATAGGCCGTGGGCACAGCCGCGCCCTAAAAAGAGCAGCCAAACCCCTTGGCTCCAAGTTCGTCCTGCGGAAAAATGCCCAAAAAGGGGGCGGGCTATAGCCTTGGGGCGTGGGGCTGGCGAACTACGTCTGCCGGACTCAGAATGGGCCGAGACTTTTCCCACCCCCTCCCCGTGACAAAAATAGACCGCGGGCACAGCCGCGCCCAAAAAAGAGCAGCCGAACCCCTTGGCGAAAAGTTCGTCCTGCGGAAAAATGCCCAAAAAAGGGGTGGGCTATAGCCTTGGGGCGTGGGGATGGCGCACTTCGTCCCCCGGACTCGGAATGGGCCGAGACTTTGCCCAACCCCTCCCCGCGACAAAAATAGGCCGCGGGCACAGCTGCGCCCAAAAAAGTGCAGCCAAACCCCTTGGCGCCAAGTTCGTCCTGCGGAAAAATGCACAAAAAAGGTGTGTGCTATAGCCTTTGGACGTGGGGCCGGCGCACTTCGTCCGCCTTCCTCGGAATGGGGCGAGGCTTTGCCTACCCTCTCCCCGCGACAAAAATAGGCCGCGGACACAGCCGCGCCCAAAAAAGAGCCGCCAAACCTCCTGGCGCCAACTTCGTCCAGCGGAATAATGCGCAAAAAGTAGGTGGGCTATAGCCTTGGGGCGTGGGGCTGGCGAACTTTGTCCACCGGACACATAATGGGCCGAGACTTTTCCCACCCCCTCCCCGCGACAAAAATAGGCCGAGGGCACAGCCGCGCCCAAAAAAGAGCAGCCGAAACCCTTGGCGCCAAGTTCATCCTGCGGAAAAATTCCCAAAAAGGGGATGGGCTATAGCCTTGGGGCGTGGAGCCGGCGCACTTCGTCCGCCGGACTCGGAATGGGCCGAGGCTTTGCATAACCCCTCCCCGCGACAAAAATAGGCCGCGGGCACAGCCGCGCCCTAAAAAGAGCAGCCAAACCCCTTGGCGCCAAGTTCGTCCGGCGGAAAAATGCGCAAAAAAGGGGTGTGCTATACCCTTTGGGCGTGGCGCCGGAGAACTTCGTCCGCCTTCCTCGGAATGGGCCGAGACTTTGGCAGACCCCTCCCCGCGACAAAAATTGGCCGCGGGCACAGCCGCTCCAAAAAAAAGCGGCCGAACCCCTTGGCGAAAAGTTCGCCCTGCGGAAAAATGCCCAAAAAACGGGTGGGCTATAGCCTTGGGGCGTGGGGCTGGCGCACTTCTTCCCCCGGACTCGGAATGGGCCGAGACTTTGCCCACCCCCTCCCCGCGACAAAAATAGGCCGCGGGCACAGCTGCGCCCAAAAAAGTGCAGCCAAACCCCTTGGCGCCAAGTTCGTCCTGCGGAAAAATGCACAAAAAAGGTGTGTGCTATAGCCTTTGGACGTGGGGCCGGCGAACTTCGTCCGCCTTCCTTGGAATGGGCCGAGACTTTGGCCACCCCCTCCCCGCGAAAAAAATAGGCCACGGGCACAGCGGCGCCCAAAAAAGAGCAGCCGAACACCTTGGCGCCAAGTTCGTCCTGCGGAAAAATGCCCAAAAAAGGGGTGGGCTATAGCCTTCGGGCGTGGGACTGGCGAACTTCGTCCGCCTTCCTCGGAATGGGCCGAGACTTTGCCCACCTCCTCCCCGTGACAAAAATAGGCCGCGGGCACAGCCGCACTCAAAAAAGAGCGGCCGAACCCCTTGGCGAAAAGGTCCTCCGGCGGAAAAATGCTCAAAAAGGGGGTGGGCTATAGCCTTGGGGCGTGGGGCCGGCGAACATCGTCCACCGGACTCATAATGGGCCGAGACTTTTCCCACCCCCTCCCCGCGACAAAAATAGGCCGACGGCACAGCCGCGCTCAAAAAAGAGCAGCCGAAACCCTTGGCGCCAAGTTCGTCCAGCGGAAAACTTCCCAAAAAGGGGATGGGCTATAGCCTTGGGGTGTGGAGCCGGCGCACTTCGTCCGCCGGACTCGGAATGGGTCGAGGTTTTGCCTACCCCCTCCCCACGACAAAAATAGGTCGCGGGCACAGCCGCGCCCTAAAAAGAGCAGCCAAACCCCTTGGCGCCAAGTTCGTCCGGCGGAAAAATGCGCAAAAAAGGGGTGTGCTATAGCCTCTGGGCGTGGGGCCGGCGAACTTCGTCCGCCTTCCTCGGAATGGGCCGAGACTTTGGCCACCACCTCCCCGCGACAAAAATTGGCCGCGGCCACAGCCGCTCCAAAAAAAAGCAGCCGAACCCCTTGGCGAAAAGTTCGTCCTGCGGAAAAATGCCCAAAAAAGGGGTGGGCTATAGCCTTGGGGCGTGGGGCTGGCGCACTTCGTCCCCCGGACACAGAATGGGCCGAGACTTTGCCCACCCCCTCCCCGCGACAAACATAGGCCGCGGGCACCGCCGCACCCAAAAAAGAGCAGCCGAACCCCTTGGCGCCAAGTTCGTCCTGCGAAAAAATACAAAAAAGGGGTGGGCTATATCCTCGGGGCGTGGGGCGGGCGCACTTCATCCGCCGGACTCGGAATGGGCCGAGACTTCGCCCACCCCCTCCCCGTGACAAACATAGGCCGCGGGCACCGCCACGTCCAAAAAAGAGCAGCCGAACCCCTTGGCGCCAAGTTCGTCCTGCAGAAAAATGCCCAAAAAAGGGGTGTGCTATAGCCTTGGGGCGTGGGGCTGCCGAAGTTCTTCCGCCGGACTCGGAATGGGCCGAGACTTTTCCCACCCCCTCCCCACGACAAAAATAGGCCGCCGGCACGGCCGCGCCCAAAAAAGAGCAGCCGAACCCCGTGGCGCCAAGTTCGCCCTGCTGAAAAATGCCCAAAAAAGCGGTGTGCTATAGCCTTAGGACGTGGGGCTGCCGAAGTTCGTCCGCCGGACCCGGAATGGGCCGAGACTTTTCACATCCCCTCCCCGTGACAAAAATAGGCTGCGGACACAGCCGCACCCAAAAAAGAGCAGCCGAACCCCTTGGCACCAAGTTAGTCCTGCGGAAAAATGCCCAAAAAGGGGGTGGGCTATAGCCTTGGTGCGTGGGGCTGGCGAACTTCGTCCGTCGGACTCGGAATGGGGCGAGACTTTCCGTACCCCCTCCCCACGACAAAAATAGGCCACGGGCAAAGCCGCGCCCAAAAACCAACAGCCGAACCCCTTGGCTCCAAGTCCGTCCTGCGGAAAAATGCCCAAAAAAGGGGTGGGCTATAGCCTTGGGGCATGCGGCTGGCGCACTTCGTCCGCCGGACTCGGAATGGGCCGAGACTTTGCCCACCCCCTCCCCGCGACAAAAATAGGCCGCGGGCTCAGCCGCGCCCTAAAAAGAGCAGCCGAACCCCTTGGCGCCAATTTCGTCCTGCAGAAAAATGCCCAAAAAAGGGGCGGGCTATAACCTTGGGGCGTGGGGCGGGCGAACTTCATCCGCCGGACTCGGAATGGGCCGAGACGTTGCCCACCTCCTCCCCGTGACAAAAATAGGCCGCGGGCACAGCCGCGCCGAAAAAAGAACTGCCGAACCCCCTGGCGCCATGTTCGTCCGGCGGAAAAATGCCCAAATATGGGGAGGGCTATAGCCTTGGGGCGTGGGGCCGGCGGACGAACTCGGAATGGGCCGAGAATTTTCCCACCGCCTCCCCGCGACAAAAATAAGGCACGGGCACAGCCGCGTCCAAAAAAGAGAAGCCGAACCCCTTGGCGCCAAGCTCGTTCTGCGGACAAATGCCCAAAAAAGGGGTGGGCTATACCCTTGGGGCGTCAAGCTAGCGAACTTCGTCCGCCACCCTCGGAATGGGCCGAGACATTGCCCACCCCCTCCCTGCAACAAAAATAGGCCGCGGGCACACCCGCGCCCAAAAAAGAGCAGCCGAACCCCATGGCGCCAAGTTCGTCCAGCGGAAAAATGCCCAAGAAGGGGGTGGGCTATAGCCTTGGGGCGTGGGGCTGGCGAACTTCGTCCGCCTTCCTTGCAATGGGCTGAGACTTTGCCCACCCCCTCCCCGCGACAAAAATAGGCCGCGGGCACAGCCGTGCCCAAAAAAGAGCTGCCGAACCCCTTGGCGCCAAGCTCGTCCTGCGGAAAAATGCCCAAAAAAGGGGTGGGCAATAGCCTTGGGGCGTGGGGCTGGCGAACTTTGTCCGCCGGACTCGGAATGGGCCGAAACTTCCCCCCCCTCCCTGCGACAAAAATAGGGTGCGGGCACAGCCGCGCCCAAAAAAGAGCAGCCGAACCCCTTGGCGCCATGTTCGTCCTGCCGAAAAATGCCCAAAAAAGGGGTGGGCAATAGCCTTGGGGCGTGGGGCTGGCGAACTTCGTCCGCCGGACTCGGAATGGGCCGAGACTTCCCCCCCCCCTCCCTGCGGCAAAAATAGGGTGCGGGCACAGCCGCGCCCAAAAAAGAGCAGCCGAACCCCTTGGCGCCATGTTCGTCCTGCCGAAAAATGCCCAAAAAGGGGGTGGGCTATAGCCTTGGGACGTGGGGCTGGCGAACTTCGTCCGCCGGACTCGGAATGGGCCGAGACTTTTCCCACCCCCTCCCCGCGACAAAAAAAGGCCGCGGGCAGAGCCACGCCCAAAAAATAGCTGCCGAACCCCTTGGCGCCAAGTTCGTCCGGCCGAAAAATGCCCAAAAAGGGGGTGGGCAATAGCCTTGGGGCGTGGGGCTCGCGAACTTCGTCCGCCGGACTCGGAATGGGCCGAGACTTCCCCCCCCCTCCCTGCGGCAAAAATAGGGTGCGGGCACAGCCGCGCCCAAAAAAGAGCAGCCGAACCCCTTGGCGCCAAGTTCGTCCTGCCGAAAAATGCCCAAAAAGGGGGTGGGCTATAGCCTTGGGGTGTGGGGCTGGCGAACTTCGTCCGCCGGACACAGAATGGGCCAAGACTTTTTCCACCCCCTCCCCGCGACAAAAATAAGCCGCGGGCTCAGCCGCGCCCAAAAAAGGGCAGCCGAACCCCTTGGCGCCAAGTTCGTCCTGCGGAAAAAGCGCAAAAAGGGGGTGGGCTATAGCCTTGGGGCGTGGGGCGTGGGGCACTTCGTCTGCCGGACTCGGAATGGGCCAAGACTTTTCCCACCCCCTCCGCGCGACAAAAATAGGCCGCGGGCTCAGCCGCGCCCAAAAATGAGCAGCCGAACCCCTTGGCGCCAAGTTCGTCCTGCCGAAAAATGCCCAAAAAGGGGGTGGGCTATAGCCTTGGGACGTGGGGCGGGCGAACTTCGTCCGCCGGACTCGGAATGGGCAGAGACTTTTCCCACCCCCTCCCCGCGACAAAAATAGGCCGCGGGCTCAGCCGCGCCCAAAAAAGAGCAGCCGAACCCCTTGGCGCCAAGTTCGTCCTGCCGAAAAATGCCCAAAAGGGGGGTGGGCTATAGCCTTGGGGCGTGGGGCTGGCGAACTTCGTCCGCCGGACTCGGAATGGGCCGAGACGTTGCCCACCTCCTCCCCGTGACAAAAATAGGCCGCGGGCACAGCCGCGCCGAAAAAAGAACTGCCGAACCCCCTGGCGCCATGTTCGTCCGGCGGAAAAATGCCCAAATATGGGGAGGGCTATAGCCTTGGGGCGTGGGGCCGGCGGACGAACTCGGAATGGGCCGAGAATTTTCCCACCGCCTCCCCGCGACAAAAATAAGGCACGGGCACAGCCGCGTCCAAAAAAGAGAAGCCGAACCCCTTGGCGCCAAGCTCGTCCTGCGGACAAATGCCCAAAAAAGGGGTGGGCTATACCCTTGGGGCGTCAAGCTAGCGAACTTCGTCCGCCACCCTCGGAATGGGCCGAGACATTGCCCACCCCCTCCCTGCAACAAAAATAGGCCGCGGGCACACCCGCGCCCAAAAAAGAGCAGCCGAACCCCATGGCGCCAAGTTCGTCCAGCGGAAAAATGCCCAAGAAGGGGGTGGGCTATAGCCTTGGGGCGTGGGGCTGGCGAACTTCGTCCGCCTTCCTTGCAATGGGCTGAGACTTTGCCCACCCCCTCCCCGCGACAAAAATAGGCCGCGGGCACAGCCGTGCCCAAAAAAGAGCTGCCGAACCCCTTGGCGCCAAGCTCGTCCTGCGGAAAAATGCCCAAAAAAGGGGTGGGCAATAGCCTTGGGGCGTGGGGCTGGCGAACTTTGTCCGCCGGACTCGGAATGGGCCGAAACTTCCCCCCCCCTCCCTGCGACAAAAATAGGGTGCGGGCACAGCCGCGCCCAAAAAAGAGCAGCCGAACCCCTTGGCGCCATGTTCGTCCTGCCGAAAAATGCCCAAAAAGGGGGTGGGCTATAGCCTTGGGGCGTGGGGCTCGCGAACTTCGTCCGCCGGACTCGGAATGGGCCGAGACTTCCCCCCCCCCCTCCCTGCGGCAAAAATAGGGTGCGGGCACAGCCGCGCCCAAAAAAGAGCAGCCGAACCCCTTGGCGCCAAGTTCGTCCTGCCGAAAAATGCCCAAAAAGGGGGTGGGCTATAGCCTTGGGGTGTGGGGCTGGCGAACTTCGTCCGCCGGACACAGAATGGGCCGAGACTTTTTCCACCCCCTCCCCGCGACAAAAATAAGCCGCGGGCTCAGCCGCGCCCAAAAAAGGGCAGCCGAACCCCTTGGCGCCAAGTTCGTCCTGCGGAAAAAGCGCAAAAAGGGGGTGGGCTATAGCCTTGGGGCGTGGGGCGTGGGGCACTTCGTCCGCCGGACTCGGAATGGACCGAGACTTTGCCCACCCTTTCCCCGCGACAAAAAAAGGCCGCGGGCAGAGCCACGCCCAAAAAATAGCTGCCGAACCCCTTGGCGCCAAGTTCGTCCTGCCGAAAAATGCCCAAAAAAGGGGTGGGCTATAGCCTTGGGGCGTGGCGCTGGCGGACTTCGTCCGCCGGACTCGGAATGGGCCGAGAATTTTCCCACCCCCTCCCCGCGACAAAAATAGGCCGCTGGCACAGCCGCGCCCAAAAAAGAGCAGCCGAACCCCTTGGCGCCAAGTTCGTCCTCCGGAAAAATGCCCAAAAAGGGGGTGGGCTATAGCCTTGGGGCGTGGGGCTGGCGAACTTCGTCCGCCGGACTCGGAATGGGCCGAGACGTTGCCCACCTCCTCCCCGTGACAAAAATAGGCCGCGGGCACAGCCGCGCCGAAAAAAGAACTGCCGAACCCCCTGGCGCCATGTTCGTCCGGCGGAAAAATGCCCAAATATGGGGAGGGCTATAGCCTTGGGGCGTGGGGCCGGCGGACGAACTCGGAATGGGCCGAGAATTTTCCCACCGCCTCCCCGCGACAAAAATAAGGCACGGGCACAGCCGCGTCCAAAAAAGAGAAGCCGAACCCCTTGGCGCCAAGCTCGTCCTGCGGACAAATGCCCAAAAAAGGGGTGGGCTATACCCTTGGGGCGTCAAGCTAGCGAACTTCGTCCGCCACCCTCGGAATGGGCCGAGACATTGCCCACCCCCTCCCTGCAACAAAAATAGGCCGCGGGCACACCCGCGCCCAAAAAAGAGCAGCCGAACCCCATGGCGCCAAGTTCGTCCAGCGGAAAAATGCCCAAGAAGGGGGTGGGCTATAGCCTTGGGGCGTGGGGCTGGCGAACTTCGTCCGCCTTCCTTGCAATGGGCCGAGACTTTGCCCACCCCCTCCCCGCGACAAAAATAGGCCGCGGGCACAGCCGTGCCCAAAAAAGAGCTGCCGAACCCCTTGGCGCCAAGCTCGTCCTGCGGAAAAATGCCCAAAAAAGGGGTGGGCAATAGCCTTGGGGCGTGGGGCTGGCGAACTTTGTCCGCCGGACTCGGAATGGGCCGAAACTTCCCCCCCCCCCCCCCTCCCTGCGACAAAAATAGGGTGCGGGCACAGCCGCGCCCAAAAAAGAGCAGCCGAACCCCTTGGCGCCAAGTTCGTCCTCCGGAAAAATGCCCAAAAAGGGGGTGGGCTATAGCCTTGGGGCGTGGGGCTGGCGAACTTCGTCCGCCGGACTCGGAATGGGCCGAGACTTTTCCCACCGCCTCCCTGTGACAAAAAAAGGCCGTGGGCACAGCCACGCCGAAAAAAGAGCAGTCGATCCCCTTGGCGCCAAGTTCGTCGTGCGGAAAAATTCCCAAAAAAGGGGTGTGCTATAGCCTTGGGGCGTGGGGCTGCCGAAGTTCGTCCGCCGGACTCGGAATGGGCCGAGACTTCCCCCCCCTCCCTGCGGCAAAAATAGGGTGCGGGCACAGCCGCGCCCAAAAAAGAGCAGCCGAACCCCTTGGCGCCATGTTCGTCCTGCCGAAAAATGCCCAAAAAGGGGGTGGGCTATAGCCTTGGGACGTGGGGCGGGCGAACTTCGTCCGCCGGACTCGGAATGGGCCGAGACTTTTCCCACCCCCTCCGCGCGACAAAAATAGGCCGCGGGCTCAGCCGCGCCCAAAAATGAGCAGCCGAACCCCTTGGCGCCAAGTTCGTCCTGCCGAAAAATGCCCAAAAAGGGGGTGGGCTATAGCCTTGGGACGTGGGGCGGGCGAACTTCGTCCGCCGGACTCGGAATGGGCAGAGACTTTTCCCACCCCCTCCCCGCGACAAAAATAGGCCGCGGGCTCAGCCGCGCCCAAAAAAGAGCAGCCGAACCCCTTGGCGCCAAGTTCGTCCTGCCGAAAAATGCCCAAAAGGGGTGTGGGCTATAGCCTTGGGGCGTGGGGCTGGCGAACTTCGTCCGCCGGACTCGGAATGGGCGGACACTTTTCCCGCCCTCTCCCCGCGATAAAAATAGCTTGCGGGCACAGCCGCGCCCAAAAAAGAGCTGCCGAACCCCTTGACGCCATGTTCGTCCTGCCGAAAAATGCCCAAAAAGTGGGTGGGCTATAGCCTTGGGGCGTGGAGCTGGCGAACTTCGTCCGCCGGACTAGGAATGGGCCGAGACTTTTCCCACCCCCTCCCCGTGACAAAAATAGGCCGTGGGCTCAGCCGCGCCCAAAAAAGAGCAGGCGAACCCCATGGCGTCAAGTTCGTCCTGCGGAAAAATGCCCAAAAAAGGGGTGGGCTACAGCCTTGGGGCGTGGGGCGGGCGAACTTCGTCCGCCGGACTCGGAATTGGCCGAGACTTTTCCCACCACCTCCCCGTGACAAAAATAGGCCGCGGGCACAGCCGCGCCCAAAAAAGAGCAGCCGAACCCCTTGGCGCCAAGTTCGTCCTGCGGAAAAATGCCCAAAAAAGGGGTGGGCTATAGCCTTGGGGCGTGGGGCTGGCGAACTTCGTCCGCCGGACTAGGAATGGGCCGAGACTTTTCCCACCCCCTCCCCGTGACAAAAATAGGCCGTGGGCTCAGCCGCGCCCAAAAAAGAGCAGGCGAACCCCATGGCGTCAAGTTCGTCCTGCGGAAAAATGCCCAAAAAAGGGGTGGGCTACAGCCTTGGGGCGTGGGGCGGGCGAACTTCGTCCGCCGGACTCGGAATTGGCCGAGACTTTTCCCACCACCTCCCCGTGACAAAAATAGGCCGCGGGCACAGCCGCGCCCAAAAAAGAGCAGCCGAACCCCTTGGCGCCAAGTTCGTCCTGCGGAAAAATGCCCAAAAAAGGGGTGGGCTATAGCCTTGGGGCGTGGGGCTGGCGAACTTCGTCCGCCGGACATGGAATGGGCCGAGACTTTGCCCACCCCCTCCCCGCATAAAAATTAGGCCGCCGGTACAGCCGCGCCCAAAAAAGAGCAACCGAACCCCTTGGCGCCAAGTTCGTCCTGTGGAAAAATGCCCAAAAAAGGGGTGGGCTATAGCCTTGGGGTGTGGGGCTGGCGAAGTTCGTCCACCGGACTCGGGATGGCCCGAGACTTTGCCTGGCCCCTCCCCGTGCCAAAAAATAGGCCGCAGGCATAGCCGCGACTGAAAAAGAGCCGCCAAACCCCTTGGCGCCATGTTCTCCAGCGAAAAATGCCCCAAAAAGGGGTATGCTATAGCCTTGGGGCGTGGGGCTGGTAAACTTCGTCCGCCGTCCTCAGAATGGGCCGAGACTTTGCCCACCCCCTCCCCGTTACAAAAATAGGCCGCGGGCACAGCCGCGCCCAAAAAAGAGCAGCCAAACCCCTTGGCGCCACGTTCGTCCTGCGGAAAAATCCCCAAAAAGGGGGTGGGCTATAGCCTTGGGGCGTGGGGCTGGCGAATTTCGTCCGCCGGACTCGTAATGGGCCGAGACTTTGCCCACCCCCTCCCCGCGACAAAAATAGGCCGCGGGCACCGCCGCGTCTAAAAAAGAGCAGCCGAACCCCTTGGCGCCACGTTCGTCCTGCGGAAAAATCCCCAAAAAGGGGGTGGGCTATAGCCTTGGGGCGTGGGGCTGGCAAATTTCGTCCGCCGGACTCGGAATGGGCCGAGACTTTGCCCACCCCCTCCCCGCGACAAATATAGGGCGCGGGCACAGCTGCGTCCAAAAAAGAGCAGCCGAACCCCTTGGCGCCACGTTCGCCCTGCGGAAAAATCCCCAAAAAAGGGGTGTGCTATAGCCTTGGGGCGTGGGGCTGGCGAATTTCGTCCGCCGGACTCGGAATGGGCCGAGAATTTGCCCACCCCCTCCCCACGACAAAAATAGGCTGCGGGCACAACCGCGTCCAAAAAAGAGCAGCCGAACCCCTTGGCGCCACATTCGTCCTGCGGAAAAATGCCCAAAAAGGGGGTGGGCTATAGCCTTGGGGCGTGGGGCTGGCGAACTTCGTCTGCCGGACTCGGAATGGACCGAGACTTTGCCCACCCCCTTCCCGTGCCAAAAATAGGCCGCGGGCGCAGCCGCGCCCAAAAGAGAGCAGTCGAACCCCTTGGGGCCAAGTTCGTCCTGCGGAAAAATGCCCAAAAAAGGGGTGGGCTATAGCCTTGGGGCGTGGGGCTGGCGAACTTCGTCCGCCGGACTCGGAATGGGCCGAGCCTTTTGCCACCCCCTCCCTGCAACAAAAATAGGCCGCGGGCACAGCCGCGCCCAAAAAAGAGCAGCCGAACCCCATGGCGCCAAGTTCGTCCTGCAGAAAAATGCCCAAAAAAGGGGTGGGCTATAGCCTTGGGCCGTGGGGCTGGCGCACTTCGTCCGCCGAACTCGGAATGGGCCGGACTTTGCCCACCCCCTTCCCGTGCCAAAAATAGGCCAAGGGCACAGCCGCGTCCAAGAAAGAGCAGCATAACCCCTTGGCGCCAAGTTGGTCCTACGGAAAAATGCCCAAAAAAGGGGTGTGCTATAGCCTTTGGGAATGGGGCCGGCAAAGTTCATCTGCCTTCCTCGGAATGGGCCGAGACTTTACCCACCACCCTCCCCGTGATAAAAATAGGCCGCGGGCACAGCCACGCCCAAAAAAGAACAGCCGAACCCCTTAGCGCCAAGTTCGTCCTGCGAAAAAATGCCCAAAAAAGGGGTGGGCTATAGCCTCAGGGCATGGGGCGTGCGAACTTCGTCCGCCGGACTCGGAATGGGCCGGACTTTGCCCACCCCCTTCCCGTGCCAAAAATAGGCCAAGGGCACAGCCGCGTCCAAGAAAGAGCAGCATAACCCCTTGGCGCCAAGTTGGTCCTACGGAAAAATGCCCAAAAAAGGGGTGTGCTATAGCCTTTGGGAATGGGGCCGGCAAAGTTCATCTGCCTTCCTCGGAATGGGCTGAGGCTTTGTGTACCCCCACCCCGCGACAAAAATAGGCCGCGTGCACAGCCACGCCTCGAAAAGAACAGCCGAACCCCTTGGCGCCAAGTTCGTCCTGCGGAAAAATGCCCAAAAAAGGGGTGTGCTATAGCCTTTGGGCGTGGGGCCGGCAAAGTTCATCCGCCTTCTTCGGAATGGGCCGAGACTTTACCCACCCCCTCCCCGCGATAAAAATAGGCCACGGGCACAGCCACGCCCAAAAAAGAGCAGCCGAACCCCTGGGCGCCAAGTTCGTCCTGTGGAAAAATGCCCAAAAAAGAGGTGTGCTATACCCTTTGGGCGTGGGGCCGGCAAAGTTAATCCGCCTTCCTCGGAATGGGCCGAGACTTTGCCCACCCCCTCCCTGTGACAAAAATAGCCCACGGTCACAGCCACTCCCAAAAAAGTACAGCCGAACCCCTTGGCACCAAGTTCGTCCCGCGGAAAAATGCCCAAAAATGGGGTGGGCTATAGCCTTGGGCCGTGGGGCTGGCGCACTTCGTCCGCCTTCCTAGGAATGGACCGAGACTTCGGCCACCCCCTCCCCGTGGCAAAAATAGGCCGCGGGCACAGCCGCGCCCAAAAAAGAGCAGTCGAACCCCTTGCCGCCAAGTTTGTCCTGCGGAAAAATGCCCAAAAAAGGGGTGGGCTATAGCCTTGGGGCGTGGGGCGGGCGAACTTCGTTCGCCGGACTCGGAAAGAGCCGAGACTTTGGCCACCCCCTTCCCGTGCCAAAAATAGGCCGCGGGAACAGCCTCGGCCAAAGAAGAGCAGCCGAACCCCTTGGCGCCAAGTTTGTCCTGCGGAAAAATGGCCAAAAAAGGGGTGTGCTATAGCCTTTGGGCGTGGGGCCGGCATGGTGGATACGCCTTCCTCGGAATGGGCCGAGACTTTGCCCAACCCCTCCCCGGGACAAAAATAGGCCGGCGGTCACAGCCGCGCCCAAAAAAGAGCAGCGGAACCCCTTGCCGCCAAGTTTGTCCTGCGGAAAAATGCCCAAAAAAGTGGTGGGCAATAGCCTTGGGGCGTGGGGTTGGCGAACTTCGTCCTCCGGACTCGGAAAGCACCGAGACTTTTCCCACCCCCTTCCTGTGCCAAAAATAGGCCGCGGACACAGCCGCGCCCAAAAAAGAGCAGCCGAACCCCTTGCCGCCAAGTCTGTCCTGCGGAGAAATGCCCAACAAAGGGGTGGGCTATAGCCTTGGGGCGTGGGGCGGACGAACATCGTCCGCCGGGCTCGGAATAGGCCGAGACTTTGCCCACCACCTCCCCACGACAAAATTAGGCAGCGGGCACAGCCGCGCCCAAAAAAGAGCAGCCGAACCCCTGGGCGCCAAGTTCGTCCTGCGGAAAAATGCCAAAAAAAGAGGTGTGCTGTAGCCTTTGGGCGTGGGGCCGGCAAAGTTCATCCGCCTTCCTCGGAATGGGCCGAGACTTTACCCACCCCCTCCCCGAGACAAAAAAAGGCTGCGGGCACAGCTGCGCCCAAAAAACAGCAGCCGAACCCCTTGCCGCCAAGTTCGTCCTGCGGAAAAATGCCCAAAAAGGGTGTGGGCTATAGCCTTGGTGCGTGGGGCTGGCGAACTTTCTCCGCCTGCCTCGGAATGGGTGGAGACTTTACCCATCTCCTCCCCACGACAAAAATTAGCCGCGGGCACAGCCGCGCCCAAAAAAGTGAAGGACAACATTTGTCCATGAGGTTGCTAATAACGCAACTATTGTGCAGTAAAATTAAAACAGATGGCGGAAGCTCTAGAGACCTCGGGTCGACTTCATTCAAAAACGAAAATCAAGAGGAAAGATTGAAGTTTAATTACCTCACTTTCAGTATCGAAAAAAACTTCGTGAAGTGGGAGAAAACGACTGAAAACAGCAAGCTCCGAACACTGTCCAGAAAAACAGCTCTGCACGAACAGCTTCTGTTTTGCCACGATCTGAGATCCTTTAAGCACCCCAATTGTGATGCCTCTAATCAGTCCACACTTAGAAATGTTCTAGGAGTTCAGAGGATTTGGAATCTCGAAATTTTATTAAGAAATGAGAGAGATAATGAAGAAACATGAGTACTAGCTCATTTGATTCCTTCCACCAACTAAACCACCATTATCTCTAATAATGGCACCAAACATTATCATGAGCTAGACCCACCCACTTAGCCATTATTTATTGAAAGTGATCCCATCACTTTAATAAATTTATTTAACTAAGTAAATAAATAGTTAAATTAATTAATTACGGAATTAATTATTTAACCCCATTTTGATCACATCAAATGGTTAAATGTGGGCTTCTCTTGTGACATGTTCTAATGCTTTCTCTTAATCCATATTGGATCCAATAAAAGCCCATAATTCTAAACCCAAAATTGGTCTAGAATTCCATAATCATATATGAACCCGAACATGTCCAAAACGGTCATTTTACGTGCTCGACATTCCATAATGTTTAATTGAGGATTTATGAAATTTATTTTGTTCCTTAAACTATTTATGGAACATCTAAATTTCTATCTTAAATCATATTTAAGATGTATTTATATTTATATTCATTCTCAATGAATTATAATATAAATATTGATTTTCCTAAAATTAGGAAATCTAACTTCTCATTTTCTAGTAACTCCTTTTTCATTTCTATATTGTGTGTGACCTTTTAGGTTCTTAGTT
This sequence comes from Citrus glauca, assembly GCA_029633175.1. Taxonomy (NCBI): domain Eukaryota; kingdom Viridiplantae; phylum Streptophyta; class Magnoliopsida; order Sapindales; family Rutaceae; genus Citrus; species Citrus glauca. The sequence goes on from JAQOOD010000025.1 coordinate 470,966, forward strand.
ATAAGGTAGTAGAACTATTTTAATGATAACTCTTTATTCATTAAATGATGCTAAACTCTTTAGTCATCAATTAGAACCTTTCTAATGACCTTAAGATGCATTGGTAATACGCTTTACCAATATTGATCATAAGGTTTCCACAAGTCATGAGTGACACCTAGCAGTATATCACGACTATCCAAATAACAAGAATTGTTGGATCTATAGAACCTATTCCATTGTATCTCTATGTCTTGGTCTCTTCATCATCCATGTCCAGAGAAAAACACAGCTTATGGTTTATTATGTTAAGCAATTGTGCTTTATCTCAAAATAAATATAAATGAACTTGGCATGATAATATAATTTGAACTCCTTCAAATATATTTCACCTTGGCCAAGGATTTCTCATGCCAATTCATATTATCTTATAGGGACATCCTTTTTGTATATTACAAAGTGATGAATTCCATATTGGCCATCAACTTGTCTTCATACATAGCCAACCGTGACAGCTATTGCTAGATCTCTTCCGTGATTAGGAATCAATCGTTATGCATTCACATATCAGAGATATCTATGTATAAGACATCTGTTATGCCTCAGGTCTAAAGACCATTACTAAACATAGTGTCTGTTACAATGTATAATAAGCCATTAACACTCACGACCATATGGCTTACTATATTCGGTCAAGTTCAGTAAACTCGTTCTCTTAACAAGTACCTATGTGTTTGACTTGACATCTCATGTCAATGATATGAAACTCATCATCCATCTTAGTATCACATACCATAAGGAGTCATAACACATACTAGTGTTTATAGGAATTTATAATGTCCAATCATAAATCCACCACTAGGAACTATTTTAGAAGTATAGTACAAAGGATACACGTTTCATATTCTCGACATACTCGAGAATGTGTTCCTTAACTATTTTACTTCTTGGACTATATTCATTAAATTAATATATGAATATTGATAACTTTGCCATTTTATAAATATCAAAATGCTATTCAAATACAATCATTCCCTAAACAATCAAATCACCATTCTATTGCCCTTTAGGGCATATTACTAACAAAAAGAGCAGCCGAACCCCTTGGCGCCAAGTTCGTCCTGCGGAAAAATGCACGAAAAAGGGGTGGGCTATAGCCTTGGGGCGTGGGGCGGGCGAACTTCGTCCGCCGAGCTCGGAATGGGCCGAGACATTACCCATCTCCTCCCCGCGACAAAAATAGGCCGCGAGAGCAGCCACGCCGAAACAAGAGCAGCCAAACCCCTTGGCGCCAAGTTCGTCCTGCGGAAAAATGCCCAAAAAAGGGGTGGGCTATAGGCTTGGGGGGTGGGGCGGGCGAACTTCGTCCGCGGGGCTCGGAATGCGCCGAGACTTTGTCAAACCCCTCCCCGCGACAAAAATAGGCCGCGGGCACAGCCGCGTCCAAAAAAGAGCAGCCGAACCCCTTGGCGCCAAGTTCGTCCTGCGGAAAAATGCCCAAAAAATGGGTGTGGTAAAGCCTTGGGGCGTGGGGCGGGCAAAATTCGTCTGCCAGACTCGGAATGGGCCGAGATTTTGCCCACCCCCTCCCCGCAACAAAAATAGGCCGGGGGCACAGCCGCGTCCAAAAAAGAGCAGCCGAACCCCTTGGCGCCAAGTTCGTCCTGCGGAAAAATGCCCAAAAAATGGGTGTGGTAAAGCCTTGGGGCGTGGGGCGGGCGAACATCATCCGCCGGACTCGGAATGGGCCGAGACTTTGCCCACCCCCTCCCCGTGACAAGAATAGGCCGCGGGCACAGCCGCGCCCAAAAAAGAGCAGCCGAACCCTTTGGCGCCAAGTTCGTCCTGCGGAAAAATGCCAAAAAAAGGGGTGTGCTATAGCCTTTGGGCGTGGGGCCGGCAAACTTCGTCCGCCTTCCTCGGAATGGGCCGAGACTTTGCCCACCCCCTCCCCACGACAAAAATAGGCCGCGGGTTCAGCCCCGCCCAAAAAAGAGCAGCCGAACCCCTTGGCGCCAAGTTCATCCTGCGGAAAAATGCCCAAAAAAGGGGTGGGCTATAGCCTTTGGGCGTGGGGCTGGTGAACTTCGTCCCCCGGACTCGGAATGGGACGAGACTTTGTCCGCCTCCTCCCTGCGACAAAAATAGGCCGCGGGCACAGCCGCGCACAAAAAAGAGCAGCCGAACCCTTTGGCGCCAAGTTCGTCCTGTGGAAAAATGCCCAAAAAGAGGGTGGGCTATAGCCTTTGGCGGTGGGGCTTGTTAACTTCGTCCGCCGGGCTCGGAATGGGCCGAGACTTTGTCCACCCCCTCCCCGCGACAAAAATAGCCCACGGGCACAGCCGCGGCCAAAAAAGAACAGCCGAACCCCTTGGCGCCAAGTTCGTCCCGCGGAAAAAAGCCCAAAAAGGGGGTGGGCTATAGCCTTTGGGCGTGGGGCTGGTGAACTTCATCCCCCGGACTCGGAATGGGACGCGACTTTGTCCACCCCCTCCCCGTGACAAAAATAGGCCGCGGGCACAGCCGCGCCCAAAAAAGAGCTGCCGAAACCCATGGCGCCAAGTTCGTCCTGCAGAAAAATTCCCAAAAAAGGGGTGGGCTATAGCCTTGGGCCGTGGGGCTGGCGTACTTCGTCCGCCGAACTCGGAATGGGCTGAGACGATGCCCACCCCCTCCCCGCGATAAAAATAGGCCGTACGCACAGCCGCGCCCAAAAAAGTGCCGCCAAACCCCCTGGCGCCAAGTTCGTCCTGCGGAAAAATGCCGAAAGAAGGGGTGTGCTATAGCCTTTGGGCGTGGGGCCGGCAAAGTTCATCCGCCTTCCACGGAATGGGCCGAGACTTTGCCCACCCCCTCCTCGCGACAAAAATAGGCTGCAGGCACAGCCGCGCCCAAAAAAGAGCAGCCGAACCCCTTGGCGCCAAGTTCGTCCTGCGGAAAAATGCCCAAAAAAGGGGTGTGCTATAGCCTTGGGGCGTGGGGCTGCCGAAGTTCGTCTGCCGGACTCGGAATGGGCTGAGACTTTTCCCACCCCCTCCTCGTGACAAAAATAGGCCGCGGCCGTAGCCGCGCCCAAAAAAGAGCAGCCGAACCCCTTGGCGCCAAGTTCGTCCTGCGGAAAAATGCCCCAAAACGGGGTGGGCTATAGCCTTGGGGTGTGGAGCTGGCGAACTTCGTCTGCCGCACTCGGAATGGGCCGAGACTTTACCCAACCCCTCTCCATGACAAAAATAGGCCGCGGGCACAGCCGCGCCCAAAAAAGAGCTACCGAACACCTTGGCGCCAAGTTCGTCGTGCGGAAAAATGCCCAAAAAAGGGGTGGGATATAGCCTTGGGGCGTGGGAAGGGCGCACTTCGTCCGCCGGACTCAGAATGCGCCGAGACTTTGCCCACCCCCTCCCAATGACAAAAATAGGCCGCGGGCACAGCCGCGCCCAAAAAAGAGCAGCCGAACGCCTTGGCGTCAAGTTAGTCCTGCGGAAAAATGCCCAAAAAAGCTGTGTGCTATAGCCATTGGGCGTGGGGTCGGCAAAGTTCATCCGCCTTCCTCGGAATGGGCCGAGACTTTGCCCACCCCCTCCTCGTGCCAAAAATAGGCCGCGGGCACAGCGGCGCCCAGAAAGAGCAGCCGAACCCCTTGGTGCCCAGCTCGTCCTGCGGAAAAATGCCCAAAAAAGGAGTGGGCAATAGCCTTGGGGTGTGGGACTGGCGAACTTCATCCGCCGGACTCGGAATGGGCCGAGACTCCCCACCCCTGTGACAAAAATAGGGTGCGGGCACAGCCGCGCCCAAAAAAGAGCAGCCGAACCCCTTGGCGCCATGTTCGTCCTGCCGAAAAATGCCCAAAAAGGGGGTGGACTATAGCCTTGGGGCGTGGGGCGGGCGAACTTCGTCCGCCGGACTCCGAATGGGCCGAGACTTTTCCCACCCCCTCCCCGTGGCAAAAATAGGCCGCGGCCACAGCGGCACCCAGAAAAGAGCAGCCGAACCCCATGGTGCCCAGCTCGTCCAGCGGAAAAATGCCCAAAAAAGGGGTGGGGAATAGCCTTGGGGCGTTGGGCGGGCGAACTTCGTCCGCCGGACTCGGAATGGGCCGAGACTTTTCCCACCCCCTCCCCGTGACAAAAATAGGCCGGGGGCACAGCCGCGCCCAAAAAAGAGCAGCCGAACCCCTCGCGCCAAGTTCGCCCTGCGGAAAAATGCCCAAAAAAGGGGTGGGCTGTAGCCTTGGGGCGTGGGGCTGGCGAAGTTCGTCTGCCGGACTCGGAATGGGCCGAGACCTTTCCCACCCCCGCCCCATGACAAAAATAGGCCGCGAGCACAGCCGCGGCCAAAAAAGAGCAGCCGAACCGCTTGGCGCCAAGCTCGTCCTGCGGAAAATTGCCCAAAAAAGGGGTGGGCTCTAGCCTTGGGGCGTGGGGCTGGCGAACTTCGTCCGCCGGACTCGAAATGGGCCGAGACATTTCCCACCCCCTCGCTGCAACAAAAATAGGTCGCGGGCACAGCCGCGCCCAAAAAAGTGCAGCCAAACCCCTTGGCGCCAAGTTCGTCCTGCGGAAAAATGCCCAAAAAAGGGGTGGGCTATAGCCTTGGGGCGTGGGGCTGGCGAACTTCGTCCGCCGGACTCGGAATGGACCGACACTTTGCCCACCCCCTCCCAGTGATAAAAATAGGCCGCGGGCACGGCCACGCCCAAAAAAGAGCAGCCGAACCAGTTGGCGCCAACTTCGTCGTTCGGAAAAATGCCCAAAAAAGGGGTGGGCTAGAGCCTTGGGGCGTGGGGCTGGCAAACTTCGTCCGCCGGACTCGGAATGGCAGAGACTTTGCCCACCCTCTCCCCGAGACAAAGATAGGCCGCGGGCACTGCCGCGCCCAAAAAAGAGCAGCCGAACCAGTTGGCGCCAAGTTCGTCCTGCGGAAAAATGCCCAAAAAAGGGGTGGGCTATAGCCTTGGGGCGTGGGGCTGGCGAACTTCGTCCGACTTCCTGGGAATGGCCGAGACTTTGCCCACCCCCTACCCACGACAAAAATAGGCCGCGGGCACAGCCGTGCCCAAAAAAGAGCAGCCGAACCTCTTGGCGGCACGTTCGTCCTGCGGAAAAATGCCCAAAAAAGGGCTGGGCTATAGCCTTGGGGCGTGGGGCTGGCGCACTTAGTCCGCCTTCCTTGGAATGGGCCGATACTTTGCCCACCCTCTCCCCGAGACAACGATAGGCCGCGGGCACAGCCGCGCCCAAAAAAGAGCAGCCGAACCAGTTGGCGCCAAGTTCATCCTGCGGAAAAATGCCCAAAAAAGGGGTGGGCTATAGCCTTGGGGCATGGGGCTGGCGAACTTCGTCCGCCTTCCTTGGAATGGGCCGAGACTTTGACCACCCCCTCCCCGCGACAAAAATAGCCCGCGGGCACAGCCGTGCCCAAAAAAGAGCGGCCGAACCTCTTGGCGCCACGTTCGTCCTGCGGAAAAATGCCCAAAAAAGGGGTGGGCTATAGCCTTGGGGCGTGGGGCTCGCGAACTTCGTCCGCCTTCCTCGGAATGGGCCGAGACTTTACCCACCCCCTCCCTGTGACAAAAATAGGCCGCGGGCACAGCCGTGCCCAAAAAAGAGCAGCTGAACCTCTTGGCGCCGAGTTCGTCCTGCGGAAAAATGCCCAAAAAAGGGGTGTGCTATAGCCTTTGGGCGTGGGGCCGGCAAAGTTCATCCGCCTTCCTCGGAATGCACCGACACTTTGCCCACCCCCTCCCCACGATAAAAATAGGCCGCGGGCACGGCCACGCCCAAAAAAGAGCAGCCGAACCAGTTGGCGCCAACTTCATCGTTCGGAAAAATGCCCAAAAAAGGGGTGGGCTAGAGCCTTGGGGCGTGGGGCTGGCAAACTTCGTCCGCCGGACAAGGAATGGGCCGAGACTTTGCCCACCCGCTCCCCGAGACAAAGATAGGTCGCGGGCACAGCCGCGCCCAAAAAAGAGCAGCCGAACCAGTTGGCGCCAAGTTCGTCCTGCGGAAAAATGCCCAAAAAAGGGGTGGGCTATAGCCTTGGGGCGTGGGACTGGCGAACTTCGTCCGCCGGACTCGGAATGGGCTGAGACTTTGCCCACCCCCTCCCCACGACAAAAAAAGGACGCGGGCACAGCCGCGCCCAAAAAAGAGCAGCCGAACCCCTTGGCGCCAAGTTCGTCCTGCGGAAAAATGCCCAAAAAAGGAGTGTGCTATAGCCTTTGGGCGTGGGGCCGGCAATGTTCATCCGCCTTCCTCGGAATGGGCCGAGACTTTGCCAACCCCCTCCCCGTGACAAAAATAGGCCGCGGGCACAGCCGTACCCAGAAAAGAGCAGCCAAACCCCTTGGGGCCAAGTTCGTCCTGCGGACAAATGCCCAAAAGGGAGGTGGGCTATAGCATTGGGGAGTGGGGCGGCCGCACTTTGTCCGCCTACTTCGGAATTGGCCGATACTTTGCCCACCCCCTCCCCGTGGCAAAAATAGGCCGCGGGCACAGCCGCGCCCAAAATATAGCAGCCGAACCCATTGGCGCCAAGTTCGTCCTGCGGGAAAATGCCCAAAACGGGGGGGGGGGGGGGGGGGGGCGATAGCCTTGGGGCGTGGGGCTGGCCCACTTCGTCCGCCGGACTCGGAATGGGCCGAGAGACTGACCACCCCCTCCCCGCGATAAAAATAGGCCGCGGGCACAACCGCGCCCAAAAAAGAGCAGCCGAACCCCTTGGCGCCAAGTTCGTCCTGCGGAAAAATGCCCAAAAAGGGAGTGGGCTATTGCCTTGTGGTGTGGGGCGGGCGAATATCGTCCGCCGGACTCGGAATGGGCCGAGCCTTTGCCCACCCCCTCCCCGCGACAAAAATAGGCCGCGGGCACAGCCACGCCCAAAAAAGAGCAGCCGAACCCCTTGGCGCCAAGTTCGTCCTGCGGATAAATGCCCAAAAAAGGGGTGGGCTACTTGGGGCGTGGGGCTGGCGAACTTCGTCCGACTTCCTCGGAATGGGCTGAGACTTTGCCCGACCCCTCCCCATGACAAAAATAGGCCGCGGGCACAGCTGCGCCCAAAAAAGAGCAGCCGAACCCCTTGGCGCCAAGTTCGTCCTGCGGAAAAATGCCCAAACAAGGCGTGTGCTATAGCGTTTGGGCGTGGGGCCGGCAACGTTCATCCGCCTTCCTCGGAATAGGTCGAGACTTTGCCAGCCCCCTCCCCGCGACAAAAATAGGCCGCGGGCACAGCCGCACCCAAAAAAGAGCGGCCGAACCCCTTGGTGCCAAGTTCGTCCTGCGGAAAAATCCCAAAAAGGGGGTGGGCTATAGCCTTGGGGAGTGGGGCGGGCGCAATTCGTCCGCCTACCGCGGAATGGGCCGAGAATTTGCCCACCCCCTCCCCGCGACAAAAATAGGCCGCGGGCACAGCCGCGCCCAAAAAAGAGCAGCCGAACCCCTTGGCGTCAAGTTCGTCCTGCAGAAAAATGCCCAAAAAGGGGGTGGTGGGCTATAGCCTTGTGGTGTGGGGCGGGCGAATATCGTCCGCCGGACTCGGAATGGGCCGAGACTTTGCCCACCCCCTCCCCGCGACAAGAATAGGCCGCGGGCACAGCTGCGCCCAAAAAAGAGCAGCCGAACCCCTTGGCGCCAAGTTCGTCCTGCCGAAATGTGACCAAAAAGGGGGTGGGCTATAGCCTTGTGGCGTGGGGGGGGCGAATATCGTCCGCCGGACTCGGAATGGGCCGAGACTTTGCCCACCCCCTTCCCGCCCCAAAAATAGGCCGCGGGCACAGCCGCGTCCAAAAAAGAGCAATCGAACCCGTTGGCGCCAAGTTCGTCCTACGGAAAAATGCCCAAAAAGGGGGTGGGCTATAGCCTTGTGGCGTGGGGCGGGGCACTTCTTCCGCCGGACTCGGAATGGGCCGAGACTTTGCCCACCCCCTGACAGCGACAAAAATAGGCCGCGGGGTCATCTGTACCCAAAAAAGAGCTGCCGAACCCCTTGGCGCCATGTTTGTCCTGCGGAGAAATGCCCAAGAAGGGGGTGGGCCATAGCCTTGGGGTGTGGGTCTGGCGAACTTTGTCCGCCAGACTCGGAATGGGCCGAGACTTTGTCCACCCCCTCCCCGTGACAAGAATAGGCCGCAGGCACAGCCGCGTCCAAAAAAGAGCAGCCGAACCCCGTGGCGCCAAGTTTGTCCTGCGGAAAAATGCCCAAAAAGGGGGTGGGCTATAGCCTTCTGGCGTGGGTGCAAAAATAGGCCGCGGGCACAGCCACGCCCAAAAAAGAGCAGCCGAATCCCTTGGCGCCAAGTTCGTCCTGCGGAAAAATGCCCAAAAAAGGAGTGTGCTATAGCCTTTGGGCGTGGGGCCGGCAGTGTTCATCCGCCTTCCTCGGAATGGGCCGAGACTTTGCCAACCCCCTCCCCGCGACAAAAATAGGCCGCGGGCACAGCCGCACCCAAAAAAGAGCAGCCGAACCCCTTGGTGCCAAGTTCGTCCGGCGGAAAAATGCCCAAAAAGGGGGTGGGCTATAGCCTTGGGGAGTGGGGCGGGCGCACTTCGTCCGCCTACCTCGGAACGGGCCGAGACTTTGCCCACCCCCTCCCCACGACAAAAATAGGCCGCGGGCACAGCCGCACCCAAAAAGAGCAGCCGAACCCCTTGGCGCCAAGTTCGTCCAGCGGAAAAATGCCCAAAAAGGGGGTGGGCTATAGACTTGGGCTGTGGGGCGGGCGGACTTCGTCCGCTGGACTCGGAATGGGCCGAGACTTTGCCCCCCCTCCCCACGACAAAAATAGGCCGCGGGCACAGCCACACCCGAAAAAGAGCAGCCGAACCCTCTGGCGCCAAGTTCGTCCTGTGGAAAAACGCCCAAAAAGGGCGTGGGCCATAGCCTTGTGGCGTGGGGCGGGCGAATATTGTCCGCCGGACTCGGAATGTGCGAGACTTTCCCCACCCTCTCCCCGCGACAAAAATAGGCCGCGGGCACAACCGCGCCCAAAAAAGAGCAGCCGAACCCCTTGGCGCCAAGTTCGTCCTGCGGGAAAATGCCCAAAAAAGGGGTGGGCTATAGCCTTGGGGCGTCTGGCTGGCGAACTTCGTCCGCCTTCCCGGGAATGGGCTGAGACTTTGCCCACCCTCTCCCCGTGACAAAAATCGGCCGCGGGCACAGCTGCGCCCAAAAAAGAGCGGCCGAACCCCTTGGCGCTAAGTTCGTCCCGCGAAAAAATGCCCAAAAGGGGGGTGGGCTATAGCCTTGGGGGGTGGGGCGGGCGCACTTCGTCCGCCTGACTCGGAATGGGCCATGACTTTGCGCATCCCCTCCCCACGACAAAAATAGGCCGCGGGCGCAGCCGCACCCAAAAAAGAGCAGCCGAACCCCTTGGCGCCAAGTTCGTCCTGCGAAAAAATGTCCAACAAGGCGGTGGGCTATAGCCTTGTGGCGTGGGGCGGGCGAACTTCGTCCGGCAGACTCGGAATGGGCCGAGAATCTGCCCACCTCCCCGTGACAAAAATAGGCCGCGGGCACAGCCGCGCCCAAAAAAGAGCAGCCGAACCCCTTGGCGCCAAGTTCGTCCTTCGGAAAAATGCCCAAAAAGGGGGTGGGCTATAGCCTTGTGGCGTGGGTGCAAAAATAGGCCGCGGGCATAGCCACGCCCAAAAAAGAGCAGCCGAACCCCTTGGCGCCAAGTTCGTCCTGCGGAAAAATGCCCAAAAAAGGAGTGTGCTATAGCCTTTGGGCGTGGGGCCGGCAATGTTGACCCGCCTTCCTCGGAATGGCCCGAGACTTTGCCAACCCCCTCCTCATGACAAAAATAGGCCGCGGGCACAGCCGCACCCAAAAAAGAGCAGCCGAACCCCTTGGCGCCAAGTTCGTCCGGCGGAAAAATTCCCAAAAAGGGGGTGGGCTATAGCCTTGGGGCGTGGGGTGGGCGGACTTCGTCTGCCTACCTCGGACCGGGCCGAGACTTTGCCCACCCCCTCCCCACGACAAAAATAGGCCGCGGGCACAGCCGCACCCAAAAAAGAGCAGCCGAACCCCTTGGCGCCAAGTTCGTCCTGCGGAAAAATGCCCAAAAAGGTGGTTGGCTATAGACTTGGGCTGTGGGGTGAGCGGACTTCGTCCGCTGGACTCGGAATGGGCCGAGACTTTGCCCCCCCCCCTCCCCATGACAAAAATAGGCCGCGGGCATAGCCACACCCGAAAAAGAGCAGCCGAACCCTCTGGGGCCAAGTTCGTCCTGCGGAAAAATGCCCAAAAAGGGCGTGGGCTATAGCCTTGTGGCGTGGGGCGGGCGAACTGCGTCCGCCGGACTCGGAATGGGCCGAGACTTTGACCACCCCCTCCTCGTGAGAAAAATAGGCCTCAGGCACAGCCACGCCCAAAAAAGAGCGGCCGAAACCGTTGGCGCCAAGTTCGTCCTGCATAAAAATGCCCAAAAAAGGGGTTGGCTATAGCCTTGGGGCGTTGGGCCGGCGAACATCGTCCGCCTTCCTCGGAATGGGCCGAGACATTGCCTACCCGGTCCCCACGATAAAAATAGGCCGCGGGCCCAGCCGCGCTCAAAAAAGAGCAGCCCAACCCCTTGGCGCCAAGTTCGTCCTGCGGAAAAATGCGCAAGAAAGGGGTGGGCTATAGCCTTGGGGCGTGGGGCGGGCGGACTTCGTCCGCCGGACTCGGAATGGGCCGAGACTTCGTCCACCCCCTCCGCACGACAAAAATAGGCCGGGGCACAGCCGCACTCAAAAAAGAGCTGCCGAACCCCTTGGCATCAAGTTCGTCCCGCGGGAAAATGCCCAAAAAGGGGGTGGGCTATAGCCTTGGGGCGTGGGGCTGGTGAACTTCGTCCGCCGGACTCGGAATGGGCCGAGACTTTGCCCACCCCCTCCCCGCGAGAAAAATAGGCCGCGGGTACAGCTGCACTGAAAAAAGAGCAGCCGAACCCCATGGCACCAAGTTCGTCCTGCAGAAAAATGCCCAAAAAAGGGGTGGGCTATAGCCTTGGGACGTGGGGCTGGCGCACTTCGTCCGCCGAACTCGGAATGGGCCGAGACGATGCCCACCCCCTCCCCGCGATAAAAATAGGCCGCAGGCACAGCCGCGCCCAAAAAAGTGCAGCCAAACCCCCTGGCCCCAAAAAAGAGCAGCCGAACCCCTTCCCGCCGTGTTCGTCCTGTGGAAAAATGCCCAAAAGGGGGGTGGGCTATAGCCTTGGGACGTGGGGCTGGCGAACTCCATCCGCCATCCTCGGAATGGGCCGAGACTTTGGCCACCCCCTCCCCGTGACAAAAATGGGCCGCGGCCACAGCCGCGCCCAAAAAAGAGCAGCCGAACCCCTTGGCGCCAAGTTCGTCCTGCGGAAAAATGTCCAAAATGGGGGTGGGCTATAGCCTTAGGGCGTGGGGCTGGCGAACTTCGTCCGCCTTCCTCGAAAGGGGCCGAGACTTTGCCCACCCCCTCCCATCAACAAAAATAGGCCGCGGGCACAGCCGCGCCCAAAAAAGAGCAGCCGAACCCCTCGGCGCCAATTTCGTCCTGCGGAAAAATGCCCAAAAAAGGGGTGGGCTATAGACTTGGGGCGTGGGGCTGGCGAAGTTCGTCCGCCGAACTCGGAATGGGCCGAGACTTTTTCCAACCCCTCCCCACGACAAAAATAGGCCGCGGGCATAGCCGCGCCGAAAAAAGAGCAGCCGAACACCTTGGCGCCAATTTCGTCCTGCGGAAAAATGCCCAAAAAGGGGGTCGGCTATAACCTTGGGGCGTGGGGCGGGCGCACTTCGTCCGCCGGACTCGGAATGGGCCGAGACTTTTCCCACCCCCTCCCCATGATAAAAATAGGCAGCGGGCACAGCCGCGCCTAAAAAAGAGCAGCCGAACCCCTTGGCGCCAAGTTCGTCCTGCGGAAAAATGCCCAAAAAAGGGGTGTGCTATAGCCCTGGGGCGTGGGGCCGGCAAAGTTCGTCCGCATTCCTCGGAATGGGCCGAGACTTAATCCACCCGCTCCCCACGCCAAAAATAGGCCCGCGCCCAAAAAAGAGCAGCCGAACCCCTTGGCGCCAAGTTCGTCCTGCGGAAAAATGCCCAAAAAAGGGGTGTGCTATAGCCTTGGGGCGTGGGGCCGGCAAAGTTCATCCGCCTTCCTCAGAATGGGCCGAGACTTTGCCCACCCGCTCCCCGCTCCAAAAATCGGCCGCGGCCACAGCCGCGCCCAAAGAAGAGCAGCGGAACCCCTTGGCACCAAGTTCGTACTGTGGAAAAATGCCCAAAAAAGGGGTGGGCTATATCCTTGGGGCGTGGGGCCGGCAAAGTTCGTCCGCCTTCCTCGGAATGGGCGGACACTTAGTCCACCCGCTCCCCACGCCAAAAATAGGCCCGCGCCCAAAAAAGAGCAGCCGAACCCCATGGCGCCAATTTCGTTCTGCGGAAAAATGGCCAAAAAGGGGGTGGGCTATAACCTTGGGGCGTGGGGCTGGCGAACTTTGTCCGCCTTCCTCGGAATGGGCCGAGACTTTCACCACCCCCTCCCCACGACAAAAATTGGCCGCGGGCATAGCCGCACCCAAAAAAGAGCAGCCGAACCCCTTGGCGCCAAGTTCGTCCTGCGGAAAAATGCCCAAAAAAGGGGTGTGCTATAGCCTTTGGGCATGGGGCCGGCAAAGTTTATCCACCTTCCTCGGAATGGGCCAAGACCTTGCCCACCCCTTCCCCGTGCAAAAAATAGCCCGTGGGGCAGCCGAAGTTCGTCCGCCGGACTCGGAATGGGCCGAGACTTTGTTCACCCCCTCCCCGCGACAAAAATAGGCCGCGGGCACAGCCGCGCCCAAAATTGAGCAGCCAAGCCCCTTGGCGCTAAGTTCGTCCTGCGGAAAAATGCCCAAAAAAGGGATGGGCTATAGCCTTCGGGCGTGGGCCTGGGAAATTTCGTCCGCTGGACTCGGAATGGGCCGAGACTTTGCCCACCCCCTCCCCGGGACAAAAATAGGCCGCGGGCACAGCCGCGCCCAAAAAAGAGCAGCCGAAGCCCTTGGCGCCAAGTTCGTACTGCGGAAAAATGTCCAAAAAAGGGGTGTGCAATAGCCTTTGGGCGTGGGGCCGGCAAAGTTCGTCCGCCTTCCTCCGAATGGGCCGAGACTTTGGCCACCCCCGCCCCGCGCCAAAAATAGGCCGCGGGCAGAGCCGCGCCTAAAAAAGAGCAGCCGAACCCCTTGGCGCCAAGTTCGTCCTGCGGAAAAATGCCCAAAAAGGGGGTGGGCTATAGCCTTGGGGCGTGGGGCCCGCGAACTTCGTCCGCCGGACTCAGAATGGGCCGAGACATTGACCAACCCCTGCCCGCGACCAAAATAGGCCGCGGGCACAGCCGCGCCCAAAAAACAGCAGCCCAACCCCTTGGCGCCAAGTTTGTCCTGCGGAAAAATGCCCAAAAAGGGGGTGGGCTATAGCCTTGGGGCGTGGGGCTGGCGAACTTCGTCCGCCGGACTCGGAATGGGCCGAGACTTTTCCCACCCCCTCCCCGCGACAATAATAGGCCGTGCGCACAGCCGCGCGCAAAAATTAGCAGCTGAGCCCCTTGGCTCCAAGTTCGTCCTGCGGAAAAATGCCCCAAAAAGGGGTGTGCTATAGCCTTGGGGCGTGGGGCCCGCGAACCTCGTCCGCCGGACTCAGAATGGGCCGAGACATTGGCCACCGCCTCCCCGCGACAAAAATAGGCCTCAGGAACAGCCGCGCCCAAAAAAGAGCAGCCCAACCCCTTGGCGCCAAGTTCGTCCTGCGGAAAAATTCCCAAAAAAGGGGTGTGCTATAGCCTTTGGGCGTGGTGCCGGCACACTTCTTCCGCGTTCCTCGGAGTGGGCCGAGACCTTGGCCACCCTCTCCCTGCGACAAAAATAGGCCGCAGGCACAGCCGCGAATAAAAAAGAGCAGCCGAACCCCTTGCTGCCAAGTTCGTCCTGCGGCAAAATGCCCAAAAAAGGGGTGTGCTATGGCCTTTGGGCGTCGGCCGGCAATGTTCATCCGCCTTCCTCAGAATGGGCCGAGACTTTGCCCACCCCATCCCCACTCCAAAAATAGGCCGCGGGCTCAGCCGCGCCTAAAAAAGAACAGCCGAACCCCTTGGCGCCAAGTTCGTCCTGCGGAAAAATGCCCAAAAAGGGGGTGGGCTAGAGCCTTGGGGCGTGGGGCCGGCGAACTTCGTCCGCTGGACTCAGAATGGGCCGAGACTTTGCCACCGCCTCCTCGTGACAAAAATAGGCTGCGGGCAAAGCCACGCCCAAATAAGAGCAGCCGAACCCCCTGGTGCCAAGCTCGTCCTGTGGCAAAATGCCCAAAAAAGGGGTGTGCTATAGCCTTTGGGCGTCGGCCGGCAAAGTTCATCCGCCTTCCTCAGAATCGGACGAGACTTTGCCCACCCCCACCCCGCGCCTAAAATAGGCCGCGGGCACAGCCGCGCCTAAAAAAGAGCAGCCGAACCCCTTGGCGCCAAGTTCGTCCTGCGGAAAAATGCCCAAAAAGGGCGTGGGCTATAGCCTTGGGGCGTGGGGCCCGAGAACTTCGTCCGCCAGACTCAGAATGGGCCGAGACATTGGCCAACCCCTGCCCGCGACCAAAATAGGCCGCAGGCACAGCCGCGCCCAAAAAACAGCAGCCCAACCCCTTGGCGCCAAGTTCGTCCTGCGGAAAAATGCCCATAAAGGGGGTGGGCTATAGCCTTGGGGCGTGGGGCCCGCAAACCTCGTCCGCCGGACTCAGAATGGACCGCGACATTGGCCACCGCCTCCCTGCGACAAAAATAGGCCACGGGAACAGCCGCGCCCAAAAAAGAGCAGCCCAACCCCTTGTCGCCAAGTTCGTCCTGCGGAAAAATTCCCAAAAAAGGAGTGTGCTATAGCCTTTGGGCGTGGGGCGGCGCACTTCGTCCGCCTTCCTCGGAATGGGTCGAGACCTTCGCCACCCTCTCCCTGCGACAAAAATAGGCCGCGGGCACAGCCGCGAATAAAAAAGAGCAGCCGAACCCCTTGCTGTCAAGTTCGTCATGCGGCAAAATGCCCAAAAAAGGGGTGTGCTATGGCCTTTGGGCGTCGGCCGGCAAAGTTCGTCCGCCTTCCTCAGAATGGGCCGAGACTTTGTCCACCCCCTCCCCGCGCTAAAAATAGCCCGCGGGCACAGCCGCGCCTAAAAAAGAGCCGCCGAACCCCTAGGCGCCATGTTCGTCTTGCGGAAAAATGCCCAAAAAGGGGTTGCCTATAGCCTTGGGACGTGGGGCGGCCGAACTTCGTCCGCCGGACTCGGAATGGGCCGAGACTTTGCCCACCCCCTTCCCGCGACCAAAATAGGCTGCGGGCACAGCCGCGCCCAAAAAAGAGCAGCCCAACCCCTTGGCGCCAAGTTCGTCCGGCGGAAAAATTGCCAAAAAAGGGGTGGGCTATAGCCTTTGGGCGTGGGGCCGGCGCACTTCGTCCGCCTTCCTCAGAATGGGCCAACATTGGCCACCCCCTCCCTGTGCCAAAAGTAGGCCGCAGGCACAGCCGCGCCCAAAAAAGAGCAGCCGAACCCCTTGGCGCCAAGTTCATCCTGCGGCAAAATGCCCAAAAAAGGGGTGTGCTATAGCCTTTGGGCGTGGGGCCGGCAAAGTTCCTCCTCCTTCCTCGGAATGGGCCGAGACTTTGCACACCCCCTCCCCTCACCAAAAATAGGCCGCGGGCACAGCCGCGCTGAAAAAAGAGCAGCCGAACCACTTGGCGCCAAGTTCGTCTTGCGGAAAAATGCCCAAAAAGGGGTTGGCTATAGCCTTGGGGCGTGGGGCGGGCGAACTTCGTCTGCCGGACTCGGAATGGGCCGAGACTTTTCCCACCCCCTCCCCGCGACCAAAATAGGCTGCAGGCACAGCCGCGCCCAAAAAAGAACAGCCGAACCCCTTGGCGCCAAGTTCGTCCTGCGGAAAAATGCCCAACAAGGGGGTGGGCTATAGCCTTCGGGCGTGGAGCCCGCGAACTTCGTCCGCCGGACTCAGAACGGGCCGAGCCATTGGCCACCGCCTCCCTGCGACAAAAGTAGGCCGCGGGCACAGCCGCGTCCAAAAAAGAGCAGCCGAACCCCTTGGCGCCAAGTTCGTCCTGCGGAAAAATGCCCAAAAAAGGGGTGTGCTATAGCCTTGGGGCGTGGGGCTGCCGAAGTTCTTCCGCCGGACTCGGAATGTGCCGAGACATTGCCCACCCCATCCCCACGACAAAGATAGGCCGCGGGCACAGCCGCGCCCAAAAAAGAGCAGCCGAAACCCTTGGCGCCAAGTTCGTCCTGCAGAAAAATGCCCAAAAAGGGGGTGGGCTATAGCCCTAGGGCGTGGGGCCCGTGAACTTCGTCCGCCGGACTCGGAATAGGCCGAGACTAAGGCCACCCCTTCCCCACGACAAAAATAGGCCGCGGGCACAGCCGCGAATAAAAAAGAGCAGCCGAACCCCTTGGCGCCAAGTTCGTCCTGCGGCAAAATGCCCAAAAAAGGGGTGTGCTATAGCCTTTGGGCGTGGGGCCGGCAAAGTTCCTCCTCCTTCCTCGGAATGGGCCGAGACTTTGCCCACCCCCTCCCCGCGACAAAAATAGGCTGCGGGCACAGCCGCGCCCAAAAAAGAGCAGCCGAACCCCTTCGCGCCAAGTTCGTCCTGCGGAAAAATGCCGAAAAAGAGGGTGGGCTATAGCCTTGGGGCGTGGAGCCCGCGAACTTCGTCTGCCGGACTCAGAATGGGCCGAGACATTGGCCACCGCCTCCCTGCGACAAAAGTAGGCCACGGGCACAGCCGCATCCAAAAAAGAGCAGCCGAACCCCTTGGCGCCAAGTTCGTCCTGCGGAAAAATACCCAAAAAAGGGGTGTGCTATAGCGTTGGGGCGTGGGGCTGCCGAAGTTCATCCGCCGGACTCGGAATGTGCCGAGACATTGCCCACCCCATCCCCACGACAAAGATAGGCCACGGGCACAGCCGCGCCCAAAAAAGAGCAGCCGAAACCCTTGGCGCCAAGTTCGTCCTGCGGAAAAATGCCCAAAAAGGGGGTGGGCTATAGCCCTGGGGCGTGGGGCCCGTGACTTCGTCCGCCGGACTCGGAATAGGCCGAGACAAAGGCCACCCCTTCCCCACGACAAAAATAGGCCGTGGGCACAGCCGCGTTAAAAAAAGAGCAGCCGAACACCTTGGCGCCAAGTTCGTCCTGCGGAAAAATGCCCAAAAAAGGGGTGTGCTATAGCCTTGGGGCGTAGGGCTGCCGAAGTTCATCCGCCGGACTCGGAATGTGCCGAGACTTTGCCCACCCCATCCCCACGACAAAAATAGGCCGCGGGCACAGCCGCGCCCAAAGAAGAGCAGCCAAACCCCTTGGCAACAAGTTCATCCTGCGGAAAAATGTCCAAAAAGGGGGTGGGCTTTAGCCTTGGGGCGTGGGGCCGGCGAACTTCATCCGCCTTCCTCGGAATGGGCCGAGACTTTGGCCACCCCCTCCCCGCGACAAAAATTGGCCGAGGGCACCGCCGCGCCCAAAAAAGAGCAGCCGAACCCTCGGCGCCAAGTTCGTCCTGCGGAAAAATGCCCAAAAAAGAGGTGTGCTATAGCCTTTGGGCGTGGGGCCGGCAAAGTTCATCCGCCTTCCTCGGAATGGGCCGAGACATTGCCCGCCCCCTCCCCGCACCAAAAATAAGCCGCGGGCACAGCCGTGCCCAAAAAAGGGCGGCCGAAACCCTTGGCGCCAAGTTCGTCCTGCGGAAAAATGCCCAAAAAGGGGGTGGGCTATAACCCTGGGGCATGGGCCAGGCGAACTTCGTCCGTCGGACTCGGAATAGGCCGAGACTTTGAACACCCCCTCCCCGCGACAAAAATAGGCCGCGGGCACAGCCGCGCCCAAAAAAGAGCAGTCGAACCCCTTGGTGCCATGTTCGTCCCGCGGAAAAATGCCCAAAAAGGGGTGGGCTATAGCCTTGGGGCGTGAGGCTGGCGAACTTCATCCGCCTTCAACAGAATGGGCCGAGACTTTGCTCACCCCTTCACCGCGACAAAATAGGCCGCGGGCCCAGCCGCGCCCAAAAAATAGCAGCCGAACCCCTTGGCGCCAAGTTCGTCCTGCGGAAAAATGCCCAAAAAAGGGGTGGGCTATAGCCTTGGGGCGTGGGGCTGCCGAAGTTCGTCCGCCGGAATCGGAATGGGCCGACACTTTGGCCACCCCCTCCCCATGACAAAAATAGGCCGCGGGCACAGCCACGCCCAAAAAAAAGCAGCCGAACCCCTTGGCGACAAGTTCGTCCTGCAGAAAAATGAACAAAAAAGGGGTGGGCTATAGCCTCGGGGCGTGGGGCTTGCGAACTTCGTCCGCCGGACTCGGAATGTGCCGAGACTTTGCCCACCCCCTCCCCGCGACAAAAATAGGCCGTGGGCACAGCCGCGCCAAAAAAAGAGCAGCCGAACCCCTTGGCCCCAGGTTCGTCCTCCGGAAAAATGCCCACAAAGGGGGTGGGCTATAGCCTTGGGGCGTGGGGCTGGCGAACTTCGTCCGCCTTCCTCGGAATGGGCCGAGACTTTGCCCACCCCCTCCCCACGACAAAAATAGGCCGCGGTCACAGCCGCGCCCAAGAAAGAGCAGCCGAACCCCTTGGCGCCATGTTCGTCCTGCGGAAAAATGCCCAAAAAAGGGGTGCGCTATAGCCTTGGGGTATGGGGCTGCCGAAGTTCGTCCGCCGGACTCGGAATGTGCAGAGACTTTTCCCACCTCCTCCCCGTGACAAAAATAGGCTGCGGGCACAGCCGCACCCAAAAAAGAGCTGCCGAACCCCTTGGCGCCAAGTTCGTCCAGCGGAAAAAGGCCCAAAAAAGGGGTGGGCTATAGCCTTGGGGCGTGGGGCGGGCGAACTTCGTCCGCCGGACTCGGAATGTGCCGAGACTATGCCCACCCCCTCCCCACGACAAAAATAGGTCGCGGGCACAGCCGCGCCCAAAAAAGAGCAGCCGAACCCCTTGGCGCCAAGTTCGTCCTGCGGAAAAATGCCCAAAAAAGGGGTGGGCTAAAGCCTGGGGGTGTGGGGCTGGCGAACTTCGTCCCCCAGACTCGGAATGCGCCGAGACTTTGCCCACCCCCTCCCCGCGACAGAAATAGGCGGCGGGCACAGCCGCACCCAAAAAAGAGCAGCCGAACCCCTTGGCGCCAAGTTCGTCCTGCGGAAAAATGCCCAAAAAAGGGGTGGACTATAGCCTTGGGGCGTGGGGCTGCCGAAGTTCGTCTGCCAGACTTGGAATGGGCCGAGACTTTGCCCACCCCCTCCCTGTGACAGAAATAGGCCGCGGGCGCAGGCGCACCCAAAAAAGAGCAGCCAAACCCCTTGGCGCCAAGTTCGTCCTGCGGAAAAATGCCCAAAAAAGGGGTGGACTATAGCCTTGGGGCGTGGCGCTGCCGAAGTTCGTCCGCCGGACTTGGAATGGGCCGAGACTTTGTCCAGCCCTTCCCCGCGACAAAAATACGCCGCGGGCACAGCCGCGCCAAAAAAAGAGCAGCCGAACCCCTTCGCACCATGTTCGTCCTGCAGAAAAATGCCCAAAAAAGGGGTGTGCAATAGCCTTTGGGCGTGGAGCCGGCAAAGATCATCCGCCTTCCTCGGAATGGGCCGTGATTTTGCCCACCCCCTACCCGCACCAAAAATAGGCCGCGGGCACAGCCGCGCCCAAAAAAGAGCAGCCGAACCCCTTGGCGCCAAGTTCGTCCTGCGGAAAAATGCCCAAAAAAGGGGTGGACTATAGCCTTGGGGCGTGGGGCTGCCGAAGTTCGTCCGCCGGACTTGGAATGGGCTGAGACTTTGCCCACCCCCTCCCCGCGACAAAAATAGGCCGCGGGCGCAGCCGCGCCCAAAAAAGAGCAGCCGAACCCCTTGGCTTCAAGTTCGTGCTGCCGAAAAATGCCCAAAAAAGGGGTGTGCTATATCCTTGGGGCGTGGGGCTGCCGAAGTTTGTCCGCCGGACTCGGAATGGGCCGAGACTTTTCCCACCACCTCCCCGTGATAAAAATAGGCCGCGGGCACAGCCGCGAGCAAAAAAGAGCAGTCGAACCCCTTGGCGCCTAGTTCGTCCTGCGGAAAAATGCCCAAAAAAGGGGTGGGCTAAAGCCTTGGGGTGTGGGGCGGGCGAACTTTGTCCGCCGGACTCGGAATGCGCCGAGACTTTACCCACCCTCTCCGCGCGATAGAATAGCCCGCGGGCACAGCCGCACCCAAAAAAGAGCAGCCGAACCCCTTGGCGCCAAGTTCGTCCTGCGGAAAAATACCCAAAAAAGGAGTGGGCTATAGCCTTGGGGCGTGGGGCGGGCGAACTTCGTCAGCCGGACTCGGAATGGGCCTAGACTTTGCCCACCCCTTCCCCGCACCAAAAATAGGCCGCGGACACAGCCGTGCACAAAAAACAGCAGTCGAACCCCTTGGCGCCAAGTTCGTCCTGCGGAAAAATGCCCAAAAAAGGGGTGGACTATAGCCTTGGGGCGTGGGGCTGCCGACGTTCGTCCGCCGGACTTGGAATGGGCCGAGACTTTGCCCACCCCCTCCCCGCGACAGAAATAGGCCACGGGCACAGCCACACCCAAAAAAGAGCAGCCGAACCCCTTGGCGCCAAGTTCGTCCTGCGGAAAAATGCCCAAAAAAGGGGTGGACTATAGCCTTGGGGCGTGGGGCTGCCGAAGTTCGTCCGCCGGACTTGAAATGGGCCGAGACTTTGCCCACCCCGTCCCCGCGACAGAAATAGGCCGCGGGCACAGCCGCACCCAAAAAAGAGCGGTCGAACCCCTTGGCGCCAAGTTCGTCCTGCGGAAAAATGCCCAAAAAAGGGGTGGACTATAGCCTTGGGGCGTGGGGCTGCCGAAGTTCGTCCCCCGGACTCGGAATGGGCCGAGACTTTTCCACCCCCTCCCCGCAACAGAAATAGGCCGCGGGCACAGCCGCACCCAAAAAAGAGCAGGCGAACCCCTCGGCGTCGAGTTCGCCCTGCGGAAAAATGCCCAAAAAGGGGTGTGCTATAGCCTTGGGGCGTGGGGCTGCCGAAGTTCGTCCGCCGTTCTCGGAATGGGCCGAGACTTTGCCCACCCCCTCCCCACGAGAAAAATAGGCCGCGGGCACAGCCGCGCCCAAAAAAGAGCAGCCGAACCCCTTGGCGCCAAGTTCGTCCTGCGGAAAAATGCCGAAAAAGGGGTTGGGCTATAGCCTTGGGGCGTGGGGCTGGCGAACTTCATCCGCCGGACTCGGAATGAGCCGAGACTTTTCCCACCCCCTCCCCGCGACAAAAATAGGACGCGGGACAGCCGCGCCCAAAAAAGAGCAGCCGAACCCCTTGGCGCCAAGTTCGTCCCGTGGAAAAATGCCCAAAAAGGGGATGGGCTATAGCCTTGGGGCGTGGGGCCGGCGAACTTCGTCTGCCGAACTCGGAATGGGCCGAGGCTTTGCCTACCCCCTCCCCGCAACAAAAATAGGCCGCGGGCACAGCCGCGCCCAAAAAAGAGCAGCCAAACCCCCTGGCGCCAAGTTCGTCCTGCGGATAAATATCCAAAAATGGGGTGTGCTATAGCCTTTGGGCGTGGGGCCGGCGAACTTCGTCCGCCTTCCTCGGAATGGGATGAAACTTTGGCCACGCCCTCCCCGCGACAAAAATAGGCCGCGGGCACAGCCGCGCCCAAAAAAGGGCAGCTGAATCCCTTGGCGCCAAGTTCGTCCTGCGGAAAAATGCCCAAAAAGGGGGTGGGCTATAGCCTTGGGGCGTGGGGCCGGCGAACTTCGTCCTGATGGACAACATTTGTCCATGAGGTTCCTAATAACGCAACTATTGTGCAATAAAATTAAAACAGATGGCAGAAGCTCTCGAAACCTCGGACCGACTTCATTCAAAAACGAAAAAGAAGAGGAAAGATTGAAGTTTAGTTAACTCACTTGCAGTTTCGAAAACGACTTCGTGAAGTGGGAGAAATCGACTGAAAACAGCAAGCTCCGAACACAGTCCAGAAAATACAGCTCTGCACGAACAGCTTCAGTTTTGCCACGATCTGAAATC
This sequence comes from Citrus glauca, assembly GCA_029633175.1. Classification (NCBI taxonomy): domain Eukaryota; kingdom Viridiplantae; phylum Streptophyta; class Magnoliopsida; order Sapindales; family Rutaceae; genus Citrus; species Citrus glauca. Next base: position 492,974 of record JAQOOD010000025.1, read on the forward strand.
CTTTAAGCACCCCAATTGTGATGCCTCTAATCAGTCCACACTTAGAAATGTTCTAGGAGTTCAGAGGATTTGAAATCTCGAAATTTCATTAAGAAATGAGAGAGATAATGAAGGAACATGAATGCTAGCTCATGTTAATTCCTTCCACCAAATAAATCCACCATTATGTCTAATAATGGCACAAAACATTATCATGTGCTAGACCCACCCACTTAGCCATTATTTATTGAAATTGATCTCATCACTTCAATAAACTATTTAATCAAATAAGTAAATAGCTAATATTAATTAATTTCGGAATTAATTATTTAACCCCATTTTGATCACATCAAATGGTTAAATATGGGCTTCTCTTATGACATGTTCTAATGCTTTCTCTTAATCCATATTGGATCCAATAAAAGCCCATAATTATAGACCCAAAATTGGTCTAGAAGTCCATAATCATATATGAACCCGAACATGTCCAAAATGGTCATTTTACGTGCTCGACATTCCATAATGTTTAATTGAGGATTTATGAAATTTATTTTGTTCCTTAAACTATTTATGGAACATCTAAATTTCTATCTTAAATCATATTTAAGATATATTTATATTTATATTCATTCTCAATGAATTATAATATAAATATTAATTTTCCTAAAATTAGGAAATCTAACTTCTCATTTTCTAGTAACTCCTTTTTCATTTCTATATTGTGTGTGACCTTTTAGGTTCTTAGTTATAAGGTAGTAGAACTATTTTAATGATAACTCTTTATTCATTAAATGATGCTAAACTCTTTAGTCATCAATTAGAACCTTTCTAATGACCTTAAGATGCATTAGTAATACGCTTTACCAATATCGATCTTTAAGGTTTCTACAAGTCGTGAGTGACACCTAGCAGTATATCACAACCATCCAAATAACAAGAATTGTTGGATCTATAGAACCTATTCCATTGTATCTCTATGTCTCGGTCTCTTCATCATCCATGTCCAGAGAAAAGCACGGCTTATGGTTTATTATGTTAAGCAGTTGTGTTTTATCTCAAAATAAATATAAATGAACTTGGCATGATAATATAATTTGAACTCCTTCAAATATATTTCACCTTGGCCAAGGATTTCTCATGCCAATTCATATTATCTCATAGGGACATCCTTTTTGTATATTACAAAGTGATGAATTCCATATTGGCCATCAACTTGTCTTCATACATAGCCAACCATGACAGCTATTGCTAGATCTCTTCCGTGATTAGGAATCAATCGTTATGCATTCACATATCAGAGATGTCTATGTATAAGACATCTGTTATGCCTCAGGTTTAAAGACCATTACTAAACATAGTATCTGATACAATGTATAATAAGCCATTAACACTCAAAACCATATGGCTTACTATATTTGGTCAAGTTCAGTAAACTCGTTCTCTTAACAAGTACCTATGTGTTTGACTTGACATCTTATGTCAATGATATGAAACTCACCATCCATTTTAGTATCACATACCATAAGGAGTCATAACACATACTAGTGTTTATAGGAATTTATAATGTCCAATCATAAATCCACCACTAGGAACTATTTTAGAAGTATAGTACAAAGGATACACGTTTCATATTCTCGACATACTCGAGAATGTGATCCTTAACTATTTTACTTCTTGGACTATATTCATTATATTAATATATGAATATTGATAACTTTGCCATTTAATGAATATCAAAATACTATTCAAATACAATCATTCCCTAAACAATCAAATCACCATTCGATTAGCCTTTAGGGCATATTACTGACACGTCCGCCTTCCTCGGAATGGTCTGAGACTTTGGCCACCCCCTCCCCGCAACAAAAATAGGCCGCGGGCACAGCCGCGCCCAAAAAAGGGCAGCCAAACCCCTTGGCGCTAAGTTCGTCCTGAGGAAAAATGCCCAAAAAAGGGGGCGGGCTATAGCCTTGGGGCGTGGGGCTGATGAACTTCGTCCGCCGGATTCGGAATGGGCCGAGACTTTGCCCACGCTCTCCGCGCGACAAAAATAGGCCGCGGGCACTGCTGCGCCCAAAAAAGAGCAGCCCAACCCCTTGGCGCCAAGTTCGTCCTGCGGAAAAATGCCCAAAAAGGGGGTGTGCTATAGCCTTGGGGCGTGGGGCCGGCAAACTTCGTCCGCCGGACTCGGAATGGACCGAGACTTTGGCCACCCCTTCCCCGCGACAAAAATAGACCGCGGGCACAGCCGGACCCAAAAAAGAGTAGCGGAACCCCTTAGCGCCAAGTTCGTCCTGTGGAAAACTGCCCAAAAAAGGGGCGTGCTATAGCCTTGGGGCGTGGGGCCGGCGAACTTCGTCCGCCTTCCTCGGAATGGGCCGAGACTTTGGCCACCCCCTCCCCGCACAAAAAATAGGCCGCGCCCAAAAAAGAGCAGCCGAACCCCTTGCCGCCAAGTTCGTCCTGCGGAAAAATGCCCAAAAAGGGGGCGGGCTATAGCCTTGGGGCGTGGGGCTGGCGAACTACGTCTGCCGGACTCGGAATGGGCCGAGACTTTTCCCACCCCCTCCCCGTGACAAAAATAGACCGCGGGCACAGCCGTGCCCAAAAAAGAGCAGCCGAACCCCTTGGCGCCAAGTTCGTCCTGCGGAAAAATGCCCAAAAAGGGCGTGGGCTATAGCCTTGGGGCGTGCGGCAGGCGCACTTCGTCCGCCGGACTCGGAATGGGCCGAGATTTTTCCCACCCCCTTCCCGTGACAAAAATAGGCCGCGGGCACAGCCGCGCCCAAAAAAGAGCAGCCGAACCCCTTGGCGCCAAGTTCGTCCTGCAGAAAAATGCCCAAAAAAGGGGTGTGCGATAGCCTTGGGGCGTGGGGCTGCCGAAGTTCGTCCGCCGGACTCGGAATGGGCCGAGACTTTTCCCACCCCCTCCCCACAACAAAAGTAGGCCGCCAGCACAGCTGCGCACAAAAAAGAGCAGCCGAACCCCTTGGCTCCAAGTTCGTCCTGCAGAAAAATGCCCAAAAAAGAGGTGTGCTATAGCCTTAGGACGTGGAGCTGCCGAAGTTCGTCCGCCGGAGTCGGAATGGGCCGAGACTTTTCAATCCCCCTCCCTGCGATAAAAATAGGCCGCGGGCACAGCCGCGCCCAAAAAAGAGCAGCCAAAATCCTTGGCACCAAGTTCGTCCTGCGGAAAAATGCGCAAAAAAGGGGTGTGCTATAGCCTTTGGGCGTGGGGCCGGCGCACTTCGTCCGCCGGACTCGGAATGGGACGAGGCTTTGCCTACCTCCTCCCCAAGACAAAAATAGGCTGCGGACACAGCTGTGTCCAAAAAAGAGCAGCCAAACCCCTCGGCGCCAAGTTCGTCCCGCGGAAAAATGCCCAAAAAGCGGGCGGGCTATAACCTTGGGGCGTGGGGCTGATGAACTTCGTCCGCCAGACTTGGAATGGGCCGAGACTTTTCCCACCCCCTCCCCGGGACAAAAATAGGCAGCGGGCACAGCCGCGCCCAAAAAAGAGCAGCCGAACCCCTTGCCGAAAAGTTCATCCTGCGGAAAACTGCGCAAAAAGGGGGCGGGCTATAGCCTTGGGGCGTGGGGCGGATGAACTTCGTCCGCCGTACTCGGAATGGGCCGAGGCTTTTCCCACCCCTTCCCCGCGGCAAAAATAGGCAGCGGTCACGGCCGCGCCCAAAAAAGAGCAGCCGAACCCCTTGCCGCCAAGTTCGTCCTGCGGAAAAATGCCCAAAAAAGAGGTGTGCTATAGCCTTAGGACGTGGGGCTGCCGAAGTTCGTCCGCCGGACTCGGAATGGGCCGAGAGTTTTCACACCCCCTCCCCACGATAAAAATAGGCCACGGGCACAGCCGCTCCCAAAAAAGAGCAGCCAAACCCCTTGGCACCAGGTTCGTCCTGCGGAAAAATGCCCAAAAAGGGGGTGTGCTATAGCCTTGGGGCGTGGGGCCGGCAAACTTCGTCCGCCGGACTCGGAATGGGCCGAGACTTTGGCCACCCCTTCCCCGCGACAAAAATAGACCGCGGGCACAGCCGGACCCAAAAAAGAGCAGCGGAACCCCTTAGCGCCAAGTTCGTCCTGTGGAAAACTGCGCAAAAAAGGGGTGTGCTATAGCCTTTGGGCGTGGGGCCGGCGAACTTCGTCCGCCGGACTCGGAATGGGACAAGGCTTTGCGTACCTCCTCCCCAAGACAAAAATAGGCTGCGGACACAGCTGCGTCCAAAAAAGAGCAGCCAAACCCCTCAGCGCCAAGTTCGTCCCGCGGAAAAATGCCCAAAAAGCGGGCAGGCTATAACCTTGGGGCGTGGGGCTGATGAACTTCGTCCGCCGGACTTGGAATGGGCCGAGACTTTTCCCACCCCTTCCCCGCGGCAAAAATAGGCAGCGGTCACAGCCGCGCCCAAAAAAGAGCAGCCGAACCCCTTGCCGCCAAGTTCGTCCTGCGGAAAAATGCCCAAAAAAGAGGTGTGCTATAGCCTTAGGACGTGGGGCTGCCGAAGTTCATCCGCCGGACTCGGAATGGGCCGAGACTTTTCACACCCCCTCCCCGTGATAAAAATAGGCCACGGGCACAGCCGCTCCCAAAAAAGAGCAGCCAAACCCCTTGGCACCAAGTTCGTCCTGCGGAAAAATGCACAAAAAAGGGGTGTGCTATAGCCTTTGGGCGTGGGGCCGGCGCACTTCGTCCGCCGGACTCGGAATGGGACGAGACTTTGCCTACCCCCTCCCCACGACAAAAATAGGCTGCGGTCACAGCCGCACCCAAAAAGGAGTAGCCAAACCCCACGGCGCCAACTTCGTCCTGCGGAAAAATGCCCAAAAAGGGGGTGGGCTATAGCCTTGGGGCGTGGGGCAGGCGAACTTCGTCCACCGGAATCGAAATCGGCCGAGACTTTCCCCACCCCCTCCCCGCGTCAAAAATAGGCCTAGGGTACAGCCGCGCCCAAAAAAGAGCAGCCAAACCCCCTGGCACCAAGTTCGTCCTGCGGAAAAATGCCCAAAAAGGGGGTGGGCTATAGCCTTGGGGAATGGGGCTGCCGAAGTTCGTCCACTGGACTCGGAATGGGCCAAGACATTTCCCACCCCCTCCCCATGACAAAAATAAGCCGCGGGCGCAGCCGCGCCCAAAAAACAGCAGCCGAACCCCTTGGCGCGAAGTTCGTCATGCGGAAAAATGCCCAAAAAGGGGGTGGGCTATAGCCTTTGGGCGTGGGGCTGGCGAACTTCGTCCGCCTTCCTTGGAATGGGCCGAGACTTTTCCCACCCCCTCGCTGCACTAAAAATAGGCCGCGGGCACAGCCGCGCCCAATAAAGAGGAGCCGAACCCCTTGGCGCCAAGTTCGTCCTGCGGAAAAATGCCCAAAAAAGGGGTGTGCTATAGCCTTGGGGCGTGGATCTGCTGAAGTTCGTCCACCGTTCTCGGAATGGGCCGAGACTTTTCCCACCCCTTCCCCACGACAAAAATAGGCCGACGGCACAGCCGCGCCCAAAAAAAAGCAGCCGAACCCGTTGGCACCAAGTTCGTCCTGCGGAAAAATGCCCAAAAAAGCGGTGTGCTATAGCCTTAGGACGTGTGGCTGCCGAAGTTCGTCCGCTGGAGCCGGAATGGGCCGAGACTTTTCATACCCCCTCCCCGCGACAAACATAGGCCGCGGGCACCGCCGCGCCCAAAAAAGAGCAGCCGAACCCCTTGGTGCCAAGTTCGTCCTGCGGAAAAATTCCCAAAAAGAGGATGGGCTATAGCCTTGGGGCGTGGAGCCGGCGCACTTCGTCCGCCGGACTCGGAATGGGCCGAGGCTTTGCCTACCCTCTCCCCGCGACAAAAATAGGCCGCGGACACAGCCGCGCCCAAAAAAGAGCCGCCAAACCTCCTGGCGCCAAGTTCGCCCTGCGGAATAATGCGCAAAAAGGAGGTGGGCTGTAGCCTTGGGGCGTGGGGCTTGCGAACTTTGTCCTCCGGACTCATAATGGGCCGAGACTTTTCCCACCCCCTCCCCGCGACAAAAATAGGCCGAGGGCACAGCCGCGCCCAAAAAAGAGCAGCCGAAACCCTTGGCGCCAAGTTCGTCCTGCGGAAAAATTCCGAAAAAGGGGATGGGCTATAGCCTTGGGGCGTGGAGCCGGCACACTTCGTCCGCCGGACTCGGAATGGGCCGAGGCTTTGCCTAACCCCTCCTCGTGACAAAAATAGGCCGTGGGCACAGCCGCGCCCTAAAAAGAGCAGCCAAACCCCTTGGCTCCAAGTTCGTCCTGCGGAAAAATGCCCAAAAAGGGGGCGGGCTATAGCCTTGGGGCGTGGGGCTGGCGAACTACGTCTGCTGGACTCGGAATGGGCCGAGACTTTTCCCACCCCCTCCCCGTGACAAAAATAGACCGCGGACACAGCCGCGCCCAAAAAAGAACAGCCGAACCCCTTGGCGAAAAGTTCGTCCTGCGGAAAAATGCCCAAAAAAGGGGTGGGCTATAGCCTTGGGGCGTGGGGATGGCGCACTTCGTCCCCCGGACTCGGAATGGGCCGAAACTTTGCCCAACCCCTCCCCACGACAAAAATAGGCCGCGGGCACAGCTGCGCCCAAAAAAGTGCAGCCAAACCCCTTGGCGCCAAGTTCGTCCTGCGGAAAAATGCACAAAAAAGGTGTGTGCTATAGCCTTTGGACGTGGGGCCGGCGAACTTCGTCCGTCTTCCTCGGAATGGGGCGAGGCTTTGCCTACCCTCTCCCCGCGACAAAAATAGGCCGCGGGCACAGCCGCGCCCAAAAAAGAGCAGCCGAAACCCTTGGCGCCAAGTTCGTCCTGCGGAAAAATTCCCAAAAAGGGGATGGGCTATAGCCTTGGGGCGTGGAGCCGGCGCACTTCGTCCGCCGGACTCGGAATGGGCCGAGGCTTTGCCTAACCCCTCCCCGCGACAAAAATAGGCCACGGGCACAGCGGCGCCCAAAAAAGAGCAGCCGAACACCTTGGTGCCAATTTCGTCCTGCGGAAAAATGCCCAAAAACGGGATGGGCTATAGCATTGGGGCGTGGAGCCGGCGCACTTCGTCCGCCGGACTCGGAACAGGCCGAGACTTTGGCCACCCCCTCCCCGCGACAAACATAGGTCGCGGGCACCGCCGCGCCCAAAAAAGAGCAGCCGAACCCCTTGGCGCCAAGTTCGTCCTGTGGAAAAATGCCCAAAAAAGGGGTGGGCTATAGCCTTCGGGCGTGGGACTGGCGAAGTTCGTCCGCCTTCCTCGGAATGGGCCGAGACTTTGCCCACCTCCTCCCCGTGACAAAAATAGGCCGCGGGCACAGCCGCACTCAAAAAAGAGCGGCCGAACCCCTTGGCGAAAAGGTCCTCCGGCGGAAAAATGCTCAAAAAGGGGGTGGGCTATAGCCTTGGGGCGTGGGGCCGGCGAACATCGTCCACCGGACTCATAATGGGCCGAGACTTTTCCCACCCCCTCCCCGCGACAAAAATAGGCCGACGGCACAGCCGCGCTCAAAAAAGAGCAGCCGAAACCCTTGGCGCCAAGTTCGTCCAGCGGAAAACTTCCCAAAAAGGGGATGGGCTATAGCCTTGGGGCGTGGAGCCGGCGCACTTCGTCCGCCGGACTCGGAATGGGCCGAGGTTTTGCCTACCCCCTCCCCGCGACAAAAATAGGTCGCGGGCACAGCCGCGCCCTAAAAAGAGCAGCCAAACCCCTTGGCGCCAAGTTCGTCCGGCGGAAAAATGCGCAAAAAAGGGGTGTGCTATAGCCTCTGGGCGTGGGGCCGGCGAACTTTGTCCGCCTTCCTCGGAATGGGCCGAGACTTTGGCCACCACCTCCCCGCAACGAAAATTGGCCGCGGCCACAGCCGCTCCAAAAAAAAGCAGCCGAACCCCTTGGCGAAAAGTTCGTCCTGCGGAAAAATGCCCAAAAAAGGGGTGGGCTATAGCCTTGGGCGTGGGGCTGGCGCACTTCGTCCCCCGGACTCAGAATGGGCCGAGACTTTGCCCACCCCCTCCCCGCGACAAAAATAGGCCGACGGCACAGCCGCGCTCAAAAAAGAGCAGCCGAAACCCTTGGCGCCAAGTTCGTCCAGCGGAAAACTTCCCAAAAAGGGGATGGGCTATAGCCTTGGGGCGTGGGGCCGGCGAACATCGTCCACCGGACTCATAATGGGCCGAGACTTTTCCCACCCCCTCCCCGCGACAAAAATAGGCCGACGGCACAGCCGCGCTCAAAAAAGAGCAGCCGAAACCCTTGGCGCCAAGTTCGTCCAGCGGAAAACTTCCAAAAAAGGGGATGGGCTATAGCCTTGGGGCGTGGGGCCGGCGAACATCGTCCACCGGACTCATAATGGGCCGAGACTTTTCCCACCCCCTCCCCGCGACAAAAATAGGCCGACGGCACAGCCGCGCTCAAAAAAGAGCAGCCGAAACCCTTGGCGCCAAGTTCGTCCAGCGGAAAACTTCCCAAAAAGGGGATGGGCTATAGCCTTGGGGCGTGGAGCCGGCGCACTTCGTCCGCCGGACTCGGAATGGGCCGAGGTTTTGCCTACCCCCTCCCCGCGACAAAAATAGGTCGCGGGCACAGCCGCGCCCTAAAAAGAGCAGCCAAACCACTTGGCGCCAAGTTCGTCCTGCGAAAAAATACAAAAAAGGGGTGGGCTATATCCTCGGGGCGTGGGGCGGGCGCACTTCATCCGCCGGACTCGGAATGGGCCGAGACTTCGCCCACCCCCTCCCCGTGACAAACATAGGCCGCGGGCACCACCGCGCCCAAAAAAGAGCAGCCGAACCCCTTGGCGCCAAGTTCGTCCTGCAGAAAAATGCCCAAAAAAGGGGTGTGCTATAGCCTTGGGGCGTGGGGCTGCCGAAGTTCTTCCGCCGGACTCGGAATGGGCCGAGACTTTTCCCACCCCCTCCCCACGACAAAAATAGGCCGCCGGCACGGCCGCGCCCAAAAAAGAGCAGCCGAACCCCGTGGCTCCAAGTTCGCCCTGCTGAAAAATGCCCAAAAAAGCGGTGTGCTATAGCCTTAGGACGTGGGGCTGCCGAAGTTCGTCCGCCGGACCCGGAATGGGCCGAGACTTTTCACATCCCCTCCCCGTGACAAAAATAGGCTGCGGACACAGCCGCACCCAAAAAAGAGCAGCCGAACCCCTTGGCACCAAGTTAGTCCTGCGGAAAAATGCCCAAAAAGGGGGTGGGCTATAGCCTTGGTGTGTGGGGCTGGCGAACTTCGTCCGTCGGACTCGGAATGGGGCGAGACTTTCCGTACCCCCTCCCCACGACAAAAATAGGCCACGAGCAAAGCCGCGTCCAAAAAACAACAGCCGAACCCCTTGGCTCCAACTCCGTCCTGCGGAAAAATGCCCAAAAAAGGGGTGGGCTATAGCCTTGGGGCATGGGGCTGGCGCACTTCGTCCGCCGGACTCGGAATGGGCCGAGACTTTGCCCACCCCCTCCCCGTGACAAAAATAGGCCGCGGGCACAGCCGCGCCGAAAAAAGAACTGCCGAACCCCCTGGCGCCAAGTTCGTCCGGCGGAAAAATGCCCAAAAAAGGGGCGGGCTATAACCTTGGGGCGTGGGGCGGGCGAACTTCATCCGCCGGACTGAGAATGGGCCGAGATGTTGCCCACCTCCTCCCCGTGACAAAAATAGGCCGCGGGCACAGCCGCGCCGAAAAAAGAACTGCCGAACCCCCTGGCGCCAAGTTCGTCCGGCGGAAAAATGCCCAAATATGGGGAGGGCTATAGCCTTGGGGCGTGGGGCCGGCGGACGAACTCGGAATGGGCCGAGAATTTTCCCACCGCCTCCCCGCGACAAAAATAAGGCACGGGCACAGCCGCGTCCAAAAAAGAGAAGCCGAACCCCTTGGCGCCAAGCTCGTCCTGCGGACAAATGCCCAAAAAAGGGGTGGGCTATACCCTTGGGGCGTCAGGCTAGCGAACTTCGTCCGCCACCCTCGGAATGGGCCGAGACATTGCCCACCCCCTCCCTGCAACAAAAATAGGCCGCGGGCACACCCGCGCCCAAAAAAGAGCAGCCGAACCCCATGGCGCCAAGTTCGTCCAGCGGAAAAATGCCCAAGAAGGGGGTGGGCTATAGCCTTGGGGCGTGGGGCTGGCGAACTTCGTCCGCCTTCCTTGCAATGGGCCGAGACTTTGCCCACCCCCTCCCCGCGACAAAAATAGGCCGCGGGCACAGCCGTGCCCAAAAAAGATCTGCCCAACCCCTTGGCGCCAAGCTCGTCCTGCGGAAAAATGCCCAAAAAAGGGGTGGGCAATAGCCTTGGGGCGTGGGGCTGGCGAACTTTGTCCGCCGGACTCGGAATGGGCCGAAACTTCCCCCCCCCCCCTCCCTGCGACAAAAAAATAGGGTGCGGGCACAGCCGCGCCCAAAAAAGAGCAGCCGAACCCCTTGGCGCCATGTTCGTCCTGCCGAAAAATGCCCAAAAAAGGGGTGGGCAATAGCCTTGGGGCGTGGGGCTGGCGAACTTCGTCCGCCGGACTCGGAATGGGCCGAGACTTCCCCCCCCCCCCTCCCTGCGGAAAAAATAGGGTGCGGGCACAGCCGCGCCCAAAAAAGAGCAGCCGAACCCCTTGGCGCCATGTTCGTCCTGCCGAAAAATGCCCAAAAAGGGGGTGGGCTATAGCCTTGGGACGTGGGGCTGGCGAACTTCGTCCGCCGGACTCGGAATGGGCCGAGACTTTTCCCACCCCCTCCCCGCGACAAAAAAAGGCCGCGGGCAGAGCCACGCCCAAAAAATAGCTGCCGAACCCCTTGGCGCCAAGTTCGTCCGGCCGAAAAATGCCCAAAAAGGGGGTGGGCAATAGCCTTGGGGCGTGGGGCTGGCGAACTTCGTCCGCCGGACTCGGAATGGGCCGAGACTTCCCCCCCCCCCTCCCTGCGGAAAAAATAGGGTGCGGGCACAGCCGCGCCCAAAAAAGAGCAGCCGAACCCCTTGGCGCCAAGTTCGTCCTGCCGAAAAATGCCCAAAAAGGGGGTGGGCTATAGCCTTGGGGTGTGGGGCTGGCGAACTTCGTCCGCCGGACACAGAATGGGCCGAGACTTTTTCCACCCCCTCCCCGCGACAAAAATAAGCCGCGGGCTCAGCCGCGCCCAAAAAAGGGCAGCCGAACCCCTTGGCGCCAAGTTCGTCCTGCGGAAAAAAGCGCAAAAAGGGGGTGGGCTACAGCCTTGGGGCGTGGGGCGTGGGGCACTTCGTCCGCCGGACTCGGAATGGGCCGAGACTTTGCCCACCCTTTCCCCGCGACAAAAAAAGGCCGCGGGCAGAGCCACGCCCAAAAAATAGCTGCCGAACCCCTTGGCGCCAAGTTCGTCCTGCCGAAAAATGCCCAAAAAAGGGGTGGGCTATAGCCTTGGGGCGTGGCGCTGGCGGACTTCGTCCGCCGGACTCGGAATGGGCCGAGAATTTTCCCACCCCCTCCCCGCGACAAAAATAGGCCGCTGGCACAGCCGCGCCCAAAAAAGAGCAGCCGAACCCCTTGGCGCCAAGTTCGTCCTCCGGAAAAATGCCCAAAAAGGGGGTGGGCTATAGCCTTGGGGCGTGGGGCTGGCGAACTTCGTCCGCCGGACTCGGAATGGGCCGAGACTTTTCCCACCGCCTCCCTGTGACAAAAAAAGGCCGTGGGCACAGCCACGCCGAAAAAAGAGCAGTCGATCCCCTTGGCGCCAAGTTCGTCGTGCGGAAAAATTCCCAAAAAAGGGGTGTGCTATAGCCTTGGGGCGTGGGGCTGCCGAAGTTCGTCCGCCGGACTCGGAATGGGCCGAGACTTCCCCCCCCCCCTCCCTGCGGCAAAAATAGGGTGCGGGCACAGCCGCGCCCAAAAAAGAGCAGCCGAACCCCTTGGCGCCATGTTCGTCCTGCCGAAAAATGCCCAAAAAGGGGGTGGGCTATAGCCTTGGGACGTGGGGCGGGCGAACTTCGTCCGCCGGACTCGGAATGGGCCGAGACTTTTCCCACCCCCTCCGCGCGACAAAAATAGGCCGCGGGCTCAGCCGCGCCCACAAAAGAGCAGCCGAACCCCTTGGCGCCAAGTTCGTCCTGCCGAAAAATGCCCAAAAAGGGGGTGGGCTATAGCCTTGGGACGTGGGGCGGGCGAACTTCGTCCGCCGGACTCGGAATGGGCAGAGACTTTTCCCACCCCCTCCCCGCGACAAAAATAGGCCGCGGGCTCAGCCGCGCCCAAAAAAGAGCAGTCGAACCCCTTGGCGCCAAGTTCGTCCTGCCGAAAAATGCCCAAAAGGGGGGTGGGCTATAGCCTTGGGGCGTGGGGCTGGCGAACTTCGTCCGCCGGACTCGGAATGGGCGGACACTTTTCCCGCCCTCTCCCCGCGATAAAAATAGCTTGCGGGCACAGCCGCGCCCAAAAAAGAGCTGCCGAACCCCTTGACGCCATGTTCGTCCTGCCGAAAAATGCCCAAAAAGTGGGTGGGCTATAGCCTTGGGGCGTGGAGCTGGCGAACTTCGTCCGCCGGACTAGGAATGGGCCGAGACTTTTCCCACCCCCTCCCCGTGACAAAAATAGGCCGTGGGCACAGCCGCGCCCAAAAAAGAGCAGGCGAACCCCATGGCGTCAAGTTCGTCCTGCGGAAAAATGCCCAAAAAAGGGGTGGGCTACAGCCTTGGGGCGTGGGGCGGGCGAACTTCGTCCGCCGGACTCGGAATTGGCCGAGACTTTTCCCACCACCTCCCCGTGACAAAAATAGGCCGCGGGCACAGCCGCGCCCAAAAAAGAGCAGCCGAACCCCTTGGCGCCAAGTTCGTCCTGCGGAAAAATGCCCAAAAAAGGGGTGGGCTATAGCCTTGGGGCGTGGGGCTGGCGAACTTCGTCCGCCGGACTCGGAATGGGCCGAGGTTTGGCCCACCCCCTCCCTACGACAAAAATAGGCCGCGGGCACATCCGCGCCCAAAAAAGAGCAGCCGAACCCCTTGGCGCCAAGTTCGTCCTGCGAAAAATGCCCAAAAAGGGGGTGGGCTATAGCCTTGGGTCGTGGGGCTGGCGAAGTTCGTCCGCCGGACATGGAATGGGCCGAGACTTTGCCCACCCCCTCCCCGCATAAAAATTAGGCCGCCGGTACAGCCGCGCCCAAAAAAGAGCAACCGAACCCCTTGGCGCCAAGTTCGTCCTGTGGAAAAATGCCCAAAAAAGGGGTGGGATATAGCCTTGGGGCGTGGGGCTGGCGCACTTTGTCCGCCAGACTCGGAATGGGCCGAGCCTTTGCCTGGCCCCTCCCAGTGCCAAAACTAGCCCGCGGGCACAGCCTTGCCCCAAAAAGGTCAGCCGAAGGCCTTGGCGCCAAGTTCGTCCTGCGGAAAAACGCCCAAAAAAGGGGTGGGCTATAGCCTTGGGGTGTGGGGCTGGCGAAGTTCGTCCACCGGACTCGGGATGGCCCGAGACTTTGCCTGGCCCCTCCCCGTGCCAAAAAATAGGCCGCAGGCATAGCCGCGCCTGAAAAAGAGCCGCCAAACCCCTTGGCGCCATGTTCTCCAGCGAAAAATGCCCCAAAAAGGGGTATGCTATAGCCTTGGGGCGTGGGGCTGGTGAACTTCGTCCGCCGTCCTCAGAATGGGCCGAGACTTTGCCCACCCCCTCCCCATTACAAAAATAGGCCGCGGGCACAGCCGCGCCCAAAAAAGAGCAGCCAAACCCCTTGGCGCCACGTTCGTCCTGCGGAAAAATCCCCAGAAAGGGGGTGGGCTATAGCCTTGGGGCGTGGGGCTGGCGAATTTCGTCCGCCGGACTCGTAATGGGCCGAGACTTTGCCCACCCCCTCCCCGCGACAAAAATAGGCCGCGGGCACCGCCGCGTCTAAAAAAGAGCAGCCGAACCCCTTGGCGCCACGTTCGTCCTGCGGAAAAATCCCCAAAAAGGGGGTGGGCTATAGCCTTGGGGAGTGGGGCTGGCGAATTTCGTCCGCCGGACTCGTAATGGGCCGAGACTTTGCCCACCCCCTCCCCGCGACAAAAATGGGCCGCGGGCACCGCCGCGTCTAAAAAAGAGCAGCCGAACCCCTTGGCGCTACGTTCGTCCTGCGGAAAAATCCCCAAAAAGGGGATGGGCTATAGCCTTGGGGCGTGGGGCTGGCAAATTTCGTCCGCCGAACTCGGAATGGGCCGAGACTTTGCCCACCCCCTCCCCGCGACAAATATAGGGCGCGGGCACAGCCGCGTCCAAAAAAGAGCAGCCGAACCCCTTGGCGCCACGTTCGTCCTGCGGAAAAATCCCCAAAAAAGGGGTGTGCTATAGCCTTGGGGCGTGGGGCTGGCGAATTTCGTCCGCCGGACTCGGAATGGGCCGAGAATTTGCCCACCCCCTCCCCACGACAAAAATAGGCTGCGGGCACAACCGCGTCCAAAAAAGAGCAGCCGAACCCCTTGGCGCCACATTCGTCCTGCGGAAAAATGCCCAAAAAGGGGGTGGGCTATAGCCTTGGGGCGTGGGGCTGGCGAACTTCGTCTGCCGGACTCGGAATGGACCGAGACTTTGCCCACCCCCTTCCCGTGCCAAAAATAGGCCGCGGGCACAGCCGCGCCCAAAAGAGAGCAGCCGAACCCCTTGGGGCCAAGTTCGTCCTGCGGAAAAATGCCCAAAAAAGGGGTGGGCTATAGCCTTGGGGCGTGGGGCTGGCGAACTTCGTCCGCCGGACTCGGAATGGGCCGAGCCTTTTGCCACCCCCTCCCTGCAACAAAAATAGGCCGCGGGCACAGCCGCGCCCAAAAAAGAGCAGCCGAACCCCATGGCGCCAAGTTCGTCCTGCAGAAAAATGCCCAAAAAAGAGGTGGGCTATAGCCTTGGGCCGTGGGGCTGGCGCACTTCGTCCGCCGAACTCGGAATGGGCCGAGACGATGCCCACCCCCTCACCGCGATAAAAATAGGCCGCAGGCACAGCCGCGCCCAAAAAAGTGCAGCCAAACCCCTTGGCGCCACGTTCGTCCTGCGGAAAAATCCCGAAAAAAGGGGTGTGCTATAGCCTTGGGGCGTGGGGCTGGCGAACTTCGTCCGCCGGACTTGGAATGGGCCGAGAGTTTGCCCACCCCCTCCCCGCAACAAAAATAGGACGCGGACACAGCCGCGCCCAAAAAAGAGCAGCCGACCCCCTTGGCGAAAAGTTTGTCCTGCGGAAAAATGCCCAAAAATGGGGTGGGCTATAGCCTTGGGGCGTGAGGCTGGCGAACTTCGTCCGCCGGACTCGGAATGGGCCGAGGTTTGGCCCACCCCCTCCCTACGACAAAAATAGGCCGTGGGCACATCCGCGCCCAAAAAAGAGCAGCCGAACCCCTTGGCGCCAAGTTCGTCCTGCGAACAATGCCCAAAAAGGGGGTGGGCTATAGCCTTGGGTCGTGGGGCTGGCGAAGTTCGTCCGCCGGACATGGAATGGGCCGAGACTTTGCCCACCCCCTCCCCGCATAAAAATTAGGCCACCGGTACAGCCGCGCCCAAAAAAGAGCAACCGAACCCCTTGGCGCCAAGTTCGTCCTGTGGAAAAATGCCCAAAAAAGGGGTGGGATATAGCCTTGGGGCGTGGGGCTGGCGCACTTTGTCCGCCAGACTCGGAATGGGCCGAGACTTTGCCTGGCCCCTCCCAGTGCCAAAACTAGCCCGCGGGCACAGCCTTGCCCCAAAAAGGTCAGCCCAAGGCCTTGGCGCCAAGTTCGTCCTGCGGAAAAACGCCCAAAAAAGGTGTGGGCTATAGCCTTGGGGTGTGGGGCTGGCGAAGTTCGTCCACCGGACTCGGGATGGCCCGAGACTTTGCCTGGCCCCTCCCCGTACCAAAAATAGGCCGCAGGCATAGCCGCGCCCGAAAAAGAGCCGCCAAACCCCTTGGCGCCATGTTCTCCAGCGAAAAATGCCCCAAAAAGGGGTATGCTATAGCCTTGGGGCGTGGGGCTGGTGAACTTCGTCCGCCGTCCTCAGAATGGGCTGAGACTTTGCCCACCCCCTCCCCGTGACAAAACTAGGCCGCGGGCACAGCCGCGCCCAAAAAAGAGCAGCCGAAGACCTTGGCGCCACGTTCGTCCTGCGGAAAAATCCCCAAAAAGGGGGTGGGCTATAGCCTTGGGGCGTGGGGCTGGCGAATTTCGTCCGCCGGACTCGGAATGGGCCGAGACTTTGCCCACCCCCTCCCCGCGACAAATATAGGGCGCGGGCACAGCCGCGTCCAAAAAAGAGCAGCCGAACCCCTTGGCGCCACATTCATCCTGCGGAAAAATCCCCAAAAAAGGGGTGTGCTATAGCCTTGGGGCGTGGGGCTGGCGAATTTCGTCCGCCGGACTCGGAATGGGCCGAGAATTTGCCCACCCCCTCCCCACGACAAAAATAGGCTGCGGGCACAACCGCGTCCAAAAAAGAGCAGCCGAACCCCTTGGCGCCACATTCGTCCTGCGGAAAAATGCCCAAAAAGGGGGTGGGCTATAGCCTTGGGGCGTGGGGCTGGCGAACTTCGTCTGCCGGACTCGGAATGGACCGAGACTTTGCCCACCCCCTTCCCGTGCCAAAAATAGGCCGCGGGCACAGCCGCGCCCAAAAAAGAGCAGCCGAACCCCATGGCGCCAAGTTCGTCCTGCAGAAAAATGCCCAAAAAAATGGGTGGGCTATAGCCTTGGGCCGTGGGGCTGGCGCACTTCGTCCGCCGAACTCGGAATGGGCCGAGACGATGCCCACCCCCTCCCCGCGATAAAAATAGGCCGCAGGCACAGCCGCGCCCAAAAAAGTGCAGCCAAACCCCTTGGCGCCACGTTTGTCCTGCGGAAAAATCCCGAAAAAAGGGGTGTGCTATAGCCTTGGGGCGTGGGGCTGGCGAATTTCGTCCGCCGGACTCGGAATGGGCCGAGACGTTGCCCACCCCCTCCCCACGACAAAAATAGGCCGCGGGCACAGCCGCGTCCAAAAAAGAGCAGCCGAACCCCTTGGCGCCACATTCGTCCTGCGGAAAAATGCCCAAAAAGGGGGTGGGCTATAGCCTTGGGGCGTGGGGCTGGCGAACTTCATCTGCCGGACTCGGAATGGACCGAGACTTTGCCCACCCCCTTCCCGTGCCAAAAATAGACCGCGGGCATAGCAGCGCCCAAAAAAGAGCAGCCGAACCCCTTGGCGCCAAGTTCGTCCTGCGGAAAAATGCCCAAAAAAGGGGTGTGCTATAGCCTTTGGGCGTGGGGCCGGCAAAGTTCATCCGCCTTCTTCGGAATGGGCCGAGACTTTACCCACCCCCTCCCCGTGATAAAAATAGGCCGCGGGCACAGCCACGCCCAAAAAAGAACAGCCGAACCCCTTAGCGCCAAGTTCGTCCTGCGAAAAAATGCCCAAAAAAGGGGTGGGCTATAGCCTCAGGGCATGGGGCGTGCGAACTTCGTCCGCCGGACTCGGAATGGGCCGGACTTTGCCCACCCCCTTCCCGTGCCAAAAATAGGCCAAGGGCACAGCCGCGTCCAAGAAAGAGCAGCATAACCCCTTGGCGCCAAGTTGGTCCTGCGGAAAAATGCCCAAAAAAGGGGTGTGCTATAGCCTTTGGGAATGGGGCCGGCAAAGTTCATCTGCCTTCCTCGGAATGGGCTGAGGCTTTTCGTACCCCCACCCCGCGACAAAAATAGGCCGCGTGCACAGCCACGCCCCGAAAAGAACAGCCGAACCCCTTGGCGCCAAGTTCGTCCTGCGGAAAAATGCCCAAAAAAGGGGTGTGCTATAGCCTTTGGGCGTGGGGCCGGCAAAGTTCATCCGCCTTCTTCGGAATGGGCCGAGACTTTACCCACCCCCTCCCCGCGATAAAAATAGGCCACGGACACAGCCACGCCCAAAAAAGAGCAGCCGAACCCCTGGGCGCCAAGTTCGTCCTGCGGAAAAATGCCCAAAAAAGAGGTGTGCTATACCCTTTGGGCGTGGGGCCGGCAAAGTTAATCCGCCTTCCTCGGATTGGGCCGAGACTTTGCCCACCCCCTCCCTGTGACAAAAATAGCCCACGGTCACAGCCACTCCCAAAAAAGTACAGCCGAACCCCTTGGCACCAAGTTCGTCCCGCGGAAAAATGCCCAAAAATGGGGTGGGCTATAGCCTTGGGCCGTGGGGCTGGCGCACTTCGTCCGCCTTCCTAGGAATGGACCGAGACTTCGGCCACCCCCTCCCCGTGGCAAAAATAGGCCGCGGGCACAGCCGCGCCCAAAAAAGAGCAGTCGAACCCCTTGCCGCCAAGTTTGTCCTGCGGAAAAATGCCCAAAAAAGGGGTGGGCTATAGCCTTGGGGCGTGGGGCGGGCGAACTTCGTTCGCCGGACTCGGAAAGAGCCGAGACTTTGGCCACCCCCTTCCCGTGCCAAAAATAGACCGCGGGCACAGCCTCGGCCAAAGAAGAGCAGCCGAACCCCTTGGCGCCAAGTTTGTCCTGCGGAAAAATGGCCAAAAAAGGGGTGTGCTATAGCCTTTGGGCGTGGGGCCGGCAAAGTTCATTCGCCTGCCTCGGAATGGGCCGAGACTTTGCGCACCCCGTCCCCATGAGGAAAATAGGCCGCGGACACAACCGCGCCCAAAAAAGAGCAGCCGAACCCCTTGGCGCCAAGTTCGTCCTGTGGAAAAATGCCCAAAAAAGAGGTGTGCTATACCCTTTGGGCGTGGGGCCGGAAAAGTTCATCCGCCTTCCTCGGAATGGGCCGAGACTTTGCCCACCCCCTCCCTGCAACAAAAATAGCCGGCGGTCACAGACGTGCCCAAAAAAGAGCAGCCGAACCCCTTGGCGCCAAGTTCGTCCTGCGGAAAAAATGCCCAAAAAAGGGGAGGGCTATAGCCTTGGGCCGTGGGGCTGGCGCACTTCGTCCGCCTCCCTAGGAATGGGCCGAGACTTCGGCCACCCCCTCCCCACGACAAAAATAGGCCACGGGCACAGCCGCGCCCAAAAAAGAGCAGCCGAACCCCTTGCCGCCAAGTTTGTCCTGCGGAAAAATGCCCAAAAAAAGGGTGGGCTATAGCCTTGGGGCGTGGGGTTGGTGGACTTCGTCCGTCGGACTCGGAAAGAGCCGAGACTTTGCCCACCCCCTTCCCGTGCCAAAAATAGGCTGCGGGCACAGCCGCGCCCAAAAAAGAGCAGTCAAACCCCTTGGCGCCATGTTCGTCCTGCGGAAAAATGCCCAAAAAAGTGGTGGGCTATAGCCTTGGGGCGTAGGGCTGGCGAATTTCGTCCGCCGGACCCAGAATGGGCCGAGACTTTTCCCACCCCCTCCCCGTGACAAAAATAGGCCGCGGGCACACCCGCGCCCAAAAAATAGCAGCCGAACCCCTTGGCGCCAAGTTCGTCCTGCGGAAAAATGCTCAAAAAAGGGGTGTGCCATAGCCTTTGGGCGTGGGGCCGGCAAAGTTCATACGCCTTCCTCGGAATGGGCCGAGACTTTTCCCACCCCCTCCCCGCGACAAAAATAGTCCGCGGGCACAGCCGCGCCCAAAAAAGAGCAGCCGAACACCTTGGCGCCAAGTTCGTCCAGCGGAAAAATGCCCAAAAATAGGGTGGGCTATAGCCTTGGGCCGTGGGGCTGGCGCACTTCGTCCGCCTTCCTAGGAATGGGCCGAGACTTTGGCCACCCCCTCCCCGGGACAAAAATAGGCCGCGGACAGAGCCGCGCCCAAAAAAGAGCAGCCAAACCCCTTGCCGCCAAGTTTGTCCTGCGGAAAAATGCCCAAAAAAGTGGTGGGCAATAGCCTTGGGGCGTGGGGTTGGCGAACTTCGTCCTCCGGACTCGGAAAGCACCGAGACTTTTCCCACCCCCTTCCTGTGCCAAAAATAGGCCGCGGACACAGCCGCGCCCAAAAAAGAGCAGCCGAACCCCTTGCCGCCAAGTTTGTCCTGCGGAGAAATGCCCAACAAAGGGGTGGGCTATAGCCTTGGGGCGTGGGGCGGACGAACATCGTCCGCCGGGCTCGGAATAGGCCGAGACTTTGCCCACCACCTCCCCACGACAAAATTAGGCAGCGGGCACAGCCGCGCCCAAAAAAGAGCAGCCGAACCCCTGGGCGCCAAGTTCGTCCTGCGGAAAAATGCCAAAAAAAGAGGTGTGCTGTAGCCTTTGGGCGTGGGGCCGGCAAAGTTCATCCGCCTTCCTCGGAATGGGCCGAGACTTTACCCACCCCCTCCCCGAGACAAAAAAAGGCTGCGGGCACAGCTGCGCCCAAAAAACAGCAGCCGAACCCCTTGCCGCCAAGTTCGTCCTGCGGAAAAATGCCCAAAAAGGGTGTGGGCTATAGCCTTGGTGCGTGGGGCTGGCGAACTTTCTCCGCCTGCCTCGGAATGGGTGGAGACTTTACCCATCTCCTCCCCACGACAAAAATTAGCCGCGGGCACAGCCGCCCCCAAAAAAGTGAAGGACAACATTTGTCCATGAGGTTCCTAATAACGCAACTATTGTGCAGTAAAATTAAAACAGATGGCGGAAGCTCTCGAGACCTCGGATCGACTTCATTCAAAAACGAAAATCAAGAGGAAAGATTGAAGTTTAATTACCTCACTTTCAGTATCGAAAACAACTTCGTGAAGTGGGAGAAAACGACTGAAAACAGCAAGCTCCGAACACTGTCCAGAAAAACAGCTCTGCACGAACAGCTTCTGTTTTGCCACGATCTGAGATCCTTTAAGCACCCCAATTGTGATGCCTCTAATCAGTCCACACTTAGAAATGTTCTAGGAGTTCAGAGGATTTGGAATCTCGAAATTTTATTAAGAAATGAGAGAGATAATGAAGAAACATGAGTACTAGCTCATTTGATTCCTTCCACCAACTAAACCACCATTATCTCTAATAATGGCACCAAACATTATCATGAGCTAGACCCACCCACTTAGCCATTATTTATTGAAAGTGATCCCATCACTTTAATAAATTTATTTAACTAAGTAAATAAATAGTTTAATTAATTAATTACGGAATTAATTATTTAACCCCATTTTGATCACATCAAATGGTTAAATGTGGGCTTCTCTTGTGACATGTTCTAATGCTTTCTCTTAATCCATATTGGATCCAATAAAAGCCCATAATTCTAAACCCAAAATTGGTCTAGAATTCCATAATCATATATGAACCCGAACATGTCCAAAACGGTCATTTTACGTGCTCGACATTCCATAATGTTTAATTGAGGATTTATGAAATTTATTTTGTTCCTTAAACTATTTATGGAACATCTAAATTTCTATCTTAAATCATATTTAAGATGTATTTATATTTATATTCATTCTCAATGAATTATAATATAAATATTGATTTTCCTAAAATTAGGAAATCTAACTTCTCATTTTCTAGTAACTCCTTTTTCATTTCTATATTGTGTGTGACCTTTTAGGTTCTTAGTTATAAGGTAGTAGAACTATTTTAATGATAACTCTTTATTCATTAAATGATGCTAAACTCTTTAGTCATCAATTAGAACCTTTCTAATGACCTTAAGATGCATTGGTAATACGCTTTACCAATATTGATCATAAGGTTTCCACAAGTCATGAGTGACACCTAGCAGTATATCACGACTATCCAAATAACAAGAATTGTTGGATCTATAGAACCTATTCCATTGTATCTCTATGTCTTGGTCTCTTCATCATCCATGTCCAGAGAAAAACACAGCTTATGGTTTATTATGTTAAGCAATTGTGCTTTATCTCAAAATAAATATAAATGAACTTGGCATGATAATATAATTTGAACTCCTTCAAATATATTTCACCTTGGCCAAGGATTTCTCATGCCAATTCATATTATCTTATAGGGACATCCTTTTTGTATATTACAAAGTGATGAATTCCATATTGGCCATCAACTTGTCTTCATACATAGCCAACCGTGACAGCTATTGCTAGATCTCTTCCGTGATTAGGAATCAATCGTTATGCATTCACATATCAGAGATATCTATGTATAAGACATTTGTTATGCCTCAGGTCTAAAGACCATTACTAAACATAGTGTCTGTTACAATGTATAATAAGCCATTAACACTCACGACCATATGGCTTACTATATTCGGTCAAGTTCAGTAAACTCGTTCTCTTAACAAGTACCTATGTGTTTGACTTGACATCTCATGTCAATGATATAAAACTCATCATCCATCTTAGTATCACATACCATAAGGAGTCATAACACATACTAGTGTTTATAGGAATTTATAATGTCCAATCATAAATCCACCACTAGGAACTATTTTAGAAGTATAGTACAAAGGATACACGTTTCATATTCTCGACATACTCGAGAATGTGTTCCTTAACTATTTTACTTCTTGGACTATATTCATTAAATTAATATATGAATATTGATAACTTTGCCATTTTATAAATATCAAAATGCTATTCAAATACAATCATTCCCTAAACAATCAAATCACCATTCGATTGCCCTTTAGGGCATATTACTAACAAAAAGAGCAGCCGAACCCCTTGGCGCCAAGTTCGTCCTGCGGAAAAATGCACGAAAAAGGGGTGGGCTATAGCCTTGGGGCGTGGGGCGGGCGAACTTCGTCCGCCGAGCTCGGAATGGGCCGAGACATTACCCATCTCCTCCCCGCAACAAAAATAGGCCGCGAGAGCAGCCACGCCGAAACAAGAGCAGCCAAACCCCTTGGCGCCAAGTTCGTCCTGCGGAAAAATGCCCAAAAAAGGGGTGGGCTATAGGCTTGGGGGGTGGGGCGGGCGAACTTCGTCCGCGGGGCTCGGAATGCGCCGAGACTTTGTCAAACCCCTCCCCGCGACAAAAATAGGCCGCGGGCACAGCCGCGTCCAAAAAAGAGCAGCCGAACCCCTTGGCGCCAAGTTCGTCCTGCGGAAAAATGCCCAAAAAATGGGTGTGGTAAAGCCTTGGGGCGTGGGGCGGGCAAAATTCGTCTGCCAGACTCGGAATGGGCCGAGATTTTGCCCACCCCCTCCCCGCAACAAAAATAGGCCGGGGACACAGCCGCGTCCAAAAAAGAGCAGCCGAACCCCTTGGCGCCAAGTTCGTCCTGCGGAAAAATGCCCAAAAAATGGGTGTGGTAAAGCCTTGGGGCGTGGGGCGGGCGAACATCATCCGCCGGACTCGGAATGGGCCGAGACTTTGCCCACCCCCTCCCCGCGACAAGAATAGGCCGCGGGCACAGCCGCGCCCAAAAAAGAGCAGCCGAACCCTTTGGCGCCAAGTTCGTCCTGCGGAAAAATGCCAAAAAAAGGGGTGTGCTATAGCCTTTGGGCGTGGGGCCGGCAAACTTCGTCCGCCTTCCTCGGAATGGGCCGAGACTTTGCCCACCCCCTCCGCACGACAAAAATAGGCCGCGGGCACAGCCGTGCCCAAAAAAGAGCAGCCGAACCTGTTGGCGCCGAGTTCGTCCTGCGGAAAAATGCCCAAAAAAGGGGTGTGCTATAGCCTTTGGGCGTGGGGCCGGCAAAGTTCATCCGCCTTCCTCGGAATGCACCGACACTTTGCCCACCCCCTCCCAGCGACAAAAATAGGCCGCGGGCACAGCCGCGCGCAAAAAAGAGCAGCCGAACCCTTTGGCGCCAAGTTCGTCCTGTGGAAAAATGCCCAAAAAGAGGGTGGGCTATAGCCTTTGGCGGTGGGGCTTGTTAACTTCGTCCGCCGGGCTCGGAATGGGCCGAGAATTTGTCCACCCCCTCCCCGCGACAAAAATAGGCCACGGGCACAGCCGCGGCCA
This sequence comes from Citrus glauca, assembly GCA_029633175.1. Classification (NCBI taxonomy): domain Eukaryota; kingdom Viridiplantae; phylum Streptophyta; class Magnoliopsida; order Sapindales; family Rutaceae; genus Citrus; species Citrus glauca. Next base: position 516,612 of record JAQOOD010000025.1, read on the forward strand.
AAAAAGAACAGCCGAACCCCTTGGCGCCAAGTTCGTCCCGCGGAAAAAAGCCCAAAAAGGGGGTGGGCTATAGCCTTTGGGCGTGGGGCTGGTGAACTTCATCCCCCGGACTCGGAATGGGACGCGACTTTGTCCACCCCCTCCCCGTGACAAAAATAGGCCGCGGGCACAGCCGCGCCCAAAAAAGAGCTGCCGAAACCCATGGCGCCAAGTTCGTCCTGCAGAAAAATTCCCAAAAAAGGGGTGGGCTATAGCCTTGGGCCGTGGGGCTGGCGCACTTCGTCCGCCGAACTCGGAATGGGCTGAGACGATGCCCACCCCCTCCCCGCGATAAAAATAGGCCGTAGGCACAGCCGCGCCCAAAAAAGTGCCGCCAAACCCCCTGGCGCCAAGTTCGTCCTGCGGAAAAATGCCGAAAGAAGGGGTGTGCTATAGCCTTTGGGCGTGGGGCCGGCAAAGTTCATTCGCCTTCCACGGAATGGGCCGAGACTTTGCCCACCCCCTCCTCGCGACAAAAATAGGCTGCAGGCACAGCCGCGCCCAAAAAAGAGCAGCCGAACCCCTTGGCGCCAAGTTCGTCCTGCGGAAAAATGCCCAAAAAAGGGGTGTGCTATAGCCTTGGGGCGTGGGGCTGCCGAAGTTCGTCTGCCGGACTCGGAATGGGCTGAGACTTTTCCCACCCCCTCCTCGTGACAAAAATAGGCCGCGGCCGCAGCCGCGCCCAAAAAAGAGCAGCCGAACCCCTTGGCGCCAAGTTCGTCCTGCGGAAAAATGCCCCAAAACGGGGTGGGCTATAGCCTTGGGGTGTGGAGCTGGCGAACTTCGTCTGCTGCACTCGGAATGGGCCGAGACTTTTCCCAACCCCTCCCCATGACAAAAATAGGCCGCAGCTACAGCCGCGCCCAAAAAAGAGCTACCGAACACCTTGGCGCCAAGTTCGTCGTGCGGAAAAATGCCCAAAAAAGGGGTGGGATATAGCCTTGGGGCGTGGGAAGGGCGCACTTCGTCCGCCGGACTCAGAATGCGCCGAGACTTTGCCCACCCCCTCCCCATGACAAAAATAGGCCGCGGGCACAGCCGCGCCCAAAAAAGAGCAGCCGAACGCCTTGGCGCCAAGTTAGTCCTGCGGAAAAATGCCCAAAAAAGCTGTGTGCTATAGCCATTGGGCGTGGGGTCGGCAAAGTTCATCCGCCTTCCTCGGAATGGGCCGAGACTTTGCCCACCCCCTCCTCGTGCCAAAAATAGGCCGCGGGCACAGCGGCGTTCAGAAAGAGCAGCCGAACCCCTTGGTGCCCAGCTCGTCCTGCGGAAAAATGCCCAAAAAAGGAGTGGGCAATAGCCTTGGGGTGTGGGGCTGGCGAACTTCGTCCGCCGGACTCGGAATGGGCCGAGACTCCCCACCCCTGTGACAAAAATAGGGTGCGGGCACAGCCGCGCCCAAAAAAGAGCAGCCGAACCCCTTGGCGCCATGTTCGTCCTGCCGAAAAATGCCCAAAAAGGGGGTGGACTATAGCCTTGGGGCTTGGGGCGGGCGAACTTCGTCCGCCGGACTCCGAATGGGCCGAGACTTTTCCCACCCCCTCCCCGTGGCAAAAATAGGCCGCGGGCACAGCGGCACCCAGAAAAGAGCAGCCGAACCCCTTGGTGCCCAGCTCGTCCTGCGGAAAAATGCCCAAAAAAGGGGTGGGGAATAGCCTTGGGGCGTGGGGCGGGCGAACTTCGTCCGCCGGACTCGGAATGGGCCGAGACTTTTCCCACCCCCTCCCCGCGACAAAAATAGGCCGGGGGCACAGCCGCGCCCAAAAAAGAGCAGCCGAACCCCTTCGCGCCAAGTTCGCCCTGCGGAAAAATGCCCAAAAAAGGGGTGGGCTGTAGCCTTGGGGCGTGGGGCTGGCGAAGTTCGTCTGCCGGACTCGGAATGGGCCGAGACCTTTCCCACCCCCGCCCCACGACAAAAATAGGCCGCGAGCACAGCCGCGGCCAAAAAAGAGCAGCCGAACCGCTTGGCGCCAAGCTCGTCCTGCGGAAAAATGCCCAAAAAAGGGGTGGGCTCTAGCCTTGGGGCGTGGGGCTGGCGAACTTCGTCCGCCGGACTCGAAATGGGCCGAGACATTTCCCACCCCCTCGCTGCAACAAAAATAGGTCGCGGGCACAGCCGTGCCCAAAAAAGTGCAGCCAAACCCCTTGGCGCCAAGTTCGTCCTGCGGAAAAATGCCCAAAAAAGGGGTGGGCTATAGCCTTGGGGCGTGGGGCTGGCGAACTTCGTCCGCCGGACTCGGAATGGACCGACACTTTGCCCACCCCCTCCCAGCGATAAAAATAGGCCGCGGGCACCGCCACGCCCAAAAAAGAGCAGCCGAACCAGTTGGCGCCAACTTCGTCGTTCGGAAAAATGCCCAAAAAAGGGGTGGGCTAGAGCCTTGGGGCGTGGGGCTGGCAAACTTCGTCCGCCGGACTCGGAATGGCCGAGACTTTGCCCACCCTCTCCCCGAGACAAAGATAGGCCGCGGGCACAGCCGTGCCCAAAAAAGAGCAGCCGAACCTGTTGGCGCCGAGTTCGTCCTGCGGAAAAATGCCCAAAAAAGGGGTGTGCTATAGCCTTTGGGCGTCGGGCCGGCAAAGTTCATCCGCCTTCCTCGGAATGCACCGACACTTTGCCCACCCCCTCCCAGCGATAAAAATAGGCCGCGGGCACGGCCACGCCCAAAAAAGAGCAGCCGAACCAGTTGGCGCCAAGTTCGTCCTGCGGAAAAATGCCCAAAAAGGGAGTGGGCTATTGCCTTGTGGTGTGGGGCGGGCGAATATCGTCCGCCGGACTCGGAATGGGCCGAGCCTTTGCCCACCCCCTCCCCGCGACAAAAATAGGCCGCGGGCACAGCCACGCCCAAAAAAGAGCAGCCGAACCCCTTGGCGCCAAGTTCGTCCTGCGGATAAATGCCCAAAAAAGGGGTGGGCTACTTGGGGCGTGGGGCTGGCGAACTTCGTCCGACTTCCTCGGAATGGGCTGAGACTTTGCCCGACCCCTCCCCATGACAAAAATAGGCCGCGGGCACAGCTGCGCCCAAAAAAGAGCAGCCGAACCTCTTGGCGCCAAGTTCGTCCTGCGGAAAAATGCCCAAACAAGGCGTGTGCTATAGCGTTTGGGCGTGGGGCCGGCAACGTTCATCCGCCTTCCTCGGAATGGGTCGAGACTTTGCCAGCCCCCTCCCCGCGACAAAAATAGGCCGCGGGCACAGCCGCACCCAAAAAAGAGCGGCCGAACCCCTTGGTGCCAAGTTCGTCCTGCGGAAAAATCCCAAAAAGGGGGTGGGCTATAGCCTTGGGGAGTGGGGGGGCGCAATTCGTCCGCCTACCGCGGAATGGGCCGAGAATTTGCCCACCCCCTCCCCGCGACAAAAATAGGCCGCGGGCACAGCCGCGCCCAAAAAAGAGCAGCCGAACCCCTTGGCGTCAAGTTCGTCCCGCGGAAAAATCGCAAAAAGGGGGTGGGCTATAGCCTTGTGGCGTGGGGCGGGCGAATATCGTCCGCCGGACTGGGAATGGGCCGAGCCTTTGCCCACCCCCTCCCCGCGACAAAAATAGGCCGCGGGCACAGCCACGCCCAAAAAAGAGCAGCCGAACCCCTTGGCGCCAAGTTCGTCCTGCGGATAAATGCCCAAAAAAGGGGTGGGCTACTTGGGGCGTGGGGCTGGCGAACTTCGTCCGACTTCCTCGGAATGGGCTGAGACTTTGCCCGACCCCTCCCCATGACAAAAATAGGCCGCGGGCACAGCTGCGCCCAAAAAAGAGCAGCCGAACCCCTTGGCGCCAAGTTCGTCCTGCGGAAAAATGCCCAAACAAGGCGTGTGCTATAGCGTTTGGGCGTGGGGCCGGCAACGTTCATCCGCCTTCCTCGGAATGGGTCGAGACTTTGCCAGTCCCCTCCCCGCGACAAAAATAGGCCGCGGGCACAGCCGCACCCAAAAAAGAGCGGCCGAACCCCTTGGTGCCAAGTTCGTCCTGCGGAAAAATCCCAAAAAGGGGGTGGGCTATAGCCTTGGGGAGTGGGGGGGCGCAATTCGTCCGCCTACCGCGGAATGGGCCGAGAATTTGCCCACCCCCTCCCCGTGACAAAAATAGGCCGCGGGCACAGCCGCGCCCAAAAAAGAGCAGCCGAACCCCTTGGCGTCAAGTTCGTCCCGCGGAAAAATCGCAAAAAGGGGGTGGGCTATAGCCTTGTGGCGTGGGGCGGGCGAATATCGTCCGCCGGACTGGGAATGGGCCGAGACTTTGCCCACCGCCTCCCCACGACAAAAACAGGCCGTGGGCACAGTCGCGCACAAAAAAGAGCAGCCGAACCCCTTGGCGCCAAGTTCGTCCTGCAGAAAAATGCCCAAAAAGGGGGGTGGTGGGCTATAGCCTTGTGGCGTGGGGCGGGCGAATATCGAGCGCCGGACTCGGAATGGGCCGACACTTTGCCCACCCCCTCCCCGCGACAAGAATAGGCTGCGGGCACAGCTGCGCCCAAAAAAGAGCAGCCGAACCCCTTGGCGCCAAGTTCGTCCTGCCGAAATGTGACCAAAAAGGGGGTGGGCTATAGCCTTGTGGCGTAGGGGGGGCGAATATCGTCCGCCGGACTCGGAATGGGCCGAGACTTTGCCCACCCCCTCCCCGCCCCAAAAATAGGCCGCGGGCACAGCCGCGTCCAAAAAAGAGCAATCGAACCCGTTGGCGCCAAGTTCGTCCTACGGAAAAATGCCCAAAAAGGGGGTGGGCTATAGCCTTGTGGCGTGGGGCGGGCGCACTTCTTCCGCCGGACTCGGAATGGGCCGAGACTTTGCCCACCCCCTGCCAGCGACAAAAATAGGCCGCGGGGTCATCTGTACCCAAAAAAGAGCTGCCGAACCCCTTGGCGCCAAGTTTGTCCTGCGGAGAAATGCCCAAGAAGGGGGTGGGCCATAGCCTTGGGGCGTGGGACTGGCGAACTTTGTCCGCCAGACTCGGAATGGGCCGAGACTTTGTCCACCCCCTCCCCGTGACAGGAATAGGCCGCAGGCACAGCCGCGCCCAAAAAAGAGCAGCCGAACCCCGTGGCGCCAAGTTTGTCCTGCTGAAAAATGCCCAAAAAGGGGGTGGGCTATAGCCTTGTGGCGTGGGGCGGGTGAACTTCGTCCGCAAGACTCGGAATGGGCCGAGACTTTGGCCACCCCCTCCCTGCGACAAAAATTAGCCGTGGGCACAGCCGTACCCAAAAAAGAGCTGCCGAACCCCTTGGCGCCAAGTGCGTCCTGCGGAAAAATGCACAAAAAAGGGGTGGGCTATAGCCTTGGGGCGTGGGGCCGGCGGACTTCGTCCGCGGGACTCAGAATGGTCCGAGACTTTCCCACCCCCTCCCCACGAGAAAAATAGGCCGCGGGCACAGCCGCGCCCAAAAAAGAGCAGCCGAACCCCTTGGCGCCAAGTTCGTCCTGCGGAAAAATGCCCAAAAAAGGGGTGGGCTATAGCCTTGGGGCGTGGGGCTGGCGCACTTCGTCTGCCTTCCTAGGAATGGGCCGAGACTTTGCCCACCCCCTCCCCGTGACAAAAATAGGCCATGGGCATAGCCGCGCCAAAAAAAGAGCAGCCGAACCCCTTGGCGCCAAGTTCGTCCCGCGGAAGAATGCCCAAAAAGGGGGTGGGCTGTAGCCTTGGGGAGTGGGGCTGGCGCACTTCGTCCGCCTGACTCGGAATGGGCCGAGACATTGCCCACCCCCTCCCCACGACAAAAATAGGCCGCGGGCACAGCCACACCAAAAAAAGAGCAGCCGAACCATTTGGCGCTAAGTTCGTCCTACGGAAAAATGCCCAAAAAGGGGGTGGGCTATAGCCTTGTGGCGTGGGGCGGGCGCACTTCGTCCGCCTTCCTAGGAATGGGCCGAGACTTTGCCCACCCCCTCCCCGCGACAAATATAGGCCATGGGCATAGCCGCGCCCAAAAAAGAGCAGCCGAACCCCTTGGCGTCAAGTTCGTCCCGCGGAAAAATGCACAAAAAGGGGGTGGGCTATGGCGTTGGGGAGTGGGGCTGGCGCACTTCGTCTGCCTGACTCGGAATGGGCCGATACATTGCCCACCCCCTCCCCACGACAAAAATAGGCCGCGGGCACAGCCACACCAAAAAAAGAGCTGCCGAACCATTTGGCGCCAAGTTCGTCCTGCGGAAAAATGCCCAAGAAGGGGGTGGGCTATAGCCTTGTGGCTTGGGGCGGGCGAATATCGTCCGCCAGACTCGGTATGGGCCGAGACTTTGTCCACCCCCTGCCCGCGACAAAAATAGGCCGCGGGCACAGCCGCGCCCAAAAAAGAGCAGCCGAACCCCTTGTCGCCAAGTTCGTCCTGCGGAAAAATGCCGAAAAAAAGGGTGGGCTATAGCCTTGGGGCGTGGGGCTGGCGAACTTCGTCCGCCTTCCTAGGAATGGGCCGAGACTTTGCCCACCCCCTCCCCGCGACAAAAATAGGCCATGGGCATAGCCGTGCCCAAAAAAGAGCAGCCGAACCCCTTGGCGCCAAGTTAGTCCGGCGGAAAAATGCCCAAAAATGGGAGGGCTATAGCCTTGTGGCGTGGGGAGGGCGAATATCGTCCGCCGGACTCGGAATGGGCCGAGACTTTGCCCACCCCTTCCCCGCACCAAAAATAGGCCGCGGGCACAGCCGCGCCCAAAAAAGAGCAATCGAACCCGTTGCCGCCAAGTTCGTACTACGGAAAAATGCCCAAAAAGGGAGTGTGCTATAGCCTTGTGGCGTGGGGCGGGCGCACTTCGTCCGCCTTCCTAGGAATGGGCCGAGACTTTGCCCACCCCCTCCCCGCGACAAAAATAGGCCATGGGCATAGCCGCGCCCAAAAAAGAGCAGCCGAACCCCTTGGCGCCAAGTTCGTCCGGCGGAAAAATGTCCAAAAAGGGGGTGGGCGATAGCCTTGTGGCTTGGGGCGGGCGAATATCGTCCGCCGGACTCGGTATGGGCCGAGACTTTGCCCACCCCCTGCCCGTGACAAATATAGGCCGCGGGCACAGCCGCGCCCAAAAAAGAGCAGCCGAACCCCTTGGCGCCAAGTACGTCCTGCGGAAAAATGCCGAAAAAAAGGGTGGGCTATAGCCTTGGGGCGTGGGGCTGGCGAACTTCGTCCGCCTTCCTAGGAATGGGCCGAGACTTTGCCCACCCCCTCCCCGCGACAAAAATTGGCCGCGGGCACAGCCGTACCCAAAAAAGAGCTGCCGAACCCCTTGGCGCCAAGTTCGTCCGGCGGAAAAATGCCAAAAAAAGGAGTGTGCTATACCCTTTGGGCGTGGGGCCGGCAATGTTCATCTGCCTTCCTCGGAATGGGCCGAGACTTTGCCCACCGCCTCCCCACAAAACAAATAGGCCGCGGGCCCAGCCGTACCCAAAAAAGAGTTGCCGAACCCCTTGGCGCCAAGTTCGTCCTGCGGAAAAATGCCCAAAAAAGGGGTGGGCTTTAGCCTTGGGGCGTGGGGCGGGCGGACTTCGTCCGCCGGACTCAGAATGGGCCGAGACTTCGCCCACCCCCTCCCCATGACATAAATAGGCCGCGAACACAGCCGCGCCCAAAAAAGAGCAGCCGAACCCCTTTGCGCCAAGTTCGTCCTGCGGAAAAATGCCCAAAAAAGGGGTGGGCTATAGCCTTGGGGCGTGAGCCCAGCGAACTCCGTCCGCCTTCCTCGGAATGGGCCGAGACTTTGCCCACCCCCTCCCCACGACAAAAATAGGCCGCGGGCACAGCCGCGCCCAAAAAAGAGCTGCCGAACCCCTTGGCGCTAAGTTCATCCCGCGAAAAAATGCCCAAAAGGGGGGTGGGCTATAGCCTTGGGGAGTGGGGCGGGCTCACTTTGTCCGCCTTAGTCGGAATGGGCCGTGACTTTGCCCACCCCCTCCCCGCGACAAAAATAGGCCGCGGGCACAGCCGCACCCAAAAAAGAGTAGCCGAACCCCTTGGCGCCAAGTTCGTCCTGCGGAAAAATGTCCAAAAAGGGGGTGGGCGATAGCCTTGTGGCGTTGGTCGGGCGAATATTGTCCGCCGGACTCGGAATGCGCCGAGACATTCCCCACCCCCTCCCCGCGACAAAAATAGGCCGCGGGCACAGCCGCGCCCAAAAAAGAGCAGCCGAACCCCTTGGCGCCAAGTTCGTCCTGCAGGAAAATGCCCAAAAAAGGGGTGGGCTATAGCCTTGGGGCGTCTGGCTGGCGAACTTCGTCCGCCTTCCTGGGAATGGGCTGAGACTTTGCCCACCCCCTCCCCGCGACAAAAATCGGCCGCGGGCACAGCCGCGTACAAAAAAGAGCGGCCGAACCCCTTGGTGCCAAGTTCGTCCTTCGGAAAAATGTCCAACAAGGCGGTGGGCTATAGCCTTGTGGCGTGGGGCGGGCGAACTTCGTCCGCCAGACTCGGAATGGGCCGAGAATCTGCCCACCCCCTCCCCGTGACAAAAAAAGGCCGCGGGCACAGCCGCGCCCAAAAAAGAGCAGCCGAACCCCTTGGCGCCAAGTTCGTCCTTCGGAAAAATGCCCAAAAAGGGGGTGGGCTATAGCCTTCTGGCGTGGGTGCAAAAATAGGCCGCGGGCACAGCCACGCCCAAAAAAGAGCAGCCGAACCCCTTGGCGCCAAGTTCGTCCTGCGGAAAAATGCCCAAAAAAGGAGTGTGCTACAGCCTTTGGGCGTGGGGCCGGCAATGTTCATCCGCCTTCCTCGGAATGGGCCGAGACTTTGCCAACCCCCTCCCCGCGACAAAAATAGGCCGCGGGCACAGCCGCACCCAAAAAAGAGCAGCCGAACCCCTTGGTGCCAAGTTCGTCCGGCGGAAAAATGCCCAAAAAGGGGGTGGGCTATAGCCTTGGGGAGTGGGGCGGGCGCACTTCGTCCGCCTACCTCGGAACGGGCCGAGACTTTGCCCACCCCCTCCCCACGACAAAAATAGGCCGCGGGCACAGCCGCACCCAAAAAGAGCAGCCGAACCCCTTGGCGCCAAGTTCGTCCAGCGGAAAAATGCCCAAAAAGGGGGTGGGCTATAGACTTGGGTTATGGGGCGGGCGGACTTCGTCCGCTGGACTCGGAATGGGCCGAGACTTTGCCCCCCCCCCCCCACGACAAAAATAGGCCGCGGGCACAGCCACACCCGAAAAAGAGCAGCCGAACCCTCTGGCGCCAAGTTCGTCCTGTGGAAAAACGCCCAAAAAGGGCGTGGGCCATAGCCTTGTGGCGTGGGGCGGGCGAATATTGTCCGCCGGACTCGGAATGTGCGAGACTTTCCCCACCCTCTCCCCGCGACAAAAATAGGCCGCGGGCACAGCCGCGCCCAAAAAAGAGCAGCCGAACCCCTTGGCGCCAAGTTCGTCCTGCCGGAAAATGCCCAAAAAAGGGGTTGGCTATAGCCTTGGGGCGTCTGGCTGGCGAACTTCGTCCGCCTTCCCGGGAATGGGCTGAGACTTTGCCCACCCTCTCCCCGCGACAAAAATCGGCCGCGGGCACAACTGCGCCCAAAAAAGAGCGGCCGAACCCCTTGGCGCTAAGTTCGTCCCGCGAAAAAATGCCCAAAAGGGGGGTGGGCTATAGCCTTGGGGGGTGGGGCGGGCGCACTTCGTCCGCCTGACTCGGAATGGGCCATGACTTTGCGCATCCCCTCCCCACGACAAAAATAGGCCGCGGGCGCAGCCGCACCCAAAAAAGAGCAGCCGAACCCCTTGGCGCCAAGTTCGTCCTGCGAAAAAATGTCCAACAAGGCGGTGGGCTATAGCCTTGTGGCGTGGGGCGGGCGAACTTCGTCCGGCAGACTCGGAATGGGCCGAGAATCTGCCCACCTCCCCGTGACAAAAATAGGCCGCGGGCACAGCCGCGCCCAAAAAAGAGCAGCCGAACCCCTTGGCGCCAAGTTCGTCCTTCGGAAAAATGCCCAAAAAGGGGGTGGGCTATAGCCTTGTGGCGTGGGTGCAAAAATAGGCCGCGGGCATAGCCACGCCCAAAAAAGAGCAGCCGAACCCCTTGGCGCCAAGTTCGTCCTGCGGAAAAATGCCCAAAAAAGGAGTGTGCTATAGCCTTTGGGCGTGGGGCCGGCAATGTTGATCCGCCTTCCTCGGAATGGCCCGAGACTTTGCCAACCCCCTCCTCATGACAAAAATAGGCCGCGGGCACAGCCGTACCCAAAAAAGAGCAGCCGAACCCCTTGGCGCCAAGTTCGTCCGGCGGAAAAATTCCCAAAAAGGGGGTGGGCTATAGCCTTGGGGCGTGGGGTGGGCGGACTTCGTCCGCCAGACTCGGAATGGGCCGAGACTTTGGCCACCCCCTCCCCACGACAAAAATAGGCCGCGGGCACAGCCACACCCAAAAAAGAGCAGCCGAACCCCTTGGCGCCAAGTTCGTCCTGTGGAAAAATGCCCAAAAAAGGAGTGTGCTATAGCCTTTGGGCGTGGGGCCGGCAATGTCCATCCGCCTTCCTCGGAATGGGCCGAGAGTTTGCCAACCCCCTCCCCGCGACAAAAATAGGCCGCGGGCACAGCCGTACCCAAAAAAGAGCAGCCGAACCCCTTGGTGCCAAGTTCGTTCTGCGGAAAAATTCCCAACAAGGGGGTGGGCTATAGCCTTGGGGAGTGGGGCGGGCGCACTTCGTCTGCCTACCTCGGAACGGGCCGAGACTTTGCCCACCCCCTCCCCACGACAAAAATAGGCCGCGGGCACAGCCGCACCCAAAAAAGAGCAGCCGAACCCCTTGGCGCCAAGTTCGTCCTGCGGAAAAATGCCCAAAAAGGGGGTGGGCTATAGACTTGGGCTGTGGGGTGAGCGGACTTCGTCCGCTGGACTCGGAATGGGCCGAGACTTTGCCCCCCCCCTCCCCACGACAAAAATAGGCCGCGGGCATAGCCACACCCGAAAAAGAGCAGCCGAACCCTCTGGCGCCAAGTTCGTCCTGCGGAAAAATGCCCAAAAAGGGCGTGGGCTATAGCCTTGTGGCGTGGGGCGGGCGAACTGCGTCCGCCGGACTCGGAATGGGCCGAGACTTTGACCACCCCCTCCTCGTGAGAAAAATAGGCCTCAGGCACAGCCACGCCCAAAAAAGAGCGGCCGAAACCGTTGGCGCCAAGTTCGTCCTGCATAAAAATGCCCAAAAAAGGGGTTGGCTATAGCCTTGGGGCATTGGGCCGGCGAACATCGTCCGCCTTCCTCGGAATGGGCCGAGACATTGCCTACCCGGTCCCCACGATAAAAATAGGCCGCGGGCCCAGCCGCGCTCAAAAAAGAGCAGCCCAACCCCTTGGCGCCAAGTTCGTCCTGCGGAAAAATGCGCAAGAAAGGGGTGGGCTATAGCCTTGGGGCGTGGGGCGGGCGGACTTCGTCCGCCGGACTCGGAATGGGCCGAGACTTCGTCCACCCCCTCCGCACGACAAAAATAGGCCGGGGCACAGCCGCACTCAAAAAAGAGCTGCCGAACCCCTTGGCATCAAGTTCGTCCCGCGGAAAAATGCCCAAAAAGGGGGTGGGCTACAGCCTTGGGGCGTGGGGCTGGTGAACTTCGTCCGCCGGACTCGGAATGGGCCGAGACTTTGCCCACCCCCTCCCCGCGAGAAAAATAGGCCGCGGGTACAGCCGCACTGAAAAAAGAGCAGCCGAACCCCATGGCACCAAGTTCGTCCTGCAGAAAAATGCCCAAAAAAGGGGTGGGTTATAGCCTTGGGACGTGGGGCTGGCGCACTTCGTCCGCTGAACTCGGAATGGGCCGAGACGATGCCCACCCCCTCCCCGTGATAAAAATAGGCCGCAGGCACAGCCGCGCCCAAAAAAGTGCAGCCAAGTTCGTCCTGCGGAAAAATGCCGAAAGAAGGGGTGTGCTATAGCCTTTGGACGTGGGGCCGGCAAAGTTCATCCGCCTTCCACGGAATGGGCCGAGACTTTGCCCACCCCCTCCTCGTGCCAAAAATAGGCCGCGGGCACAGCCGCGTCCAAAAAAGAGCAGCCGAACCCCTTGGCGCCAATTCTGTCCTGCGGAAAAATGCCCAAAATAGGGGTGGGCTATAGCCTTGGGGCGTGGGGCTGGCAAACTTCGTCCGCCGGACTCCGAATGGGCCGAGACTTTGCCCACCCCCTTCCTGTGCCAAAAATAGGCCAAGGGCACAGCCGCGTCCAAGAAAGAGCAGCATAACCCCTTGGCGCCAAGTTCGTCCTGCGGAAAAATGCCCAAAAAAGGGGTGTGCTATAGCCTTTGGGCGTGGGGCCGGCAAAGTTCATCCGCCTTCCTCCGAATGGGCCGAGACTTTGCCCACTCCCTCCCCACGACAAAAATAGGCCGCGGGCACAGCCGTGCCCAAAAAAGAGCAGCCGAACCTGTTGGCGCCGAGTTCGTCCTGCGGAAAAATGCCCAAAAAAGGGGTGTGCTATAGCCTTTGGCCGTGGGGCCGGCAAAGTTCATCCGCCTTCCTCGGAATGCACCGACACTTTGCCAACCCCCTCCCAGCGATAAAAATAGGCCGCGGGCACGGCCACGCCCAAAAAAGAGCAGCCGAACCAGTTGGCGCCAACTTCGTCGTTCGGAAAAATGCCCAAAAAAGGGGTGGGCTAGAGCCTTGGGGCGTGGGGCTGGCAAACTTCGTCCGCCGGACTCGGAATGGCCGAGACTTTGCCCACCCTCTCCCCGAGACAAAGATAGGCCGCGGGCACTGCCGCGCCCAAAAAAGAGCAGCCGAACCAGTTGGCGCCAAGTTCGTCCTGCGGAAAAATGCCCAAAAAAGGGGTGGGCTATAGCCTTGGGGCGTGGGGCTGGCGAACTTCGTCCGACTTCCTGGGAATGGCCGAGACTTTGTCCACCCCCTACCCACGACAAAAATAGGCCGCGGGCACAGCCGTGCCCAAAAAAGAGCAGCCGAACCTCTTGGCGGCACGTTCGTCCTGCGGAAAAATGCCCAAAAAAGGGCTGGGCTATAGCCTTGGGGCGTGGGGCTGGCGCACTTCGTCCGCCTTCCTTGGAATGGGCCGATACTTTGCCCACCCTCTCCCCGAGACAACGATAGGCCGCGGGCACAGCCGCGCCCAAAAAAGAGCAGCCGAACCAGTTGGCGCCAAGTTCATCCTGCGGAAAAATGCCCAAAAAAGGGGTGGGCTATAGCCTTGGGGCGTGGGGCTGGCGAACTTCGTCCGCCTTCCTTGGAATGGGCCGAGACTTTGACCACCCCCTCCCCGCGACAAAAATAGCCCGCGGGCACAGCCGTGCCCAAAAAAGAGCGGCCGAACCTCTTGGCGCCACGTTCGTCCTGCGGAAAAATGCCCAAAAAAGGGGTGGGCTGTAGCCTTGGGGCGTGGGGCTGGCGAACTTCGTCCGCCTTCCTCGGAATGGGCCGAGACTTTACCCACCCCCTCCCTGTGACAAAAATGGGCCGCGGGCACAGCCGTGCCCAAAAAAGAGCAGCCGAACCTCTTGGCGCCGAGTTCGTCCTGCGGAAAAATGCCCAAAAAAGGGGTGTGCTATAGCCTTTGGGCGTGGGGCCGGCAAAGTTCATCCGCCTTCCTCGGAATGCACCGACACTTTGCCCACCCCCTCCCCGCGATAAAAATAGGCCGCGGGCACGGCCACGCCCAAAAAAGAGCAGCCGAACCAGTTGGCGCCAACTTCATCGTTCGGAAAAATGCCCAAAAAAGGGGTGGGCTAGAGCCTTGGGGCGTGGGACTGGCGAACTTCGTCCGCCGGACTCGGAATGGGCTGAGATTTTGCCCACCCCCTCCCCACGACAAAAAAAGGACGCGGGCACAGCCGCGCCCAAAAAAGAGCAGCCGAACCCCTTGGCGCCAAGTTCGTCCTGCGGAAAAATGCCCAAAAAAGGAGTGTGCTATAGCCTTTGGGCGTGGGGCCGGCAATGTTCATCCGCCTTCCTCGGAATGGGCCGAGACTTTGCCAACCCCCTCCCCGTGACAAAAATAGGCCGCGGGCACAGCCGTACCCAGAAAAGAGCAGCCAAACCCCTTGGGGCCAAGTTCGTCCTGCGGACAAATGCCCAAAAGGGAGGTGGGCTATAGCATTGGGGAGTGGGGCGGCCGCACTTTGTCCGCCTACTTTGGAATTGGCCGATACTTTGCCCACCCCCTCCCCGTGGCAAAAATAGGCCGCGGGCACAGCCGCGCCCAAAATATAGCAGCCGAACCCATTGGCGCCAAGTTCGTCCTGCGGAAAGATGCCCAAAAAAGGAATGGACTATAGCCTTGGGGCGTGGGGCCGGCACACTTCGTCCGCCCGACTAGGAATGGACCGATGCTTTGACCACCCCCCTCCCCGCGACAAAAATAGCCCGCGGGCACAGCCGTGCCCAAAAAAGAGCGGCCGAACCTCTTGGCGCCACGTTCGTCCTGCGGAAAAATGCCCAAAAAAGGGGTGGGCTATAGCCTTGGGGCGTGGGGCTGGCGAACTTCGTCCGCCTTCCTCGGAATGGGCCGAGACTTTACCCACCCCCTCCCTGTGACAAAAATAGGCCGCGGGTACAGCCGTGCCCAAAAAAGAGCAGCCGAACCTCTTGGCGCCGAGTTCGTCCTGCGGAAAAATGCCCAAAAAAGGGGTGTGCTATAGCCTTTGGGCGTGGGGCCGGCAAAGTTCATCCGCCTTCCTCGGAATGCACCGACACTTTGCCCACCCCCTCCCCGCGATAAAAATAGGCCGCGGGCACGGCCACGCCCAAAAAAGAGCAGCCGAACCAGTTGGCGCCAACTTCGTCGTTCGGAAAAATGCCCAAAAAAGGGGTGGGCTAGAGCCTTGGGGCGTGGGGCTGGCAAACTTCGTCCGCCGGACAAGGAATGGGCCGAGACTTTGCCCACCCTCTCCCCGAGACAAAGATAGGTCGCGGGCACAGCCGCGCCCAAAAAAGAGCAGCCGAACCAGTTGGCGCCAAGTTCGTCCTGCGAAAAAATGCCCAAAAAAGGGGTGGGCTATAGCCTTGGGGCGTGGGACTGGCGAACTTCGTCCTCCGGACTCGGAATGGGCTGAGACTTTGCCCACCCCCTCCCCACGACAAAAAAAGGACGCGGGCACAGCCGCGCCCAAAAAAGAGCAGCCGAACCCCTTGGCGCCAAGTTCGTCCTGCGGAAAAATGCCCAAAAAGGGCGTGGGCTATAGCCTTGTGGCGTGGGGCGGGCGAATATTGTCCGCCGGACTCGGAATGTGCGAGACTTTCCCCACCCCCTCCCCGCGACAAAAATAGGCCGCGGGCACAGCCGCGCCCAAAAAAGAGCAGCCGAACCCCTTGGCGCCAAGTTCGTCCTGCGGGAAAATGCCCAAAAAAGGGGTGGGCTATAGCCTTGGGGCGTCTGGCTGGCGAACTTCGTCCGCCTTCCCGGGAATGGGCTGAGACTTTGCCCACCCCCTCCCCGCGACAAAAATCAGCCGCGGGCACAGCTGCGCCCAAAAATGAGCGGCCGAACCCCTTGGCGCTAAGTTCGTCCCGCGAAAAAATGCCCAAAAGGGGGGTGGGCTATAGCCTTGGGGGGTGGGGCGGGCGCACTTCGTCCGCCTGACTCGGAATGGGCCATGACTTTGCGCATCCCCTCCCCACGACAAAAATAGGCCGCGAGCGCAGCCGCACCCAAAAAAGAGTAGCCGAACCCCTTGGCGCCAAGTTCGTCCTGCGAAAAAATGTCCAACAAGGCGGTGGGCTATAGCCTTGTGGCGTGGGGCGGGCGAACTTCGTCCGGCAGACTCGGAATGGGCCGAGAATCTGCCCACCTCCCCGTGACAAAAATAGGCCGCGGGCACAGCCGCGCCCAAAAAAGAGCAGCCGAACCCCTTGGCGCCAAGTTCGTCCTTCAGAAAAATGCCCAAAAAGGGGGTGGGCTATAGCCTTGGGGCGTGGGTGCAAAAATAGGCCGCGGGCATAGCACGCCCAAAAAAGAGCAGCCGAACCCCTTGGCGCCAAGTTCGTCCTGCAGAAAAATGCCCAAAAAAGGAGTGTGCTATAGCCTTTGGGCGTGGGGCCGGCAATGTTGATCCGCCTTCCTCGGAATGGGCCGAGACTTTGCCAACCCCCTCCTCATGACAAAAATAGGCCGCGGGCACAGCCGCACCCAAAAAAGAGCAGCCGAACCCCTTGGCGCCAAGTTCGTCCGGCGGAAAAATGCCCAAAAAGGGGGTGGGCTATAGCCTTGGGGCGTGGGGTGGGCGGACTTCGTCCGCCGGACTCGGAATGTGCCGAGACTTTGGCCACCCCCTCCCCACGACAAAAATAGGCCGCGGGCACAGCCACACCCAAAAAAGAGCAGCCGAACCCCTTGGCGCCAAGTTCGTCCTGCGGAAAAATGCCCAAAAAAGGAGTGTGCTATAGCCTTTGGGCGTGGGGCCGGCAATGTCCATCCGCCTTCCTCGGAATGGGCCGAGACTTTGCCAACCCCCTCCCCACGACAAAAAAAGGACGCGGGCACAGCCGCGCCCAAAAAAGAGCAGCCGAACCCCTTGGCGCCAAGTTCGTCCTGCGGAAAAATGCCCAAAAAGGGCGTGGGCTATAGCCTTGTGGCGTGGGGCGGGCGAATATTGTCCGCCGGACTCGGAATGTGCGAGACTTTCCCCACCCCCTCCCCGCGACAAAAATAGGCCGCGGGCACAGCCGCGCCCAAAAAAGAGCAGCCGAACCCCTTGGCGCCAAGTTCGTCCTGCCGGAAAATGCCCAAAAAAGGGGTGGGCTATAGCCTTGGGGCGTCTGGCTGGCGAACTTCGTCCGCCTTCCCGGGAATGGGCTGAGACTTTGCCCACCCCCTCCCCGCGACAAAAATCAGCCGCGGGCACAGCTGCGCCCAAAAATGAGCGGCCGAACCCCTTGGCGCTAAGTTCGTCCCGCGAAAAAATGCCCAAAAGGGGGGTGGGCTATAGCCTTGGGGGGTGGGGCGGGCGCACTTCGTCCGCCTGACTCGGAATGGGCCATGACTTTGCGCATCCCCTCCCCACGACAAAAATAGGCCGCGAGCGCAGCCGCACCCAAAAAAGAGTAGCCGAACCCCTTGGCGCCAAGTTCGTCCTGCGAAAAAATGTCCAACAAGGCGGTGGGCTATAGCCTTGTGGCGTGGGGCGGGCGAACTTCGTCCGGCAGACTCGGAATGGGCCGAGAATCTGCCCACCTCCCCGTGACAAAAATAGGCCGCGGGCACAGCCGCGCCCAAAAAAGAGCAGCCGAACCCCTTGGCGCCAAGTTCGTCCTTCAGAAAAATGCCCAAAAAGGGGGTGGGCTATAGCCTTGGGGCGTGGGTGCAAAAATAGGCCGCGGGCATAGCACGCCCAAAAAAGAGCAGCCGAACCCCTTGGCGCCAAGTTCGTCCTGCAGAAAAATGCCCAAAAAAGGAGTGTGCTATAGCCTTTGGGCGTGGGGCTGGCAATGTTGATCCGCCTTCCTCGGAATGGGCCGAGACTTTGCCAACCCCCTCCTCATGACAAAAATAGGCCGCGGGCACAGCCGCACCCAAAAAAGAGCAGCCGAACCCCTTGGCGCCAAGTTCGTCCGGCGGAAAAATGCCCAAAAAGGGGGTGGGCTATAGCCTTGGGGCGTGGGGTGGGCGGACTTCGTCCGCCGGACTCGGAATGTGCCGAGACTTTGGCCACCCCCCTCCCCACGACAAAAATAGGCCGCGGGCACAGCCACACCCAAAAAAGAGCAGCCGAACCCCTTGGCGCCAAGTTCGTCCTGCGGAAAAATGCCCAAAAAAGGAGTGTGCTATAGCCTTTGGGCGTGGGGCCGGCAATGTCCATCCGCCTTCCTCGGAATGGGCCGAGACTTTGCCAACCCCCTCCCCACGACAAAAAAAAGGACGCGGGCACAGCCGCGTCCAAAAAAGAGCAGCCGAACCCCTTGGCGCCAAGTTCGTCCTGCGGAAAAATGCCCAAAAAGGGCGTGGGCTATAGCCTTGTGGCGTGGGGCGGGCGAATATTGTCCGCCGGACTCGGAATGTGCGAGACTTTCCCCACCCCCTCCCCGCGACAAAAATAGGCCGCGGGCACAGCCGCGCCCAAAAAAGAGCAGCCGAACCCCTTGGCGCCAAGTTCGTCCTGCGGGAAAATGCCCAAAAAAGGGGTGGGCTATAGCCTTGGGGCGTCTGGCTGGCGAACTTCGTCCGCCTTCCCGGGAATGGGCTGAGACTTTGCCCACCCCCTCCCCGCGAGAAAAATAGGCCGCGGGTACAGCCGCACCGAAAAAAGAGCAGCCGAACCCCTTGGCGCCAAGTTCGTCCTGCGGAAAAATGCCCAAAAAGGGGGTGGGCTATAGACTTGGGCTGTGGGGTGAGCGGACTTCGTCCGCTGGACTCGGAATGGGCCGAGACTTTGCCCCCCCCCCCCCTCCCCACGACAAAAATAGGCCGCGGGCATAGCCACACCCGAAAAAGAGCAGCCGAACCCTCTGGCGCCAAGTTCGTCCTGCGGAAAAATGCCCAAAAAGGGCGTGGGCTATAGCCTTGTGGCGTGGGGCGGGCGAACTGCGTCCGCCGGACTCGGAATGGGCCGAGACTTTGGCCACCCCCTCCTCATGAGAAAAATAGGCCTCAGGCACAGCCACGCCGAAAAAAGAGCGGCCGAAACCGTTGGCGCCAAGTTCGTCCTGCAGAAAAATGCCCAAAAAAGGGGTTGGCTATAGCCTTGGGGCGTTGGGCCGGCGAACATCGTCCGCCTTCCTCGGAATGGGCCGAGACATTGCCTACCTGGTCCCCACGATAAAAATAGGCCGCGGGCCCAGCCGCGCTCAAAAAAGAGCAGCCCAACCCCTTGGCGCCAAGTTCGTCCCATGGAAAAATGCCCAAAAAGGGGGTGGGCTATAGCCTTGGGGCGTGGGGCGTGGGGTGTGGGGCTGGTGAACTTCGTCCGCCGGACTCGGAATGGGCCGAGACTTTGCCCACCCCCTCCCCGCGAGAAAAATAGGCCGCGGGTACAGCCGCACCGAAAAAAGAGCAGCCGAACCCCTTGGCGCCAAGTTCGTCCTGCGGAAAAATGCCCAAAAAAGGGGTGGGCTATAGCCTTGGGGCGTGGGGCGGGCGAACTTCGTCCGCCGAACTCAGAATGGGCCGAGACTTTGCCCACCCCCTCCCCAGGACAAAAATAGGCTGCGGGCACAGACGCACCGAAAAAAGAGCAGCCTAGCCCCTTGGCGCCAAGTTCGTCCTGCGGAAAAATGCCCAAAAAAGGGGTGGGCTATAGCCTTGGGGCGTGGGGCGGGCGCACTTCGTCCTCCTAACTCAGAATGGGCCGAGAATTTGCCCACCCCCTCCCCACGACAAAAATAGGCCGCGGGCTCAGCCGCGTCCAAAAAAGAGCAGCCGAACCCCTTGGCGCCAAGTTCGTCCTGCGAAAAATGCCCAAAAAGGGGGTGGGCTATAGCCTTGGGGGTGGGGTTGGTTAACTTCGTCCGCCGGGCTCGGAATGGGCCGAGACTTTGTCCACCCTCTCCCCGCGACAAAAATAGGCCGCGGGCCCAGCCGCGTTCAAAAACGGGCAGCCGAACCCCTTGGCGCCTCGTTCATCCTGCGGAAAAATGCCCAAAAAAGGGGTGCGCTACAGCCTTGGGGCGTGGAGCCGGCGAACTTCGTCTGCCTTCCTCAGAATGGGCCGAGACTCTACCCGCCCCCTCCCCGCAACAAAAATAGGCCGCGGACACAGCCGCGACCAAAAAAGAGCAGCCGAACCCCTTGGCGCCAAGTTCGTCCAGCGGAAAAATGCCCAAAAAAGGGGTGGGCTATAGCCTTGGGGCGTGGGGCGGGCGAACTTCATCCGCCGGACTCGGAATGGGCCGAGACTTTGCCCACCCCCTCCCCGCGACAAGAATAGGCCGCGGGCACAGCCGCGCCCAAAAAAGAGCAGCCGAACCATTTGGCGCCAAGTTCGTCCTGCGGAAAAATGCCAAAAAAAGGGGTGTGCTATAGCCTTTGGGCGTGGGGCCGGCGAACTTCGTCCGCCTTCCTCGGAATGGGCCGAGACTTTGCCCACCCCCTCCCCACCACAAAAATAGGCCACGGGTACAGCCGCGCCCAAAAAAGAGCAGCCGAACCCCTTGGCGCCAAGTTCATCCTGCGGACAAATGCCCAAAAAAGGGGTGGGCTATAGCCTTTGGGCGTGGGGCTGGTGAACTTCGTCCCCCGGACTCGGAATGGGACGTGACTTTGTCCACCTCCTCCCCGCGACAAAAATAGGCCGCGGGCACAGCCGCGACCAAAAAAGAACAGCCGAACCCTTTGGCGCCATGTTCGTCCTGCGGAAAAATGCCCAAAAAGGGGGTGGGCTATAGCCTTGGGGGGTGGGGCTTGTTAACTTCGTCTGCCGGGCTCGGAATGGGCCGAGACTTTGTCCACCCCCTCCCCGCAACAAAAATAGGCCACGGGCACAGCCGCGGCCAAAAAAAAACAGCCGAACCCCTTGGCGCCAAGTTCGTCCGGCGGAAAAAAGCCCAAAAAGGGGGTGGGCTATAGCCTTTGGGCGTCGGGCTGGTGAACTTCGTCCCCCGGACTCGGAATGGGACGAGACTTTGTCCACCCCCTCCCCACGACAAAAATAGGCCGCGGGCACAGCCGTGCCCAAAAAAGAGTAGCCGAGCCCCTTGGCGCCAAGTTCGTCCTGCGGAAAAATGCCCAAAAAGGGGGCGGGCTATGGCCTTGGGGCGTGGGGCTGGCGAACTTCGTCCGCCGGACTCGGAATGGGCCGAGACTTTGCCCACCCCCTCCCCACGACAAAAATAGGCCGCGGGCACATCCGCACCGAAAAAAGAGCGGCCGAACCCCTTGGCGCCGTGTTTCTCCTGCGGAAAAATGCCCAAAAAAGGGGTGTGCTATAGCCTTGGGGCGTGGGGCCGGAAAAGTTCATCCGCCGGACTCGGAATGGGCCGAGACTTTTCTCGCCCCCCTCCCCGCGACAAAAATAGGCCGCGGGCACATCTGCGCCCAAAAGAGAGCAGCCGAACCCCTTGGCGCCAAGTTCGTCCTGCGGAAAAATGCCCAAAAAAGGGGTGGGCTATATAGCCTTTGGGCGTGGGGCCGGGAAAGTTCATCCGCCTTCCTCGGAATGTGCCAAGACTTTGGCCACCCTCTCCCCACACCAAAAATAGCCCTGGGCACAGCCGCGCCAAAAAAGAGCAGCTGAACCCGTTGCCGCCGTATTCGTCCTGCAGAAAAATGCCCAAAAAAGGGGTGTGCTATAGCCTTGGAGCGTGGGGCCGGCAAAGTTCGTCCGCCCGACTCGGAATGGGCCGAGACTTTTCCCACCCCCTTTCCATGACAAAAATAGGCCGCGGGCACAGCCGTACCCAAAAAAGAGCAGCCGAGCCCCTTGGTTCCATGTTCGTCCCGCGGAAAAATGCCCAAAAAAGGGGTGTGCTACAGACTTGGGGCGTGGGGTTGGCGTACTTCGTCCGCCTTCCTCGGAATGGGCCGAGACTTTGCCCACCCCTCCCCGCAACAAAAATACGCCGCGGGCACAGCCGCGCCCAAAAAAGAGCAGCCGAACCCCTTGGCGCCAAGTTCGTCCTGCGGAAAAATGCCCAATAAAGGGGTGTGCTATAGCCTTTGGGCGTTGGGCCGGGAAAGGTCATCCGCCTTCCTCGGAATGGGCCGAGACGTTGGCGACCCTCTCCCCGTACAAAAAATAGGCCGCGGGCACAGCCGCGCCAAAAAAGAGGAGCCGAACCCCATGGCGCCGTGTTCGTCCTGCGGAAAAATGCCCAAAAAAGAGGTGTGCTATAGCCTTGGGGCGTGGGGCTGGCGAACTTCGTCCGCCGGACTCGGAATGGGCCGAGACTTTGCCCACCCTCTCCCCGTGATAAAACTAGGCTGCGGGCACAGCCGCGCCCAAAAAAGAGCAGCCGAACCCCTTGGCGCCAAGTTCGTCCTGCGGAAAAATGCCCAAAAAAGGGGTGGGCTATAGCCTTGGGGCGTGGGGCTGGCGAACTTCGTCCGCCTTCCTTGGAATGGGCCGAGACATTGGCCACCCCCTCCCCGCGATAAAAATAGGCCGCGGGCACAGCCGCGCGCAAAAAAGAGCAGCTGAACCCCTTGGCGCCAAGTTCGTCCTGCGGAAAAATGCCCAAAAAAGGGAGTGGGCTATCGCCTTGGGGAGTGGGCCTGGCGAACTTCGTCCGCCGGACTGCAAATGGGCTGATACCTTTTCCCACCCCCTCCCTACGAGAAAAATAGGCCGCGGGCACAGCCGCGCCCAAAAAAGAGCAGCCGAACCCCTTGGCGCCAAGTTCGTCATGCGGAATAATGCCCATAAAGGGGGTGGGCTATAGGCTTGGGGCGTGCAGCAGGCGATCTTCGTCCGCCTTCCTCGGAATGGGCCGAGACTTTGCCCACCCCCTCCCCACGACAAAAATAGGCCGCGGCCACAGCCGCGCCCAAGAAAGAGCAGCCGAACCCCTTGGTGCCAAGTTCGTCCTGCGGAAAAATGCCCAAAAAAGGGGTGGGCTATAGCCTTGGGGCGTGGGGCAGGCGAACTTTGTCCGCCGGACTCAGAATGAGCCGAGACTTTTCCCAGCCCCTCCCCGCGACAAAGATAGGCCGCGGGCACAGCCGCAACCAAAAAAGAGTAGCCGAACCTCTTGGCGCCAAGTTCGTCCTGCGGAAAAATGCCCAAAAAGGGGGTGGGCTATCGCCTTGGGGCGTGGGGCTGGCGAACTTCGTCCGCCTTCCTCGGAATGGACCGAGAATTTGCCGACCCCCTCCCCGCGACAAAAATAGCCCGCGGGCACAGCCGCGCCCAAAAAAGAACAGCCGAAGCCCTCGGCGCCAAGTTCGTCCTGCGGAAAAATGCCCTAAAAGGGGGTCGGCTATAGCCTTGGGGGCATGGGGCTGGCGATTTCGTCCGCCGGACTCGGAATGGGCCGAGACTCTTCCCATCCCCACCCCACGACAAAAATAGGCCACGGGCACAGCCGCGCCCAGAAAAGAGCGGCCGAACCCCTTGGCGCCAAGTTCGTCCTGCAGAAAAATGCCCAAAAAAGGGGTGGGCTATAGCCTTGGGGCGCGGGGCTGGCGAACTTCGTCCGCCTTCCTTGGAATGGGCCGAGAAATTGCCCACCACCCTCCCCATGACAAAAATAGGCCGCGGGCACAGCCGCGCCCAAAAAAGAGCAGCCGAACCACTTGGCGTCAAGTTCGTCCTGCGGAAAAATGCCCAAAAAAGGGGTGTGCTATGGCCTTGGGGCGTGAGGCTGGCGAACTTCGTCCGCCGGACTCGGAATGGGCCGAGACTTTGCCCACCCCCTCCCAGCAATAAAAACAGGCCGCGGGCACAGCCGCGCCCAAAAAAGAGCAGCCGATCCACTTGGCGTCAAGTTCGTCCTGCGGAAAAATGCCCAAAAAAGGGGTGTGCTATAGCCTTGGGGCGTGGGTCGGGCATACTTCATCCGCCGGACTCGGAATGGGCTGAGACCTTTCGCACCCCCTCCCCGCGACAAAAATAGGCCGCGGGCACAGCCGCGGCCAAAAAAAAGCAGCCGAACCCCTTGGCGCCAAGTTCGTCCTGCGGAAAAATGCCCAAAAAAGGGGTGGGCTATAGCCTTGGGGCGTGGGGCTGGCGAACATCGTCCGCCTTCTTCGGAGCGGGCGGAGACTTGGCCCACCCCCTCCGCGCAAAAACAATAGGCCGCGGGCACAGCCACGCCCAAAAAGGAGCAGCGCAACCCCTTGGCGCCAAGTTCGTCCTGGGGAAAAATGCCCAAAAAAGGGGTGTGCTATAGCCTTTGGGCGTGGGGCTGGCGAACTTCGTCCGCCGGACACAGAATGAGCCGAGACTTTTCCCACCCCCTCCCCACGACAAAAATAGACCGCGGGCACAGCCGCTCCCAAAAAAGAGCAGCCGAACCCCTTGGTGCCAAATTCATCCTGCGGAAAAATGCCCAAAAAGGGGGTGGGCTATAGCCTTGGGGCGTGGGGCTGGCGAACTTCGTCCGCCTTCCTGGGAATGGGCCGAGACTCTGCCAGCCCACTCCCCATGATGAAAATAGGCCGCGGGCACAGCCGCACCCAAAAAAGAGCAGCCGAACCCCTTGGCGCCAGGTTCGTCCTACGGACAAATGCCCAAAAAAGGGGTGGGCTATAGCCTTGGGGCGTGGGGCGGGCGAACTTCATCCGCCATCCTCGGAATCGGCAGAGACTTTGCCCGCCCCCTCCCCGCGAAAAAAATAGGCCACGGGCACAGCCGCGCCGAAAAAAGATCAGCCGAAGCCCTCGGCGCCAAGTTCGTCCTGCGGAAAAATTCCCAAAAAAGGGGTGTGCTATAGCCTTTGGGCGTGGGGCTGGCGAACTTCGTCCGCCTTCCTCGGAATGGGCCGAGAGTTTGCCCAACCCCTCCCCGCGAAAAAAATAGGCCGGACTCGGAATGGGCCGATACTTTGCCCAACCCCTCCCCGCAACAAAAATAGGCCGCGGGCACAGCCGCACTCAAAAAAGAGCAGCCGAACCCCTTGGCCCCAAGTTCGTCCTGCGGAAAAATGCCCAAAAAAGGGGTGTGCTATAGCCTTCGGGCGTGGGGCCGGCAAAGTTCGTTCGCCGGACTTGGAATGGGCCGAGACTTTTCCCACCCCCTCCCTGCAACAAAAATAGGCTGCGGGCACCGCAGCGCCCAAAAAAGAGCAGCCGAACCCCTTTGCGCCAAGTTCGTCGTGCGGAAAAATGCCCAAAAAAGGGGTGGGCTATAGCCCTGGGGCGTGGGGCTGGCGAAGTTCGTCCGCCTTCCTCGGAATGGGCCGAAACTTTGCCCACCCCCTCCCTGCAACAAAAATAGGCCGCGGGCACAGCCGCGCCCAAAAAAAGAGCAGCCGAAGCCCTTGGCGCCAAGTTCATCCTGCGGAAAAATGCCCAAAAAAGGGGTGTGCTATATCCTTTGGGCGTGGGGTTGGCGAAGTTCGTCCGCCTTCCTCCGAATGGGCCAAGAGTTTGCCCAACCCCTCCCCGCGACAAAAATAGGCCGCGGTCACAGCCGAGCACAAAAAAGAACAGCCGAACCCCTTGGCGCCAAGTTCGTCCTGCCGAAAAATGACAAAAAAAGGGGTGGGCTATAGCCTTGGGGGGTGGGGCTGGCGAACTTCGTCCGCCGGACTTGGAATGGGCCGAGATTTTGCCCAACCCCTTCCCGTGACAAAAATGGGCCGCGGGCACAGCTGCGCCCAGAAAATAGCAGCCGAACCCCTTGGCGCCATGTTCGTCCTGCCGAAAAATGCCCAAAAAGGGGGTGGGCTATAGCCTTGGGGCGTGGGGCTGTCGAACTTCGTCCGCCGGACTCGGAATGGGCCGAGACTTTTCCCACCCCCTCCCCGTGAAAAAAATACGCCGCGGGCACAGCCGCGCCAAAAAAAGAGCCACCGAGCCCCTTGGCGCCAAGTTCATTCGGCGGAAAAATGCCCAAAAGGGGGGTGGGCTATAGCCTTGGGGCGTGGGGCTGGCGAACTTCGTCTGCCGGGCTCGGAATGGGCTGGCGAACCCCATGGCGCCAAGTTCGTCCTGCGGAGAAATCCACAAAAAAGGGGTGTGCTATAGCCTTAGGGCGTGGGGCCGGCAAAGTTCATCCGCCCTCCTCGGAATGGGCCGAGACTTTGACCACCCCCTCCCCGCGACAAAAATGGGCCGCGGGCACAGCCGCGCCTAAAAAAGTGCAGCCACACCCCTTGGCGCAAAGTTCGTCCTGCGGAAAAATGCCCCAAAAAGGGGTGTGCTACAGCCTTGGGGTGTGGGGCTCGCGCACTTTCGTCCGCCTTCATTGGAATGGGCCGAGACTTTGCCCACCCCCTCCCTGTGACAAAAATAGGCCACGGGCACAGCTGCGTCCAGAAAAGAGCAGCCAAACCCCTTGGCGCCAAGTTTGTCCAGCGGAAAAATGCCCAAAAAGGGGGTGGGCTATAGCCTTGGGGCGTGGGGCTGGCGAACTTCGTCCGCCGGACTCAGAATGGGCCGAGACTTTTCCCACCCCCTCCCCACGACAAAAATAGGCCGCGGGCACTGCCGCGCCCAAAAAAGAGCAGCCAACCCCTTGGCGCCAAGTTCGTCCTGCCGAAAAATGCCCAAAAAAGGGGTGTGCTATAGCCTTTGGGCGTGGGGCTGGCGAAATTCGTCCGCCGGACTCGGAATGGGCCGAGACTTTGCCCACCCCCTCCCCGCGAAAAAAATAGGATGCGGGCACAGCCGCACCCAAAAAAGTGCAGCCGAACCCCTTGGCGCCAAGTTCGTCCTGTGGAAAAATACCGAAAAAAGGGGTGGGCGAAGGCCTTGGGGCATGGGGCTGGCAAACTTCGTCCGCCGGATTCGGAATGAGCCGAGACTTTGCCCACCCCCTCCCCACGACAAAAATAGGCCGCGGGCACAGCTGCGCCCAAAAACGAGCAGCCGAACGCCTTGGCGCCAAGTTCGTCCTGCGGAAAAAACGCCCAAAAAGGAGGTGGGCTATAGCCTTGGGGCGTGGGGCGGGCGAACTTCGTCCGCCGGACTCGGAATGGGGCGAGACATTTCCCACCCCCTCCCCATGACCAAAATAGGCCGCGGGCACTGCCGCGCCCAATAAAGAGCAGCCCAACCCCTTCGCGCCAAGTTCGTCCTGCGGAAAAATGCCCAAAAAAGGGGTGGGCTATAGCCTTGGGGCGTGGGGCTGGCGAACTTCGTCCGCCGGACTCGTAATGGGCCGAGACTTTGCCCACCCCCACTCTGCGACACAAATAGGCCGCGGACACTGCCGCACCCAAAAAAGATCAGCCGAACCCCTTGGCACCAAGTTCGTCCTGCGGAAAAAATTCCCAAAATAGGGGTGGGCTATAGCCTTGGGGCGTGGGGCGGGCGAAGTTCGTCCGCCGGACTCGGAATGGGGCGAGACATTTCCCACCCCCTCCCCACGACAAAATTAGGCCGCAGGCACTGCCGCGCCCAAAAAAGAGCAGCCCAACCCCTACGTGCCAAGTTCGTCCGGCAGAAAAATGCCCAAAAAAGGGGTGGGCTATAGCCTTGGGGCGTCGGGCTGGCGAACTTCGTCCGCCGGATTCGGAATGGGCCGAGACTTAGCCCACCCCCTCCCCAGGACAAAAATAGGCCGTGGGCACAGCCGCGCCCAAAAAAGAGCAGCCGAACCCCTTGGCGCCAAGTTCGTCCTGCGGAAAAACGCCCAAAAAGGAGGTGGGCTATAGCCTTGGGGCGTGGGGCGGGCGAACTTCGTCCGCCGGACTCGGAATGGGCCGAGACTTTGCCCATCCCCTCCGCACGACAAAAAAAAGGCCACAGGCGCAGCCGCGCCCAAAAAAGAGCGGCCGAACCCCTTGGCGCCAAGTTCGTCATGCGGAAAAATGCCCAAAAAAGGGGTGGGCTATAGCCTTGGGGCGTGGGGCTGGCGAACTTCGTCCGCCGGACTCGTAATGGGACGAGACTTTGCCCACCCCCTCCCCACGACAAAAAAAGGCAGCGGGCACAGCCGCGGCTGAAAAAGAGCAGCCGACCCCTTGGCCCCAAGTTCGTCCTGCGGAAAAATGCCCGAAAAAAGGGTGTGCTATAGCCTTTGGGCGTGGGGCCGGCAAACTTCGTCCGCCGGACTCGGAATGGGCCGAGACTTTGGCCACCCCCTCCCCATGCCAAAAATAGACCTCATACACAGCCGCGCCTAAAAAAGAGCAGCCGAACCCGTTGGCGCCCAAGTTCGTCCTGCGGAAAAATGCCCAAAAAGGGGGTGGGCTATCGCCTTGGGGCGTGGGGCTGGCGAACTTCGTCCGCCTTCCTCGGAATGGACCGAGAATTTGCCGACCCCCTCCCCGCGACAAAAATAGCCCGCGGGCACAGCCGCGCCCAAAAAAGAACAGCCGAAGCCCTCGGCGCCAAGTTCGTCCTGCGGAAAAATGCCCTAAAAGGGGGTCGGCTATAGCCTTGGGGGCATGGGGCTGGCGATTTCGTCCGCCGGACTCGGAATGGGCCGAGACTCTTCCCATCCCCACCCCACGACAAAAATAGGCCACGGGCACAGCCGCGCCCAGAAAAGAGCGGCCGAACCCCTTGGCGCCAAGTTCGTCCTGCAGAAAAATGCCCAAAAAAGGGGTGGGCTATAGCCTTGGGGCGCGGGGCTGGCGAACTTCGTCCGCCTTCCTTGGAATGGGCCGAGAAATTGCCCACACCCTCCCCATGACAAAAATAGGCCGCGGGCACAGCCGCGCCCAAAAAAGAGCAGCCGAACCACTTGGCGTCAAGTTCGTCCTGCGGAAAAATGCCCAAAAAAGGGGTGTGCTATGGCCTTGGGGCGTGAGGCTGGCGAACTTCGTCCGCCGGACTCGGAATGGGCCGAGACTTTGCCCACCCCCCTCCCAGCAATAAAAACAGGCCGCGGGCACAGCCGCGCCCAAAAAAGAGCAGCCGATCCACTTGGCGTCAAGTTCGTCCTGCGGAAAAATGCCCAAAAAAGGGGTGTGCTATAGCCTTGGGGCGTGGGTCGGGCATACTTCATCCGCCGGACTCGGAATGGGCTGAGACCTTTCGCACCCCCCTCCCCGCGACAAAAATAGGCCGCGGGCACAGCCGCGGCCAAAAAAAAGCAGCCGAACCCCTTGGCGCCAAGTTCGTCCTGCGGAAAAAATGCCCAAAAAAGGGGTGGGCTATAGCCTTGGGGCGTGGGGCTGGCGAACATCGTCCGCCTTCTTCGGAGCGGGCGGAGACTTGGCCCACCCCCTCCGCGCAAAAACAATAGGCCGCGGGCACAGCCACGCCCAAAAAGGAGCAGCGCAACCCCTTGGCGCCAAGTTCGTCCTGGGGAAAAATGCCCAAAAAAGGGGTGTGCTATAGCCTTTGGGCGTGGGGCTGGCGAACTTCGTCCGCCGGACACAGAATGAGCCGAGACTTTTCCCACCCCCTCCCCACGACAAAAATAGACCGCGGGCACAGCCGCTCCCAAAAAAGAGCAGCCGAACCCCTTGGTGCCAAATTCATCCTGCGGAAAAATGCCCAAAAAGGGGGTGGGCTATAGCCTTGGGGCGTGGGGCTGGCGAACTTCGTCCGCCTTCCTGGGAATGGGCCGAGACTCTGCCAGCCCACTCCCCATGATGAAAATAGGCCGCGGGCACAGCCGCACCCAAAAAAGAGCAGCCGAACCCCTTGGCGCCAGGTTCGTCCTACGGACAAATGCCCAAAAAAGGGGTGGGCTATAGCCTTGGGGCGTGGGGCGGGCGAACTTCATCCGCCATCCTCGGAATCGGCAGAGACTTTGCCCGCCCCCTCCCCGCGAAAAAAATAGGCCACGGGCACAGCCGTGCCGAAAAAAGATCAGCCGAAGCCCTCGGCGCCAAGTTCGTCCTGCGGAAAAATTCCCAAAAAAGGGGTGTGCTATAGCCTTTGGGCGTGGGGCTGGCGAACTTCGTCCGCCTTCCTCGGAATGGGCCGAGAGTTTGCCCAACCCCTCCCCGCGAAAAAAATAGGCCGGACTCGGAATGGGCCGATACTTTGCCCAACCCCTCCCCGCAACAAAAATAGGCCGCGGGCACAGCCGCACTCAAAAAAGAGCAGCCGAACCCCTTGGCCCCAAGTTCGTCCTGCGGAAAAATGCCCAAAAAAGGGGTGTGCTATAGCCTTCGGGCGTGGGGCCGGCAAAGTTCGTTCGCCGGACTTGGAATGGGCCGAGACTTTTCCCACCCCCTCCCTGCAACAAAAATAGGCTGCGGGCACCGCAGCGCCCAAAAAAGAGCAGCCGAACCCCTTTGCGCCAAGTTCGTCGTGCGGAAAAATGCCCAAAAAAGGGGTGGGCTATAGCCCTGGGGCGTGGGGCTGGCGAAGTTCGTCCGCCTTCCTCGGAATGGGCCGAAACTTTGCCCACCCCCTCCCTGCAACAAAAATAGGCCGCGGGCACAGCCGCGCCCAAAAAAGAGCAGCCGAAGCCCTTGGCGCCAAGTTCATCCTGCGGAAAAATGCCCAAAAAAGGGGTGTGCTATATCCTTTGGGCGTGGGGTTGGCGAAGTTCGTCCGCCTTCCTCCGAATGGGCCAAGAGTTTGCCCAACCCCTCCCCGCGACAAAAATAGGCCGCGGTCACAGCCGAGCACAAAAAAGAACAGCCGAACCCCTTGGCGCCAAGTTCGTCCTGCCGAAAAATGACAAAAAAAGGGGTGGGCTATAGCCTTGGGGGGTGGGGCTGGCGAACTTCGTCCGCCGGACTTGGAATGGGCCGAGATTTTGCCCAACCCCTTCCCGTGACAAAAATGGGCCGCGGGCACAGCTGCGCCCAGAAAATAGCAGCCGAACCCCTTGGCGCCATGTTCGTCCTGCCGAAAAATGCCCAAAAAGGGGGTGGGCTATAGCCTTGGGGCGTGGGGCTGTCGAACTTCGTCCGCCGGACTCGGAATGGGCCGAGACTTTTCCCACCCCCTCCCCGTGAAAAAAATACGCCGCGGGCACAGCCGCGCCAAAAAAAGAGCCACCGAGCCCCTTGGCGCCAAGTTCATTCGGCGGAAAAATGCCCAAAAGGGGGGTGGGCTATAGCCTTGGGGCGTGGGGCTGGCGAACTTCGTCTGCCGGGCTCGGAATGGGCTGGCGAACCCCATGGCGCCAAGTTCGTCCTGCGGAGAAATCCACAAAAAAGGGGTGTGCTATAGCCTTAGGGCGTGGGGCCGGCAAAGTTCATCCGCCCTCCTCGGAATGGGCCGAGACTTTGACCACCCCCTCCCCGCGACAAAAATGGGCCGCGGGCACAGCCGCGCCTAAAAAAGTGCAGCCACACCCCTTGGCGCAAAGTTCGTCCTGCGGAAAAATGCCCCAAAAAGGGGTGTGCTACAGCCTTGGGGTGTGGGGCTCGCGCACTTCGTCCGCCTTCATTGGAATGGGCCGAGACTTTGCCCACCCCCTCCCTGTGACAAAAATAGGCCACGGGCACAGCTGCGTCCAGAAAAGAGCAGCCAAACCCCTTGGCGCCAAGTTTGTCCAGCGGAAAAATGCCCAAAAAGGGGGTGGGCTATAGCCTTGGGGCGTGGGGCTGGCGAACTTCGTCCGCCGGACTCAGAATGGGCCGAGACTTTTCCCACCCCCTCCCCACGACAAAAATAGGCCGCGGGCACTGCCGCGCCCAAAAAAGAGCAGCCAACCCCTTGGCGCCAAGTTCGTCCTGCCGAAAAATGCCCAAAAAAGGGGTGTGCTATAGCCTTTGGGCGTGGGGCTGGCGAAATTCGTCCGCCGGACTCGGAATGGGCCGAGACTTTGCCCACCCCCTCCCCGCGAAAAAAATAGGATGCGGGCACAGCCGCACCCAAAAAAGTGCAGCCGAACCCCTTGGCGCCAAGTTCGTCCTGTGGAAAAATACCGAAAAAAGGGGTGGGCGAAGGCCTTGGGGCATGGGGCTGGCAAACTTCGTCCGCCGGATTCGGAATGAGCCGAGACTTTGCCCACCCCCTCCCCACGACAAAAATAGGCCGCGGGCACAGCTGCGCCCAAAAACGAGCAGCCGAACGCCTTGGCGCCAAGTTCGTCCTGCGGAAAAACGCCCAAAAAGGAGGTGGGCTATAGCCTTGGGGCGTGGGGCGGGCGAACTTCGTCCGCCGGACTCGGAATGGGGCGAGACATTTCCCACCCCCTCCCCATGACCAAAATAGGCCGCGGGCACTGCCGCGCCCAATAAAGAGCAGCCCAACCCCTTCGCGCCAAGTTCGTCCTGCGGAAAAATGCCCAAAAAAGGGGTGGGCTATAGCCTTGGGGCGTGGGGCTGGCGAACTTCGTCCGCCGGACTCGTAATGGGCCGAGACTTTGCCCACCCCCACTCTGCGACACAAATAGGCCGCGGACACTGCCGCACCCAAAAAAGATCAGCCGAACCCCTTGGCACCAAGTTCGTCCTGCGGAAAAATTCCCAAAATAGGGGTGGGCTATAGCCTTGGGGCGTGGGGCGGGCGAAGTTCGTCCGCCGGACTCGGAATGGGGCGAGACATTTCCCACCCCCTCCCCACGACAAAATTAGGCCGCAGGCACTGCCGCGCCCAAAAAAGAGCAGCCCAACCCCTACGTGCCAAGTTCGTCCGGCGGAAAAATGCCCAAAAAAGGGGTGGGCTATAGCCTTGGGGCGTCGGGCTGGCGAACTTCGTCCGCCGGATTCGGAATGGGCCGAGACTTAGCCCACCCCCTCCCCAGGACAAAAATAGGCCGTGGGCACAGCCGCGCCCAAAAAAGAGCAGCCGAACCCCTTGGCGCCAAGTTCGTCCTGCGGAAAAACGCCCAAAAAGGAGGTGGGCTATAGCCTTGGGGCGTGGGGCGGGCGAACTTCGTCCGCCGGACTCGGAATGGGCCGAGACTTTGCCCATCCCCTCCGCACGACAAAAAAAGGCCACAGGCGCAGCCGCGCCCAAAAAAGAGCGGCCGAACCCCTTGGCGCCAAGTTCGTCATGCGGAAAAATGCCCAAAAAAGGGGTGGGCTATAGCCTTGGGGCGTGGGGCTGGCGAACTTCGTCCGCCGGACTCGTAATGGGACGAGACTTTGCCCACCCCCTCCCCACGACAAAAAAAGGCAGCGGGCACAGCCGCGGCTGAAAAAGAGCAGCCGACCCCTTGGCCCCAAGTTCGTCCTGCGGAAAAATGCCCGAAAAAAGGGTGTGCTATAGCCTTTGGGCGTGGGGCCGGCAAACTTCGTCCGCCGGACTCGGAATGGGCCGAGACTTTGGCCACCCCCTCCCCATGCCAAAAATAGACCTCATACACAGCCGCGCCTAAAAAAGAGCAGCCGAACCCGTTGGCGCCAAGTTCGTCCTGCGGAAAAATGCCAAAAAAGGGGTGTGCTATAGCCTTTGGGCGTGGGGCCGGCGAACTTCGTCCGCCTTCCTCGGAATGGAACGAGACTTTGGCCACCCCCTACGCACACCAAAAATAGACCTCGTACACAGCCGCACCGAAAAAAGAGCAGCCGAACCCCTTGGCGCCAGGTTCGTCCTGCGGAAAAATGCCCAAAAAAGGGCTGTGCTATAGCCTTGGGCGTGGGGCTGGCGAACTTCGTCCGCCTTCCTCGGAATGGGCCGAGACTTTGGCCACCCCCTCCCCGCGGCAAAAATAGGCCGCGGGCACAGCCGCGCCCAAAAACTAGCAGCCGAACCCCTTGGCGCCAAGTTCGTTCTGCGGAAAAATGCCCAAAAAGGGGGTGGGCTATAGCCTTGGGGCGTGGGGATGGCGAACTTCGTTTGCCGGACACGGAATGGGCCGAGACTTTTCCCACCCACTCCCCGTGACAAACATAGGCCGCGGGCACAGCCGCGCCCAAAAAAGAGCAGCCCAACCCCTTCGCGCCAAGTTCGTCCTGCGGAAAAATACCCAAAAAAGGGGTGGGCCATAGCCTTGGGGCGTGGGGCTTGCGAACTTCGTCCGCCGGATTCGTAATGGGCCGAGACTTTGGCCACCCCCTCCCCGCGACAAAAAAAGGCTGCGGGCACACCCGCACCCAAAAAAGAGCAGCCGAACCCCTTGGCGCCAAGTTCGTCCTGCGCAAAAATGCCCGAAAAAGGGGTGTGCTATAGCCTTTGGCCGTAGGGCCGGCAAACTTCATCCGCCGGACTCGGAATGGGCCGAGACTTTGGCCACCCCCTCCCCACGCCAAAAATAGACCTCGTACACAGCCGCGCCCAAAAAAGAGCAGCCGAACACGTTGGCGCCAAGTTCGTCCTCGGAAAAATGCCAAAAAAGGGGTGTGCTATAGCCTTTGGGCGTGGGGCCGGCGAACTTCGTCCGCCTTCCTCGGAATGGGCCGAGACTTTGCCCACCCCCTCCCTGCGATGAAAATAGGCCTCAGGCACAGCCACGCCAAAAAAATAGCAGCCGAACCCCTTGGCGCCAAGTTCGTCCTGCGGAAAAATGCCCAAAAAGGGGGTGGGCTATAGCCTTGGGGCGTGGGGCTGGCGCACTTCGTCCGCCGGATTCGGAATGGGCCGAGACTTTGGTCACCCCCACCCTGTACCAAAAAAAGGCCGCGGGCACAGCCGCGCCCAAAAAAGAGCAGCCGAACTCCTTGGCGCCAAGTTTGTCCTGGGGAAAAATGCACAAAAAAGGGGTGTGCTATAGCCTTGGGGCACGGGTCCGGCAAAGTTCGTCTGTCGGAGTCCGAATGGGCCGAGACTTTTCCCACCCCCTCCCCACGACAACAATAGGCCGCGCGCACAGCCGCGCCCAAAAAAGTGCAGCCGAACCCCTTGGCACCAAGTTCGTCCCGCGGAAAAATGCCCAAAAAAGTGGTGTGTTATAGCCTTTGGGCGTGGGGCCGGCAAAGTTCATCCACGTTCCTCAGAATGGGCCGAGACTTTGGCCACCCCCTCCCCGCGCCAAAAATAGGCCGCGGGCACAGCCGCGGCCAAAAAAGAGCAGCCGAACCCCTTGGCGCCAAGTTCGTCCTGCGGAAAAATGCCCAAAAAAGGGGTGTGCGATAGGCTTGGGTCGTGGGGCAGGCGATATTTGTCCGTCGGACTCGGAATGGGCCGAGACTTTGCCCACCCCCTCCCCGCAACAAAAATAGGCCGCGGGCAAGCCGCGCCCAAAAAAGAGCAGCCGAACCTCTTGGCGCCAAGTTCGTCCTGCGGAAGAATGCCCAAAAAAGGGGTGTGCGATAGCCTAGGGGCGTGGGGCAGGCGATATTCGTCCGCCGGACTCGGAATGGGCCGAGACTTCCCCACCCCCTCCCTGCGACAAAAATAGTCCGCGGGCACAGCCGTGCCTAAAAAAGAGCAGCCGAACCCCTTCGCGCCAAGTTCGTCCTGCGGAAAAATGCCCAAAAAAGGGGTGTGCTATAGCCTTTGGGCGTGGGGCTGGCAAACTTCGTCCGCCTTCCTCGGAATGGGCCGAGACTTTGCCCAACCCCTCCCCGTGACAAAAATAGGCCACGGGCACAGCCGCGCCGAAAAAAGAACAGCCGAACCCCTTGGCGCCAAGTTAGTCCGGCGGAAAAATGCCCAAAAAAGCTGTGCGCTATAGCCTTGGGGCGTGGGGCTGGCGAACTTCGTCCGCCGGACTCGGAATGGGCCGAGACTTTTCCCACCGCCTCTCCACGACAGAAATAAGCTGTGGGCACAGCCGAACCCCTTGGCGCCAAGCTCGTCCGGTGGAAAAAATCCCAAAAAAGGGGTGGGCTATACCCTTGGGGCGTCGGGCTAGCGAACTTCGTCCGCCTTCCTCGGAATGGGCCGAGACATTGCCCACCCCCTCCCTGCGACAAAAATAGGCCGCGGGCACAGCCGCGCCCAAAAAAGAGCAGCCGAACCCCTTGGCGCCAATTTCGTCCAGCGGAAAAATGCCCAAAAAGGGGGTGGGCTATAGCCTTGGGGCGTGGGGCTGGCGAACTTCGTCTGCCTTCCTCGGAATTGGCCGAGACTTTGCCCACCCCCTCCCCGCGGCACAAATAGGCTGGGGGCACACCCGTGCCCAAAAAAGAGCAGCCTACCCCTTGGCGACAAATTCGTCCTGCGGAAAAATGCCCGAAAAGGGCGTGGGCTATAGCCTTGGGGCGTGGGGCTGGCGCACATTGTCCGCCGGACTCGGAATGGGCCGAGACTTTTCCCACCCCCCCCCCGTGACAAAAATAGGCCGCGGGCGCAGCCGCACCTAAAAAAGAGCAGCCGACCCCTTGGCGCCAAGTTCGTCCTGTGGAAAAATGCCCAAAAAAGGGGTGGGCTATAGCCCTGGGGCGTGGGGCTGGCGAAGTTCGTCCGCCGGATTCGGAATGGGACGAGAGTTTGACCACCCACTCCCCGCGACAAAAATAGGCCGCGGGGACAGCTGCGTCCTAAAAAGGGCAGCCGAGCCCCTTGGTGGCAAGTTCATTCTGCGGAAAAATGCCCAAAAGGGGGGTGGGCTATAGCCTTGGGGCATGGGGCTGGCGAACTTCGTCCGCCGGACTCGGAATGGGCGGAGACTTTTCCCACCCTCTCCCCGTGACAAAAATAGCCCGCGGGCACAGCCGCGCCCAAAAAAGAGCAGCCGAACCACTTGGCGCCAAGTTCGTCCTGCGGAAAAATGCCCAAAAAAGGGGTGTGCTATAGCCGTTGGGCGTGGGGCCGGCGCACTTCGTCCGCCTTCTTCGGATTGGGCCAAGAATTTGGCCACCCCCTCCCCGTGAAAAAAATAGGCCGCGGGCACAGCCGCGCCCAAAAAATAGCAGCCGAACCCCTTGGCGCCAAGTTCGTCCTGCCGAAAAATGACGAAAACGAGGGTGGGCTATAGCCTTGGGGCGTGGGGCGGGCGAACTTCGTCCACCGGACACGGAATGGGCCGAGACTTTGCCCACCCCCTCCACACGACACAAATAGGCCGCGGGCACAGCCGCGCCCAAAAAAGAGCAGCCGCACCCTTGGCGCCTAGTTCGTCCTGCGGAAAAATGCCCAAAAAAGGGGTGGGCTATAGCCTTGGGGCGTGGGGCTGGCGAACATCGTCCGCCGGACTCGGAATGGGCCGAGACTTTGCCCACCCCCTCCCCGCGACAAAAATAGGCCGCGGGCACAGCCGCGCCCAAAAAACAGCTGCCGAACCCCTTGGCGCCAAGTTCGTCCTACGGAAAAATGCCCAAAAAAGGGGTGTGCTACAGCCTTGGGGTGTGGGGCCGGCGGACTTCGTCTGCCTCCCTCGGAATGGGCCGAGACTTTGGCCACCCCCTCCCTGCGACAAAAATAGGCCGCGGGCACAGCCGCGCCCAAAAAACAGCGGCCGAACCCTTGGCGCCTAGTTCGTCCTGCGGAAAAATGCCCAAAAAAGGGGTGGGCTATAGCCTTGGGGCGTGGGGCTGGCGAACATCGTCCGCCGGACTCGGAATGGGCGGAGACTTTGCCCACCCCCTCCCCGGGACAAAAATAGGCCGCGGGCACAGCAGCGCTCAAAAAAGAGCAGCCGAACCCCTTGGCGCCAAGTTCGTCCTGCGGAAAAATGCCCAAAAAAGCGGTGGGCTATGGCCTTGGGGCGTGGGGTTGGCGAACTTCGTCCGCCGGACTCGGAATGGGCCGAGACTTTGCCCACCCCCTCCCCGCGACAAAAATAGGCCGCGGGCACAGCCGCGCCCAAAAAAGAGCACCCGAACCCCTTGGCGCCAAGTTCGTCCTGCGGAAAAATGCCCAAAAAAGGGGTGTGCTATAGCCTTTGGGGCGTGGGTCGGGCGGATTTCGTCCGCCGGTCTCGAAATGCGCCAAGACTTTTCCCACCCCCTCCCTACGATAAAAATAGGCCGCGGGCACATCCGCGCCCAAAAAACAGCGGCCGAACCCCTTGGCGCCAAGTTCGTCCTACGGAAAAATGCCCAAAAAAGGGGTGTGCTACAGCCTTGGGGTGTGGGGCCGGCGGACTTCGTCTGCCTCCCTCGGAATGGGCCGAGACTTTGGCCACCCCCTCCCCGCGACAAAAATAGGCCGCGGGCACAGCCGCGCCCAAAAAACAGCGGCCGAACCCCTTGGCGCCAAGTTCGTCCTGTGGAAAAATGCCAAAAAAAGGGGTGGGCTATAGCCTTGGGGCGTGGGGCAGGCGAACATCGTCCGCCGGACTCGGAATGGGCCGAGACTTTGCCCACCCCCTCCCCGTGAACAAAATAGGCCGTGGGCACAGCAGCGCTCAAAAAAGAGCAGCCGAACCCCTTGGCGCCAAGTTTGTCCTGCGGAAAAATGCCCAAAAAAGGGGTGTGCTATAGCCTTTGGGGCGTGGGCCGGGCGGATTTCGTCCGCCGGACTCGAAATGGGCCAAGACTTTCCCACCCCCTCCCTGCGATAAAAATAGGCCGCGGCCACATCCGCGCCCAAAAAACAGCGGCCGAACCCCATGGCGCCAAGTTCGTCCTGCGGAAAAATGCCCAAAAAAGGGGTGTGCTATAGCCGTTGGGCGTGGGGCCGGCGAACTTCGTCCGCCTTCTTCGGATTGGGCCAAGAATTTGGCCACCCCTTCCCCGTGAAAAAAATAGGCCGCGGGCACAGCAGCGCTCAAAAAAGAGCAGCCGAACCCCTTGGCGCCAAGTTCGTCCTGTGGAATAATGCCCAAAAAAGCGGTGGGCTATAGCCTTGGGGCGTGGGGCGGGCGAACTTCGTCTGCCGGACTCGGAATGGGCCGAAACTTTGCCCACCCCCTCCCCGTGACCAAAATAGGCCACGGGCACAGCAGCGCTCAAAAAAGAGCAGCCGAACCCCTTGGCGCCAAGTTCGTCCTGCGGAAAAATGCCGAAAAAAGCGGTGGGCTATGGCCTTGGGGCGTGGGGTGGGCGAACTTCGTCCGCCGGACTCGGAATGGGCCGAGACTTTGCCCACCCCCTCCCCACGACAAAAATAGGCCGCGGGCACAGCCGTGCCCAAAAAATAGCAGCCGAACCCCTCGGCGCCAAGTTCGTCCTGCGGAAAAATGCCGAAAAAGTGGGTGGGCTATAGCCTTGGGGCGTGGGGCTGGCGAACTTCGTCCGCCGGACTCGGAATGGGCCGAGACTTTGCCCACACCCTCCCCACGACAAAAATAGGCCGCGGGCACAGCCGCGCCCAAAAAAGAGCAGCCGAACCCCTTGGCGTCAAGTTCGTCCTGCGGAAAAATGCCCAAAATAGGGGTGTGTTATAGCGTTTGGGCGTGGGGCCGGCAAAGTTCATCCGCCTTCCTCGGACTGGGCCGAGACTTTGCCCACCCCCTCGCCGCGCCAGAAATAAGCTGCGGGCACAGCCGCGCCCAAAAAAGAGCAGCCGAACCCCTTGGCGCCAAGTTCGTCCTGCGGAAAAATGCTCAAAAAGGGGGTGGGCTACAGCCTTGGGGCGTGGGCCGGGCGAACTTCATCCGCCGGACTCGGAATGGGCCGAGACTTTGCCCACCCCCTCCCCGCGCCAGAAATAAGCTGCGGGAGCAGCCGCGCCCAAAAAAGAGAAGCCGAACCCCTTGGCGCCAAATTCGTCCTGCGGAAAAATGCTCAAAAATGGGGTGGGCTACAGCCTTGGGGCGTGGGGCTGGCGAACTTCGTCCGCCGGACTCGGAATGGGCCGAGACTTTGCCCACCCCCTCCCCACGACAAAAATAGGCCGCGGCCACAGCCGCGCCCAAAAAAAAGCAGCCGAACCCCTTGGCGTCAAGTTCGTCCTGCGGAAAAATGCCCAAAAAAGGGGTGTGCTATAGCCTTTGGGCGTGGGGCCGGCAAAGTTCATCCGCCTTCCTCGGACTAGGCCGAGACTTTGCCCACCCCCTCCCCGCACCAGAAATAAGCTGCGGGCACAGCCGTGCCCAAAAAAGAGCAGCCGAACCCGTTGGCGCCAAGTTCGTCCTGCGGAAAAATGCTCAAAAAGGGGGTGGGCTACAGCCTTGGGGCGTGGGCCGGGCAAACTTCATCCGCCGGACTCGGAATGTGCCGAGACTTTGCCCACCCCCTCCCCGCGACAAAAATAGGCCACGGGCACAGCCGCGCCCAAAAAAGAGCAGCCGAACCCCTTGGCGCCAAGTTCGTCCTGCGGAATAATGCCCAAAAAAGGGGTGGGCTATATGGCCTTGGGGCGTGGGACGGCGAACATCGTTCCCCGGACTCGGAATTGGCCGAGAATTTTCCCACCCCCTCCCCACGACAAAATTAGGCCACGGGCTCAGCCGCGCCCGAAAAAAGGCAGCCGAACCCCCTGGCGCCAAGTTCGTCCCGCGGAAAAATGCCCAAAAAAGGGGTGGGCTATAGCCTTGGGGCGTGGGGCCGGCAAAGTTCATCCGCCTTCCTCGGAATGGGCCGAGACTTTGGCCACCCACTCCCCGCACCAAAAATAGGCCGCGGGCACAGCCGCGCCCAAAAAAGAGCAGCCGCACCCCTTCGCGCCAAGTTCGTCCAGCGGAAAAATGCCCAAAAAAGGGGTGTGCTATTGCCTTGGGGCGTGGGGCTGCCGAAGTTCGTCCGCCGGTCTCGGAATGGTCCGAGACTTTTCCCACCCCCTCCCCGCGACAAAAATATGCCGCGCGCACAGCCGCGCCCAAAAAAGAGCAGCCGAGTCCCTTGGCGCCAAGTTTGTCCTGCGGAAAAATGCCCAAAAAAGGGGTGGGCTATAGCCTTGGGGCGTGTGGCTAGCGAACTTCGTCCACCGGACTCGGAATGTGCTGAGACTTTGCCCACCCCCTCCCCGCGACAAAAATAGGCCACGGGCACAGCCGTGCCCAAAAAAGAGCAGCTGAACCCCTTGGCGGCAAGTTCGTCCTGCGGAAAAATCCCCGAAAAAGGGGTGGGCTATAGCCTTGGGACGTGGGGCCGGCAAAGTTTATCCGCCTTCCTCGGAATGGTCTGAGACTTTGGCCACCGCCTCCCCGTGCCAAAAATAGGCCGCGGGCACAGCCGCGCCCAAAAAAGAGCAGCCGAACCCCTTGGCGCCAAGTTCGTCCTGCGGAAAAATGCCAGAAAAAGGGGTGTGCTATTGCCTTGGGGCGTGGGGCTGCCGAAGTTCGTCCGCCGGGCTCGGAATGGGCCGAGCCTTTGCCGACACCCTCCCCGCGAAAAAAGTAGGCCGCAGGGACAGCCGCGCCCAAAAAAGAGCAGCCGAACCCATTGGCGCCAAGTTCGTCCTGCGCAAAAATGCCCAAAAAAGGGGTGCGCTATAGCCTTAGGGCGTGGGGCCGGCAAAGTTCATCCGCATTCCTCGGAATGGGCCGAGACTTTGGCCACCCCCTACCCGCACCAAAAATAGGCCGCGGGCACAGCCACGCCCAAAAAAGAGCAGCCGAACCCCTTGGCGCCAAGTTCGTCCTTCAGAAAAATGCCCAAAAAAGGGGTGGACTATAACCTTGGGGCGTCGGGCTGGCGCACTTTGTCCGCCGGACACGGAATGGGCCGAGACTTTGACCACCCCCTCCCCGCAACAAAAATTGGCTGCGGACACCGCCGCACCCAAAAAAGAGCAGCCGAACCCCTTGGCGCCAAGCTCGTCCTGCGGAAAAATGTCTAAAAAAGAGGTGGGCTATAGCCTTGGGGCGTGGGGCAGGCGACCTTTGTCCGCCGGACTCGGAAAGGGCCGAGGCTTTTCCCACCGCTTCCCCGCGACAAAAATAGGCCGCGGGCACAGCCGCGCCCAAAAAAGAGCAGCCGACCCCCTTGGCGCCAAGTTCGTCCTGCGGAAAAATGCAGAAAAAAGGGGTGGGCTATATAGCCTTGGGGCGTGGGGCCGGTGAACTTCATCCCCTGGACTCGGAATGGGCCGAGACTTTTCCCACCCCCTCCCCGCGACAAAAATAGGCCGCGGGATCAGCCGCGCCCAAAAAAAAGCAGCCGAACCCCTTGGCGCCAAGTTCGTCCTGCGGAAAAATGCCCAAAAAAGGGGTGGGCTATAGCCTGGGGGGTGCGGCTGGCGAACTTCGTCCGCCGGTGTCGGAATGGGGCGAGACTTTGCCCACCCCCTAGCCGTGCCAAAAATAGGCCGCGGGCATAGCCGCGCCCAAAAAAGAGCAGTCGACCCCCATGGCGCCAAGTTCGTCCTGCGGAAAAATGCCCAAAAACGGGGTGTGCTATAGCCTTGGGGCGTGCGGCTGCCGAAGTCCGTACGCCGGACTCAGAATGGGCCGAGACTTTTCCCACCCCCTCCCCGCGACAAAAATAGGCCACGGACCCAGCCGCGCCCAAAAAAGAGCAGGCGAAGCCCTTGGCGCCAAGTTCGTCCTGAGAAAAAATGCCCAAAAAGGGGGTGGGCTATAGCCTTCGGGCGTGGGGCTCGCGAACTTCGTCCGCCGAACTCGGAATGGGCCGAGACTTTGCCCACCCCTCCCCGTGACAAAAATAGGCTGCGGGTACAGCCGCGCCCAAAAAAGAGCTGCCGAACCCCTTGGCGCCAAGTTCGTCCTGTAGAAAAATGCCCAAAAAAGGGGTGGGCTATAGCCTTGGGGCGTGGGGCCGGCAAAGTTCATCCGTCTTCCTTGGAATGGGCCGAGACTTTGTCCACCCGCTCCCCGCACTAAAAATTGGCCGCGGGCACAGCTGCGCCCAAAAAAGAGCAGCCGAACCCCCTGGCACCAAGTTCGTCCTGCGGAAAAATGCCCAAAAAAGGGGTGGGCTGTAGCCTTGGGGCGCGGGGCTGGCGAACTTCGTCCGCCGGACTCGGAATGGGCCGAGATTTGCCCACCCCCTCCCCGCAATAAAAATAGGCCGCGGGCACAGCCGCGCCCAGAAAAGAGCAGCCGAACCCCTTGGCGCCATGTTCGTCCTGCGGAAAAATGTCCAAAAAGGGGGTGGGCTATAGCCTTGGGTCGTGGGGCGGTCGAACTTCGTCCGCCGGACTCCGAATGGGCCTAGACTTTGCCCACCCCCTACCTGTGACAAAAATAGGCCGCGGGATCAGCCGCGCCCAAAAAAGAGCAGCCGAACCCCTTGGCTGCATGTTCGTCCTGCGGAAAAATGCCCAAAAAGGGGGTGGGCCATAGCCTTGGGGCGTGGGGCTGGTGAACTTCGTCCGCCGGACTTGGAATGGGCCGAGACTTTGCCCACCCCCTCCCCGCGACAAAAATAGGCCGCGGGCACAGCTGCGCCGAAAAAAGAGCAGCCGAACCCCTTGGCGCCAAGTTCGTCCTGCGGAAAAATGCCCAAAAAGGGGGTGGGCTATAGCCTTGGAGTGTGGGGCAGGCAGACTTAGTCCGCCGGACTCGGAATGGGCCGAAGCTTTTCCCACCCCCTCCCCGTGACAAAAATAGGACGCGGGTACAGCCGTGCCCAAAAAAGAGCAGCCGAACCCCTTGCCGCCAAGTTCGTCCAGCGGAAAAATACGCAAAAAAGGGGTGTGCCATAGCCTTGGGGCGTGGCGCCGGCAAAGTTCATCCGCCTTCCTTGAAATGGGCCGAGACTTTGTCCACCCGCTCCCAGCACCAAAAATAGGCCGCGGGCACAGCTGCGCCAAAAAAAGAGCAGCCGAACCCCGTGGCACCAAG
Source organism: Citrus glauca (assembly GCA_029633175.1). Lineage (NCBI taxonomy): Eukaryota > Viridiplantae > Streptophyta > Magnoliopsida > Sapindales > Rutaceae > Citrus > Citrus glauca. The sequence goes on from JAQOOD010000025.1 coordinate 559,392, forward strand.
TTCGTCCTGCGGAAAAATGCCCAAAAAAGGGGTGGGTTATAGCCTTGGGGCATGGGGCTGGCGAACTTCGTCCGCCAGACTCGGAATGGGCCGAGACTTTGCCCACCCCCTCCCCGCGACAAAAATAGGCCGCGGGCACAGCCGCGCCCAAAAAAGAGCAGCCGATCCCCTTGGCGTCAAGTTCGTCCTGCGGAAAAATCCCCAAAAAAGGGGTGGGCTATAGCCTTGGGGCGTGGGGCTGGCGAACTTGCCCACCCCCTCCCCGTGACAAAAATAGGCCGCGGGGACAGCCGCGCCTAAGAAAGAGCAGCGGAACCCCTTGGCGCCAAGTTCGTCCTGCGGAAAAATGCCCAAAATGGGTGTGGGCTATAGCCCTGGGGCGTGGGGCGGGCGAACTCCGTCCGCCTTCCTCGGAATGGGCCGAGACTTTTTCCACCCCCTCCCCGCAATAAAAATAGGCCGCGGGCACAGCAGCGCCTAAAAAAGAGCAGCCGAACCCCTTGGCGCCAAGTTCATCCAGCGGAAAAATGCCCAAAAAAGGGGTGGGCTATAGCCTTGGGGCGTGGGGCTGGCGAACTTCGTCCGCCTTCCTCGCAATGGGCCTAGACTTTGCCCAAACCTCTCCCCGCGACAAAAATAGGCCGCGGGTACCGCCGAGTCCAAAAAGGAGCAGCCGAACCCCTTGGCGCCAAGTTCGTCCTGCGGAAAAATGCCCAAAAAAGGGGTGGGCTATAGCCTTGGGGCGTGGGGCTGGCGAACTTCGTCCGCCTTCCTCGCAATGGGCCTAGACTTTGCCCAAACCTCTCCCCGCGACAAAAATAGGCCGCGGGTACCGCCGAGTCCAAAAAGGAGCAGCCGAACCCCTTGGCGCCAAGTTCGTCCTGCGGAAAAATGCCCAAAAAAGGGGTGGGCTATAGCCTTGGGGCGTGGGGCTGGCGAACTTCGTCTGCCCAAAAAAGGGGTGTGCTACAGCCTTTGGGCGCGGGGCCGGCGAACTTCGTCCGCCTTCCTCAGAATGGGCCGAGACTTTGGCCACCCCCTCCCAAAAAAGATCAGCCGAACCCCTTGGCGCCAAGTTCATGCAGCGGAAAAATGCCCAAAAAGGGGGTGGGCGATAGCCTTGGGGCGTGGGGCTGGCGCACTTCGTCCGCCGAACTCAGAATGGGCCGAGACTTTTCCCACCCCCTCCCCACGACAAAAATAGGCCACGGGCACCGCCACGCCCAAAAAAGAGCAGCCGAACCCCATGGCGCCAAGTTCTTCCTGCGGAAAAGTGCCCAAAAAAGGGGTGTGCTATGGCCTTTGGGCGTGGGGCCGGCAAAGTTCATCCCCCTTCCTCGGAATGGGCCTAGACTTTGGCCACCCCCTCCCCGCGACAAAAATAGGTTGCGGACACAGCCGCCCCCAAAAAAGAGCAGCCGAACCCCTTGGCGCCAAGTTCGTCCTGCGGAAAAAAGTCCAAAAAGGGGGTGGGCTATAGCCTTTGGGCGTGGGGCTGGCGAACTTCGTCCTCTGGACTCGGAATGGGCCGAGGCTTTTGCCACACCCTCCCCACCACAAAAATAGGCCGAGGGCACAGCCGCCCCAAAAAAGAGCAGCTGAACCCCTTGGCGCCAAGTTCGTCCTGCGGAAAAATGCCGGAAAGGGGTTCGGCTATAGCCTTGGGGCGTGGGGCGGGCGAACTTCGTCCGCCGGACTCGGAATGGGCTGAGACTTTTCCCAATCCATCCCCGCGATAAAAATAGGCCGCGGGCACTGCCGCGCCCAAAAAAGAGCAGCCGAACCCCTTGGTGCCAAGTTCGTCCTGCGGCAAAATGCCCAAAAAAGAGGCGTGCTATATTCTTTGGGCGTGGGGCCTACAAAGTTCATCCGGCTTCCTCGGAATGGGCCGAGACATTGCCCACCCCCTCCCCGCGCAAAAAATAGGGCGTGGCCACAGCCGCGCCCAAAAAAGAGCAGCCGAACCCCGTGGCGCCAAGTTCGTCCTGCGGAAAAATGCCGAATAAAAGGGCGGGCTATAGCCTTGGGGCGTGGGGCTGGCGAACTTCATCCGCCGGACTCGGAATGGGCCGAGACTTTTCCCAATCTATCCCCGCGACAAAAATAGGCCGCGGGCACTGCCGCGCCCAAAAAAGAGCGGCCGAACCCCTTGGCGCCAAGTTCATCCGGCGGAAAAATGCCCAAAAAAGGGGCGGTCTATAGCCTTGGGGCGTGGGGCTGGCGAACTTCGTCCGCCCGGACTCGGAATGGGCCGAGACTTTGGCCACCCCCTCCCCGCAACAAAAATATGCCGCGGGCACTGCCGCCCCCAAAAAAGAGCAGCCGAACTCCTTGGTGCCAAGTTCGTCCTGCGGCAAAATGCCCAAAAAAGAGGCGTGCTATATCCTTTGGGCGTGGGGCCTGCAAAGTTCATCCGCCCTCTTCGGAATCAGCCGAACCCCTTGGCGCCAAGTTCGTCCTGCGGAAAAATGCCGAAAAGGGGTTGGGCTATAGCCTTGGGGCATGGGGTGGGCGAACTTCGTCCGCCGGACTCGGAATGGGCTGAGACTTTTCCCACCCCATCCCCACGACAAAATAGGCTGCGGGCACTCCCGCACCCAAAAAAAAGCAGCCGAACCCCTTGGCGCCAAGTTCGTCGGGCGGAAAAATGCCCAAAAAAGGGGTGGTCTATAGCCTTGGGGCGTGGGGCTGGCGAACTTCGTCCGCCCGGACTCGGAATGGGCCGAGACTTTGGCCACCCCCCTCCCCGCAACAAAAATATGCCGCGGGCACTGCCGCCCCCAAAAAAGAGCAGCCGAACTCCTTGGTGCCAAGTTCGTCCTGCGGCAAAATGCCCAAAAAAGAGGCGTGCTATATCCTTTGGGCGTGGGGCCTGCAAAGTTCATCCGCCCTCTTCGGAATCAGCCGAACCCCTTGGCGCCAAGTTCGTCCTGCGGAAAAATGCCGAAAAGGGGTTGGGCTATAGCCTTGGGGCATGGGGTGGGCGAACTTCGTCCGCCGGACTCGGAATGGGCTGAGACTTTTCCCACCCCATCCCCACGACAAAATAGGCTGCGGGCACTCCCGCACCCAAAAAAAAGCAGCCGAACCCCTTGGCGCCAAGTTCGTCGGGCGGAAAAATGCCCAAAAAAGGGGTGGTCTATAGCCTTGGGGCGTGGGGCTGGCGAACTTCGTCCGCCCGGACTCGGAATGGGCCGAGACTTTGGCCACCCCCTCCCCGCAACAAAAATATGCCGCGGGCACTGCCGCGCCCAAAAAAGCGTAGCCGAACCCCTTGGTGCCAAGTTCGTCCTGCGGCAAAATGCCCAAAAAAGAGGCGTGCTATATCCTTTGGGCGTGGGGCCTGTAAAGTTCATCCGCCTTCCTCGGAATGGGCTGAGACATTGCCCACCACCTCCCCGCGCAAAAAATAGGCCGCAGCCACAGCCGCACCCAAAAAAGAGCAGCCGAACCCCGTGGCGCCAATTTCGTCCTGCGGAAAAATGCCCAATAAAAGGGCGGGCTATAGCCTTGGGGCGTGGGGCTGGCGAACTTCATCCGCCAGACTCGGAATGTGCCACGACTTTGCCCACCCCCTCCCAGCGACAAAAATAGGCCGAGGGCACAGCCGCGCCCAAAAAAGAGCAGCCGAACCCCTTGGCACCAAGTTCGTCCTGCGGAAAAAAGTCCAAAAAGGGGGTGGGCTATAGCCTTTGGGCGTGGGGCTGGCGAACTTCGTCCTCCGGACTCGGAATGGGCCGAGGCTTTTGCCACACCCTCCCCACCACAAAAATAGGTCGAGGGCACAGCCGCCCCAAAAAAGAGCAGCTGAACCCCTTGGCGCCAAGTTCGTCCTGCGGAAAAATGCCGAAAAGGGGTTGGGCTATAGCCTTGGGGCGTGGGGCGGGCGAACTTCGTCCGCCGGACTCGGAATGGGCTGAGACTTTTCCCACCCCATCCCCGCGACAAAAATAGGCTGCGGGCACTCCCGCACCCAAAAAAGAGCAGCCGAACCCCTTGGCCCCAAGTTCGTCTGGCGGAAAAATGCCCAAAAAAGGGGTGGTCTATAGCCTTGGGGCGTGGGGCTGGCGAACTTCGTCCGCCGGACTCGGAATGGGCCGAGACTTTGGCCACCCACTCCCCGCGACAGAAATAGGCCGTGGGCACTGCCGCGCCCAAAAAAGAGAAGACGAACCCCTTGGTGCCAAGTTCGTCCTGCGGCAAAATGCCCAAAAAAGGGGTGTGCTATAACCTTTGGGCGTGGGGCCGGCGAACCTCGTCCTCCGGACTCGGAATGGCCGGAGGCTTTTCCCACCCCAACCCCGCGCCAAAAATAGGCCGCGGGCACAGCCGCGCCCAAAAAAGAACAGCCGAACCCCTTGGTGCCAAGTTCGTCCGGCGGAAAAATGCCCAAAAAAGGGGTGGTCTATAGCCTTGGGGCATGGGGCTGGCGAACTTCGTCCGCCCAGACTCGGAATGGGCCGAGACTTTGGCCACCCCCCTCCCCGCGACAAAAATAGTCCGCGGGCACTGCCGCGCACAAAAAAGAGCAGCCGAACCCCTTGGTGCCAAGTTCGTCCTGCGGAAAAATGCCGAAAAAGGGGTTGGGCTACAGCCTTGGGGCGTGGGGCAGGTGAACTTCGTCCGCCGGACTCGGAATGGGCCGAGGCTTGTCCCACCCCCTCCCCACGCAAAAGTAGGCCGCGGGCACAGCTGCCCCAAAAAAGAGCAGCCGAACTCCTTGGCGCCAAGTTCGTCCTGCGGAAAAATGCCGAAAAAGGGGTAAGGCTATAGCCTTGGGGCGTGGGGCGGGCAAACTTCGTCCGCCGGACTCGGAATAGGCCGAGACTATTCCCACCCCATCCCCGTGACAAAAATAGGCTGCGGGCACTCCCGCACCCAAAAAAGAGCAGCCGAACCCCTTGGCGCCAAGTTCGTCTGGCGGAAAAATGCCCAAAAAAGGGGTGGTCTATAGCCTTGGGGCGTGGGGCTGGCGAACTTCGTCCGCCGGACTCGGAATGGGCCGAGACTTTGGCCACCCACTCCCCGCGACAGAAATAGGCCGTGGGCACTGCCGCGCCCAAAAAAGAGAAGACGAACCCCTTGGTGCCAAGTTCGTCCTGCGGCAAAATGCCCAAAAAAGGGGTGTGCTATAACCTTTGGGCGTGGGGCCGGCGAACCTCGTCCTCCGGACTCGGAATGGCCGGAGGCTTTTCCCACCCCAACCCCGCGCCAAAAATAGGCCGCGGGCACAGCCGCGCCCAAAAAAGAACAGCCGAACCCCTTGGTGCCAAGTTCGTCCGGCGGAAAAATGCCCAAAAAAGGGGTGGTCTATAGCCTTGGGGCATGGGGCTGGCGAACTTCGTCCGCCCAGACTCGGAATGGGCCGAGACTTTGGCCACCCCCTCCCCGCGACAAAAATAGTCCGCGGGCACTGCCGCGCACAAAAAAGAGCAGCCGAACCCCTTGGTGCCAAGTTCGTCCTGCGGAAAAATGCCGAAAAAGGGGTTGGGCTACAGCCTTGGGGCGTGGGGCAGGTGAACTTCGTCCGCCGGACTCGGAATGGGCCGAGGCTTGTCCCACCCCCTCCCCACGCAAAAGTAGGCCGCGGGCACAGCTGCCCCAAAAAAGAGCAGCCGAACTCCTTGGCGCCAAGTTCGTCCTGCGGAAAAATGCCGAAAAAGGGGTAAGGCTATAGCCTTGGGGCGTGGGGCGGGCAAACTTCGTCCGCCGGACTCGGAATAGGCCGAGACTATTCCCACCCCATCCCCGTGACAAAAATAGGCTGCGGGCACTCCCGCACCCAAAAAAGAGCAGCCGAACCCCTTGGCGCCAAGTTCGTCTGGCGGAAAAATGCCCAAAAAAGGGGTGGTCTATAGCCTTGGGGCGTGGGGCTGGCGAACTTCGTCCGCCGGACTCGGAATGGGCCGAGACTTTGGCCACCCACTCCCCGCGACAAAAATAGGCCGTGGGCACTGCCGCGCCCAAAAAAGAGAAGACGAACCCCTTGGTGCCAAGTTCGTCCTGCGGAAAAAAGTCCAAAAAGGGGGTGGGCTATAGCCTTTGGGCGTGGGGCTGGCGAACTTCGTCCTCCGGACTCGGAATGGGCCGAGGCTTTTGCCACACCCTCCCCACCACAGAAATAGGCCGAGGGCACAGCCGCGCCCAAAAAAGAGCAGCCGAACCCCTTCGCGCCAAGTTCGTCCTGCGGAAAAAAGTCCAAAAAGGGGGTGGGCTATAGCCTTTGGGCGTGGGGCTGGCGAACTTCGTCCTCCGGACTCGGAATGGGCCGAGGCTTTTGCCACACCCTCCCCACCACAAAAATAGGTCGAGGGCACAGCCGCCCCAAAAAAGAGCAGCTGAACCCCTTGGCGCCAAGTTCGTCTTGCGGAAAAATGCCGAAAAGGGGTTGGGCTATAGCCTTGGGGCGTGGGGCGGGCGAACTTCGTCCGCCGGACTCGGAATGGGCTGAGACTTTTCCCACCCCATCCCCGTGACAAAAATAGGCTGCGGGCACTCCCGCACCCAAAAAAGAGCAGCCGAACCCCTTGGCGCCAAGTTCGTCTGGCGGAAAAATGCCCAAAAAAGGGGTGGTCTATAGCCTTGCGGCGTGGGGCTGGCGAACTTCGTCCGCCGGACTCGGAATGGGCCGAGACTTTGGCCACCCACTCCCCGCGACAGAAATAGGCCGTGGGCACTGCCGCGCCCAAAAAAGAGAAGACGAACCCCTTGGTGCCAAGTTCGTCCTACGGCAAAATGCCCAAAAAAGGGGTGTGCTATAACCTTTGGGCGTGGGGCCGGCGAACCTCGTCCTCCGGACTCGGAATGGCCGGAGGCTTTTCCCACCCCAACCCCGCGCCAAAAATAGGCCGCGGGCACAGCCGCGCCCAAAAAAGAACAGCCGAACCCCTTGGCGCCAAGTTCGTCCGGCGGAAAAATGCCCAAAAAAGGGGTGGTCTATAGCCTTGGGGCATGGGGCTGGCGAACTTCGTCCGCCCAGACTCGGAATGGGCCGAGACTTTGGCCACCCCCTCCCCGCGACAAAAATAGTCCGCGGGCACTGCCGCGCACAAAAAAGAGCAGCCGAACCCCTTGGTGCCAAGTTCGTCCTGCGGAAAAATGCCGAAAAAGGGGTTGGGCTATAGCCTTGGGGCGTGGGGCAGGTGAACTTCGTCCGCCAGACTCGGAATGGGCCGAGGCTTGTCCCACCCCCTCCCCACGCAAAAGTAGGCCGCGGGCACAGCTGCCCCAAAAAAGAGCAGCCGAACTCCTTGGCGCCAAGTTCGTCCTGCGGAAAAATGCCGAAAAAGGGGTAAGGCTATAGCCTTGGGGCGTGGGGCGGGCAAACTTCGTCCGCCGGACTCGGAATAGGCCGAGACTATTCCCACCCCATCCCCGTGACAAAAATAGGCTGCGGGCACTCCCGCACCCAAAAAAGAGCAGCCGAACCCCTTGGCGCCAAGTTCGTCCGGTGGGAAAATGCCCAAAAAAGGGGTGGTCTAGAGCCTTGGGGCGTGGGGCAGGCGAACTTCGTCCGCCCGGACTCGGAATGGGCCGAGACTTTTCCCACCCCCTCCCCGCGTAAAAAATAGGCCGCGGGCACAGCCGCGCCCAAAAAAGAGCAGCCGAACCCCGTGGCGCCAAGTTCGTCCTGCGGAAAAATGCCCAAAAAGGGGGTGGGCTATAGCCATGGGGCGTGGGGTCGGCGCACTTCGTCCGCCGGACTCGGAATGGGCCGAGGCTTTTGCCACCCCTTCCCCACGACAAAAATAGGCCGCGGGCAAAGCCGCCCCAAGAAAGAGCAGCCGAACCCCTTGGCGCCAAGTTCGTCCTGCGGAAAAATGCCCAAAAAGGGGGTGGGCTATAGCCTTGGGGCGTGGGGCCGGCGAACTTCGTCCGCTGGACTCAGAATGGGCCGGGGCTTTTCCCACCCCCTCCCCATGACAAAAATAGGGGGCGGGCACAGCCGCCCCAAAAAAGAGCAGCCGAACCCCTTGGCGACAAGTTCGTCCTGCGGAAAAATGCCCAAAAAAGGGGTGTGCTATAGCCTTTGGGCGTGGGGCCGGCGAACTTCGTCCGCCTTCCTCGGAATGGGCCAAGACTTTCGCTACCCACTCCCCACGACAAAAATAGGCAGCGGGCACAGCCGCGCCCAAAAAATTGCAGCCGAACCCCTTGGCGCCAAGTTCGTCCGGCGGAAAAATGCCCGAAAAGGGGTTGGGCTATAGCCCTGGGGCGTTGGGCGGGCGAACTTCGTCCGCCGGACTCGGAATGGGCCGAGACTTTTCCCACCCCATCCCCGCGACAAAAATAGGCCGCGGGCACTGCCGCGCCCAAAAAAGAGTAGCCGAACCCCTTGGCGCCAAGTTCGTCCTGCGGAAAAATGCCCAAAAAAGGGGTGTGCTATAGCCTTTGGGCGTGGGGCCGGCAGAGTTCATCCCCCTTCCTCGGAATGGGCCGCGAATTTGCCCAACCCCTCCCAACGATAAAAGTAGGCCGCGGGCACAGCCGCGCCCAAAAAAGAGCAGCCGAACCCCTTGGCGCCAAGTTCGTCTTGCGGAAAAATGCCGAAAAAGGGGTACGGCTATAGCCTTGGGGCGTGGGGCGGGCAAACTTCATCCGCCGGACTCGGAATAGGCCGAGACTATTCCCACCCCATCCCCGCGACAAAAATAGGCTGCGGGCACTCCTGCACCCAAAAAAGAGCAGCCGAACCCCTTGGCGCCAAGTTCGTCCGGCGGGAAAATGCCCAAAAAAGGGGTGGTCTAGAGCCTTGGGGCGTGGGGCTGGCGAACTTCGTCCGCCCGGACTCGGAATGGGCCGAGACTTTTCCCACCCCCTCCCGCGAAGAAAATAGGCCACGGGCACAGCCGTGCCCAAAAAAGAGCAACCGAACACCTTGGCGCCAAGTCCGTCCTGCGGAAAAATTCCCAACAAAGGGGTGGGCTATAGCCTTGGGGCGTGGGGCTGGCGAACTTCGTCCGCCGGACTAGGAATGGGCCGAGACTTTGCCCACCTCTTCCCTGTGAAAAAAATAACCCGCGGGCACAGCCGCGCCCCAAAAAGAGCAGCCGAACCCCTTGGCGCCAAGTTCGTGCTGCGGAAAAATGCCCAAAAAGGGGGTGGGCTATAGCCTTGGGGCGTGGGGCGGGCGAACTTCGTCCGCCAGACTCGGAATGGGACGAGACTTTCCGCACCCCCTCACCGCATGAAAAATAGGCCGCGGGCACAGCCGCGCCGAAAAAAGATCTGCCGAACCCCTTGGCGCCAAGTTCGTCCTGCGGAAAAATGCCCAAAAAGAGGGTGGGCTATAGCCTTGGGGCGTGGGGCTGGCGAACTTCGTCCGCCGGACTCGGAATGGGCTGAGTCCTTTCCCACCCCACCCCCCCGCGACAAAAATAGCCCGCCGGCACAGCCGCGCCTAAAAAATAGCAACTGAACCCCTTGGCGCCAAGTTCGTCCTGCGGAAAAATGCCCAAAAAGGGGGTGGGCTATAGCCTTGGGGCGTGGGGCTGGCAAACTTCGTCCGCCGGACTCGGAATGGGCCGACACTTTCCCCACCCCCTCCCCGCAACAAAAATTGGCCGCGGGCACTGCTGCGCCCGAAAAAGTGCAGCCGAACCCCTTGGCGCCAAGTTCGTCCTGCGGAAAAATGCCCAAAAAAGGGGTGTGCTATAGCCTTTCGGCGTGGGGCCGGCAAAGTTCATCCGCCTTCCTCGGAATGGGCCGAGACTTTGGCCACCCCCTCCCCGCACCAAAAATAGGCCGCGGGCACAGCTGCACCCAAAAAAGAGCTGCCGAACCCCTTGGCGCCAAGTTCGTCCTGCGGAAAAATGCCCAAAAAAGGGACGTGCTATAGCCTTGGGGCGTGGGGCGGGCGAACTTCATCCGCCGGACTCAGAACAGTCCGAGACTTTTCCCATCCCCTCCCCGCGACAAAAGTAGGCCGCCGGCACAGCCGCGGCCAAAAAGGAGTAGCCTAACCCCTTCCGCGGCCAAAAAGGAGTAGCCTAACCCCTTGGCGACATGTTCGTCTTGTGGAAAAATGCCCAAAAAAGGGGTGGGCTATAGCCGTGGGGCGTGGGGCTGGCGCACTTCGTCCGCCTTCCGCGGAATCGGCCGAGACTTTACCCCCCCCTCCCCGCGCTAAAAATAAGCTGCGGGCACAGCCGCGCCCGAAAAAGAGCAGCCGAACCCCTTGGCGCCAAGTTCGTCCTGCGGAAAAATGCTCAAAAAGGGGGTGGGCTATAGCCTTGGGGCGTGGGGCGGGCGAACTTCGTCCGCCGAACATGGAATGGGCCGAGACTATTTCAACCACCTCCCCGCGACAAAAATAGGCCGTGGGCACAACCGCGGCCAAAAAAGAGCAGCCGAACCCCTTGGCGCCATGTTCATCCTGTGGAAAAATGCCCAAAAAAGGGGTGGGCTATAGCCTTGGGGCGTGGGGCTGGCGAACATCGTCCACCTTCCTCGGAATGGGCCGAGACTTTGGCCACCCCCTCCCTGCGACAAAAATAGGCCGCGGGCACAGCCGCGCCCAAAAAAGTGCAGCCGAACCCCTTGGCGCCAAGTTCGTCCTGCGGAAAAACGCCCCAAAAAGGGGGTGGGCTATAGCCTTGGGGCGTTTGGCAGGCGAACTTTGTCCGCCGGACTCGGAATGGGCCGAGACTTTGCCCACCCTCTCCCCCGGACAACAATAGGCTACGGGCACGGTCGCGCCCAAAAAAGAGCAACCGAACCCCTTGGCGCCAAGTTCGTCCTGCGGAAAAATGCTCAAAAAGGGGGTGGGCTATAGCCTTGGGGCGTGGGGCTGGCGAACTTCGTCCGCCATCCGCGGAATCGGCCGAGACTTCGGCCACCCCGTCCCCGCGACAAAAATAGGCCACGGGCACTGCCGTGCCTTAAAAAGAGCAGCCTAACCCCTTGGCGCCAAATTCGTCCTGCGGAAAAATGCCCAAAAAAGGGGTGTGCTATAGCCTTTGGGCATGGGGCCGGTAAAGTTCATCCGCCTTCCTCGGAATGGGCCGAGACTTTTCCCACCCGCTCACCACGCTAAAAATAGGCTGCGGGCACCGCCGCGCCCAATAAAGAGCAGCCGAACCCCTTGGCGCCATGTTCGTCCTGTGGAAAAATGCCCAAAAAAGGGGTGGGCTATAGCCTTGGGGCGTGGGGCTGGCGAACTTCGTCCCCCTTCCGCGGAATCGTCCGTGACTTTGGCCACCCCCTCCCTGCGACAAAAATAGGCCGCGGGCACTGCCGCGCCTTAAAAAGAGCAGCCGAACCCCTTGGCGCCAAGTTCGTCCTGCGGAAAAATCCCCAAAAAATGGGTGTGCTATAGCCTTTGGGCATGGGGCCGGTAAAGTTCATCCGCCTTCCTCGGAATGGGCCGAGACTTTACCCACCCCCTCCCCGCGCTAAAAATAAGCTGCGGGCACAGCCGCGCCCGAAAAAAAGCGGCCGAACCCCTTGGCGCCATGTTCGTCCTGCGGAAAAATGCTCAAAAAGGGGGTGGGCTATAGCCTTGGGGCGTGGGGCGGGCGAACGTCGTCCGCCGAACATGGAATGGGCCGAGACTATTCCCACCACCTCCCCGCGACAAAAATAGGCCGTGGGCACAACCACGGCCAAAAAAGTGCAGCCGAACCCCTTGGCGCCATGTTCATCCTGTGGAAAAATGCCCAAAAAAGGGGTGGCCTATAGCCTTGGGGCGTGGGGCTGGCGCACTTCGTCCGCCTTCCTCGGAATGTGCTGAGACTTTGGCCACCCGCTCCCCGCTCCAAAAATAGGCCGCGGGCAAAGCCGCACCCAAAAAAGAGCAACCGAACCCCTTGGCGCCAAGTTCGTCCTGCGGAAAAACGCCCAAAAAGGGGGTGGGCTATAGCCCTGCGGCGTTTGCTGGCGAACTTTGTCCGCCGGACTCGGAATGGGCCGAGACTTTGCCCACCCCCTCCCCCCGACAAAAATAGGCCGCGGGCGCGGCCGCGCCCAAAAAAGAGCAGCCGAACCCCTTGGCGCCAAGTTCGTCCTGCGGAAAAATGCTCAAAAAGGGGGTGGGCTATAGCCTTGAGGCGTGGGGCGGGCGAACTTCATCCGCCGGACTCAGAACAGTCCGAGACTTTTCCCATCCCCTCCCGCGACAAAGGTACGCCGCGGGCACAGCCGCGGCCAAAAAGGAGTAGCCTAACCCCTTCCGCGGCCAAAAAGGAGTAGCCTAACCCCTTGGCGACATGTTCGTCTTGTGGAAAAATGCCCACAAAAGGGGTGGGCTATAGCCTTGGGGCGTGGGGCTGGCGAACTTCGTCCGCCTTCCTCGGAATGTGCCGAGACTTTGGCCACCCGCTCCCCGCTCCAAAAATAGGCCGCGGGCACAGCCGTGCCCAAAAAAGAGCAACCGAACCGCTTGGCGCCAAGTTCGTCCTGCGGAAAAACGTCCAAAAAGGGGGTGGGCTATAGCCTTGCGGCGTTTGCTGGCGAACTTTGTCCGCCAGACTCGGAATGGGCCGAGACTATGCCCAACCCCTCCCCCCGACAAAAATAGGCCGCGGGCGTGGCCGCGCCCAAAAAAGAGCAGCCGAACCCCTTGGCGCCAAGTTCGTCCTGCGGAAAAATGCTCAAAAAGGGGGTGGGCTATGGCCTTGGGGTGTGGGGCGGGCAAACTTCATCCGCCGGACTCAGAACAGTCCGAGACTTTTCCCATCCCCTCCCCGCGCCCGCGGCCAAAAAGAAGTAGCCTAACCCCTTCCGCGGCCAAAAAGGAGTAGCCTAACCCCTTGGCGACATGTTCGTCTTGTGGAAAAATGCCCAAAAAAGGGGTGGGCTATAGCCTTGGGGCGTTGGGCTGGCGAACTTCGGCCACCCCCTCCCCGCGACAAAAACAGGCCGCGGGCACTGCCGCGCCTTAAAAAGAGCAGCCGAACCCCTTGCCGCCAAGTTTGTCCTGCGGAAAAATGCCCAAAAAAGGGGTGCGCTATAGCCTTTGGGCATGGGGCCGGTAAAGTTCATCCGCCTTCCTCGGAATGGGCCAAGACTTTACCCACCCCCTCCCCACGCTAAAAATAAGCTGCGGGCATAGCCGCGCCCAAAAAAGAGCAGCCGAACACCTTGGCGCCAAGTTCGTCCTGCGGAAAAATGCTCAAAAAGGGGGTGGGCTATAGCCTTGGGGCGTGGGGCGGGCGAACTTCGTCCGCCGGATTCGGAATGGGCCGAGACTTTGCCCACCGCCTCCCCATGACAAAAAAAGGCTGCGGGTACAGCCGCGCCCAAAAAAGAGCAGCCGAACCCCTTGGCGCCATGTTCGTCCTGTGTAAAAATGCCCAAAAAAGGGGTGGGCTATAGCCTTGGGGCGTGGGGCGGGCGAACTTAGTCCGCCGGACTCGGAATGGGCCGAGACTTTGCCCACCGCCTCCCCACGACAAAAAAAGGCTGCGGGTACAGCCGCGCCCAAAAAAGAGCAGCCGAACCCCTTGGCGCCATGTTCGTCCTGTGGAAAAATGCCCAAAAAAGGGGTGCGCTATAGCCTTTGGGCATGGGGCCGGTAAAGTTCATCCGCCTTCCTCGGAATGGGCCAAGACTTTACCCACCCCCTCCCCACGCTAAAAATAAGCTGCGGGCATAGCCGCGCCCAAAAAAGAGCAGCCGAACACCTTGGCGCCAAGTTCGTCCTGCGGAAAAATGCTCAAAAAGGGGGTGGGCTATAGCCTTGGGGCGTGGGGCGGGCGAACTTCGTCCGCCGAACTTGGAATGGGCCGAGACTTTTCCCACCCCCTCCCCGCGACAAAAATAGGCCGCGGGCACAACCGCACCCAAAAAAGAGTAGTCGAACCCCTTGGCGCCATCTTCGTCCTGCGGAAAAATGCCGAAAAAAGGGGTGGGCGATAGCCTTGGGGCGTGGGGCTGGCGATGTTCGTCTGCCGGACTCGGAATGGGCCGAGACTTTGCCCACCCCCTCCCCGTGACAAAAATAGGCCGCGGGGACAGCCGAGCCCAAAAAAGAGGAGCCGAACCCCTTGGCGCCAAGTTCGTCCTGCAGAAAAATGCTCAAAAAGGGGGTGGGCAATAGCCATGGGGCGTGGGGCTGGCGAACTTCGTCCGCCTTCCGCGGAAAGGGCCGAGATTTTGGCCACCCCCTCCCCGTGACAAAAATAGGACGCGGGCACTGCCGCACCTTAAAAAGAGCAGCCGAACCCTTTGGCGCCAAGTTCGTCCTGCGGAAAAATACTCAAAAAGGGGGTGGGCTATAGCCTTGGGGCGTGGGACGGTCGGACTTTGTCCGCCGAACTTGGAATGGGCCGAGACTTTTCCCACCCCCTCCCCACGAAAAAAATAGGCCGCGGGCACAACCGCGGCCAAAAAAGAGCAGCCGAACCCCTTGGCGCCATGTTCGTCCTGTGGAAAAATGCCCAAAAAAGGGGTGGGCTATAGCCTTGGGGCGTGGGGCTGGCGAACTTCGTTCGCTTTCCTCGGAATGGGTCGAGACTTTGGCCACCCCCTCCCCACGACAAAAATAGGCTGCGGGCACAGCCGCACCCAAAAAAGTGCAGCCGAACCCCTTGGCGCCAAGTTCGTCCAGCGGAAAAACGCCCAAAAAGGGGGTGGGCTATAGCCTTGGGGCGTTTGCTGGCGAACTTTGTCCGCGCGGACTGGGAATGGGCCGAGACTTTGCCCACCCCCTCCCCCAGACAAAAATAGGCCATGGGCGCGGTCGCGCCTAAAAAAGAGCAGCCGAACCCCTTGGCGCCAAGTTCGTCCTGCAGAAAAATGCTCAAAAAGGGGGTGGGCTATAGCCTTGGGGCGTGGGGCGGGCGAACTTCATCCGCCGGACTCAGAACAATCCGAGACTTTTCCCATCCCCTCCCCGTGACAAAAGTAGGGCGCGGGTACAGCCGCGGCCAAAAAGGAGTAGCCTAACCCCTTCCGCGGCCAAAAAGGAGTAGCCTAACCCCTTGGCGACATGTTCGTCTTGTGGAAAAATGCCCAAAACAGGGGTGGGCTATAGCCTTGGGGCGTGGGGCTGGCGAACTTCGTCCGCCTTCCTCGGAATGTGCCGAGACTTTGGCCACCCGCTCCCCGCTCCAAAAATAGGCCACGGGCACAGCCGCGCCCAAAAAAGAGCAACCGAACCCCTTGGCGCCAAGTTCGTCCTGCGGAAAAATGCCCAAAACAGGGGTGGGCTATAGCCTTGGGGCGTGGGGCTGGCGAACTTCGTCCGCCGTACTTGGAATGGGCCGAGACTTTTCCCACCCCCTCCCCGCGACAAAAATAGGCCGCGGGCACAATCGCACCCAAAAAAGAGTAGTCGAACCCCTTGGCGCCATCTTCGTCCTGTGGAAAAATGCCCATAAAAGGGGTTGGCTATAGCCTTCGGGCGTGGGGTGGGCGAACTTCGTCCGCCGGACTCGGAATGGGCCGAGACTTTGACCACCCCCTCCCCGCGAAAAAAATAGGCCGCGGGCACAGCCGTACCAAAAAAAGAGCAGCCGAACCCCTTGGCGCCAAGTTCGTCCTGCGGAAAAATGCCCAAAAAAGGGGTGTGCTATAGCCTTTGGGCATGGGGCCGGTAAAGTTCATCCGCCTTCCTCGGAATGGGCCGAGACATTACCCATCCCCTCCCCACGCTAAAAATAAGCTGCGGGCACAGCCGCGCCCAAAAAAGAGCAGCCGAACCCCTTGGCGCCATGTTCGTCCTGCGGAAAAATGCTCAAAAAGGGGGTGGGCTAAAGCCTTGGGGCGTGGGGCGGGCGAACTTCGTCCGCCGAACTTGGAATGGGCCGAGACTTTTCCCACCCCCTCCCCGCGACAAAAATAGGCTGCGGGCACAACCGCACCCAAAAAAGAGTAGTCGAACCCCTTGGCGCCATGTTCGTCCTTTGGAAAAACGCCCAAAAAAGGGCTGAGCTATAGCCTTGGTTCGTGGGGCTGGCGAACTTCGTGCGCCTTCCTCGGAATGGGCCGAGACTTTGGCCACCCCCTCCCCAGGAAATAAATTGGCCGCGGGCACAGCCGCGCCCAAAAAAGTGCAGCCGAACCCCTTGGCGCCAAGTTCGTCTTGCGGAAAAACGCCCAAAAAGGGGGTGGGCTATAGCCTTGGGGCGTTTGGCGGGCGAACTTTGTCCGCCGGACTCGGAATGGACCAAGACTTTGCCCACCCCGTCCCCCCCGACAAAAATAGGCCGTGGACACGGCCGCGCCCAAAAAAGAGCAACCGAACCCCTTGGCGCCAAGTTCGTCCTGCGGAAAAATGCTCAAAAAGGGGGTGGGCTATAGCCTTGGGGCGTGGGGCGGGCGAACTTCATCCGCCGGACTCAGAACAGTCCGAGACTTTTCCCATCCCCTCCCCGCGACAAAAGTAGGGCGCGGGCACAGCCGCGGCCAAAAAGGAGTAGCCTAACCCCTTCCGCGGCCAAAAAGGAGTAGCCTAACCCCTCGGCGACATGTTCGTCTTGTGGAAAAATGCCCAAAACAGGGGTGGGCTATAGCCTTGGGGCGTGGGGCTGGCGAACTTCGTCCGCCTTCCTCGGAATGTGCCGAGACTTTTCCCACCCCCTCCCCGCGACAAAAATAGGCCGCGGGCACAACCGTACCCAAAAAAGACTAGCCGAACCCCTTGGCGCCATGTTCGTCCTGTGGAAAAATGCCCAAAAGAGGGGTGGGCTATAGCCTTGGGGCGTGGGGCGGGCGAACTTCGTCCGCCGCACTCGGAATGGGCCGAGACGTTGTCCACCCCCTCCCTGCGACAAAAATAGGCCACGGGCACAGCCGCGCCCAAAAAAGAGCAGCCGAACCCCTTGGCGCCAAGTTCGTCCTGCGGAAAAATGCCCAAAAAGGGGGTTGGCTATAGCCTTGGGGCGTGGGGCGGGCGAACTTCGTCCGCCGGACTCTGAATGGGCCCAAAACATTTCCCACCCCCTCCCCATGACAAAAATAGGCCGCGGGCACACCCGCGCCCAAAAAAGAGCAGCCGAACCTCTTGGCGCCAAGTTCGTCCTGCGGAAAAATGCCCAAAAAAGGGGTGGGCTATAGCCTTGGGGCGTGGGGCGGGCGAACTTCGTCTTCCGGACTCGGAATGGGCCGAGACATGGACCACCCCCTCCCCGCAACAAAAATAGGCGGCGAGCACAGCTGTGCCCAAGAAAGAGAAGCCGAACCCCTTGGCGCAAACTTCGTCCTGCGGAAAAATGCCCAAATGGGGGTGGGCTATAGCCTTGGGGCGTGGGGCGGGCGCACTTCGTCCGCCGGACTCGGAATGTGCCGAGAGCTTGCCCACCCCCTCCCCGCGACAAAAATAGGCCACGGGCACAGCCGCGCCCAAAAAAGAGCAACGAACCCCTTGGCGCCAAGTTCGTCCTGTGGAAAAATGCCCAAAAAAGGGGTGGGCTATAGCCTTGGGGCGTGGGGCTGGCGAACTTCGTCCGCCGGACTTGGAATGGGCCGAGACTTTGCCCATCCCCTTCCCGCACTAAAAATAAGCTGCGGTCACAGCCGTGCCCAATAACGAGCAGCCGAACCCCTTGGCGCCAAGTTCGTCCTGTGGAAAAATGCTCAAAAAGGGGGTGGGCTATAGCCTCGGGGGGTGGGGCAGGCGCACTTTGTCCGCCGGACTTGGAACGGGCTGAGGCTTTGCCCACCCCCTCCCCGTGACAAAAATAGGCCGTGGGATCAGCCACGCCCAAAAAAGAGCAGCCGAACCCGTTGGCGCCAAGTTCGTCCTGCGGAAAAATGCGCAAAAAAGGGGTGTGCTATAGCCTTTGGGCGTGGGGCCGGCACACTTCATCCGTCGGACTCGGAATGGGCCGAGACTTTGGCCACCCACTCCCCGCGACAAAAATAGGCCGCAGGCAAAGCCGCGCCCAAAAAAGAGCAGCCGAACCCATTGGTGCCTAGTTCGTCCAGTGGAAAAATGCCCAAAAAAGGGGTGGGCTATAGCCTTGGGGCGTGAGGCTGGCGAACTTCGTCCGCCTTCCTCGGAATGGGCTGAGACTTTGGCTACCCCCTCTCCGCGACAAAAATAGGCCGCGGGCACAGCCGCGCCCAAAAAAGAGCAGCCGAACCCCTTGGCGCAAAGTTCGTCCTGCGGAAAAATGCGCAAAAAGGGGGTGGGCTGTAGCCTTGGGGCATGGGGCCGGCGCACTTCGTCCGCCGGACTCGGAATGGGCCGAGACTTTTCCCACCCCCTCCCCGTGACAAAACTGAGCCACGGGCACAGCCGCGCCCAAAAAAGAGCTGCCGAACCCCTTGGTGCCACGTTCGTCTTGCGGAAAAATGGCGAAAAAAGGGGTGGGCTATAGCCTTGGGGCGTGGGGCGGTCGAACTTTATCCGCCGTACTCGGAATGGGCCGAGACTTTGCCCACCCCCTCCCCGCAATAAAAATAGGCCGCGGGCACAGCCGCGCCCAAAAAAGAGCTGCCGAACCCCTTGGCGCCAAGTTCGTCTTGCGGAAAAATGCCCAAAATAGGGGTCGGCAATCGCCTTGGGGCGTGGGGCAGGCGAACTTCGTCCGCCGGACTTGGAATGGGCCGAAACTTTGCCCACCCCCTTCCCGTAATAAAAATAGGCCGCGGGCACAGCCGCGCCCAAAAAAGAGCTGCCGAACCCCTTGGCGCCAAGTTCGTCTTGCGGAAAAATGCCCAAAATAGGGGTCGGCAATCGCCTTGGGGCGTGGGGCAGGCGAACTTCGTCCGCCGGACTTGGAATGGGCCGAAACTTTGCCCACCCCCTCCCCGCAAGAAAAATAGGCCGCGGGCACAGACACGTCCAAAAAAGAGCAGCCGAACCCCTTGGCACCAAGTTCGTCCTGCGGAAAAATGCGCAAAAAAGGGGTGTGCTATAGCCTTTGGGCGTGGAGCCGGCGAACTTCGTCCGCCTTGCTCGGAATGGGCCGAGACTTTGGCCGCCCCCTCAACGCGACAAAAATAGGCCGCGGGCACAGCCGCGCCCAAAAAAGAGCAGCCGAACCCCTTGGCGCCAAGTTCGTCCAGCGGAAAAATGCCCAAAAAAGAGGTGGGCTATAGCCTTGGGGCGTGGGGCTGGTGAACTTCGTCCGCCTTCCTCGGAATGGGCGGAGACTTTGGCTACCCCCTCCCCGCGACAAAAATAGGCCACGGGCACAACCGCGCCCAAAAAAGAGCAGCCGAAGCCCTTGGCGCCAAGTTCGTCCAGCGGAAAAATGCCCAAAAATGGGGTGGGCTATAGCCTTGGGGCGTGGGGCGGGCGAACTTTGTCCGTCGGACTTGGAATGGGCCGAGACTTTGCCCACCCCCTCCCCGCAAGAAACATAGGCCCCGGGCACAGCCGCGTCCAAAAAAGAGCAGCCGAACCCCTTGGCGCCAAGTTCGTCCAGCGGAAAGATGCCCAAATAGGGGGTGGGCTATAGCCTTGGGGCGTGGGGCCGGCGCACTTCATCCGTCGGACTCGGAATGGGCCGAGACTTTGGCCACCCACTCCCCGCGACAAAAATAGGCCGCAGGCAAAGCCGCGCCCAAAGAAGAGCAGCCGAACCCATTGGCGCCTAGTTCGTCCAGCGGAAAAATGCCCAAAAAAGGGGTGGGCTATAGCCTTGGGGCGTGTGGCTGGCGAACTTCGTCCGCCTTCCTCGGAATGGGCTGAGACTTTGGCTACCCCCTCCCCGTGACAAAATTAGGCCGCGGGCACAGCCGCGCCCAAAAAAGAGCAGCCGAACCCCTTGGCGCCAAGTTCGTCCTGCGGAAAAATGCCCAAAAAGGGGGTGGGCTGTAGCCTTGGGGCATGGGGCTGGCGAACTTCGTCCGCCTTCCTCGGAATGGGCTGAGACTTTGGCTAACCCCTCCCCGCGACAAAACTAAGCCGCGGGCACAGCTGCGCCCAAAAAAGAGCTGCCGAACCCCTTGGTGCCACGTTCGTCTTGCGGAAAAATGGGCAATAAAGGGGTGGGCTATAGCCTTGGGGCGTGGGGCGGGCGAACTTCGTCCGCCGGACTCGGAATCGGCCGAGACTTTGCCCACCCCCTCCCCGCAAGAAAAATAGGCCGCGGGCACAGCCGCATCCAAAAAAGCGCAGCCGAACCCCTTGGCGCCAAGTTCGTCCTGCGGAAAAATGCCCAAAAAGGGGGTGGGCTATAGCCTTAGGGCGTGGGGCTGGCGAACTTCGTCCGCCTTCCTCGGAATGGGCTGAGACTTTGGCTAACCCCTCCCCGCGACAAAAATAGGCCACGGGCACAGCCGTGCCCAAAAAAGAGCTGCCGAACCGCTTGGCGCCAAGTTCGTGCTGCGGAAAAATGCCCAAAAAGGGGGTGGCCTATAGCCTTGGGGCATGGTGCCGGCTCACCACGTCCGCCGGACTCGGAATGGGCCGAGACTTTTCCCACCCCCTCCCCGCGACAAAACTGAGCCACGGTCACAGCCGCGCCCAAAAAAGAGCAGCCGAACCCCTTGGTGCCACGTTCGTCTTGAGGAAAAATGGCCAAAAAAGGGGTGGGCTATAGCCTTGGGTCGTGGGGCGGGCGAACTTCGTCCGCCGGACTCGGAATCGGCCGAGACTTTGCCCATCCCCTCCCCGTAATAAAAATAGGCCGTGGTCACAGCCGCGCCCAAAAACGAGCAGCCGAACCCCTTGGCGCCAAGTTCGTCTTGCGGAAAAATGCCCAAAAAAGGGGTCGACAATAGCCTTGGGGCGTGGGGCAGGCGAACTTCGTCCGCCGGACTCGGAATGGGCCGAAACTTTGCCCACCCCCTCCCCGCAAGAAAAATAGGCCGCAGGCACAGCCGCGTCCAAAAAAGAGCAGCCGAACCCCTTGGCGCCAAGTTCGTCTAGTGGAAAAATGCCCAAAAAAGGGGTCGGCAATAGCCTTGAGGCGTGGGGCGGGCGAACTTCGTCCGCCGGACTCGGAATGGGCCGAGACTTTGCCCACCCCCTCCCCGCAAGAAAAATAGGCCACGGGCACAGCCGCATCCAAAAAAGAGCAGCCGAACCCCTTGGCGCCAAGTTCGTCCTGCGGAAAAATGCCCAAAAAGGGGGTGGGCTATAGCCTTCGGGCGTGGGGCCGGCGCACTTCGTCCGCTGGCCTCGGAATGGGCCGAGACTTTGGCCACCCCCTCCGCACGACAAAAATAGGCCGCAGGCCAAGCCGCGCCCAAAAAAGAGCAGCCGAACCCCTTGGCGCCAAGTTCGTCCAGCGGAAAAATGCCGAAAAAGGGGGTGGCCTATAGCCTTGGGGCATGGTGCCGGCTCACTACGTCCGCCGGACTCGGAATGGGCCAAGACTTTTCCCACCCCCTCCCCGCGACAAAACTGAGCCATGGGCACAGCCGCGCCCAAAAAAGAGCGGCCGAACCCCTTGGTGCCACGTTCGTCTTGCGGAAAAATGGCCAAAAAAGGGGTGGGCTATAGCCTTGGGTCGTGGGGCTGGCGAACTTCGTCCGCCTTCCTCGGAACGGGTGGAGACATTGGCTACCCCCTCCCCACGAAAAAAATAGGCATCGGGCACAGCCGCGACCAAAAAAGAGCAGCCGAACCCCTTGGCGCCACGTTCGTCCTGCGGAAAAATGCCCAAAAAGGGGGTGTGTTATAGCGTTTGGGCATGGGGCCGGCGAAGTTCATCTGCCTTCCTCGGAATGCACTGAGACTTTGCCCACCCCTTCCCCGCACCAAAAATAGGCCGCGGGCAAAGCTGCGCTCAAAAAAGAGCAGCCGAACCCCTTGGCGCCAAGTTCGTCCTGCGGAAAAATGCCCAAAAAAGGGGTGTGCAATAGCCTTTTGGCGTGGGGCCGGCGCACTTCGTCCGCCTTAATCAGAATGGGCAGAGACTTTGGCCACCCCCTCCCCACGACAAAAATAGGCCGTGGCCACAGCCGCGCCCAAAAAAGAGCTGCCGAACCCCTTGGCGCCAAGTTCGTCCAGCGGCAAAAGGCCCAAAAAAGGGGTGTGCAATAGCCTTTGGGCGTGCGGCCGGCAAAGTTCATCCGCCTTCCTTGGAATGGGACGAGACTTTTCCCACCCCCTCCCCGCGACAAAAATAGGCCGCGGGCACAGCCGCGCCCAAAAAAGAGCAGCCGAACCCCTTGGCGCCAAGTTCGTCCTGCGGCCAAAGGCCCATAAAAGGGGTGTGCTATAGCCTTTGGGCGTGGGGCCGGCGAACTTTGTCCTCCGGACTCGGAATGGGCCGAGACGTGGCCCACCCCCTCCCCACCACAAAAATAGGCCACGGGCACAGCCGCACCCAAAAAATAGCTGCCGAACCCCTTGGCGCCAAGTTCGTCCTGTGGAAAAATGCCCAAAAAGGGGGTAGGCTATAGCCTTGGGGTGTGGGGCTGGCGAACTTTGTCCGCCGGACTCGGAATGGGCCGAGACTTTGGCTACCCCCTCCCCGCGACAAAAATAGGCCACGGGCACAGCCGCGCCCAAAAAAGAGCAGCCGAACCCATTGGCGCCAAGTTCGTCCTGCGGAAAAATGCCCAAAAAGGGGCTGGGCGATAGCCTTGGGGCGTGGGGCCGGCGCACTTCGTCCGCCGGACTCGGAATGGGCCGAGACTTTGGCTACCCCCTCCCCGTGAAAAAAATAGGCCGCGGGCACAGCCGCGCCCAAAAAAGAGCAGCCGAACCCATTGGCGCCAAGTTCGTCCTGAGGAAAAATGCCCAAAAAGGGGGTGGGCTATAGCCTTGGGGCGTGGGGCCGGCGCACTTCGTCCGCCGGACTCGGAATGGGCCGAGACTTTGCCCACCCCCTCCCCGGGACAAAAATAGGCCGCAGGCAAAGCCACGCCCAAAAAAGTGCAGCCGAACCCGTTGGCGCCTAGTTCGTCCGGCGGAAAAATGCCCAAAAAAGGGGAGGTCTATAGCCTTGGGGCGTGGGGCTGGCGAACTTCGTCCGCCTTCCTCGGAATGGGCTGAGACTTTGGCTACCCCCTCCCCGTGACAAAAATAGGCCGCGGGCACAGCCGCGCCCAAAAAAGAGCAGCCGAACCCCTTGGCGCCAAGTTCGTCCTGCGGAAAAATGCCCAAAAAGGGGGTGGGCTATAGCCTTGGGGCATGGGGCCGGCGCACTTCGTCCGCCGGACTCGGAATGGGCCGAGACTTTGCCCACCCCCTCCCCGCAAGAAAAATAGGCCGCGGGCACAGCCGTGTCCAAAAAAGAGCAGCCGAACCCCTTGGCGCCAAGTTCGTCCTGCGGAAAAATGCCCAAAAAGGGGGTGGGCTATAGCCTTGGGGCATGGTGCCGGCTCACTACGTCCGCCGGACTCGGAATGGGCCGAGACTTTTCCCACCCCCTCCCCGCGACAAAACTGAGCCACGGGCACAGCCGCGCCCAAAAAAGAGCTGCCGAACCCCTTGGTGCCACGTTCGTCCTGCGGAAAAATGCCCAAAAAGGGGGTGGGCTATAGCCTTGGGCATGGGGCCGGCGCACTTCGTCCGCCGGACTCGGAATGGGCCGAGACTTTGCCCACCCCCTCCCCGCAAGAAAAATAGGCCGCGGGCACAGCCGTGTCCAAAAAAGAGCAGCCGAACCCCTTGGCGCCAAGTTCGTCCTGCGGAAAAATGCCCAAAAAGGGGGTGGGCTATAGCCTTGGGGCATGGTGCCGGCTCACTACGTCCGCCGGACTCGGAATGGTCCGAGACTTTTCCCACCCCCTCCCCGCGACAAAACTGAGCCACGGGCACAGCCGCGCCCAAAAAAGAGCTGCCGAACCCCTTGGTGCCACGTTCGTCTTGAGGAAAAATGGCCAAAAAAGGGGTGGGCTATAGCCTTGGGGCGTGGGGCGGTCGAACTTTGTCCGCCGGACTCGGAATGGGCCGAGACTTTGCCCACCCCCTCCCCACAATAAAAATAGGCCGCGGTCACAGCCGCGCCAAAAAAAGAGCAGCCGAACCCCTTGGCGCCAAGTTCGTCTTGCGGAAAAATGCCCAAAAAAGGGGTCGGCAATAGCCTTGGGACGTGGGGCAGGCGAACTTCGTCCGCCGGACTCGGAATGGTCCGACACATTGCCCACCCCCTCCCCGCAAGAAAAATAGGCCGCGGGCACAGCCGCGTCCAAAAAAGAGCAGCCGAACCCCTTGGCGCCAAGTTCGTCCAACAGAAAGATGCCCAAAAAGGGGGTGGGCTATAGCCTTGGGGCGTGGGGCTGGCGAACTTCGTCCGCCGGACTCGGAATGGGCCGAGACTTTGGCCTCCCCCTCCCCGCGACAAAAATAGGCCGTGGATGTAGCCGCGCCCAAAAAAGAGCGGCCGAACCCCTTGGCGCCAAGTTCGTCCTGCGGAAAAATCCCCAAAAAAAGGGGTGTGCTATAGCCTTTGGGCGTGGGGCCGGCGAACTTGGTCCGCCTTCCTCGGAATGGGCCGAGACTTTGGCCACCCCCTCCCCGCGACAAAAATAGGCCGCGGGCACAGCCGCGCCCAAAAAAGAGCAGCCGAACCCCTTGGCGCCAAGTTCGTCCAGCGGAAAAATGCCCAAAAAAGAGGTGGGCTATAGCCTTGGGGCGTGGGGTTGGTGAACTTTGTCCGCCTTCCTCGGAATGGGCGGAGACTTTGGCTACCCCCTCCCCGCGACAAAAATATGCCACGGGCACAACCGCACCCAAAAAAGAGCAGCCGAAGCCCTTGGCGCCAAGTTCGTCCTGCGGAAAAATGCCCAAAAATGGGGTGGGCTATAGCCTTGGGGCGTGGGGCGGGCGAACATCGTCCGCCTGACTCGGAATGGGCCGAGACTTTGCCCACCCCCTCCCCGCAAGAAACATAGGCCCCGGGCACAGCCGCGTCCAAAAAAGAGCAGCCGAACCCCTTGGCGCCAAGTTCGTCCAGCGGAAAGATGCCCAAAAAGGGGGTGGGCTATAGCCTGGGGGCGTGGGGCTGGCGAACTTCGTCCGCCGGACTCGGAATGGGCCTAGACTTTGGCCTCCCCCTCCCCGCGACAAAATTGGCTGTGGGCGCAGCCGCGCCCAAAAAAGAGCGGCCGAACCCCTTGGCGCCAAGTTCGTCCAGCGGAAAAATGCCCAAAAAAGGGGTGTGCTATAGCCTTTTGGCGTGGGGCCGGCGCACTTCGTCCGCCTTAATCAGAATGGGCAGAGACTTTGGCCACCCCCTCCCCACGACAAAAATAGGCCGTGGCCACAGCCGCGCCCAAAAAAGAGCTGCCGAACCCCTTGGCGCCAAGTTCGTCCAGCGGCAAAAGGCCCAAAAAAGGGGTGTGCTATAGCCTTTGGGCGTGCGGCTGGCAAAGTTCATCCGCCTTCCTTGGAATGGGCCGAGACTTTGGCCACCCCCTCCCCGCGACAAAAATAGGCCGCGGGCAAAGCCTCGCCCAAAAAAGAGCAGTCGAACCCCTTGGCGCCAAGTTTGTCCTGCGGAAAAATGCCCAAAAAATGGGCGTGCTATAGCCTTTGGGCGTGGGGCCGGAATAGTCCATCCCCCTTCCTCGGAATGGGCCGAGACTTTGCCCACCCCTCCCCGTGGCAAAAATAGACCGCGGGCAAAGCCACGCCCAAAAAAGAGCAGCCGAACCCCTTGGCGCCAAGTTCGTCCTGCAGAAAAATGCCCAAAAGGAGGGTGGGCTATAGCCTTGGGGCGTGGGGATGGCGAACTTCGTCCGCCGGACTCGGAATGGGCCGAGACTTTTCCCACCCCCTCCCTGCGACAAAAATAGGCCGCGGGCAAATCCGCGCCCAAAAAAGAGCAGCCGAACCCCTTAGCGCCAAATTCGTCCTGGGGAAAAATGACCAAAAAAGGGGTGTGCTATAGCCTTGGGGCTTGGGGCTGGCGAACTTCGTCCGCCGGACTCGGAATGGGCCGAGACTTTGCCCACCCCCTCCCCGTGGCAAAAATAGGCCGCGGGCACAGCCGCGCCCAAAAATGAGCAGCCGAACCCCTTGGCGCCAAGTTCGTCCTGGGGAAAAATGACCAAAAAAGGGTGTGCTATAGCCTTGGGGCGTGGGGCTGGAATAGTTCATCCCCCTTCCTCGGAATGGGCCGAGACTTTGCCCACCCCCTCCCCGTGGCAAAACTAGGCCGCGGGCACAGCCGCGCCCAAAAATGAGCAGCCGAACCCCTTGGCACCAAGTTCGTGCTGGGGAAAAATGACCAAAAAAGGGGTGTGCTATAGCCTTGGGGCGTGGGGCTGGCGAACTTCGTCCGCCGGACTCGGAATGGGCCGAGACTTTGCCCACCCCCTCCCCGTGGCAAAAATCGGCCGCGGGCACAGCCGCGCCCAAAAATGAGTAGCCGAACCCCTTGGCACCAAGTTCGTCCTGGGGAAAAATGACCAAAAAAGGGGTGTGCTATAGCCTTGGGGCGTGGGGCTGGCGAACTTCGTCCGCCGGACTCGGAATGGGCCAAGACTTTGCCCACCCCCTCCCAGTGGCAAAAATAGGCCGCGGGCACAGCCGCGCCCAAAAATGAGCAGCCGAACCCCTTGGCGCCAAGTTCGTCCTGGGGAAAAATGACCAAAAAAGGGGTGTGCTATAGCCTTGGGGCGTGGGGCTGGCGAACTTCGTCCGCCGGACTCGGAATAGGCCGAGATTTTTCCCACCCCCTCCCTGCGACAAAATTAGGCCGCGGGCAAAGCCGCGCCCAAAAATGAGCAGCCGAACCCCTTGGCGCCAAGTTCGTCCTGGGGAAAAATGACCAAAAAAGGGGTGTGCTATAGCCTTGGGGCGTGGGGCGGGCGAACTTCGTCCGCCGGACTCGGAATAGGCCGAGATTTTTCCCACCCCCTCCCTGCGACAAAAGTAGGCCGCGGGCAAAGCCGCGCGCAAAAAAGATCATCCGAACCCCTTAGCGCCAAGTTCGTCCTGGGGAAAAATGACCAAAAAAGGGGTGTGCTATAGCCTTGGGGCGTGGGGCTGGCGAACTTCGCCCGCCGGACTCGGAATAGGCCGAGATTTTTCCCACCCCCTCCCTGCGACAAAAGTAGGCCGCGGGCAAAGCCGCGCGCAAAAAAGTGCATCCGAACCCCTTAGCGCCAAGTTCGTCCTGGGGAAAAATGCCCAAAAAAGGGGTGTGCTATAGCCTTTGGGCGTGGGGCTGGAATAGTTCATCCCCCTTCCTCGGAATGGGCCGAGACTTTGCCCACCCCCTCCCCGTGGCAAAAATAGGCCGCGGGCACAGCCGCGCCCAAAAATGAGCAGCCGAACCCCTTGACGCCAAGTTCGTCCTGGGGAAAAATGACCAAAAAAGGGGTGTGCTATAGCCTTGGGGCGTGGGGCTGGCGAACTTCGTCCGCCGGACTCGGAATGGTCCCAGACTTTGCCAACCCCTCCCCGCGACAAAAATAGGCCGCGGGCACAGCCGCACCCAAAAAAGAGCAGCCGAACCGCTTGGCGCCAAGTTCGTCCTGCTGAAAAATGCCCAAAAAGGGGGTGGGCTATAGCCTTAGGGCGTGGGGCGGGCGAACTTCGTCCGCCGGACTCGGAATAGGCCGAGATTTTTCCCACCCCCTCCCTGCGACAAAAGTAGGCCGCGGGCAAAGCCGCGCCCAAAAAAGAGCAGCCGAACCCCTTAGCGCCAAATTCGTCCTGGGGAAAAATGACCAAAAAAGGGGTGTGCTATAGCCTTGGGGCTTGGGGCTGGCGAACTTCGTCCGCCGGACTCGGAATGGGCCGAGACTTTGCCCACCCCCTCCCCGTGGCAAAAATAGGCCGCGGGCAAATCCGCGCCCAAAAATGAGCAGCCGAACCCCTTGGCGCCAAGTTCGTCCTGGGGAAAAATGACCAAAAAAGGGTGTGCTATAGCCTTGGGGCGTGGGGCTGGAATAGTTCATCCCCCTTCCTCGGAATGGGCCGAGACTTTGCCCACCCCCTCCCCGTCGCAAAACTAGGCCGCGGGCACAGCCGCGCCCAAAAATGAGCAGCCGAACCCCTTGGCACCAAGTTCGTGCTGGGGAAAAATGACCAAAAAAGGGGTGTGCTATAGCCTTGGGGCGTGGGGCTGGCGAACTTCGTCCGCCGGACTCGGAATGGGCCGAGACTTTGCCCACCCCCTCCCCGTGGAAAAAATAGGCCGCGGGCACAGCCGCGCCCAAAAATGAGCAGCCGAACCCCTTGGCACCAAGTTCGTCCTAGGGAAAAATGACCAAAAAGGGGGTGTGCTATAGCCTTGGGGCGTGGGGCTGGCGAACTTCGTCTGCCGGACTCGGAATGGGCCGAGACTTTGCCCACCCCCTCCCCGTGGAAAAAATAGGCCGCGGGCACAGCCGCACTCAAAAATGAGCAGCCGAACCCCTTGGCACCAAGTTCGTCCTGGGGAAAAATGACCAAAAAAGGGGTGTGCTATAGCTTTGGGGCGTGGGGCTGGCGAACTTCGTCCGCCGGACTCGGAATGGGCCGACACTTTGCCCACCCCCTCCCCGCAAGAAAAATAGGCCGCGGGCACAGCCGCGTCCAAAAAAGAGCAGCCGAACCCCTTGGCGCCAAGTTCGTCCTGCGAAAAAATGCCCAAAAGGAGGGTGGGCTATAGCCTTGGGGCGTGGGGATGGCGAACTTCGTCCGCCGGACTCGGAATGGGCCGAGACTTTTCCCACCCCCTCCCTGCGACAAAAATAGGCCGCGGGCAAATCCGCGCCCAAAAAAGAGCAGCCGAACCCCTTAGCGCCAAGTTCGTCCTGGGGAAAAATGACCAAAAAAGGGGTGTGCTATAGCCTTGGGGCGTGGGGCTGGCGAACTTCGTCCGCCGGACTCGGAATGGGCCGAGACTTTCCCCACCCCCTCCCCGTGGCAAAAATAGGCCTCGGGCGCAGCCGCGCCCAAAAATGAGCAGCCGAACCACTTGGCGCCAAGTTCGTCCTGGGGAAAAATGACCAAAAAAGGGGTGTGCTATAGCCTTGGGGCGTGGGGCGGGCGAACTTCGTCCGCCGGACTCGGAATAGGCCGAGATTTTTCCCACCCCCTCCCTGCGACAAAAGTAGGCCGCGGGCAAAGCCGCGCGCAAAAAAGATCATCCGAACCCCTTAGCGCCAAGTTCGTCCTGGGGAAAAATGACCAAAAAAGGGGTGTGCTATAGCCTTGGGGCGTGGGGCTGGCGAACTTCGCCCGCCGGACTCGGAATAGGCCGAGATTTTTCCCACCCCCTCCCTGCGACAAAAGTAGGCCGCGGGCAAAGCCGCGCGCAAAAAAGTGCATCCGAACCCCTTAGCGCCAAGTTCGTCCTGGGGAAAAATGCCCAAAAAAGGGGTGTGCTATAGCCTTTGGGCGTGGGGCTGGAATAGTTCATCCCCCTTCCTCGGAATGGGCCGAGACTTTGCCCACCCCCTCCCCGTGGCAAAAATAGGCCGCGGGCACAGCCGCGCCCAAAAATGAGCAGCCGAACCCCTTGACGCCAAGTTCGTCCTGGGGAAAAATGACCAAAAAAGGGGTGTGCTATAGCCTTGGGGCGTGGGGCTGGCGAACTTCGTCCGCCGGACTCGGAATGGTCCCAGACTTTGCCAACCCCTCCCCGCGACAAAAATAGGCCGCGGGCACAGCCGCACCCAAAAAAGAGCAGCCGAACCGCTTGGCGCCAAGTTCGTCCTGCTGAAAAATGCCCAAAAAGGGGGTGGGCTATAGCCTTAGGGCGTGGAGCTGGCGAACTTCGTCCACCTGGCTCGGAATGGGCCGAGACTTTGCCCACCCCCTCCCCACTATAAAATTACGCCGCGGACACAGTCGCGCCGAAGAAAGAGCAGCCGAAACCCTTGGCGCCAAGTTCGTCCTGCGGCAAAATGACCAAAAAAGGGGTGTGCTATAGCCTTGGGGCGTGGGGCCGGCGCAATTCGTCCGCCTTCCTCGGAATGGGCCGTGACTTTGGCCACCCCCTCTCCACGGCAAAAATAGGCCACGGGATCAGCCGCGCCAGAAAAAGAACAGCTGAACCCCTTGGCGCCAAGTTCGTCCTGCGGAAAATTGCCCAAAAAAGGGGTGTGCTATAGCCTTGGGGCGTGGGGCTGCCGAAGTTCGTCCGCCGGACTCGGAATGTGCCGAGACTTTTCCCACCCCATCCCCACGACAAAAATCGGCCGCGGGCACAGCCGCGCCCAAAATATAGCAGCCGAACCCCTTGACGCCTCGTTCGTCCTGCGGAAAAATGTCCAAAAAGTGGATGGGCTTTAGCCTTGGGGCGTGGGGCTGGCGCACTTCGTCCGCCTTCCTCAGAATGGGCCGAGACAATCCCCACCCCCTCCCCGTGACAAATATAGGCCGCGGGCACAGCCGCGTCCAAAAAAGAGCAGCCGAACCCCTTGGCGCCAAGTTCATCCTGCGGAAAAATGCGCAAAAAAGGGGTGTGCTATAGCCTTTGGGCGTGCGGCCGGCGCAATTCGTCCGCCTTCCTCGGAATGGGCCGAGACTTTGGCCACCCCCTCTCACCGACAAAAATAGGCCGCGGGATCAGCCGCGCCAAAAAAAGAACAGCCGAACCCTTTGGCGCCAAGTTCATCCTGCGGAAAAATGCCCAAAAAGGGGGTGGGCTATAGCTTTGGGGCGTGGAGCTGGCGAACTTCGTCCACCTGGCTCGGAATGGGCCGAGACTTTGCCCACCCCCTCCCCACGACAAAAATACGCCGCTGACACAGTCGCGCCCAAAAAAGAATAGCCGAACCCCTTGGCGCCAAGTTCGTCATGCTGAAAAATGACCAAAAAAGGGGTGTGCTATAGCCTTCGGGCGTGAGGCTGGCGAACTTCGTCCACCGGTCTCGGAGTGGGCCGAGACTTTGGCCACCCCCTCCCCGCGACAAAAATAGGCCGCGGGCACAGCCGCGCCCAAAAAAGAGCAGCCAAACCCCTTGGCGCCAAGTTCGTCCTGCGGAAAAATGCCAAAAAAAGGGGTGTGCTATAGCCTTTGGGCGTGGGGCCGGCGCAATTCGTCCGCCTTCCTCGGAATGGGCCGAGACTTTGGCCACCCCCTCTCCCCGATGAAAATAGGACGCGGGATCAGCCGCGCCAAAAAAAGAACAGCCGAACCCCTTGGCGCCAAGTTCGTCCTGCGGAAAAATGCCCAAAAAGGGGGTGGGCTATAGCTTTGGGAAGTGGAGCGGGCGAACTTCGTCCACCTGGCTCGGAATAGGCCGAGACTTTGCCCACCCCCTCCCCAAGAAAAAAATACGCCGCTGACACAGTCGCGCCCAAAAAAGAGTAGCCGAACCCCTTGGCGCCAAGTTCGTCCTGCGGAAATATGACCAAAAAAGGGGTGTGCTATAGCCTTGGGGCGTGAGGCTGGCGAACTTCGTCCACCGGTCTCGGAATGGGCTGAGACTTTGGCCACCCCCTCCCCACGACAAAAATAGGCCGCGGGCACAGCCGCGCCCAAAAAAGAGCAGCCAAACCCCTTGGCGCCAAGTTCGTCCTGCGGAAAAATGCCAAAAAAAGGGGTGTGCTATAGCCTTTGGGCGTGGGGCCGGCGCAATTCGTCCGCCTTCCTCGGAATGGGCCGAGACTTTGGCCACCCCCTCTCCCCGACAAAAATAGGACGCGGGATCAGCCGCGCCAAAAAAAGAACAGCCGAACCCCTTGGCGCCAAGTTCGTCCTGCTGAAAAATGCCCAAAAAGGGGGTGGGCTATAGCTTTGGGAAGTGGAGCGGGCGAACTTCGTCCACCTGGCTCGGAATGGGCCGAGACTTTGCCCACCCCCTCCCCAAGAAAAAAATACGCCGCTGACACAGTCGCGCCCAAAAAAGAGTAGCCGAACCCCTTGGCGCCAAGTTCGTCCTGCGGAAATATGACCAAAAAAGGGGTGTGCTATAGCCTTGGGGCGTGAGGCTGGCGAACTTCGTCCACCGGTCTCGGAATGGGCTGAGACTTTGGCCACCCCCTCCCCACGACAAAAATAGGCCGCGGGCACAGCCGCGCCCAAAAAAGAGCAGCCAAACCCCTTGGCGCCAAGTTCGTCCTGCGGAAAAATGCCAAAAAAAGGGGTGTGCTATGGCCTTTGGGCGTGGGGCCGGCGCAATTCGTCCGCCTTCCTCGAACCGGGCCGAGACTTTGGACACACCCTCTCCAAGACAAAAATAGGCCGCGGGATCAGCCGCGCAAAAAAAAGAACAGCCGAACCCCTTGGCGCCAAGTTCGTCCTGCGGAAAAATGCCCAAAAAAGGGGTGTGCTATAGCCTTGGGGCGTGGGGCTGCCGATGTTCGTCCGCCGGACTCGGAATGTGCCGAGACTTTGCCCACCCCATCCCCGTGACAAAAATCGGCCCCGGGCACAGCCGCGCCCAAAAAATAGCAGCCGAACCCCTTGACGCCAAGTTCGTCCTGCGGAAAAATGTCCAAAAAGGGGATGGGCTTTAGCCTTGGGGTGTGGGGCTGGCGCACTTCGTCCGCCTTCCTCAGAATGGGCCGAGACATTGCCCACCCCTCCCCACGACAAAAATAGGCCGCGGGCACAGCCGCGCCCAAAAAAGAGCAGCCGAACCCCTTGGCGCCAAGTTCGTCCTTTGGATAAATGCCTAAAAAGGGGTTGGGCTATAGCCTTGGGGCGTGGGGCTGGCGCACTTCGTCCGCCGGACTCGGAATGGGCCGAGACTTTTGCCACCCTCTCCCCGTGACAAAAATAGGCCGCGGGCACACCCGCGCCCAAAAAAGAGCAGCCGAACCCCTTGGCGCCATGTTCGTCCTGCGGAAAAATGCCCAAAAAGGGGGTAGGCTACAGCCTTGCGGCGTGGGGCTGGCGAACCCTCCCCGAGGCAAAAATAGGCCGCGGGCACACCCGCGCCCAAAAAAGAGCAGCCAAACCCCTTGGCGCCAAGTTTGTCCTGCGGAAAAATGCCCAAAAAGGGGGTAGGCTACAGCCTTGCGGCGTGGGGCTGGCGAACCCTCCCCGAGGCAAAAATACACCGCGGACACAGTCGCGCCCAAAAAAGAGCAGCCGAACCCCGTGGCGCCAAGTTCGCCCTGCGGAAAAATGACCAAAAAAGGGGTGTGCTATAGCCTTGGGGCGTGGGGCTGGCGAACTTCGTCCACGTGGCTCGGAATGGGCCGAGACTTTGCCCACCCCCGCCCCACGACAAAAATACACCGCGGACACAGTCGCGCCCAAAAAAGAGCAGCCGAACCCCGTGGCGCCAAGTTCGTCCTGCGGAAAAATGACCAAAAAAGGGGTGTGCTATAGCCTTGGGGCGTGGGGCTGGCGAACTTTGTCCACCGGTCTCGGAATGGGCCGAGTCTTTGGCCACCCCCTCCCCGCGACAAAAATAGGCCGTGGGCACAGCCGCGCCCAAAAAAGAGCAGCCAAACCCCTTGGCGCCAAGTTCGTCCTGCGGAAAAATGCCCAAAAAGGGGGTGGGCTATAGCCTCGGGGCGTGGGGCTGATGAACTTCGTCCGCCGGACTCGGAATGGGCCGAGACTTTGGCCACCCCCACCCCGCCCAAAAAATAGGCCGCGGGCACAGCCGCGGCCAAAAAAGAGCAGCCGAACCCCATGGCGCCATGTTCGTCCTGCGGTGATATGCCCCAAAAGGGGGTCGGCTATTGCCTTGGGGAATGGGGCTGGCGAAGTTCGTCCACCAGACTCGGAATGGGCAGAGACATTTCCCACCCCCTTTCCATGACAAAAATAAGCCACGGGTATAGCCACGCCCAAAAAACAGCAGCCGAACCCCTAAGCGCCAAGTTCGTCATGCGGAAAAATGCCCAAAAAGGGGGTGGGCTATAGCTTTGGGGCGTGGGGCTGGCGAACTTCGTCCGCCCTCCTCGTAATGGGCCGAGACTTTGCCCACCCCCTCCCCGCGACAAAAATAGGCCACGGGCACAGCCGAACCCCTCGGCGCCAAGTTTTTCCTGCGGAAAAATGCCCAAAAAAGGGGTGGACTATAGCCTTGGGGTGTGGGGCCGTCGAACTTCGTCCGCCGGACTCGGAATGGGCCGAGACTTTTCCCACCCCCTCCCCACAACAAAAATAGGCCGCCGGCACAGCTACGCCCAAAAAAGAGCAGCCGAACCCCTTAGTGCCATGTTCATCCTGCAGAAAAATGCGCAAAAAAGGGGTGGGCTATAGCCTTGGGGCGTGGGGCTGGCGAACTTCGTCCGCCGGACTCAGAATGGGCCGAGACTTTGCCCACCCCCTCCCCATGACAAAAATAGGCCGCGGGGACAGCCGCGTCCAAAAAAGAGCAGGCGAACCCCTTGGCGCCAAGTTCGTCCTGCGAAAAAATGCACAAAAAGGGGGTGGGCTATAGCCTTGGGGCGTAGGGCTGGCGAACTTCATCCGCCTTCAACAGAATGGGCCGAGACTTTGCCCACCCCCTCACCGCGACAAAAATAAGCCGCGGGCACAGCCGCGCCCAAAAAATCGCAGCCGAACCCCTTGGCGCCTGGTTCGTCCTCCGGAAAAATGCCCAAAAAGGGGGTGGGCAGTAGCCTAGGGGCGTGGGGCTGGCGAACCCTCCCCGCGACAAAAATAGGCCGTGGGCACAGCCGCGCCCAAAAAAGAGCAGCCGAACCCCTTGGCGCCAAGTTCGTCCTGCAGAAAAATGCCCAAAAAAGGGGTGGGCTATAGCCTTGGGGCGTGGGGCTGCCGAAGTTCGTCCGCGGGACTCGGAATGGGCCGAGACTTTGCCCACCCCCTCCCCGCGACAAAAATAGGCTGTGGGCGTAGCCGCGCCCAAAAAAGAGCAGCCGAACCCCTTGGTGCCAAGTTCGTCCTGCGGAAAAATTCCCAAAAAAGGGGTGTGCTATAGCCTTCGGGCGTGGGGCCGGCGAACTTCGTACACCTTCCTCGGAATGGGCCGAGACTTTGGCCACCCCCTCCCAGCGACAAAAGTAGGCCGCCTGCACAGCCGCGCCCAAAAAAGAGCAGCCGAACCCCTTGGCGCCAAGTTCGTACTGCGGCAAAATGCCCAAAAAGGGGGTGTGCTATAGCCTTTGGGCGTGGGGCCGGCAAAGTTCCTCCGCCTTCCTCGGAATTGGCCTAGACTTTGCCCACCCCCTCCCTTCACCAAAAATAGGCCTTCGGCACAGCCGAACCCCTTGGCACCAAGTTCGTCTTGCGGAAAAATGCCCAAAAAGGGGTTGGCTATAGCCTTGGGGCATGGGGCGGGCGAACTTCGTCCGCCGGACTCGAAATGGGCCGAGACTTTGCCCACCCCCTCCCCGCGACCAAAA
This sequence comes from Citrus glauca, assembly GCA_029633175.1. NCBI lineage: Eukaryota > Viridiplantae > Streptophyta > Magnoliopsida > Sapindales > Rutaceae > Citrus > Citrus glauca. The sequence goes on from JAQOOD010000025.1 coordinate 594,397, forward strand.
TAGGCCGCGGGCACAGCCGCGCCCAAAAAAGAGCAGCCAAGCCCCTTGGCGCAAAGTTCGTCCTGCGAAAAAATGCCCAAAAAAGGGGTGGGCTATAGCCTTGGGGCGTGGGGCTGCCGAAGTTCGTCCGCGGGACTCGGAATGTGCCAAGACTTTGCCCACCCCCTCCCCGCGACAAAAATAGGCCGTGGGCACAGCCGCGCCAAAAAAGGAGCAGCCGAACCCCTTGGCGCCAGGTTCGTCCTCCGGGAAAATGCCCAAAAAGGGGGTGGGCTATAGCCTTGGGGCGTGGGGCTGGCGAACTACGTCCGCCTTCCTCGGAATGGGCCGAGACTTTGCCCACCCCCTCCCCACGACAAAAATAGGCCGCGGGCACAGCCGCGCCCAAAAAAGAGCTGCCGACCCCTTGGCGCCAAGTTCGTCCTGCGGAAAAATGCCCAAAAAAGGGGTGGGCTATAGCCTTGGGGCGTGGGGCGGGCGAACTTCGTCTGCCGGACTCGGAATGGGCCGGGACTTTGCCCACCCGCTCCCCGCGCCAAAAATAGGCCACGGACAGAGCCGCGCACAAAAAAGATCTGTCGAACCCCTTGGCACCAAGTTCGTCCTGCGGAAAAATTCCCAAAAAGGGGGTGTGCTATAGCCTTGGGGCGTGGGGTGGCTGAAGTTCATCCGCCAGACTCGGAAAAGGCCGAGACTTTGCCCACCACCTCCCCGCGATGAAAATAGGCCGCGGGCACAGCCGCGAGCAAAAAAGAGCAGTCGAACCCCTTGGCGCCAAGTTCGTCCTGCGGAAAAATGCCCAAAAAAGGGGTGTGCTATAGCCTTGGGGCGTGGGGCTGCCGAAGTTCGTCCGTCGGACTCGGAATGTGCAGAGACTTTTCCCACCTCCTCCCCGTGACAAAAATAGGCTACGGGCACAGCCGCGCCCAAAAAAGAGCAGCCGAGCCCCTTGGCGCCAAGTTCGTCCTGCGAAAAAATGCCCAAAAAAGGGGTGTGCTTTAGCCTTTGGACGTGGGGCCGGCGCACTTCATCCTCCTTTCTCGGAATGGGTCGAGACTTTGCCCACCCCCTCCCCATGACAAAAATAGGCCGCGGGCACAGCCGCGCCCAAAAAAGAGCAGCCGAACCCTTGGCACCAAGTTTATCCGTCGGCAAAATGCCCAAAAAATGGGTGTGCTATAGCCTTTGGGCATGGGGCCGGCAAAGTTCTTCCCCCTCCATCGGAATGGGCCGAGACTCTGCCCACCCCCTCCCCGCACCAAAAATAGGCCGCGGGCACAGCCGCGCCCAAAAAAGAGCAGCCGAACCCCTTGGCGCCAAGTTCGTCCTGCGGAAAAATGCCCAAAAAGGGGGTGGTCTATAGCCTTTGGGCGTGGGGCCGGCGAACTTCGTCCGACTTCCTCGGAATGGGCCGAGACTTTGGCCACCGTCTCCCCGTGACAAAAATAGGCCGCGGGCACAGCCGCACCCAAAAAAGAACAGCCGAACCCCTTGGCGCCAAGTTCGTCCTGCGGAAAAATTCCCAAAAAAGGGGTGTGCTATAGCCTTTGGACGTGGGGCCGGCAAAGTTCATCCGCCTTCCTCAGAATGGGCCGAGACGTTGCCCACCCCCTCCCCGCACCAAAAATAGGCCGCGGGTACAGCCGCGCCCAAAAAATAGCAGCCGAACCCCTTGGCGCCAGGTTCGTCCTCCGGAAAAATGCCCAAAAAGGCGGTGGGCTATAGCCTATGGGCGTGCGGGTGGCGAACCCTCCCCGCGACAAAAATAAGCCGTGGACACAGCCGCACCCAAAAAAGAGCAGCCGAACCCCTTGGCGCCAAGTTCGTCCTGCGGAAAAATGCCCAAAAAAGGGGTGGGCTATAGCCTTGGGGCGTGGGGCTGCCGAAGTTGGTCCGCCGGAATCGGAATGGGCCGAGACTTTGCCCACCCCCTCCCCGCGACAAAAATAGGCCACGGGCACAGCCACGCCCAAAAAAGAGCAGCCGAACCCCTTGGCGACAAGTTCGTCCTGCAGAAAAATGCCCAAAAAAGGGGTGGGCTATAGCCTTGGGGCGTGGGGCTTGCGAACTTCGTCCGCCGGACTCGGAATGTACCGAGACTTTGCCCACCCCCTCCCCACGACAAAAATAGGCCGTGGGCACAGCCGCGCCAAAAAAAGAGCAGCCGAACTCCTTGGCGCCAGGTTCGTCCTCCGGAAAAATGCCCAAAAAGGGGGTGGGCTATAGCCTTGGGGCGTGGGGCTGGCGAACTACGTCCGCCTTCCTCGGAGTGGGCCGAGACTTTGCCCACCCCCTCCCCTCGACAAAAATAGGCCGCGGGCACAGCCGCGCCCAAAAAAGAGCAGCCGAACCCCTTGGCGCCAAGTTCGTCCTGCGGAAAAATGCCCAAAAAACGGGTGGGCTATAGCCTTGGGGCGTGGGGCTGGCGAACTTCGTCCGCCGGACTCGGAATGGGCCGGGACTTTGCCCACCCCCTCCCCGCGCCAAAAATAGGCCACGGACACAGCCGCGCACAAAAAAGATCAGTCGAACCCCTTGGCACCAAGTTCGTCCTGCGGAAAAATTCCCAAAAAAGGGTGTGCTATAGCCTTGGGGCGTGGGGCGGCTGAAGTTCATCCGCCGGACTCGGAATGGGCCGAGACATTTCCCACCCCCTCCCCACGACAAAAATAGGTCGCGGGCACAGCCGCGCCCAAAAAAGAGCAGTCGAACCCCTTGGCGCCAAGTTCGTCCAGCGGAAAAATGCCCAAAAAAGGGGTGGGCTAAAGCCTGGGGGTTTGGGGCTGGCGAACTTCGTCCGCCGGACTCGGAATGCGCCGAGACTTTGCCCACCCTCTCCCCGTGACAAAATAGCCCGCGGGCACAGCCGAACCCCTTGGCGCCAGGTTCGTCCTGCGGAAAAATGCCCAAAAAAGGGTTCGGCGATAGCCTTGGGGCGTGGGGCTGGCAAACTTCGTCCGCCGGACTCGGAATGGGCCGAGACTTTGCCCATCCCCTCCCCGCGCCAAAAATAGGCCGCGGACTCAGCCGCGCACAAAAAAGAGCAGTCGAACCCCTTGGCGCCAAGTTTGTCCTGTGGAAAAATGCCCAAAAAGGGGGGTGGGCTATAGCCTTGGGGCGTGGGGCTAGCGAACTTCGTCCGCCTGCCTCGGAATGGGCCGAGGCTTTGACAACCCCCTCCCCGTGACAAAAATAGGCCGCGGGCACAGCCGCGCCAAAAAAAGAGCAGATGAACCCCTTGGCGCCAAGTTCGTCCTGCGGAAAAATGCCCAAAAAAGGGGTGGGCTATAGCCTTGGGGCGTGGGGCTTGCGAACTTCGTCCGCCGGACTCGGAATGTGCTGAGACTTTGCCCACCCCCTCCCCGCGACAAAAATAGGCCGCGGGCATAGCAGTACCAAAAAAAGAGCAGCCGAACCCCTTGGTGCCAGGTTCGTCCTCCGGAAAAAAGCCCAAAAAGGGGGTGGGCTATAGCCTTGGGGCGTGGGGCTGGCGAACTTCGTCCGCCTTCCTCGGAATGGGCCGAGACTTTGCCCACCCCCTCCCCGCGACAAAAATAGGTCGCGGGGACAGCCGCGCCCAGAAAAGAGCAGCCGAACCCCATGGCACCAAAAAGAGCAGCCGAACCCCTTGGCGCCAAGTTCGTCCTGCGGAAAAATGCCCAAAAAAGGGGTGGGCTATAGCCTTCGGGCGTGGGACCGGCGAACTTCGTCCGCCCTCCTCGGAATGGGCCGAGACTTTGCCCACCTCCTCCCCGTGACAAAAATAGGCCGCGGGCACAGCCGTGCCCAAAAAAGAGCAGCCGAACCCCGTGGCGCCAAGTTAGTCCTGCGGAAAAATGCGCAAAAAAGGGGTGTACTATAGCCTTTGGGCGTGGGGCCGGTGAACATCGTCCGCCCTGCTCGGAATGGGCCGAGACTTTGGCCACCCCCACCCCGCGATAAAAATAGGCCGCGGGCACAGCCGCGCCCAAAAAAGAGCAGCCGAACCCCGTGGCGCCAAGTTCGTCCTGCGGAAAAATGCCCAAAAAAGGGGTGTGCCATAGCGTTGGGGCGTGGGGCCGGCGGACTTCGTCCGCCTTCCTCGGAATGGGCCGAGACTTCGGCAACCCCCTCCCCATGATAAAATTAGGCCGCGGGCACAGCCGCGCCCAAAAAAGAGCAGCCGAACCCCTTGGCGCCAAGTTTTTCCTGCAGAAAAATGCCCAAAAAAGGGGTGTGCTATAGCCTTGGGGCGTGGGGCTGGCGAACTTCGTCCGCCGGACTCGGAATGGGCCGAGGCTTTGCCTACCCGCTCCCCACGACAAAAATAGGCCACGGGCACAGCCGCGCCCAAAAAAGAGCAGCCAAACCCCTTGGCGCCAAGTTCATCATGCGGAAAAATGCGCAAAAGAGGTGTGTGCTATAGCCTTTGGGCGTGGGGCACGCGAACTTCGTCCGCCTTCCTCGGAATGGGCCGAGACTTTGGCCACCCCCTCCCCACGACAAAAATAGGCCGCCGGCACAGCCGCGCCCAAAAAAGAGCAGCCGAAGCCCGTTGCGCCAAGTTCGTCCTGCGGAAAAATGCCCAAAAAAGCGGTGTGCTATAGCCTTAGGACGTGGGGCTGCCGAAGTTCGTCCGCCGGACCCGGAATGGGCCGAGACGTTTCACACCCCCTCCCCGCGACAAAAATAGGCTGCGGGCACAGCCGCACCCAAAAAAGAGCAGCCGAAACCCTTGGCACCAAGTTAGTCCTGCGGAAAAATGCCCAAAAAGGGGGTGGGCTATAGCCTTGGGGCGTGGGGCTGGCGAACTTCGTCCGCCTTCCCCGGAATGGGCCGAGACTTTGCCCACCCCCTCCCCGTGACACAAATAGGCCGCGGGCACAGCCGCGCCCAAAAAAGAGCAGCCGACCCCTTGGCGCCAAGTTCCTCCTGCGGAAAAATGCCCAAAAAGGGAGTGGGCTATAGCCTCGGGGCGTGGGGCTGGCGAACGTCGTCCGCCTTCCTCGGAATGGGCCAAGACTTTGCCCACCCCCTCCCCATGACAACCATAGGCCGCGGGCACAGCCGCGCCCAAAAAACAGCAGCCAAACCCCTTGGCGCCAAGTTCGTCCTGCGGAAAAATTCCCAAAAAAGGGGTGGGCTATAGCCTTCGGGTGTGAGGCTGGCGAACTTCGTCCACCGGACTCGGAATGGGCTAAGAAATTTCCCACCCACTCCCCGCGACAAAAATTGGCCGCGGGCACAGCCGCGCCCAAAGAAGAGCAGCCGATCCCCTTGGAGCCAAGTTTGTCCTGCGGAAAAATGCCCAAAAAAGGGGTGGGCTATAACCTTGGGGCGTGGCGCTGGCGAACTTCGTCCGCCGGACTCGGAATGTGCCGAGACTTTGCCCACCCCTCCCCGCAACAAAAAAAGGCCACGGGCACAGTCGCGCCCAATAAAGAGCAGCCGAACCCCTTGGCGCCAAGTTCGTCTTGGGGAAAAATGCCCAAAAAGGGGTGGGCTATAGCCTTGGGGTGTGGGGCTGGCGACCTTCGTCCACCTTCCACGGAATGGGCCGAGACTTTCCTCACCCCCTCCCCGCGACAAAAATAGGCCGCGGGCACAGCCGCGCCCACAAAAGAGCAGCCAAACCCCTTGGCCCCAAGTTCGTCCTGCGGAAAAATGCCCAAAAAAGGGGTGTCCTATAGCCTTGGGGCGTGGGGCTGCCGAAATTCGTCCGCCGGACTCGGAATGGGCCGAGACTTTTCCCACCCCCTCCCCGCGACAAAAATAGGCCGCGGGCACAGCCGCGCCCAAAAATGAGCTGCCGAACCCCTTGGCGCCAAGTTCGTCCGGCGGAAAAATGACCAAAGAAGGGGTGGGCTATAGCCTTGGGGCGTGGGGCTGGCGAACATCGTCCGCCGGACTACGGATGGGCCGAGATTTTGCCCACCCTTCCCCGTGACAAAAATAGGCCGCGGGACAGCCGCGCCCAAAAAAGAGTAGCTGAACCCCTTGGCGCCAAGTTCGTCCGGCTGAAAAATGCCCAAAAAAGGGGTGTGCAATAGCCTTTGGGCGTGGGGTCGGCGCACTTCGTCCGCCTTCATCGGAATGCATCGAGACTTTGCCCACCCCCTCTCCACGACAAAAATAGGCCGCGGGCACAGCCGCGCCAAAAAAAGAGCAGCCGAACCCCTTGGCGCCAAGTTCGTCCTTCGGAAAAATGCCCAAAAAAGGGGTGTGCTATAGCCTTTGGTCATGGGGCCGGCAAAGTTCATCCGCCTTCCTCGGAATGGGCCGAGACTTTGGCCACCCCCTCCCCGCACCAAAAATAGGCCGTGGGCACAGCCGCGCCGAAATAAGAGCAGCCGAACCCCTTGGCGCCAAGTTCGTCCTGCGGAAAAATGCCCAAAAAGGGGGTGGGCTATAGCCTTGGGCCGAGACTTTTCCCACCCCCCCCCCCCCCCCCCCCCCGCGAAACAAATACGCCGCGGGTACAGCCGCGCCAAAAAAAGAGCAACCGAACCCCTTGGCGCCAAGTTCGTCCTGCGGGAATATGCCCAAAAAAGGGGTGGGCTATACCCTTGGGGCGTGGGGCCGGCAAAATTCAGCCGCCTTCCTTGGAATGGGCCGAGACTTAGCCCACCCCCTCCCCACGCCAAAAATAGGCTGTGGGCACAGCCGCGCCCAGAAAAGAGCAACCGAACCCCTTGGCGCCAAGTTCGTCCTGCGGGAATATGCCCAAAAAAGGGGTGGGCTATAGCCTTGGGGCGTGGGTCCGGCAAAATTCAGCCGCCTTCCTTGGAATGGGCCGAGACTTAGCCCACCCCCTCCCCACAACAAAAATAGGCCGCGGGCATAGCCGCGCCCAAAAAAGAGCAGCCGAACCCCTTGGCGCCAAGTTCGTCCTGCGGAAAAATGCCCAAAAAGGGGGTGGGCTATGGCCTTGGGGCGTGGGGCTGGCGAACTTCGTCCGCCGAACTCGGAATGGGCCGAGAATTTTCCCACCCCCTCCCCGCAACAAAAATAGGCCGCAGGCACAGCCTCGCCCAAAACAGAGCAGCCGAACCCCTTAGCACCAAGTTCGTCGTGCGGAAAAATGCCCAAAAAGGGGGTGGGCTATAGGGGCTGGTGAACTTCGTCCGCCTCCCTCAGAATGGGCCGAGACTTTGCCCAACCCCGTCCCCGCGACAAAAATAGGCCGCGGGCACAGCCGCGCCCAAAAAAGAGCAGCCGAACCCCTTGGTGCCAAGTTCTTCCTGGGGAAAAATGCCCAAAAGAGCGGTGTGCTATAGCCTTGGTGCGTGGGACTCGCGAAGTTCGTCAGCCGGACTCGGAATGGTCCGAGACTTTTCCCACCCCGTTCCCATGACAAAAATAGGCCGCGGGCACAGCCGCGCCCTCAAAAGAGCAGCCGAACTCGTTGGCGCCAAGTTCGTCCTGTGGAAAAATGCCCAAAAAAGGGGTGGGCTATAGCCTTGGGGCATGGGGCTGCCGAAGTTCGTCCGCCGGACTCAGGACAGGCCGAGACCTTTCCCACCCCCTCCCTGTTACAAAAATAGGCCGCGGTCACAGCCGCACCCAAAAAAGAGCAGCACAACCACTTGGCACCAAGTTCGTCTTGCGGAAAAATGCCCAAAAAACGGGTTAGCTATAGACTTTGGGCGTGGGGCCGGCATAGTTCATCCGCCTTCCTCGGAATGGGCTGAGACTTTGGCCACCCCCTCCCCATGCCAAAAATAAGCCGCGGGCACAGCCGCGCCCAAAAAAGAGTAGCCGAACCCCTTGGCGCCAAGTTCGTCCTGCGGAAAAATGCCCAAAAAAGGGGTGGGCTATAGCCTTGGGGCGTGGGGCCGGCGAACTTCGTCCGCCAGTCTCGGAATGGACCGAGACTTTGCCCACCTGCTCCCCGCGACAAAAATTGGCCGCGGGCATAGCCGCGCCCAATAAAGTGCAGCCGAACCCCTAGGTGCGAAGTTCGTCCTGCGGAAAAAAGCCGAAAAAGGGGGTGGCCTATAGCCATGGGGCGCGGGGCTGGCGAACTTCGTCCGCCGGACTCGGAATGGGCCGAGACTTTTCCCACCGCCTCCCGGCGATAAAAATATGCCACGGGCACAGCCGCACCCAACATAGAGCAGCCGAACCCCTTGGCCCAAGCTCGTCCTGCGGAAAAATGCCCAAAAAAGGGGTGGGCTATACCCTTGGGGTGTCGGACTAAAGAACGTCGTCCGCCTTCGGCGGAAGGGGCCGAGACTTTGCACACCCCTTCCCCGCGGCAAAAATAGGCCATGGGCACAGCCGCGCCAAAGAAAGAGCAGCCGAACCCCTTGGCGCCAAGTTCATCCTGCGGACAAAAGCCCAAAAAAGGGGTATGCTATAGCCTTGGGGCGTGGGGCGGGCGAACTTCGTCCGCCGGACTCAGAATTGGCCGACACTTTGCCCAGCCCCTCCCTGCGGCAAAAATAGGCCGCGGGCACGGCCGGCCCAAAAAAGAGCGGCCGAACCCCTTGGCCCCAAGTTCGTCCGGCGGAAAAATGCCGAAAAAGGGGGTGGGCTACAGCCTTGGGGCGTGGGGCGGGCGCACTTCGTCCGCCGGACTGGGAATGGGCCGAGACTATTCCCACCCCCTCCCCGTGACAAAAATAGGCCGCAGGCACAGCCACGCCCAAAAAGGAGCAGCCGAACCCCTTGGCGCCAAGTTCGTCCTGCGGAAAAATGCCAAAAGAGGGGTGTGCTATAGCCTTGGGGCGTGGGGCGGTGAACTTAGTCCGCTGGCCTCGGAATGGGCCGAGACTTTGCCCACCCCCTCCCCGCGGCAAAAATAGGCCGCGGGCACAGCCGCGCCCAAAAAGAAGCAGCCGAACCACTTGGCGCCAAGTTCGTCCTGCGGAAAAATGCCCACAAACGGGGTTGGCTATACCCTTGGGGCGTGGGGCTGGCGAACTTCGTCCGCCTCCCTCGGAATGGGCGGAGACATTGCCCACCCCCTCCCCGCGACAAAAATAGGCCGCGGGCACAGTCGCGCCAAAAAAAGTGCAGCCGAACCCCTTGGCGCCAAGTTCGTCCTGCGGAAAAATACCCAAAAAAGGGGTGGGCTATAGCCTTGGGGCGTGGGGCTGGCGAACTTCGTCCGCCGGACTCGGAATGGGCCGAGACTTTGTCCACCCCCTCCCCGCGGCAAGAATAGGCCGCGGGCACAGCCGCGCCCAAAAAAGAGCAGCCGAACCCCTTGGCGCCAAGTTCGTCCTGCGGAAAAATGCCCAAAAAAGGGGTATGCTGTAGCCTTGGGGTGTGGGGAGGGCGCACTTCGTCCGCCGGACTCGGAATGGGCTGTGACTTTTCCCACTCCCCACCCCCCCCCCCCCCCCCCCCCCCCCCGCGACAAAAATCGGCCGCGGGCAACGCCGCACCCAAAAAAGAGCCGCCGAACCCCTTCGCGCCAACTTCGTCCTGCGGAAAAATGCCCAAAAAAGGGGTGGGCTATAGCCTTGGGGCATCGGGCCGGACTCGGAATGGGCCGAGACTTTGTCCACCCCCTCCCCATGACAAAAATAGGCTGCGGGCCCGGCCGCGCCCAAAAAAAAGCAGCCGAACCACTTGGCGCCCAGTTCGTTCTGCGGAAAAATGCCCGAAAAAGGGGTGTGCAATAGCCTTTGGGTGTGGGACCGGCGAACTTTGTCCGCCTTCCTCAGAATGGATCGAGACTTTGCCCAGACCCTCCCCGCGACAAAAATAGGCCGCGGGCACAGCCGCGCCCAAAAAAGAGCAGCCAAACCCCTTGGCGCCAAGTTCGTCCGGCGGAAAAATGCCCAAAAAAGGGGTGGGCTATTGCCTTGGGGCGTGGGGCTGGCGAACTTCGTCCGCTTTCCTCGGAATGGGCCGAGACTTTGCCCACCCCCTCCCCGCGATAAAAATAGGCCGTGGGCACAGCCGCGCCCAATTAAGAGCAGCCGAACCCCTTGGCGCCAAGTTCGTACTGCAGAAAAATGCCCAAAAAGGGGGTGGGCTATAGCCTTGGGGCGTGGGGCTGGCGAACTTCGTCCGCCGAGCTCGGAATGGGCCGAGGCTTTTCCGACCCCGTCCCTGCGACATAAATAGGCCGTGGGCACAGCCAAGCCTAAAGAAGAGCCGCCGAACCCCTTGGTGCCAAGTTCGTCCTCCGGAAAAATGCCCAAAAAAGGGGTGTGCTATGGCCTTGGGGCGTGGGGCTGCCGAAGTTCGTCCGCCGGACTCAGAACGGGACGAGACTTTGCCCACCCCCTCCCCGCGATAAAACTAGGCCGCGCGCACAGTGACGCCCAAAAAAGAGCAGCCGAACCCCTTGGCGCCAAGTTCGTCCTGCGCAAAAATGCCCAAAAAGGGGGTGGGCTATAGGCTTGGGGTGTGGGGCCAGTGAACTTCGTCCGCCGGACTCGGAATGGGTCGAGGCTTTGTGCACCCCCTTCCCGCGACATAAATAGGCCGCGGTGACAGCCGCGCCCAAAAAAGAGCAGCCGAACCCCTTGGCACCAAGTTCGTCCGGCGGAAAAATGCGCAAAAGGGGGGTGGGCCGTAGCCTTGGGGCGTGGGGCTGGCGAACTTCGCCCGCCGGACTCGGAATGTGCCGAGGCTTTGCCCACCCGCTCCCCACGACAAAAATAGGCCGCGGGCACAGCCGCGCCCAAAAAAGTGCAGCGGAACCCTTTGGCACCATGTTCGTCCTGCGGAAAAATGCCCAACAAAGGGGTGGGCTATTGCCTTGGGGCGTGGGGCCGGCGCACTTCGTCCGCCGGACTCGAAATGGGCCGAGACCTTGCCCACCGCCTCCCCGCGAATAAAATTGGCCGCGGGCACAGCGGCGCCCAAAAAAGAGCAGCCGAACCTCTTGGCGCCAAGTTCATCCTGCGGAAAAATGCCCAAATAAGGGTTGTGCTATAGCTTTGGGCGTGGGGCCGGCAAATTTCGTCCGCTCGCCTCGGAATGGGCTGAGACTTATCCCACCCCTCCCTGCGACAAAAATAGGCCGCGGGCACTGCCGCGTCCAAAAGAGAGCAGCCGAACCTCTTGGCGCCAAGTTCGTCCTGCGGAAAAATGCCCAAAAAAGGGGTGGGCTATATAGCCTTGGGGCGTGGGGCCGGCGAACTTTGTCCCCCGGACTCGGAATGGGTCGAGGCTTTGCCCACCCCCTCCCCATGACAAAAATAGGCCGCCGTCACAGCCGCGCCCAAAAAAAGAGCAGCCGAACCGCTTGGCACCAAGTTCGTCCTGCGGAAAAATGCCCAAAAAGGGGGTGGGCTACAGCCTTGGGGCGTGGGGCTGGCGAACTTCGCCCGCCGGACTCGGAATTTGCCGAGGCTTTGCCAACCCCCTCCGCACGACAAAAATAGGCCGCGGGCGCAGTCGCGCCCAAAAAAGTGCAGCGGCACCCTTTGGCGCCAAGTTCGTCCTGCGGAAAAATGCCCAAAGAAGGTGTATGCTATAGCCTTGGGGCGTGGGGCGGGCGAAATTCGTCCGCCGGACTCAGAATGGGCCGAGACTTTGCACACCCCTTCCACAAGACAAACATAGGCCACGGGCACAGCCGCACCAAAAAAAGAGCAGCTGAACCCCTTGGCGCCAAGTTCGTCCTGCGGAAAAATGCCCAAAAAAGGAATGCTATAACCTTGGAGCGTGGGGCGGGCGAACATCGTCCGCCGGACTCAGAATGGGCCGAGACTTTGCCCACCCTCTCCCCGCGGCAAAGATAGGCCGCTGGCATAGCCGTGCCCAAAAAGGAGCAGCCGAACCCCTTGGCGCCAACCTCGTCCTGCGGAAAAATGCCCACAAAGGGGGTTGGCTATACCCTTGGGGCGTGGGGCTGGCGAACTTCGTCCGCCGGACTCAGAATCGGCCGAGACTTTGCCCAACCCCTCCCCGCTGTAAAAATAGGCCGCGGGCACGGCCACGACCAAAAAAGAGCAGCCGAACCCCTTGGCGCCAAGTTCGTCCCGCGGATAAATGCCAAAAAAGGGGGTGGGCTATAGGCTTGGGGCGTGGGGCTGGCGCACTTCGTCCGCCGGACTGGGAATGGGCCGCGACTTTTCCAACCCCCTCCCGCGACAAAAAATAGGCTACGGGCACAGCCGCGCCCAAAAAGGAGCAGCCGAACCCCTTGGCGCCAAGTTCGTCCTGAGGAAAAATGCCCAAAGAAGGGATATGCTATAGCCTTGGGGCGTGGTGCGGGCGAAATTCGTCCGCCGGACTCGGCATGGGCCGAGACTTTGCACACCCCTTCCCCACGGCAAAAATAGGCCGCGGGCACAGCTGCGCCAAAAAAAGAGCAGCCGAACCCCTTGGCGCCAAGTTCGTCCTGCGGAAAAATGCCCACAAAGGGGGTTGGCTATAGCCTTGGGGCGTGGGCTGGCTAACTTCGTCCGCCGGACTCGGAATCGGCCGAGACTTTGCCCACCCCCTCCCCGCGGCAAAAATAGGCCGCGGGCACAGCCGCGCCAAAAAAAGAGCAGCCGCCGAACCCCTTGGCGCCAAGTTCGTCCTACGGAAAAATGCCGAAAAAAGGGGTGGGCTATAGCCTTGGGGCTTGGGGCTGCCGAAGTTCGTCCGCCGGACTCAGAATGCGCCGAGACTTTTCTCACCCCCTCCCCATGACAAAAATAGGCTGCTGGCACAGCCGCGCCAAAAAAAGAGCAGCCGCCGAACCCCTTGGCGCCAAGTTCGTCCTACGGAAAAATGCCGAAAAAAGGGGTGGGCTATAGCCTTGGGGCGTGGGGCTGGCGAACTTCGTCCGCCGGACTCGGAATGGGCCGAGTCTTTGCCCACCCCCTCCCCACGACAAAAATAGGCCGCGGGCACAGCCGCACCCAAAAAAGAGCCGCCAAACCCCTTGGTGCCAAGTTCGTCCTGCGGAAAAATGCCCAAAAAGGGGGTGGGCTATATCCTTGGGGCGTGGGGCTGCCGAAGTTCGTCTGCCGGACTCAGAATGCGCCGAGACTTTTCTCACCCCCTGCCCATGACAAAAATAGGCTGCGGGCACAGCCGCGCCCAAAAAAGAGCAGCCGAACCCCTTGGCGCTAAGTTCGTCCTACGGAAAAATCCCCAAAAAACGAGGGGGCTATAGCCTTGGGGCGTGGGACGGGCGAACTTCGTCCGCCAGACTCGGAATGGGCCGATACTTTGACCACCCCCACCCCGCGACAACAATAGGCCGCGGGCACAGCCGCGCCCAAAAAAGAGCAGCCGAACCCCTTGGCGCCAAGTTCGTCCTACGGAAAAATCCCCAAAAAACGAGTGGGCTATAGCCTTGGGGCGTGGGGCTGGCTAACTTTGTCCTCCTTCCTCGGAATGGGCCGAGACTTTTCCCACCCCCTTCCCGCGACAAAAATAGGCCGCGGGCACAGCCGCGCCAAAAAAAGAGCAGCCGAACCCCTTGGCGCCTAGTTCGTCCTGCGGAAAAATGCCCAAAAAGAGGGGGGGGTATAGCCTTGGGGCGTGGGGCTGCCGAAGTTCGTCCGCCGGACTCAGAATGCGCCGAGACTTTTCTCACCCCCTCCCCATGACAAAAATAGGCTGCTGGCACAGCCGCGCCAAAAAAAGAGCAGCCGAACCCCTTGGCGCCTAGTTCGTCCTGCGGAAAAATGCCCAAAAAGGGGGTGGGCTATAGCCTTGGGGCGTGGGGCTGGCGAACATCGGCCGCCGGACTCGGAATGGGTCGAGACTTTTCCCACCCCCTTCCCGCGACACAAATAGGCCGCGGGCACAGCGGCGCCCAAAAAAGAGCAGCCGAACCTCTTGGCGCCAAGTTCGTCCTGCGGAAAAATGCCCAAATAAGGGTTGTGCTATAGCCTTTGGGCGTGGGGCCGGCAAAGTTCGTCCGCCCGCCTCGGAATGGGCCGAGACTTTTCCCAGCCCCTCCCCGCGACAAAAAAAGGCCGCGGGCACTGCCGCGCGAAAAAAAGAGCAGTAGAACCCCATGGCGCCAAGTTCGTCCACTGGAAAAATGCCCAAAAAAGGGTTTTGCTATAGCCTTTGGACGTGGGGCCGGCAAAATTCGTCCGCCCGGCTCGGAATGGGCCGAGCCTTTTCCCAGCCCCTCCCCGCGACAAAAATAGTCCGCGGGCACAGCCGCTTCCAAAAAAGAGCAGCCGATCCGCTTGGCGCCAAGTTTGTCTTGCGGAAAAATGCCCAAAAAAGGGGTGGGCTATATAGCCTTTGGGCGTGGGGCCGGCGCACTTCGTCCCCTGGACTCGGAATGGGCCGAAACTTTTCTCACCCCCTCCCCATGACAAAAATAGGCCGCGGGCTCAGCCGCGCCCAAAGAAAAGCAGCCGAACCCCTTGGCGCCAAGTTCGTCCTGCGGAAAAATGGCCAAAAATGGGGTGTGCAATAGCCTTTGGGCGTGGGGCCGGCGAACTTGGTCCGCCTTCCTTGGAATGGATCGAGACTTTGCCCACCCCCTCCCCGCGACAAAAATAGGCCGCGGGCACAGCCGCGCCCAAAAAAGAGCAGCCGAACCTCTTGGCGCCACGTTCGTCCTGCGGAAAAATGCCCAAAAAAGGGGTGGGCTATATAGCCTTGGGGCGTGGGGCCGGCGAACTTCGTCCCCCGGACTCGGAATGGGCCGAAACTTTGCCCACCCCCTCCCCGCGATAAAAATAGGCGGTGGGCATAGCCGGGCCCAATTAAGAGCAGCAGAACCCCTTGGCGCCAAGTTCGTACTGCGGAAAAATGGCCAAAAAAGGGGTGGGCTATTGCCTTGGGGCTTGGGGCTGGCGCACTTCGTCCTCCTTCCTCGGAATGGGCCGAGACTTTGCCCACCCCCTCCCCGCGATAATAATAGGCTGTGGGCACCGCCGCGCCCAATAAAGAGCAGCCGAACCCCTTGGCGCCAAGTTCGTACTGCAGAAAAATGCCCAAAAAGGGGGTCGCCTATAGCCTTGGGGCGTGGGGCGGGCGAACTTCGTCCGCCGGACTCGGAATGGGCCGAGGCTTTGCCGACCCCCTCCCCGCGACATAAATAGGCCGTGGACACAGCCGCGCCGAAAATAGAGCCGCCGAACCCCTAGGCGCCAAGTTCGTCCAGCGGAAAAATGCCCAAAAAGGGCGTGGGCTATAGCCTTGGGGCGTGGGACCGGCGCACTTTGTCCGCCGGACTCAGAATGCGCCGAAACTTTGCCCACCCCCTCCCCGCGACAAAAATAGGCCGCGGGCACTGCCGCGCGACAGAAGGAGCAGCAGAACCCCATGGACCCAAGTTCGTCCTCCGGAAAAATGCCCAAATAAGGGTTGTGCTATAGCCTTTGGGCGTGGGACCGGCGAACTTCGTCCGCCTTCATCGGAATGCATCGAGACTTTGCCCACCCCCTCCCCGCGACAAAAATAGGCCGCGGGCACAGCCGATCCAAAAAAAGAGCAGCCGAACCCCTTGGCGCCAAGTCCGTCCTGCGGAAAAATGCCCAAAAAAGGGGTGTTCCAAAGCCTTTGGGCGTGGGGCCGGGAAAGTTCATCCGCCATCCTCGGAATGGGCCAAGACTTTGCCCACCCCTTCCCCGCGCAAAAAATAGCCCGCGGCCACAGCCGTGCCCAAGAAAGAGCAGTCGAACCCCTTGCCGCCAAGTTCGTCCTGCGGAAAAATACCCAAAAAGGGGGTGGGCTATAGCCTTCGGGCGTGGGGCCGGCGCACTTCGTCCGCCGGACTCAGAAGGGGCCGAGACTTTGCCCACCCCCTCCCCACGACAAAAATGGACCGCGGGACGGCCGCGCCCAAAAAAGAGCAGCCGAAGCCCTTGGCGCCAAGTTCGTCCTGCGGAAAAATGCTCAAAAAAGGGGTGTGCTATAGCCTTTCGGCGTGGGGTTGGCAAAGTTCATCCGCCTTCCTCGGAATGGGCCGAGACTTTGCCCACCCCCTCCCTGCGACAAAAATAGGCTGTGGGCACAGTCGCGGCAAAAGAAAGAGCAGCCGAACCCCTTGGCGCCCAGTTCGTCCTGCGGAAAAATGCCCAAAAAGGGGGTGGGCTATAGCCTTGGGGCGTGGGGCTGGCGAACTTCCTCCGCCGGACTTGGAATAGGCCGAGACTTTGCCCACCCCCTCCCTGGGACAAAAATAGACCGAGGGCACAGCCGCGCCCAAAAAAGAGCAGCCGAACCCCTTGGCGCCAAGTTCGCCCGCGGAAAAATGCCCAAAAAAGGGGTGTGCTATAACCTTTGGGCGTGGGGCCGGCAAAGTTCATCCGCCTTCCTCGGAATGGGCTGAGACTTTGGCCACCCCCTCCCCGCGACAAAAATAGGCCGCGGGCACAGTCACGCCCAAAAAAGAGCAGCCGAACCCCTTGGCGCCAAGTTCGTCCTGCGGAAAAATGCCCAAAAAAGGGGTGTGCTATAGCCTTGGGGCGTGGGGCGGGCGAACTTCGTCCGCCGGAATCGGAATGGGCCGAAACATTTCCCACCCACTCCCCGCGATAAAAATAGTCCGCAGGCACAGCCGCGGCCGAAAAAGAGCAGCCGAACCCCTTGGCGCCAAGTTCGTCCAGCGGAAAAATGCCCAAAAAAGGGGTGTGCTATAACCTTTGGGCGTGGGGCCGGCAAAGTTCATCCGCCTTCCTCGGAATGGACCGAGACTTTGCCACCCCCTCCCCGCGACAAAAATAGGCCGAGGGCACAGCCGCGCCCAAAAAAGAGCAGCCGAACCCCTTGGCGCCAAGTTCGACCTGCGGAAAAATGCCAAAAAAAGGGGTGTGCTATAACCTTTGGGCGTGGGGCCGGCCAAAGTTCATCCGCCTTCCTCGGAATGGGCCGAGACTTTGGCCACCCCCTCCCCGCGACAAAAATAGGCCGCGGGCAAAGTCACGCCCAAAAAAGAGCAGCCGAACCCCTTGGCGCCATGTTCGTCCTGCGGAAAAATGCCCAAAAAAGGGGTGTGCTATAGCCTTGGGGCGTGGGGCTGCCGAAGCTCATCCACCGGACTCGGAATGGGCCGGGACTTTTCCTACCCCCTCCCCGTGACAAAAATAGGCCGCGGGCACAGCCGCGCCCAAAAAAGAGCAGCCGAACCCCTTGGTGCCAAGTTCGTCCGGCGGAAAAATGCCCAAAAATGGGGTGGGCTATAGCCTTCGGGCGTGGGGTTGGCGAACTTCGTCCACCGGACTCGGAATGGGCCGAGACTTTGCCCCCCCCCCCCCTCCCAGGGACAAAAATAGGCCGAGGGCACAGCCGCGCCCAAAAAATAGCAGCCGAACCCCTTGGCGCCAAGTTCGTCCTGCGGAAAAATGCCCAAAATGGGGTGGGCTACAGCCTTGGGGCGTGGGGCTGGCGAACTTCATCCGCCTTCTTCGGAATGGGCTGAGACTTTGTTCACCCCCTCCCCGCGACAAAAATAGGCCGCGGGCACAGCCACGCCCAAAAAAGAGCAGCTGAACCCCTTGGCGCCACGTTCGTCCTGCTGAAAAATGCCCAGAAAAGGGGTGGGGTATAGCGTTGGGGCGTGGGGCTGGCGAACTTCGTCCGCCTTCCTCGGAATGGGCTGAGACTTTGTTCACCCCCTCCCCGCGACAAAAATAGGCCGCGGGCACAGCTACGCCCAAAAAAGAGCAGCTGAACCCCTTGGCGCCACGTTCGTCCTGCCGAAAAATGCCCAGAAAAGGGGTGGGCAATAGCGTTGGGGCGTGGGGCTTGCGAACTTCGTCCGCCGGACTCGGAATGGGCCGAGACTTTGTCCACCACATCCCATGACAAAAATAGGCCGCGGGCACAGCAACACCCAAAAAAGAGCAGCCGAACCCCTTGGCGCCAAGTTCGTCCTGCGGAAAAATGCCGAAAAAAGGGGTGGGCTATAGCCTTGGGGCGTGGGGCTGGCGAACTTCGTCCGCCGGACTCGGAACGGGCCGAGACTTTGCCCACCCCCTCCTGCGACAAAAATAGGCCGCGGGCACAGGCTCGTTCAAAAACGAGCAGCCGAACCCCTTGGCGCCAAGTTCGTCCTGCGGAAAAATGCCCAAAATGGAGTGGGCTATACCCTTGGGGCGTGGGGCTGACAAACTTCGTCCGCTGGACTCGGAATGGGCCGACACTTTTCCCACCCACTCCCTGTGACAAAAATAGGCCACGGGCACAGCCGCGGCCAAAAAAGAGCAGCCGAACTCCTTGGCGCCAAGTTCGTCCTGCAGAAAAATGCCCAAAAAGGTGGTGGGCTATAGCCTTGGGGCGTGGGGCTGGCGAACTTCGTCCGCCGGACTCAGAATGGGCCGAGACTTTGGCCACCCCCTCCCCGCGACAAAAATAGGCCGCGGGCACCGCCAGGCCCAAAAAAGAGCAGCCGAACCCCTTGGCGCCAAGTTCGTCCTGCGGAAAAATGCCGAAAAAAGGGGTGGGCTATAGCCTTGGGGCGTGGGGCTGGCGCACTTCGTCTGCCAGACTCGGAACGGGCCGAGACTTTGCCCACCCCCTCCCCGGGACAAAAATAGGCCGGGGGCACAGCCGCGCCCAAAAACGAGCAGCCGAACCCCTTGGCGCCAAGTTCGTCCAGCGGAAAAATGCCCAAAAAACGGGTGTGCTATAGCCTTGGGGCGTGGGGCCGGCAAAGTTCGTCCGCCATCTCCGAATGGGCCGAGACTTTTCCCACCCCCTCCCGCGACAAAAATAGGCCGCGGGCACAGGCGCGTTCAAAAAAGAGCAGCCGAACCCCTTGGCGCCAAGTTCGTCCTGCGGAAAAATGCCCAAAAAAGGGGTGGGCTATAGCCTTGGGGCGTGGGGCTGGCGAACTTCGTCCGCCGGACTCGGAACGGGCCGAGACTTTGCCCACCCCCTCCCCGGGACAAAAATAGGCCGGGGGCACAGCCGCGCCCAAAAAAGAGCTGCCGAACCCCTTGGCGCCAAGTTCGTCCAGCGGAAAAGTGCCCAAAAAAGGGGTGTGCTATAGCCTTGGGGCGTGGGGCCGGCAAAGTTCATTCGCCGTCTCGGAATGGGCCGAGACTTTTCCCACCCCCTCCCGTGACAAAAATAGTCCGCGGGCACAGGCGCGTTCAAAAAAGAGCAGCCGAACCCCTTGGCGCCAAGTTCGTCATGCGGAAAAATGCCCGAAATGGGGTGGGCTACAGCCTTGGGGCGTGGGGCTGGCGAACTTCGTCCGCCTTCCTCGGAATGGGCTGAGACTTTGCTCACCCCCTCCCCGCGGCAAAAATAGGCCGCGGGCACAGCCACGCCCAAAAAAGAGCAGCCGAACCCCGTGGCGCCAAGTTCGTCCTGCGGAAAAATGCCCAAAAAATGCGTGTGCTATAGCCTTGGGGCCTGGGGCCGGCAAAGTTCGTCCGCCGTCTCGGAATCGGCCGAGACTTTTCGCACCCCCTCCCGCTACAAAAATAGGCCACGGGCACGACCGCGTCCAAAAAAGAGCAGCCGAATCCCTTGGCGCCAAGTTCGTCGTTCGGAAAAATGCTCCAAAAAGGGGTGGGCTATAGCCTTGGGGCGTGGGGCTGGCGAACTTCGTCCGCTGGACTCGGAATACGCCGAGACTGTGCCCACACCCTCCCGCGACAAAAATAGGCCGCAGGCACAGGCGCGTTCAAAAAAAGAGCAGCCGAACCCCTTGGCGCCAAGTTCGTCCTGCGGAAAAATGCCCGAAATGGGGTGGGCTATAACCTTGGGGCGTGGGGCTGGCGAACTTCGTCCGCCTTCCTCGCAATGGGCCGAGACTTTGCCTACCCCCTCCCCGGGAAACAAATAAGCTGCGGGCACAGCCGCGCCCAAAAAAGAGCAGCCCAACCCCTTGGCGCCAAGTTCGTCCTGCGGAAAAATGCCCATAAAAGCGGTGGGCTATAGCCTTGGGGCGTGGGGCTGGAGAAATTCGTCCGCCGGACTCGGAATGGGCCGAGACTTTGCCCACCCCCTCCCCGCGACAAAAATAGGCCGTGGGCACAACCGCGACCAAAAAAGACCAGCCGAACCCCTTGGCGTCAAGTTCGTCGTTCGGAAAAATGCCCCAAAAAGGGGTGGGCTATAGCCGTGGGGCGTGGGGCTGGCGAACTTCGTCCGCCGGACTCGGAAGGGGCCTAAACTTTGCCCACCCCCTCCCATGACAAAAATAGGACGCGGGGACAGCCCCGTTCAAAAAAGAGCAGCCGAACCCCTTGGCGCTAAGTTCGTCCTAAGGAAAATGCCCAAAATGGGGTGGGCTGTAGCCTTGGGGAGTGGGGCTGGCGAACTTCGTCCGCCTTCCTCGGAATGGGCCGAGACTTTGCTCACCCCCTCCCCGTGAAACCAATAGGCCGCGGGCACAGCCGCGCCCAAAAAAGAGCACCCGAACCCCTTAGCGCCAAGTTCGTCCTTCGGAAAATTGCCCAAAAAGGGGGTGGGCTATAGGCTTGGGGTGTGGGGCGGGTGACCTTCTTCCGCCGGACTCGGAATGGGCCGAGAATTTTCCAACCCCCTCCCCGCGACAAAAATAGGCCGCGGACACAGCCGCACCCAAAAAAAGAGCAGCCGAACCCCTTGGCGCCAAGTTCGTCCTGCGAATAAATGCCCAAAAAAGGGGTGTGCTACAGCCTTTAAGCGTGGGGCCGGCAAAGTTCATCCGCCTTCCTCGGAATGGGCCGAGACTTTGGCCACCCCTCCCCGCGACAAAAATAGGCCGCGGGCACAGCCGAGCCCAAAAAAGAGCAGCCGAACCCCTTGGCGCCAAGTTCGTCCTGCGGAAAACTGCCCAAAAAAG